>JAEOAD010000001.1:52195000-52795000 GCA_036365145.1 Orientallactaga sibirica
AGGGGAAGGTAATGGGTTGACTTGTAATGTTATGGCAGCTCAGGGGTAGAAGTAGAGCCACCTCCTTAAACTTCATCCAGGAGTGAAGATTCTTTGAAGGGCATGTAATATTCATTCTTTTAAGAGAAGATCCAGGAGTCATGTTACCTTGAAGAAGCACAAAGAGACAATCAGTAAGAGCTGAACTAAACTATTGCCTAATCCTAAATTCCATGTTGCCTAAAACCTGTGCACACACACGACACAAAAACAATATTATTTGGATGACTTTTCCAATTAATACTATTTCTATTCACTCTATACAGTTCAGTGACAGACAAAATAAACTTTTCTACCTAAGACCAGCATGATAAACACACAGCTTTACTGGGATTACTCAGAGGAGTATGGGTGGGGGTTATTTTTAGGAGCAGGGGCAACTTATACACAGCTACACCATTGAGGAGTCTTCTGCAAGTATCTGTTAACCACATACGTATCACCTGGGAGTAGAGGGCCTCCTAAGCCTTCACCCTCCCCAAGGGTATATTAATAGGTTAAATCTATGAGAGACTCATACTAGTGATCACAGCTGCTCTGACTGAAGACAACAAACATACCCAATGTGGAGGATAAAAGCTATGCACCATCACTCTATCAAAACATTTATTGTGGAGCTGGAGAGATGGCCTAGCATTTAAGGTGCTCACTTGCAAAGCCTAAGGACCCAGGTTCATATAAGCCAGCTGAGCAAAATGGTTCATGTGCCTTGAGTTTGTTTGCAATTACTAGAGGCTCTGGTGTGCCCATTCTCTCTCTCTCTAATAAATTGTATTTAATTTTTTAATTGGGGGCAATGAATATTCTCAACAAGGTATAAGTTATTTGTGGGGAAGGAAAACCACCTGGAAATTCTAGAGAAACATTTTCTGTTGAAATGTTCAGGACAAATCTCCCAACATAGTGCCTTCAGCAAAAAGAAGTTATAGGTACCTTGCCATCTTGATGCCTATAGATGGGTCCTTGATGGGTTCAGGCTTCTTGTGGGGCATGGTTCATGGATGCCTCTGACACAGTAACTTGTCCTTGAATGGCACATCTTTATGGTGCTGCTTGTCCCTATGTCTGATCTATTTCTTATAAGGTAACACGGGTCAGCAAAAATAGCCTCTTGGCTGCAGGACTGGTCAGTTGGCACTTTCGAGCTGAAAGCATTGACCTTTGAGTGTTATTCCTGGAAGAGTGCTTCCCAATATGTAGTTTTGCCTACTGCTGAGTTTTCTCAGACTTCATGGGGATTGTCTTTGGAGGTGATAGCTACTTCATAACTGCACCAATTTCTCCTTGAGGACCTTCCCAGTGTCTCTCATGACTTTCTGAACTTCACTCTTCCTAGGAAATGCAACTCTCCCTTTAACCAGGTCTCTACCCTACACTGCTAATGATGGAGAGCTGCCCTTCTCAGGGACCTTTCCTGACCTCCACACAGTATACTGAGACAAAGCCACTGCAAACTGCTTCTGGTTTCTTAACAGTGTTCAGAAGGAGGCTACCTCCTCACTGACAAGCTTATGGAGGATTCGCTCCCATGGCTCTCTGATGCTTTGCTTCTGAGCAGAGGGTCTCTGCCTTCCAGGTTATGTTAACAAAAAGTTTCATCTACTCCACCCAGCCTGCTCTTTGGGACTGCCAGAAGCCACACTCTTTCACAGTTGGAGGTGAATATCTATTTTGGTACTTGTGTAAAGGCAGGTGTCAGACCCAATGTTTCTATTTCTGCTTCATGCAGATCCCTCACTTGCACAAGTTGGCATGGAGCACCTACAAGCTACCATTTCCACACTGGAGTGGCTGTGGTTATGAGTGAAATCTTGGAAGTCAAATCATCTGAGGCAAAGAGTACATCATTCAGAGCCTGGCTGTGTTCCCATTGCCCCAATTTAAACCTCGGCTAACTTTTATAGTCTGATTTTGGCCCACTGGTATTACATTTTAACACTGTTCAGGGTTAGTTTTTTGTTTTGTTTTGTTTTGTTTTGTTTTGTTTTGTTCTGTTTTGTTTTCGAGGTATAGTCTCACTCTAGCCGAGGCTGACCTGGAATTCACTATGTAGTCTCAGGGTGGCCTCCAACTCATAGCAATCCTCCTACCTCTGCCTCCTGAATGCTGGGATTAAAGGCGAGCACCACTATGCCTGGCTTTAGGGTTTTTGTGTTTGTTTGTTTGTTTGTTTGTTTGTTTGTTTGTTTGTTTGTTTGTATGTTTGTTTGTTTTTGTCAGCATAGAGCTCTGGGGTAGTTTAATGTATGTCCCCATAGACAGGTGTTTTATTAAAACTTGTAAATTGGGACTACAGCAGCCTGGCCAGAGGAGATGTCATTGGTAGTGGATCCTGGGGTCCAGCCCTGAGGTGTGCTTGGGGGCTGGTCTGATTTCCAACCAAAGGCATGCTAAGAGGTTTGATCTCTGCTTGGTTCCTGCTTGCTACCAGTTCATGTTTGCTGTTTTTGGTGTTTTTGGCTAGTAATGGTTTTTCTCTCTGCTTGAATGTATGAAAGCAACTTTTTCCACCACTCATGGAACTTCCTTCTGGACCTGTAAGCTTTAAATAACCCCTTCCTCCCATAAACTGTGCCTTGTTTGGATGTTAATCTCAACAACATGAAGCTGTCAACAGCAAATGTAAATGTATCCATGAATTCTTTGGATATGGGGAAATGTTCTAAATACTTCATTATTTCATACCAAAGCCTTTCTCTGTAATCGCTGGAGGTTGTTCTTTGATCCGTTTTCTCAGGGACAGCCCCAGTCTGCCTTGTGGACAGTTTTGGATGCTATCAATTGACTAGCACAATCTCTTCTGACTTATTTTTTCTATTTTACTGTTTTTGAAGAATAGAAGTCTGCCATCCAAAACTGTCTTGATGTTTTCCATAAACTCATGAGTTGCTGACATTATACTAAATGGGAAAACACTAAAAGTATTCCCTTACCAATCAAGAATGAAACAATGTTACCAATTCTTTCTTTAATCAATATAGTTCTCAAAGTCTTAGTTTGAATGATAAGACAAGAAAAAGGAATATATGGGATATAGAATAGGAAGCTGTCAAAGTATCCCTATTATAGATAAGATGATCCTATACTCAAAAGACCTTAATGACTCCACAAGAAAAGCTGAGACTAGTAAGAATTTTCAGCTTATTAGTCACAGTATGGAAAATTAGTATTTTAAGTAATTAATTAATTTTTAAAATAGGTTGTAGTATGTCCCTTCCTCTCCCTGTCTTCCTTTCCCTTTAGGGTCCCCTTCAGAAAGGTTATTGGTATTCAGTGTAGGACAAATATAGCCTCTGTCTCTGGGAGAAACTTGCCTCAGGTTGTTTCTACCCACCTTGTGACTCTTACAACCTTCCTACACCCTCTTCCACAATAGTTCCTGAGTCTTGACAGGTATGTGATCAGTTAGTGTTGACTTCTTTGTAGCCTCTGTATTCAAGTTATGATGTGTTTGGGTTCACTACAGTGTTTGAAGCTATTTTCCTGGGAGCGGATGTCAGGCTATCATTTGGGAGCTATAATCATGCCAGTGCTTCCTCCACACTTTCTTCTGGCCCCCAGTACATGTGGTAAAGGTGCCACAGCATGTTGCCAGAATTCAGCTATGTTTGCTTGTGTTGAAGGATCTTGAATCTCCTCAGCACTGTCTACCATATGTAAGATAAAACAGATTCCTCAGCCAAAGGTGAAAGAAGCTCTTAGTCTTGTCAATCTTTTTAATTTTTTCCTTTTTTATCTCAATTCTGCTGTGATCTTGATTGTTTCTTTCCATCTGGAGCTCTTGGGATTGTAAAGTTTTTGTTCTTCCAACAACTTTAAGTGGATGGTTAAGTTATTAATTTGGGAGCTCTCTGTCTTTGAAATTAAGGCACTTATGAATATTTCTCTTAGAATTGCCTTAATTGTGTCCCATAATTTCTGGCATGATATGTTTTCATTATCATTCAGTTCCAGAAATTTTACAATTTCCTTTCTGATTTCTTACATTACCCAGTCATTGTTAAATAGTGAGCTAGTTGTTCAGTCTCCAGGAACTTGTGTGTTTTCAGATGTTCCTCTTGTTGTTAATTTCTAGCTTCAATGCACTATTATTGGACAAAGTACAGGGGCTTATGCCAATTTTCCTGAATTATGAAGGCTAGCTTTATGCCCCAATATATGGTCTATTTTAGAGAAGGTTTCATGAGCTGCTGAGAAAAAATGTGTATTCTAAGTTATTCTAAGTGATGGTTCTTTGAAAAAATAAACAAGATTGATAAACCCCTGGCCAATTTAACCAAAAGAAGAAAAGTCTCAAATTAATAAAATAAGAAATGAAAATGGAGAGGTCACAACTGATACCAATGACATATGACATATGTCAGGACATATGTTCAAAATCTCTATTCAAAAAATTGTATAATCTGGAAGAAATGGGTGAATTCTTAGACACACACACAACCTACCAAAACTAAACACAGAGCAGAAAAACTTCCTAAATAAACCTATCACATCTAAGTAGATTGAACATGTAACAAAGAACCTCCCAACCAAAAAGAGTCCAGGATCTAATGGATCAGCAGAATTCAACCAAACATTCATCAACGAGCTAAAACCACTTTTTTCTCGAGTTATGCTATACATTTGGTAAGGAAGGAATGCTCCTGAATTCCTTCTATGAAAACAGAATTACTCTTAAACTAAAACCAAACAGAGACACAGCAAGAAAGGAAAATTATAGATTAGAAATATTCAAGGCCAGACTTCCGGTTAAGATGGCAGCATAGGAACCATGCCAAAACAGCCTAGGGGAGAAAAAGCAAATGAATAAATAAATAAATAAAAATAAATAAATAAAACAAAACAACAGAATACACTCTTCTACTAAAAAGTGAGTTGTTATTAACTGCAGCAGAGGAGTAGGAGAGATCCAGAGAGTCTAGAACCCACAAAAGCAGGCAGAAGTGGCTCTAGCAGAGATGGCACCACTTTGATGTGGCTGCAGCCACCAGGATCAGGCTGAGCCACAGGATTTGAAAGCCAGGTGAGGGGGTTTTCCACTCACACCAGCTTCCTTGCAAACTGGAATGAGGATAGAAAAGACCAATGGAGCAGCTTGTGAGGAAGAAGATAGTGAGGACCAGCAGGCAGACATCAGCCTTAATCCACATCCTCCCCTCCCTCACCACCAGAGCAAGTGCAAGCAAGCACCAGAGACCTCTGGAAGGGAGCTCACCTACACAGCACCCAGCACAGGTGATCAGAGCAGTGACCCACAGACCCAGCCTGCCTACCTGAGCTCATAGCACAGCAAAGAGGGACCCAAGTGGCTATGCAGCATAGCTGAGACCAAAGCCATTCTAAAAGGTAACTGGGATTACACCAGGTCAATACCCATCAAATAAGCCTGGTATATAAGCTTGCATTGGAAGGGATAATTACACCTTCCATGTCAGGGTAAATTGTATGTTAAACCTGATGGATGGTCATATTTGACATTCTTTTTTATTTATTTATTTATTTATTTATTTATTTATTTATTTATTTGAGAGAGATACAGAAATAGGCAGGCAGAGAGAGAGAGAATGGGTGCACCAGGGCCTCCAGCCACTGCAAACGAACTCCAGATGCATGCACCCCCTTGTGCATCTGGCTTACATGGGTCCTGGAGAATCGAGCCTCGAACCGGGGTCCTTAGGCTTCATAGGCAAGCGTTTAACCCCTAAGCCATCTCTCCAGCCCAAGATTTGACATTCTTAAATAAGCTGTATTTTGGGCTTGTCATTTGTTGCTTCCTGATTTATAGTGCCTTTGTTTCCTCTTCTGTCATTCATTGGGGAAGGATCTCACTCCATCACAAGATGCCTTAAGAACCCTCTACAGACCAGAAATATTAGCCTCCCAGTTGACATGATTAAGGGTGCGGGGTAACACACATCCTTAGGGACAGGGACTTTGTTAGAGGATCTGTTTTTCATAATACCTACCTTTGCAAAAATACCCTGTGCTGTTTTTCATTGAATGTGTACATTGTTTAGTTAATTTTTTAGAATTTGTCTGTATTTTGTTCCATTTAGCCTACTTGAATACTCTCATCGCATGCAAACCGAACACCTAGGGTCACTTTTGTGGTTACTCTGAGAGTCTTAAAAGCCACACCTAGCACCTTAAGCTCCTACCCTTAATATATATAACATCAGATTGATTCATACATCTAATGATACTGCAGATAATTAGAAAACCCAAGTATTAAATTAATCCAATATACAAAAATCTCTACATTACAAAACAAGAAACACAAAAAATCAAGACAATATAAGTCCACCAAAAAGTACTAATGCATCAGAAATGACCTTCAGTGAGACTTATTTAGAGGAAATGCCTAAGAAAGATTTCAAAAGAATGATTATAGATATGTTCAAAGAACTCAAAGAGGAAATCAAAGGAATCAAAGAAAACACAGGAAACCAATTTAATGAAATAAGGAGGTCAATACAAGACATAAATAAGGAAATAGAAATAATAAAGAAAAGCCAGTCAGAAATACTAGCAATGAAGAAGACAGTCAATGAAATAAAAAATATCTGTAGAAAATCTCTCCAGTAGACTGGATGAAGGAGAGAATAGAATAGCTAAACTAGATGATCAGGTAGAAGATGTATACAGTCCAACAAAGAGAAAGACAAACTAATAGGAAGGTATGAATGGGAATTTCAAGATATTTGGGACACTATGAAAAGATCAAACATAAGAATTCAGGGTATAGTAGAAGGAGAGGAATTTCACTCCAAAGAGCCATAGTAACAAAAACATCATGGTGACGGCATAAAAACAGGCATGTAGATAAATGGAACAGAATAGAGGACCCTGATATAAGTCTGGGAGGCTATAGCCACCTGTCCTTTGACAAAAATGCCAAAAATACTCATTGGAGAAAAGACAGGTCTTCAGCAAATGGTGCTGAGAAAACTGGATAGGTATCTGTAGAAGAATGAAAATAGATCCTTATCTCTCTCAATGCACAAGAATCAAGTCCAAATGAATCAAAGACCTTATTAACAGACATGAAACTCTGAAACTGCTAGAGGATAAAGTCGGGGAAAGCCTCCAACATATTGGTCTTGGCAAAGATTTTCTAAATATAACCCCAATTGCTCAGGAAATAAAACCACAGATCAACTGCTGGGGCCTCATGAAATTACAAAGCTTTTGTAAAGCTAAGGACACTGTGAATAGAGCAAAGAGGCAACCAACAGAATAGGAGAAAATTCTTGCCAGCTATACATCCAACAAAGGATTAATATCTAGGATAAACAAAGAACACAAAAAATTAAATAATAAGAAATCAAACAACCCATTTAAAAATGGGCTATGGAACTAAATAGAGAGTTCTCAGAAGAAGAAATACAGACAGCATATAAACATCTAAAAAATGTTCTACATCCCTAGTCTTCAGGGAAAGGCAGATTAAAACTACATTGAGATTCCACCTCACTCCTCTCAGATTGGCTACCATCATGGAAATAAATGACCATAAATGCTGGCGAGGCTGCGGAAAAAGAGGAACTGTTGGTGGGAATGCAATTTGGTCCAACCATTGTGGAAATCAGTGTGGAGGTACCTGATACAGCTAAATATAGATCTACCATATGACCCAGCTATACCACTCCTAGGCATATATCCTAAGGACTCATCTCACTACCTTAGAGATACTTGCTCAACCACGTTTTTTGCCGCTCTATTCACAATAGGTAGGAAATGGAACCAGCTTAGATGTCCCTCAACTGATAAATGGAAAATGAAGATGTGACACATTTACACAATGGAATTCTACTCAGCAGTAAAGAAAAATGAAGTTATTAAATTTGCAGGAAAATGGAAGGATCTGCAAAGGATTATACTTAGTGAGGTAACCCAGGCCCAGAAAGCCAAATGTTGCATGTGCTCTCTCATATGTGGATCCTAGCGACAAACGATTTGACTTTTTTGTAGGAATAAAAGTCAGTAGCAGAATCCAGTAAGCTATAAAGGGGATGTAAAGGCAATAGAAAGGGAAGGAGGGGGTACTTAATAGGATGGTATTGTATATATGTAAGTAGAAGAACAGATTAATGGGGGTGAAAAGGCCTAAGTGAGGTCGGGAAGAGACTGAGTAAAGGAAATGTGTCAATAAAAAAAATAAATAAATTTAAAAAAGAAAAAGTGAAAAGAAAGTATTATTCCCAGTAGCTTAGAACAAGCACCAAGCACCTAGGAATAACCAAAACAAAGAGATGAAAGACTTCTGCAATAAAAACTTTCATATTGCCAGGCATGGTAGCTTATGCCCTTAATCCCAGCACTTGAGAGGCAGAGGTAGGATGATCTCTGTGAATTTGAGGCCACCCTGAGTCTACATAGTTAATTCCAGGTCAGCCTGGGTTAGAGAGAGACCCTACCTCCAATAACTAAAAAGAGAAAAGAAAAGAAAGGAAAAGAAAATAGGAAAAAAAAAAAACTTTCACACACTGAAGAATGAAATTGAAGAAGACCCTACAAGATGGAAAGTGGAAAGATCTCATGCTCAAGGTTAACATTGGGAAAATAGCTGCACTCCCAAAAGATATCTATAAAATCAATTCAATCCCCATCAAAACTATAACCAGACTCTTCAAAGAACTAGAAAAAAAAATCCCAAACCTCGTATGGAAGCAAAAAAATATTCTAATGACCAAAGAAGAAAGAACAAGCTGGAGGCCTCAAAATATCTGATCTCACACATTGTTCTAGAACCACAGTAACAAAACTAGCAGGGTACTGCCATAGAAACAGACATGTAGACCAATGGAATAGAACAGAAGACACAGAAATAAACCAACATAACAACAACTATCTAATCTATCTCAAAAGTGTCAACAGCATTTCTTGGATAAAAGACAATATTGCTTCTTCAGAAAATGGCTCTAGGTGAACCAGATATCTACAAGTAAAAGAGTGAAGTTATATCCACAGGCCTCACCCGGAAAAAAATCAACTAACCATGAATCAAAGACCTTAATGTAAGAACAAAATTCAGAAACTGCTAGAGGGAAACAGAAAAATACTTCATCATGGTATAGGCATTTGCAATGACTTTCTAAAAATGACCTCAATAGCACAAGAAATTCCAAGAATTGAATAAAGGGATTGCATGACCTTAAAATGCTTTCACACAACAAAGGAAACTATCAACAGAATAAAATGATAGATAAAGCATGGGAGAATATCATTGACATTTATACATCCAACTGTGGATTAGTATATAGACTCTATAACAAATACAAAAATTAAACAACAAAATGGCAAGTTGTCCAGCCAATAAGTGGTCAAATAAAAAAAAACAGTTCTCAAAGTAAAAAATACAAATAGCCAATAAATATATGAAAAAGAATGCAACATTCTTATATACCAGGGAAATTCAAATTAAAAATAAATTGAGTTCAAGCTCACCCAAATGAGGATGGCTATAATCAAGAAGAGAAATGACAAATGACAAATGATGGCTAGAATGCAGAGAAAGAGTCTTATGCACTGCTGATGGGCAAGTAAATTATGGATGTCGATATGAAAATAAGTATGGATGTTCTTCAAAAACCTAAAAATATAACTACCATATGACTCAGCTATACTACTCTAGGGTATATAGTTGAAGGATTCTGAGATGGCATAACACACAGATATTTGTACATCTATGTTTAGTGATACACTATTCACAATATCCAAGGTGTGAAAATAGCCTAAATTTCCATGGACAGATGAGTGGATAATGAAAATATAATCCATATATAAGATGGAAATTTTATTCATCTTTAAAGAAGAATAAAATCATGGCATTTGTAGGAAAATGGATGGGACTAGAGATGATTAACCTAAATAAACCAGACTCAGAAAGAAAAATATATTTTCCTTCATATGAAGTTTCTACATTCAAATTTATAAGTAAGTAAAATTTGTTGGGAAGTAAGAGGAGAGTTGGAAAGCAAACTTGACGGAGAAATGAAATGTGGCATTAAAACAAAAGCCAGAATTATTGGGTGTTAAGAAAAGGGCCAACAAGAGATTAGAAGGGTAATGGATGGATTCAGAGAAACAAGAACAAAGTATAGTGAAACACACATGCACACACACATAAACAAAAATGAAAATAGCATAATGAAACCCTAGCCACAACAAAATAGTATTACTAACAAACAAGAAAAGTGTTTGAAGACGTGAGGGCAATCTGGCTGTGACACCTTTCTGTCACCCCATTGATTGTCAGGGTTGATTCAGCTGATCTGAATGGCTAGGTGGGTGTCCCCTTCCTCCCTCACTGCTCCATGTGCATCTCTCCTGAATCTGCACATTCGGTCAAAGAGGACGACCTCCCCTGAAAGAGGAGGACTGTTCTTCGATCAAGGATATACAAGTAGCTGCGCTCCCATGCTTGAACCTCCAAACAAGCTCTCAAGAAAAGTGTTTGGGAAGAAAAAGTGAAGTCCATGCAGAGACAGATGTACAAACTAGTGCCATTTCATTTATAACATTGATGCCTGGCCACACTAAAACATGGGATTTGTGCCTGAGAAAGAATGCATTTGTTTTGTTGTTGTTGTTGCTGTTGTTCATTAAGAAGCAACTTAAGGAGCCGGCACTGATGACTCAGTGGTTATGGCAAAGTCTATCAACCTGCAAAGCCTAACAACCCAGGTTTGATTACACAGTACCCATGTAAATCCAGATGTACAATGTGACACATGTATCTGGAGTTCATTTGCAGTGGCTGGAGGTCATGGTGTTCCTATTCTCTTTGTCTGTCTCTCTTCTTTCTATCTCTCTCTTCTTGCAAATAAAAAAAAGTAAAAAATAAAATAAAAAATGAAGAAGTAACTTAAGGAAGAAAGAGTTCATTTCAGTTTACGGTTTGAGGTTATAGCCCATCATAGTACAGAAGGCACTGGCAAAGAATATGGTAAGTGTTCCAGGTGAAGTATACAAATGAATCAATGTATCTCACAAAGCTTTTTCTCCTATAGATGATGGAAAACATGTTGAATTTTGCAACTATGAACTTTCATAGTAGCAAAATGATCATTTATGAATTTATATTTTTCTCAACAATGTAGGCATAGATCCAGCTTCTCCATTACCATGTGTTATAGATTGGATATGATGTGTCCCCATAAGCTCATTTTGAAGACTGGGTCCCTAACTGGTGGCATTATTTTGGAAGATTGTGAAAGCTTTATGAAGGTGATATAGCTGCAGGAAGTAGGTCACTGGGAGTGGGTCCTTGGATATATCTTGTCCCAGATCCCTTTCTACCTTTCTCTTTACTCCCTGTTTGCTGTGAATTAATCAGGACATGCTCCTGCTGCCATGGTGGTCTGCCTCACCATGGGCCCAAGACCAACAAAGGCAAAGACAAAAGACAGAATCTTCTGAACCATAAGTAAGCCAAAGTAAATCCTCTTTTATGTTATATCAGGTATTTTGTCACAGTCACAAAATATCTTTATTACTAACACAACATCCTTTTGGTTTTTTGCACTGTGCATTCATTATCAAGCCATGTGTCTTGGCATTGAAAATGGCAACTAGTTAAGAAAATATGAATCTGGGGCTGGAGAAATGGCTTAAGTTAAGGCATTTGCCTGTGAAGCCAAAGGACCCAGGTTTGATTTCCCAGATGCACAAGGGGTACATGCATCTGGGGTTCATTTGCAGTAGCTAGAGACTCTGGAGTGCTATTCTCTCTCTCCTCTTCTCCTCTTCTCCTCTCTTCTCTTCTCTCTCTCTCCTTGTAAATAAATAAATAATTTTTTAAAAAAGAAAATAAGAATCCTTATCTAAGTATCCCCAGCAAAATTCTTCATATTCAGGTATATGAGACTAAGGTAGGTAGTAAAAGCAACCATGAAACAATTCTTAGCACCAGAGAATAAAATTTTCCAAAGTCTGTGACCTATGTTCCAGTGTCTTTTTACAAGTTTTTGTTACAATCTGCTAGAAGTATAGCAATTCAAAGGGGTTTGAAACATTTATCACAATTTGACAAACTAATTTTGAATCTATCCTCTCAAGTTCTCATACTAATTGGCCTAAGCCATAGGCTTTCCTTGCTCTTAGGCCTTTGGAATCGGAATGACACTAGTTTCCTTGCTATAGTGCTTTGAATGAAATGTCCTCCATGGGCTCATGTGTTTTGAGTACTTGGTCCCCAGCTGGTGGCAATTTGGGAAAGTTGTAGAAACTTTGAGAAGTGGAGCTTTGATGGAGGAAATGTGTCCTTGAGGACAGACTTTGAGATTCATTGGTCCCATCCAATTGGTGTTCAGCGTTATCTTATTCCAACTATTTCATTTCTCTGATGCCGAAACAAGATGTTGAATGCTCTGCTATACTTTCTTTGCCATGATGAAGATAAAACTTCCTACAAGACTGTAATTCAAAACAACCCTTTTCCTTTTATAAGCTGCTTCTGGTTGGGTGTTTTGTCCAGCAGTGAAAAGGTAATTGCTATACTGCTATACTGGGTATCTAAGCTGTAGATGGCAGATAGGGAATTATTCATCTCCACAGTTGTGTAAGTCAATTCTTTTGCTTTTATTTGTTTGTTCTTTGAGACAAATTCTTGCTATGTGACTCTGGCCCCAACACACATGTTCCTCCTGCCTCATCCTCCTGAATACTAGATTACAGGTATGCATCACTATGCCTAGCTTAAAGGTGACTGTTGGGTGGAATTTTCCCACATTGCATGAGAAGGAACAAAAACAAATCCCCATGATAACCATGGGACCTAATTTGAAGACAAAAAGAACTCTCTCAGACTAACTTTGGCTCTCTTGCTTTCAAATGCTTTCTTTGTTATTGCTCCATCCTATTCAGAATCCCTGGTAAGAATTTTACTCTTCCAAAAGCTTTGGATGTGGTCTTTTAATTGTATAAACATTACACAGGCATTCACTTACTTTTCCCATTAGAACTTTTATTGTGAGAATCAAAGTATCCAAATGGCTCTCTTAAGCCATTAAGAGTAACACACTTTGAGCTAGACTAAAAGGGGCAATTAGTAAACTGAACTGAATTTTATTTCAAGATTTTTGGCACAAGGTACAAAAACTCTTGAGAATTATAAGAAGTCTGAAAAAAATACTCAACTCAAATTTCAGAGAATACATTTATTTTCTTATTAAAATACAGTTAGCCAGGTGTGGTGGTGCATGACTTTAATTACAGCACTTGGGAGGCAGAGGTAAGAGGATTGCCAAGAGTTCTAGGCCACCTGAGACTGCATAGTGAGTTCTAGGTCATCCTGGGCTAGAGCAAGACCCTACCTCAAAAAAAAACAAAGAAAAAATAATAAAAATACAGTTTAGGACTCAGGAGATTGCTTAGGGCATAGATTGCTTGCTCCACAACCATGAGGAGCTGAGTTCAGATCCCCAGTACCTACATAAGATGCTGGGCATGGTAGTACATTCTGATAATTCCAGTCCTGGGAAAGTAGAAGCAGAGAATCAATTTACTCACTGGATAGCTAGTCCAGATGAATTGGTGTGCTGTAGATTCAACAAAAAATCCTATCTCAAAGACTAAAGTGGAAATCAATTGAAGAAGACACTGAAATTTACTTCTGACCTTTACATGAATGCACACATACATTTGCATACATCCCCACACATACATGCACCTATGCACATACAAGCATGTATACACATATGCATCATATCACATAACATACAAAACATTAAGGCTTTTGCCAAAGCCCTAGGTTTCCCTAGAGAAACAGATAGTAAGACCCTATTGCTGAAGACATCTCATGCCTGAGAGGCAAGGACACTGAGAAAGCAAGCTGGTGCTGAGCAGAAAACCTTCTCCCTGTAGACCAGCCAACTGAAAGCTGGAAAAAGCTGCACTGCTCGCAGCGTATGGGAGACAGAAGCCATCAACAGTGAAAATAGTGGATGCTGAATATTCAAGCTTGGCCAGACAGGCCCAATGACTGAACGGGTGCAATAGTGGCGTGTCTACTCTTGGGGTAACCAACTGCTCCATAATTGGACTGAAGGCCCTCTCTACGGGAGGGAATACATACCCGGTACTGAAAAACCTAAGTAAAAGTCTATGGTAGGTGAGGTCATGAGCCTTGGGGGTATAAGCCTGCTCATGTCTGACTAAATGTATATATTATTCCCACCAAGCTGCCTTGGGGACACTACACTAAATGTGCATGTCCACATATTAACGCTATTCTCACTTCTGGCTAGAGAAGCTTCTCTTTTCAGATGGTGATGACCACTGGGATGACACAAAAGGCAACATAGTGCTGAGAAGAAGGGATGGAGGAGTGCCTAGCACTGAAACACCTCTGTCACATCCTCCAGTGGCTCAGGGACCATTGCGGAAGAGGGGGCAGATAGAATGGAAGAGCCAAAGGAAGGATATGACCTCTTACTATGCAGCTGCCCAGACAGAAATTGGCCTCGATATCCATGATCTTGCAGTGCCTAGCAATACCTTTGCAAGACCCTCAAAATAGAAGAGAAAGATGATGTCATCAAATTAGGAGAGAGACTAATGGAGAAAGGGAGGGGATATGATGGAGACCGGAGTTCTAAAGTGGAATGGGGAGGGGAGGGAAATATCAGGTGGGGTTTTTTTGGTATGTAAGATTAAAAGTTGTCGCCGCCCAATCCGTCCAGCAGAGTAAGGCAACGACCACAGGAACTCTTCTTGAAGCAGTTTATTCAGGAACCTTTTACAACAGGAAGCCCCCGAGCTCAAGCCCGCCACCCTATATAAAGCCTTGCCTGGTCCAATCAGCAGTAGCCACGCTGGAGCTGATCATAGGCTACAGACAGCCACCTGACGGTGGACTGGTATGATGTACTCAGGTGCATGCGCACAACTACCAAAAGTACGTGACAAACAGCAGGATTCTGCCTAGTCATTCTACTTGGCAAGCATCCAAGGCGCCATCTTAGAATGGTCGCCTAATGTCGGCTCTCCACAGTTCCCCCTTTTCTATTAAATACAATGACAATGAACGAGCTCCATATTCCATTGATGACATGGTGGGCTTATAACCGACTGGGGGAGCAGGGACCTGGCTCCTCCCGTGAGTTCTCATGAACACACTATGTGGGCCCTTGGTACCTTTTGGGGAGGAGAGGCAGGGCCGAGAACATGAAGATACAAGAAGCAGTACCAACCTCCTTGCAAGCCAGGTGCTACTCTCAGGGAAGTCAGAAGTGGTCAGATAAGGACCTTCCCTTGCGGTGCTTTGCCTCGCACCCATGTTGGTACCCATATTGCACTCACACATGTGAGTCAATAAGCATAGATCTGACTCCTTATGCTGTTCCCGGAGGAGAGCTCCAGCCATGTAGATTCAATATACTCAGGGGGAAAGAGAATACCACACTAAGTTTTAAGCATATTTAACCAAATTTGTGGCGAGTTGCCATGATCGATTGCGGCGACAGCCTGAACCAAGACCATATTATCTCTATGATGTGCGGACTTCATTCTACAGATACACCAGAGAAGCACACCACTGACCAAGATCAGGCAAAAAGCTAAACTTCCCAGACCCGCCCACTCCTTCAAGTGATGCATGGATCCATTGCGATAGTCCGGTCGCTAGGGACGCATCCACTCAAGTGGAGTTGATGTGTGTAATGGAGGTCCGCAGCGCACTCACAAGGCGATCCATTTCCCTGGACCAATTGCCTGTAAGATATCCAGAGAGCTCTCATGATAGATTAGCAGCTCTACTAGCATTATGAAAAGGCACAGAAGTCACACATAACCCAGCCATCTTCCATTCACAACCCAATTGGGCTACTTCCAGAAGAATATCCACTTGTTCTTGGACAAGATCTACCCTTTGATTGAGCAGCATAATGCCTGCTCTCAATTAAGCATTTATTTGAGTTTGTGTAGAGAGGGCTTCAGCCACACCAGCAGAAAGATTATTTATAGCTGTTGCTGTCTGTACTGTCTGAGTTAAGGAGTGGGACTTTGAAAAGTCCAGTTATATCCTTTGAAGGTGCAGTTTACTAATGTACCTATGTAAGGGGAAAAGGTAAAATAATCCTTAACAACCCATCCATTCTTACGTAACTGACATCCTGTCCATGGGAACAACGGCTCACGGATACCTGAGCAGAATTGAGCCCATTTAGGCTGTGGTGGGATGGTACTATTCCCCTTGGCGACAATGCTGGGCCAAATTCCTTGAAGCCAAGTGGCATTTGTGGCGTTGGCGCCTCCTTGAGGCCTATCAAACCAACCTCCAACTTGAGGGTACAAGTGAATACAACTGCTAAGCTGAGAATGATTGGATATAATTTGAAAACAAAGAATTCCTTTAAGGGGCACCTGTCCTATCTCTTGTACTACAGCGAGTTCTTCATCATAGGCCAAATAAGGAAGTTGAAGAGATTAATTGCAAGTGAAAAATCGAGGGAAAACCTGGGCCGAATGAGCAACGGGTAGGGGTCTAGGAAACACTGGCAGGATTCCCCATCTCAGGTTCTGGCTGATCACCTCCCCCGGAAGTGTCATCAACATCAGGAGCAGGAACATCTTGATCGCTGGACAACACCACACGGGTTAACCGCTCCAGGACCCAGATTGGCTTGTCTTGATTCTGTGGAAACACACAAACAGATCCTCTTGCCCATATTAATACAGGATCTGGACCATGCCAAGCACCTGTAAGTATATCTCTCCACATCACTTGTCCTTTTTCTGTATTATGGGGATGCATATGGCGATCAGCAGCACAGCGGCCTTGCTTATCCAATTGAAAAAAATTCAAGGTTAAAAGGGCGAGGGAAAGACGCTCTCTTGGTGTCCTACTATACCCAATTCCCCCTTTTTGTTTAGTTAGACATTCCTTTATCGTGCGATGAGCACGCTCCACTATACCCTGTCCCTGAGGGTTGTAGGGCAACCCGTGGTTTAAGTAGACTCCCATCTGTGTACAGAACAATTGAAAAGATTTAGATGTATATGCGGGGCCATTATCAGTTTTGAGAGACGAGGGTATGCCCCAAGCCCCCCAAGCTTCCAGACAATGAGCAATGACATGTGTAGTATTTTCCCCAGAATGAGGAGAGGCAAAGATAATACCTGAAGCTGTATCCACAGAAACATGAACATACTTTAATTTAACAAATTCAGCAATATGGGTCACATCCATCTGCCAAATGTGTAGTGGACGTAAGCCACGGGATTCACCCCAAAGTAGGTTGAAGGCGGAGAGGGGCACAAGAAGTGCATTGCTTAACTATATCTCGGGCATTCGCTCGTGAAATAGCAAATCTAGAAGCCAGTGTTTTTGAGTTGACATGGAATTGAGAATGAAATTGGCATGCACTATCCAATGGGGAAATGGCAGTGAATATAAGAATAGCACGCGTAGCTCGATCCACTAAATCATTTCCTTTAGATAAAGGGCCAGGCAAGCCTGTATGAGCCCGAATATGCTGAATAAAAAGGGGGCTGCTCTCTGCCAAATCAGAGCTTGCAATTTTAATAACAAAGCCCTATTGTACTTTTCATATTAATTTTTCCTGTGATCTCCAATACATTAAGGATATTAACAACATACAAAGAATCTGAAAGTAGATTAAAAGGGCATGAAAATTGTTCAAAGACATGAATTATTATCTGCAATTCCACAACTTGTGGGGATGCAGATGGAAAGGGTACAATAACTGGGTCAGATCCCATAATAACATATGCTCCAGTACCCGTCTTAGACCCATCTGTAAATATAGTCAAGCAATCTAAGAGAGGCATTTTGGAAGTTACCCAAGGAAAGACTATGGGATGAGCACTTGCCAACTGCAGAATAGGATCTTTAGGATAATGATTGTCTATATTGCCCTGATAAGTACAGCGGAGAATAGCCCAGTCGTCCACTGTGGCTGTGAGAACTTCCCATTGTTGTGTATTATAAGGTATCACTATTGAATCAGGTGCTAGGCCAAAATATTGATAACATTGTTGAATTCCGGTCAGGGCCAACTGTGCTACTGCTGTAGGATAATGAAGCAAGGTCTTAGCAGGAGAGATTCTAGGGTGGATCCAAAGCAGAGGAGCTCCTTGCCATAAAACTCCAGTAGGCTGCTTTTCAGTGGATAATATACATAAAAGAATAGGACTATTTTCTTCTCTCCTAGCTAGAGCAGCTTCCTCAATACTCTGTTCAACCAAATGAAGAGCTGCTTTGGCCTCCACTGTAAGTTGTCGAGGAGATGTTAGTTCCGGGTCCCCTGGCAGGATGTCATACAAAGGTTGCAACTGCTTATTAGTTAACTTTAGATAGGGTCTGACCCATTGGATGTCGCCCAGCAATTTCTGAAAGTCATTGAGTGTACTTAAGGAATCTCGTCTAATCTGGATCTTTTGTGGCCATACCTTTTCTGAGGAGATTTTAGTACCCAAATAATCCACTACTGTATCCTTTTGTACCTTTTCTGGGGCAATATATAAATGCTTAGAATTTAAATCCTGAACCATTTTGCTATAAGCAGAATCTAGCAGTGCCTCATCAGACCCCGCCAGAAGAATATCATCCATATAATGGAGGCATCTAATGGTTGGGAATTCTTGTCGCATTTTTTCTAATGCTTTTCCAACATACAGCTGACACATAGTAGGGTTGTTGGCCATCCCTTGGGGTAAGACTACCCACTCATAGCGTTGATCTGGGAATTCATGATTTATAGACGGGACGGTAAAAGCAAATCTTTTGGTATCATCTTCATGTAGAGGAATAGAGAAAAAACAATCTTTTATATCGACAACTATTAAAGGCCAATGTTTTGGAATTGTAGATGGAAGGGGTAGACCTCTTTGAACTGGGCCCATAGGGATCATTTGATTATTGATGGCTCTTAGATCATGCAATAGATGCCATTTTCCAGATTTTTTCTTTATCACAAAAATGGGTGTGTTCCAGGGGGAAGTAGATGCTTGCAAATGGCCCATGGCTACCTGTTCCTTAACTAAATCATGCACAGCTTGTAATTTTTCTGAGGGGAGAGGCCACTGAGGAACCCACACCGGATCCTCAGACTTCCAGGTAATGGGGATCGCTTCCTCAGTGGCCGCTATGAAAAACCCAGCCCCTGCCTGTTTAATTTAGGTTCTGTCATTAATAGAGATCTACACCCTTGAGAGTGCCTTCCTAAACCTTGCCCTGCTTTATATCCCATCCTCTGCATCATAGCCTGAGCCTTAGAGCTGTAGATCCCTTCATTAGTTAGAACAAAGCCCATCTCTTTCATCAGGTCTCTTCCCCATAAAGAGATAGGGACTTCAAGAATATAGGGCTGAAAGGAGCCTGACTGTCCTTCATTGTCCTGCCACTGCAAACTTTGTGCACTCATTTCAGGCTCTTTAGCATAACCTAAGCCCCTTAGCACCTGCTCAGATACCTGCTTAGGCCAATTCTGAGGCCAATCTGCTTGACTTATGATACTTCTGTCTGCTCCTGTGTCGAGTAATCCTGATATGCTTCTCCCATTAATTTTAAGTGTGACTATAGGACGTGATCCAAGCTCCATGGAACAGAATACAGCGGAGGTCCCTGTAGATCCAAACCCTTTATCCCCCCGTTGTCTCTGATTGGATGGGAATGCCTCAGGACAGCTAGGGATGATCAAGAGCTGAGCTATTCTGTCCCCTGGGGAAATAGCAGAAACTCCTCTTGGGGAAGAAACCATAATTTTGACTACTCCTGTGTAATCTGGATCAATGACCCCAGGATGAACAATTAAACCTTGCATTGTTATAGAACTTCTGCCTATTAATAAGCCAACGGTTCCCATTGGAAGAGGGCCTGAAAAATCTGTTTCAATCAGCTGAGGCCCCATCCGAGGGGTCAAAATGAGTCTGGTGGTGGAACGGAGGTCAAGTCCTGCGCTCCCTGCTGTGGCTCTTCTGGGTGAGTCCACTGCATTGGCGGGCGCAGAGTGGGCCATCTCTCTGTCATTGCCCCATATATTTGAGGGCCCTGGGGTCGAGGGCCCCTCATCCCGCTTTTTTGGCCTTGCACCAGTTTGCTCCCCAGAGGCTGTCCATCTATATCCTTCACTGATCTACACTCATTAGCCCAATGATTTCCCTTTCTACATCTTGGGCACAGACCTGGCATTCTAGGTTGACTTCCATCTATTCTTCTTTGCTGCGGGCACTGGCGCTTCATGTGACCAGGCTGGCCACATTTGAAGCAATTTCCTGCTTTTGTTCTAACTCGTGCTCTTGTTTGGGTCATTTGCACAACAGCGGCTGTGAGGCCTGCATTAGATAAGGGACCCCCTATCTCTCTACAAATCTTTAACCATACCTCAATTCCCCTAGCCTTGTATGGATTAATAGCTTGTCTACACTCTTTTGTGCACTGCTCAAACACCAATTGCTTTATGAGTGGCATAGCTGTGTCAGGATCTCCAAAAATCCTTCCCGCTGCCTCAACCATGTGCGCCACAAAATCAGCAAAAGGCTCAGTGGGTCCCTGCGCAATCTTTGTAAGATTTTCTGCTACCTCACCTCTATTAGGAAGTGCTTTCCATGCTTTCGTGCCAATGGTATTAATTTGCGCATACACCTGTTGCGGGTATCCTATTTGTGCATTGGCAAATCTGCCTTGTCCTAGCAGCATATCACGATCCCATGCCTGCTGTCCTGTGCGGGCATTCTCAGCTGCTTGTTCAGCAGCGAACTCAACTACAAAAGCCTTCCAATCCAAGTATTGCCCTGAGGTTAAACAAGCCTTGGCTAAATTTTGCCAATCAGTAGGAGTCATACAATATCTGTGAAGACTCTCCAGCAAGGCTATAACATATGCTGCACTAGTGCCATAGGCACGCACTCCTTCAGCAAGTCTTTGTACTACCTTCCAATCAAGAGGATCGTGATATCTATTCCCCTGCGCATCAGTAAACACTGGGAAGGCTCCTTGCGCATGCAATTCTCTCCATACCTCTGGACATAAGCTCCGGCTACTTGTCACCGCGGCTCTTTTAGCCTGGCCTGGAGCATACGGCGGAGGGCGGGGCGGCCCAGGGGCTGAAGGGGAAACTCTCATCTTCACTGTACTGAATCTGTCTGTTACTTCCTCTATTTCCTCTTCAATCGATTCTTCATCTGAGCTTTCTGCCTCTCCTCTTTCAGACTCCAATGACCGCTCCTCTTTCAACTGCTCTAAGGCCTCACTTCCTCTCTCTATTTCGCTGCGCACAACCCTTCTGTGTCTGTTAAACAAGATCGTACCAACTTCCAAATCGACTGAGTCCCGGGGGGTATGCAGCCCTGATCATGGGCAAAATCAATATCTCTTCCCAGTTTGTCCCAACTAGCAAGTGTCAAATGCCCCGAGGTGGCAAACCATGGAGCAATTTCATCTACAGCCGTCATGAATCTCTTTATCGTGGCACTTTTCAACCCTAGTCCTTTCACTTTCAAGAGATCTTTCAATGCGGATGCCACAGTTTTACTAGAATGCGTATTGCCCATCTTAACACGGGACTTTATCGTCTCTCTACCGGAGAACTTGCTTTTACCTCTTTTAGTCCACTTACCTGGAACTTACCAGCTAGCTGCCCTGACCGCTTCAAGTTCTGAGTCCCCGCACGGGCCACCACTTGTCGCCGCCCAATCCATCCAGCAGAGTAAGGCAACGACCACAGGAACTCTTCTTGAAGCAGTTTATTCAGGAACCTTTTACAACAGGAAGCCCCCGAGCTCAAGCCCGCCACCCTATATAAAGCCTTGCCTGGTCCAATCAGCAGTAGCCACGCTGGAGCTGATCATAGGCTACAGACAGCCACCTGATGGTGGACTGGTATGACGTACTCAGGTGCATGCGCACAACTACCAAAAGTACGTGACAAACAGCAGGATTCTGCCTAGTCATTCTACTTGGCAAGCATCCAAGGCGCCATCTTAGAATGGTCGCCTAATGTCGGCTCTCCACAAAAAGTCAATAAAAATAAAAAAATAAAAAATAAAAAATAAATAAATAAATAAAAAACAAATGAGAAAAATACATCTTAAGAAATTGCTTTAACTTGCTAGGAGTGTCATATGGCAAGGAAACATTATTTTAAATATTTTATTTAGTTATTTGAGAGAGAAAGAGAGAGAGAGAGAGAGAGAGAGAGAGAGAGAGAGAGAGAGAGAGAGAGAATGAGAATGAGAATGGATGTACCAGGGCCTCTAGCCAGTGCAAACAAACTCCAGACACATGTGCCACCTTATACATCTGGCTTACATGGTTACTGGGAATTAAACCCAGGTCCTTAAGCTTCTCAGGCAAGAGTCTTAACTGCTAAGCGATCTCTTCAGCCTGACAAGGAAATAGTTTAAGAAACTTGGCAAGTTGAGGATTTTATTTCTCTTTAAAAATAGAATGGAGGGGCTGGAGAAATGGCTTAGTGTTTAAGGTGCTTGCCTGTGAAGCGAAAGGACCCAGGTTCAATTCCCCAGAACTCATGTAAGCCAGATGCACAAGGGGCGCATGCATCTGGAGTTTGTTTGCTGCAGTTGGAGGCCCTGGAGAGCCCATTCTCTCCCTCTCTCTCTCTCTCTCCCTGCCTATTTTTCTCTCTCAAATAAATAAAGAAAAGAAAATATTAAAAAATAAAATGGAGACAAAAATCACAATTAAAAATAGTTTTAAAAATAACTTGAAAAAAATATTTTGATCCTTTCTATAATCAAAGCTCTGTAGTTAAAGTTTTAATGTAGAGCCACTTGTGTTTTTAATCTCATGGTCCATGAAAATCCAATGCAAGCAGCAGAAGGGAAGGCATCTACCACACTCAGAACTAGAAACGATAAGGGAGAAACTTGTAGTCTCACTGAAATCTAGCCGGTATATGTCCTTTCTCCTTACTCTTTTGATGTGTTTGATTTCTCTTGGGGACCATTGGAACTGGGTGTCTGCAAAATTTTATCATCAGTTATATAACAAAACACTAAATCAATTTCCAGGACCAAGACAAGGGCTCAACAAGCAATGGATTTTATCCAGTGCTAACCTGAAATGTGCAATTTTTATCTGAGTGAATTTCACAGACAATTGAGAAAACAATACTTCTATTAATAAAAATTTAGACTCATGGGTAAGATAGCAGTGTAGTAGCCATGCCAAAGCACCCTAGGGGGAGAAATAAGCAAAAACAAAACAAACAAAAAAACAGCAAAATACACATCTAACAAAAAGAGGTGGTGTATAAGGAATTTTTAACCTCTGAAGAGAAGCAGAGAAGCAGGAAATACCAGAGCTTCTAGTAATCAGGCAACCACCCAGAACTGGCCCCTACCACAGCACTGGATGCATGTCTACCCGTCTCTGCCTGAGCTGCAAAAGAAGCAAGGTGTGGTGGTTTGATTCAGGCATCCCCATAAACTTAGATGTTCTGAATGCTAAGTTCCCAGCTGATGGGAATTAATGCCTCCTGGAGGCAGGGTATTGTTAGGGGTGGGCTTATGGGTGTTATAGCCAGTTTCCCCTTACCAGTGTTTGGCACACTCTCCTGTTCCTGTTGTCCAACTAATGTTGGCAAGGAAGTGATGCCCACCCACTTGTCATGCCATCATTTTCCCCTGCCTTCATGAAGCTTCCCCTGTAAGCCAAAGTAAACCCTTTTTTCCCACAAACTGCTCTTGGTTGGGTGATTTCTGCCAGCAATGCAAACCTGACTTCAACAGTAAAGTTGGTGCCAGAGGAGGGGAATTGCTGCTAGACACCTAACTGTGTGGCTTTTGGCCTTTTGGAGCTGATTTTTGAAAGGAATGTGGAAGGATTTGAATTCTTGGCCTAAGAGATGCCTTGCAGTGCTATAAGTACAGCTTGATGGACTATTCTGGTCAGAGTTAAAACACCTGAATGAAGTAAGATCTATAGACTTGAGGTTTGGCTTACGAGGGTAAGACATAGCTTTGCCTGGACTGGGCTAGAAGCAATTTGTGTGTGAAACTTGTAGTTATGCCTGTGTCCCAAGAACTTGTACAGGGTTGCTTGGCATAGAAATGAACTGGTGTGTGCAGGGAATATGACACAGAAGTGAAATTTTTGTGCTGAAACTTCTGCCCATTCACCTGCTATTATATGAGAGATTACACCCTTTGAGATTGGTTCAGCTGACCTGCATTGGGGCAACAACAGGAAGAATGTAGACTCTTTTGAAGGGGCTCAAGGAGAGATCTGTTCTTCAAAGTCTTCTTTATTCCCCCTGGATTAATAAATTGGCACACTACCTGGTATTATGGGGTATAAGAAATGCGGGAAAGAGAGGGTCATTAAATTTGCAACATGTTCTTGTGTTTTGGAAATGGTCATGGGCAGTAGGAAGCAGGTTTTCTGGATGCCTGCATGGAAACACCATGGAGCCATGAGGATGGATCGTGGGTTGCAGTGAAGACCCAGTGGAGGTGCCAGGACTATGAGATAGCTGCTAAGGAGAGCTGCTAGCCTTGATGAAGTTTTCTAGGACTGTGACTAGCCTAACTGGAGGGACAGAATTGAAATTCCAGAGACTTTTGCTGGTTATAATTATCAGACTTGGAGACTCATCACTGGCTAGAGTTGTTAGACTTGGAGTTACAGAGTTTGATGTTTGTCCTGTTTAAATCTTGTATTGGTTGAATATTTCTTTACTATGTGCAATGCCATCTTTTGCAGTGTGAGTGTTAATTCTGTGCAATTATGGGGGTTTTTTGGTTTATTTTTGGTATTATGACTCAGTTAAAAGACTTTGGACTACAGGGATGTTTGAACATCATTGGGAGTGATAACAACTATGGGGACTTTTAATGTTGGGCTAAATGCTTTGCATTTTACATCATGTATGGTTACAGTTTATGGGGGCCAGGGGCAGAATGTGGTGGTTTGATTAGGTGTCCCCCATAAACTTAGGTGTTCTGAATGCTAGGTTCCCAGCTGATGGGCATTTGGGCATTAATGTCTCCCAGAGGCAGGGTATTGTTGGGGGTGGACTTATTGATTTTATAGCCAGTTTCCCCTTGCCAGTGTTTCATATACTCTCCTGTTCCTATTATCCACCTGATGTTGGCCAGAAGGTGATATCCACCCTCTGCTCATGCCATAGTTTTCCCCTGCCATGATGGAGATTCCCTTGAATCTGTAAGCCAAAATAAACCCTTTTTCCCCCATTAGCTGATATTTGTTGGGTGACTTCTCCTAGCAATGTGAACCTGACTGCAACATCAGGTGAAGGAATTTTTCCACTAACACCAGCCTCCTCACAATGTCAAGAAACATGAAGAGGAAGATGGAGGGACCAGCTGGGCAGCTGCTGAAGGAGAAAACAAATGGGATCAGCTAAGGAACTCCTACACAACTCCAGGCACCCTTCACAGCCTCCCTTTCCCCTACCTCCAGTGCCTTGAACCACTGTAGAACCACCCCCCCACAGCCACACAGCATCCAACACAGCCAGTTAGAACACTAGATCCAGTGTCCCAAGCAGCGCAATCAAGTCCACAACACAACAGAGAGGAACTGAGGTCAGCATTCAGCATAGAGAAGCTTCTCTTTTCAGCTGGCAGTGACCACTCAGATAATGCAAAAGGCACCATAATGCTGAGAAGTGACAGAGAAGTGACCAGCATTGAAACATCTCTGTCACACCTTCCAAGGCTCAGGGTACATTGTGAGAGGTGGCAGAAAGAGTGTTAAGAGCCAAAGGAAGGATAGGACTGCTCACAATGCAATCTTCGACACAAAATGGCCTGGCTATCCATGACCTTGCAGTGCCTAGTACTACCTACACAAGACCCTCATAATAGGAGGAAAAGATGATGACATCAAAATAAAAGAAAGATTAATTGAGAGGGGAGGGGATCTAATGGAAAGTGGATTTGTGAAGGGGAAGTGGGGAGGGGATGGAATTATCATGGTTTATTTTCTATAATTATGGAAATTGTAAATGGAAAAGGATTAAAAATATAAATAAGATGGAATGATTCCATTTGTTTGACTCTTCCCCCATACACACACACACACACACAAATAATGGGGGTGTATGCCTTTGTGCTTTCTACAATTAAAAAAAAATTCACCTCAATGTTCCTTAAAGAGCCAAGTTTATTTAACAAACAACCAAGGACCAGGTACAGATGGACAGCCATACACATGGATGTTCATGGACTCCAAAATTACCATCAGTGGAAAAAAAATCTTTCACTAGCAATTTGGCACTTTATTTCTTCCTTATACAAATATAGTGGCTATTTATCAAATATATACATATATTGCCCATCTGACCTGTGACAGAATGGTCTTTAGCAGGTCACAGGACTACTGTGGTGGTTTGCTTCAGCTGTCTTCCATAAATTTATGTAGAATACTAGGTCCTCATGTGGTAGCAATTTGGGAATTGGAGCTTCATGAAGGTAGTGTATTGTTGGAGGTGGGCTTCTTTTGTCAGTATTTGGCACACTCTTCTGATGTTGTCCACTTGATGTTGGCCAGGAGGTGATGTCCACCCTCTGCTCATGCCATAGTTTTCCCCTGCCATCATGGAGCTTTCCCTCCAGTCTGTAAACCAAAATAAACCCTTTCCTCCCACAAGCTGCTCTTAGTGGGATGTTTTCTGCCAGCAATGTAAAGCAGAATGCAACAACTACCCTTAAAAATTAATGAACTTTAGGTCATTATCTACTCAAGGAGTGAAAGAACCCCAGAGCAGATGCGGAGTGCAATAAACATTTAGGATTTTATTTAACATATGTCAAAACTTTCATCCAATTTCCTAAGTATCCTGTTAAGCAAGAAATATTCCTCACATTTTCAAGAGTGAGCCATTTGAATCAAGGATTTGAATCAAGCTGGCTATGCCCCTAAGTCTTCATCTTTAATCTACAGTAGCTTCCATGCAACCCAGAGATGAGATATCTCAGTTGTTGCTCCTGATTCTTTTCTGATTATCACAGCAACAGTTTCATGTGCTCTATTAAAAATCCCAAAATTTAATGACTTGAAACAATGGCCTATTTGCTCACTGTTTTTCATTATGATCACATGTATGGATCCATCCAGCTGGAAGTGTAGCTGGTTGGCATATGGGGAGGTCTTGTATGTTCTCAGTCCTCTGTGGAGCTTGCCTATGTTGCTTTTACCAAGGCCTCTCCACCAAGTTTCTTCAGCCATTGAACAGAACTCTTACATTGTGTGTCAGGCAATCCATAGCAGAAAAGCACAACTTCTTAAAGTCAAGACCAAGGATAGATTGCATCACTTCCATCATTTTCTATATATAGACTAGAAAAAGTCACAGTCCGAACTCAATGTCAAAGGAGAGGAGTATACAAGGGTGAATAATGGGAAATGTGAATCACTGGGGCATTAAACTGCTACCTCCAACTGCTACAGAAATCTGACAGTTATAATAGCTGCCAAGTATTAGGGTCACTGGTAATTAAAATCCAGAGTGATATGCCCACAACTGGAATGCCTACAACCAAAGGTCTCTGATTTCTAAAACTACTAGCTCTCAGGATTTGGAGTTATAAGCCTCAAGTCAGCCAATTTAGCATCTAGGCCTTAGGCATCTAAGGGTCCAAGATTGCCAGCACTTGAAGAGTTTCTCCTTGTCTAACTATGTCATATCTGTGTAGAACTAAAGAACCCCAGCCACGTGACTTACCAGTTTCAGAACACCGTGACAATACTGCTCAACTTCTGAGGAGGGATATCCCTAAGAACACTTTTGGGAAATCCTCAGACCTGAAAATTATTTGGGGGCAGCAAAATTTGCACAGAAGCCAGGTATAGTGGCACAGACCTATAATTACAGCACGCAAAAGGCTGAGGCAAAAGGATTGTGAACTCAAACGTGGCAAAATCCAGTGAGAAAGAGAGAGAGAGAGAGAGAGAGAGAGAGAGAGAGAGAGAGATTAGCCAGAATAGCTCTTAAACAGGGTCTAGTGAAATATGGGCACACCTCTTGTTTCTACAAATGAACTTCCAATGCATGAGTCACTTTGTGAATATGGCTTTACCTGGGTACTAAGAAATTAAACCCTATCCAACAGGCTTTGCAAACAAATGCCTTTAACCACTAAGCAGTCTCCCCATCCCAAATCCACACATTTTATTTGAGAGTAATCATTTCAAAAAGTTATAAAATATAAAGGTCAAACTTAAAATTGTTCTAAAATTCCTACTACATAGCATGCTAGGCACTTTGCTATAGAGTGAAGACACTGTCCCCATATGTGCTGCCCTTTGACACAAATTAATAAATAATTACATTACATGCAACATAGTTAGGAGAAATCCAAAATGCTAAAAGACAAGACAAAGTTTAACCATGCAAAAATTAATAATGACTTTTAAGAAAACAGAGCATGAATGCTTCAAAAAAGAAAAGGAACTTTAATGGGGAAAATATTCAAAGAACGTAATCCATACAGGAAGTAGAATGGGGATCATTAAACAGCTTGAGGAATTTAGCAAATTGAAGAGTAAATCTTTTGGAATCACTGTGGCTCCTGGTGTATGGAATGATAATAAGTTGAAATATGATTGAAATGTAGGATAAGGTAAAATGATCAAGACATTATGAATTTAAAGGAAGAACAAGACACCAAACTGAGACTAAGTGTAAATAATGGAATGTATACAACAGAGGCTTAGGAAATTATGAGAAAGAAATGCTTACAAGCAAATATTGGGTTGTTTGGATACAAAAGGCTCCCACACTGGACCACACTTTCAAAATTACACTTCATAAGTATTGTAGTCTTTTCATCTCCCTAATAGCAACAATCACATGGCTGCTATTCATGTGCACATTTGGGGATAGAGCTTAACTCTACTGCATCAATGACCTGTGTCTTGATGTGTCTAACCAGCACCCTATATGAGTCTTATATCATCAAAATTGTATAACACAAAAATTAGTTTTATGGGATCTCCAATTCCACCTTTAGCTAGACTCATCACTCTTTTCCCAGCCTTGTTCACTCATCTGTCAAGAATAGTAGATGCCCCAAGAAAACATATACAGTTCATATAACAATGCTTACTTCCAATGTAATAGTAAAATACAAGTAGTCTATCCCAGAGGAAGTGTAAGTTTAGGCAACAGATTATTGGGAAATCATACACACTGCTGTATGGAATTTACAGTTAATTACATTCAAAAAGTAGACAAACTAGACTGTTTCTGTTCAAAGAGGAGGTCATGGCCATCTTCTATTGGTACAATGGCTATGTGCCTGTGCATGTGCGTGTGTGTATATGTGTGTGTGTGTGTGTGATTTCTTGGGTCTCCAAATTCATTTTTTCTCCCAGGCTGATTATCAATGAAAGCATCAGCTGAGGTCCCAAAAGGTGTGTATCTAGCCACAGAACAACTTAAATTCTTTCAACACTTATTGAACTTTTCAGTAACAAAGAATGAAAGAAAGAATATGTATTTATAAGGCAACCCCATCTGAGTCCATAATGCCATCCTGTACTAGGAAAAAATATAAAGAACAATACTAACCCATCCTATGCTATTAAGGTGTCAGTGTATGAAGTAGCTATACTGTAACACTGGGATATCAATCCAGCATTTCGCCATATACATTCACCTGACTCACTGAGTCAGGATATAAGTGCCCAGATATAAATAATCATGAGTAGTCCAAACCTAAATGACTTCTATTAAGCAATTTTGCCCTTCCTGAGAACTTAGCTGGGTTACCACCTCCAACCTCACTAATAATGTATTGAAATTTCCAGTTGTTTGTACAGTTTCCTTTATTGTTCAGGCTAAAAATTTCACAACACTTGTGCCCCAGTTTCTTTATTTACAATTCATCACAAGGGTTCTTTTTAAATTATTATCTATGGGCTGGAGAGATTCCTTAGTGGTTGGTTAAGGTGTTTGCCTGCAAAGCCTAAGAACCTAGGTTCTATTCCCCAGAACCCACGTAAGCAAGATGCTCAAGGTGGCACATGCATCTGGAATTTGTTTGCAGTCATGCCCATTCTCTTTCTCTCTCTCAAATAAATAAATAAATAAATAAATAAATAAATAAAATATTTAAAATATTGCCTATGATACTATAAAAAGGAAGATGTTTCAAAGAGCATGGTTGAAAAAATATCAAAATAATTTTCTTGCCAGGTGTGGTGGTACACACCTTTAATCCCAGCACTCAGGAGGCAGAGGTAGAGGTAACTCTGTGAGTTTGAGGCTCATACTGAATTACAGATCAGCCTGGACTAGAGTGAGACACTACCTTAAAAAAAAGAAGAATTATTTTTTTCTTGACATCAAATTACATTTAAATGAAAGCCTCGTATTCCAGTGGAAAAATATATACAATCCAAATGGGTTTCCTCATTTTTAATTTGTAAGTTTACAACAGGCACCCTTGCACCCTATTTGAGGGAGTAGCAAATTTATGGCAGGAAAGCATTCTGTCACAGTTAGAACATGTGACTGGTAAACACTACTTGTCTATATTTTATCTTTCTTTCCTACTAATAAATATTTGAATATTAGAAAATATGTTCTTAATACTATAATATTTGTTATCCACAATATTGTCCTCTTATGGTGAGCTTTGTTTTGGGAAAGGAAAATAAAGACTAGAAAAGGAACTGCACACAGATTTCTAAAAATACCAGAAATTGTGACTGAAGTTAGATTTTCATCAGCATAGTGTCTTGAAAATTGGGAAAAACAACCATTTTATCCCCACTTCTATCACATGTGAACAAATTAATTAATACTCTGCATTTTGTTGTTTTATGTCTTAATAATAACCTAATTAGTTATGATGATTCAAGAAGATATCACACATGTGTCACAACATTCACTCATAGTTGCTTTCAATTAATGTCAGATCTGTAATGTAAGAATTACGCTTCATAGCCTATAAGATTGTTCAATATTGTATTAGTTACTTACCACATTGCTGCTAGAAAATAACTGAAAAAAATCAAATTAAGGATTTATTTTGGCTCAGAATCCAAGGGTACATTCCAGCATGATGGGGGAAATACGGTAAAAGGAACTTCAGACACCTAGTCACAGTAAATTGCATATTCAATTCAGAAAGAAATGAATTTTGGTATTTAGCTCACTTTCTCCTTTTAAAAATTTTATTGTTTTCATTATTATCATGATTATTATTTGTATGTGTGTGTGCACACATGCATACACGCATATATGTGCCATGGCAGGAGTGTGGAGTTGGGAGGACAACCTCAGGGTGTTACTCCTCACCTTCCACTTTGTCTGAGCCAGGTCTTCCCTGGAAAGAGCAACCCACACCTTCTGGGTTCTCCTGACTTCACCTTCCATCATCATACATGAATTTGGATTATAAAAGCATGATAAAGTGCTTGCCTATAAAACCTAACAACCAGAGTTTGATTCCCCAGTACACATAAAGCTAGATGCACAAAAGAGATGCATGCATCTGGAGCTAACTTGCAGTGGCTGGAGGCCCTAGTGTGCCCATTCTCTCTCTCTCTCTCTCTCTCTCTCTCTCTCTCTGACTCTGTGTGTCTCTCTGCTTGCAAATAAATAAATAGAAATGTGTTTTTAAAAAGTATTTATATGTAAAAATTTCATAAAAACTGATTTTACGTATAATTAATATCTTTATTTAAAACTTTAAAAATGGCAGAAGAATTTTATGATTTGACTGACCTCAAGAATAATGTTTTCTGGGCTACTAGAAACTATATAAGTCATGTTCATAAGCTCCAGCAAAGTAAGATGATACTAACCTCTGAAAAACAGGAACTGGTTCCTTTAAATTCTCAGTCTTGACTGGCATCAGCACTGTGGATGTGAGTTTGTAAGCACAGATCATGAGGTTGGTTCAAATAAATTTCAGTGGAAAATCATCTACTGATGAGAAGGATGTCTTTGAAGACCCAAAACTTCCTGATAGAACCTCCGGTGATTTTAAGAGTACAGATGTCTGAGGCCAGTGTTTAACAGACCACAGAAATTAAAGATTTCATGCTGTGGAATTTCTATTACAGATATGGTTCTTTGTAATTTCAACAGCTATTCTCAACCTTTGTAGAAGTTTTAGAACCAAGCAGATGGCAAGGGAGGGCTTACCTATGATGAAGTTTCAGCTGCAAAAGAAAATTCCTAAAATAATTCACTTATCACATTGCAAGCTAGTTAGTGAATCCTTTCAGAAGAAGTAGGCTGTACATCAGAATGAGAAATTGTATGTTTGGCTAGATTAGTAGACACAAATATTACTGAGTCCGTTTCTTGCCTTGTGTTTGTTTTTTCCAAAGCAAGGAGCCAGGATTACTTATGAGTTAAATAATATCTAAAACAATCTTAAGAATATGGTCCACAATACAAGAGACCTCAGTACATAAAGCAACTACTAAGTATGTTCTAAAACCAGAGTCTGGCAGTGTCTTCTAAATTCCTCCAACAGTGGCTGGCATTGAGGTAGAAGGAGGAACATACTTGAGCGCAAACCTTGTCTTTCATACTGTGCAATGTAGGATCTTCAGCAAATGTCTTCCTTCCTAAGTCTGTTTCCTCAAATGTCAAATGTAGGTGACAGGAGAGGAGAGGATAACAGAAATCTCAAAGGATATTAGAAGAATCAAAAATAATGTTCTATATGAAAACAACTAGTGAATAGTAAATATAAACTATTATCGACTTTTTACATTCCTCATGTCTAGTTTGACAGAAGTTTATAAAAATAGTTATTATTTCAAAAACCTTCCACATTGGCTCAACAACAATTTTTTTCCTTTCTCACCAAACAACTTTAATCATAAAGTTAATTTTCCATGATATTCCATAATCTTTGTTCTATGTTAGTGAAACAGTGAGCCTTGGCTTTAAAAATTTTAGTGTGTGTGTGTGTGTGTGTGTGTGTGTGTGTGTGTGTGTGTGTGTGTGTAGTGATGCTCCTCAACCTATGAGGTAATGTCCTAATAACCCATCATATGTTGAAAATGGCATAAGTAAAAAATAAGATTTAATTCAAGCAACATGGCTTAGACTTAGCTATCTCAAATGCATTTGAAACTGTGGTGGTTTGAAGGAGATGTCCTCCATAGTTTCATATTTTTTGAGTATTTGTCCCCAGCTGGTGGCAGTTGGGGCACTGGAGCCTTGCTGAAGAAGGTGTGTTGCTGGGGGAAGGCTTTGGGGTTCCATCCCAACTCCCTTTGCCAGAGATCAGCTCACGCTTGCTGCCGCTACCTTACAGCAGATATGTAAGATGTGATGCCTAGCCTCTGCTCTGCCATGCATTCCTGCCATGATGAAACTTCCCCTTGAAACTGTAATTGGGAAGTAAATTTATTCCCCCATAAGCTAATTCTGGTCAGGTGTTTTGTTCTAGCAACTAACAGGCAACTGCAATGGAACCTCTTTGATTAACTTGAAGTTGGACAAAATCATCTAACATAAAGGCTATTTTATAATAAAATGTTGATTATCTCATTAAGTTCCTTGAATAATGTACCAAAATTAAATAAGACAGTATGGTTATAAGTTTATCTTCTCACCATTGTACAAAACATTCTAAGTTGCAAAAAAAAAGTCATAAGCCTGGCTCTGTCTATATTTGATATTCTGAAACTTAATATATCATCAGTTGATGAGCCCTGTTTGTCTTAATTAAGCCAAAATTATTCAAGCAAAATAAAATGTGTTATTTGTTGAGAATGTTTTTGTAGCAGATGGAAAGCAACTCAATGGCTTAAACATTTCAGGAAACTTGTTGTTTCATTGTATTAGAAATGGTTCCATAGAAGAACAGAACAGATAGAATGAATCTATATTACAAAGTGATGTATTAAATTGGCTTACATGATACAGGCTGGGCAGTCCAACAATGGCTGTCTGCAGGCTAGAAAGAATGAAAATCCAGGGGCTGGAGGGATGGCTTAGCAGTAGGGCATTTGCCTGCAAAGCTAAAGGACCCAGGTTCGATTCCCCAGGACCCTCGTTAGCCAGATGCACAAGGGGGCACATGCACCTGGAGTTCGTTTGCAGTGGCTAGAGGCTCTAGAGTGCCCATTCTCTCTCTCTTTCTCTCTCTCTCTCTCTGTCTCTCTCTCTCTAATAAATAAAAATAAAATATTTTTAAAATAAAAAAAGAAGCCAGGCATGGTGGCACACGCCTTTAATCCCAGCACTTGGGAGGCAGAGGTAGGAGGATCGCCATGAGTTCGAGGCCACCCTGAGACTACATAGTTAATTCCAGGTCAGCCTGGGCTGGAGTGAGACCCTACCTCAAAAAAACAAAAACAAACAAAAAAATCAAAAAAGAATGAAAATCCAGTTGCTACTTACTCCATGAGGTTGGATGTCTCAGTCCCAATCTGGCATTGGAGGCCTCGGGATGGCCTGGAGATGATCTTTACATAGGACGATCAAAGAATCTGGGTGCCAGTGTTGGTGAAGGAAAGTAGCAACAGAGTAGATGTACTCACCACCAAGGAATAAAGGCAGGCAGGCAAAGGTACTCCTTTGTCCTGAAACTTTTAAATATATGGGCTGTTGTTAGAAAGCCTGCCCAATCTGGGGAAGGATCTTTTCCCTCAGTTAATCCTTCATGGATATGCCCTCACAGACCTGTCCAAGAGGTATGTATCTTACTTTATTCCCTGGTCCAATCACATTGACAGAATACATTAGCCATCACTTCCAGTAACTGAAAAGCCCATAATACAGGTATGAACTGATTCACATTCTGGCATAATATTTCTGTAATTCTCCAAGTTGAGCCTGCATCTAAATATTTTCTGGCTGGCCTCATAAAACAACTGCTACTAACATTCACAGTAGTTTATTATTGACATAAAAATGCAAATAGGAGGTCCAGAATTATCATACAAAAGTCCCTAATCTTCACTCTAATGGGACCACACTGATCCAATTCCTGTAGCTGGAAAATTGTCTCTTACTTAAATCCATGTCAATAAATCACTATGAAAAGGAAATGGAATTTTTCCAAGTATTTTATAGCAATCCTGGGCCTGCTCCTAATTTGAAAATAAGGTGTACTCTACTTATACTAAGAATCCCCAGCCACAAAGATCTGAAATGGATTCTAGAGAAATTTTAATATCTGCTATGATTTAAAAATTTAGTGCAATGATCCTAAGTGCATATTTTTAATTTTGAAATTATCACTTATTTTGCCACATTACATTTTCCAAATAAAATATCATACCTTAGTATCCAAGGCCAACCATAGACCAAGGTGTGATATCAACAATAATTTCAGTGTAACCAGGTTAGGAATATTGTTTCTTGTTCTTTGCTTATACTTCCTCTTCTTTTCTCCCTCAATTTTCCAGATAAACTTGTTTTTCTTTTTCTTTTGGTTTTCTTTTCTCCATATATGACTTAATATATATAGATGTAACAGAATACAATGTTACATATGCAGTGATATCTTTCAGCAAATGCCTCAAAGCTATTGACAGGAGACAATATCCTTCTAGGGACTCAGCTCAGAATAGGAATAGGTGTCTCAGTTTATCCATCATTCATCTCCACACTATCCTATAAAAGAGGAAACTAGGGGCAGAAGGGATGCTCAGGAGGCAAAGTGCTTGTCATACAAGCATGAGGACCTGAGCTCTGATCCTCACCATCTATGTAAAAGCTGGGCACAATAACACCTGCCTATAACACCAGTGCTGGAGAGGTGGAAACAGGAGGATTACTAGACCTTGCTGGAAAGCTAGTCTAGCTGAATTGCTGAGCTCTGGATTTCATGTGATACCCTGTCTGAAAAAATAAATAAATAAGCTAGACAGGGACTAAGGAGACACCCAACATCAAAATCAGGTCTCCATGGGCAGGCACACACACACACATGCATGTGCACTTACACACACATGTATGCCCACAGATACAAACACACAGACCACACACACATCCATGTACAAATACACATACAAAAACAGCAATCATTTAGGAGTGGCAATAGGTAAGGTACAGCCTGAAAGTGAACCAGGGTAATGCACACAGGCCCAGGGAAAGGTGTGGGCAGGGGTGGACCTAGGATGCCCCTAGGTGTGAGTTTGGATGGGACACACAGGCCCATGGACATAGGTGCACCATGCAGCAGTGGCAGCAGGAAAGGGAAGGGGTAGAGATGAGCCTCAGAAGGGCACACAGGTCCTGGAGAGATGTATATCACATGTGAGTAGCAGAGGGTACAAAGTGGCAGGAGTGAACTGGAGTGAGGCACACAGAATCTGGAGCAGTTACTCATTGCTAGGGAATAAAAAAAAAAAAAAAAAAAAAAAAAAAAAAAAACACCTGGCCAGAAGTAGTTTGTGGAAACAAGGGTTTATTTATTACTTACAGTTTTGAGAATAATTTCCATCATGGTGGGAAACATATGGTAAAAACAGATAGCCATGTCTCATATCTTTATATCTGCAGAAAGTAAATAGCAAGAGTGAGCCAAGTACAGCAAGTAGAGGAGGAGTATAAAACACCAAGAACCACCTTTTGACATACTTTCTCCAGCAAGGCTCCAACTTCAGCAAGTCTTTATAACCTTCTTAAACAGCACAGTCTAGGGAATAGACATTCAAGCACATGAAGATATGGAGGACACTTTACATCCAAACTACCACATTTCACCTTTGGCCCCCTTAGACTCATGACCATCTCATAATGCAAAATGCACTCAGTTCAACTTCAAAATCCCTGATAGTCTTTATAATCCCCAACAATGTTCAAAAATTCAAAGATATCTGAGACTCGAGACAGTATCTTGCTGGTGAGCCCTATAAAAAGAAACACAAGTTATGTACTTCTCACACATAATGGCACAGAACAAATATTCTTGTTTATGGGAATGGAAACATAGCAAGAAAAATGGAGCCAATGAAACCAATGAAAAATCAAAAAAAAACAGCAGGGAAAACATTAAATCCTGCCACTGCATGTCTGGCATCATTCCAGAACTCATGATTAAATCATTTGAGCTCCAAAAGGCTTGGTTAATTCCACCCTTCCAGCTGTGTAACCTGCATCCAATCCCAGGAGGTTAGCTGGGGTTGGGTACACAAACCTACAGGGAAGTATACCATGTGATGCAAGTGAGAAGGAATGAAGATACACTGTGAGAGGATACACAGGTGAAGTAAGGGAGACATACCATGTGGTGTTGGTTGTGGCCATGGGATCAGCTGGTGGTGAGCCAGGGAAGAATGTACAGGCCCAGCAACAGAAGACAGGAAGACAGAACAAGCAGAAGTCACAGACAAATGCAGGAAAGGCTAGTGGTGAAAGCACTGGGATGCACAGGCCTAGGGAGGAAGCCCTAGGCCAAGGGTGATCCATAAAGAGCATGTTAACCTCCAAAGGATAAAATGAACCAAGATGGATGAATAGTTCATAGAAAGTGGACCATGTTGTGGCAACAGCAATACAGTCCTGCCTTGGCATCAGACAGTAGGGTTTACCCAGACTCCGAGATGTAGAGTACAGCCCATGGATGGTACAAGGGAGTTCAGATCTGTGGAACCCTGCTCTGTGTTACAAACACAAAGCCAATGAGATCAAAGGTTAGTTTCTGAGACATGCTTAATAGATTGCAAGCTGATAAGGGGAAAATAATGGATCAGCAAAAAGAGGAAAACATCACCTTATACCTACTACAACTTTCTTCTGAATATTGCAAATATCTCTACTGAAAGAAGAGTGACATGAATTTTAAAAACAGATGAATAAAATAAAAAATCTCGACCAATGAACTAAGTCCAGATTGGTAAGACCCAAAGCAAAAGTACAATTAACATGAAAAGCCAAGACATGTCTCTATCAAGAGCTACCAGTCCCAGAACAATATCCCCTAAGTAAAAGAGGCTTAATGAAATTCAAAAGAATGATGTTTACATTGTTCCAAAACAACTAAGTTGAAATGAATGAATTCTGAGATAACACAGATGAAGGAAACAAGGAAGTCAATTGTTGCATGGTATTTTTCTTGTCACCATACCATAAAGTCATTTTGGAATAGAGAGAGCTTATTGCTTTAGCCCAATAGCCACAGATACAGTTTTTGGCAATGGTAACAGACCTACTGAAACTCTATTAGATGGAAGAGGGCAGGGTCACAAGACCCTCATCTGAAGTTCCAGCTAGTTTTCCCTCCTGACCTTGCTCTAGCTTGGTCTTTTGGGAGAAGCTAGAAGACACATGTAGTGGAAGGTTAATTAGAAAGGGAATTCCATGAAGCAGGTTTCAGGAAGTGATGGTCCAAGACGTGGTGTGCCTTTTCACTGATGGCATTACCTTTGAGCAGCCCATGCTCTGTAAGTAATCCAACCAACTCATTGATTCATCAAAACTGGTTGTTTCTCTAGTCTGTCATTTACATATGCAGTTAATATGCCCTACCTGGAGTGAATAAATGTGTGTTCATTTCTCTCCAGGAGGAAAAAAGATAGAAAATCAATGCAAGACATAAAATTACTATTCAATAAAGAGGTAGAAAGACTAAAGACAAAATCAAACCAAAATGATGCTAGAAATGAAAAAGCCAATAAGTCAAATTAAGAGCTCAGTGAAAAGCCTCACCAATGGAATGGATCATGTGAAAACCAAATAATAGGGATTGAAGACATAGTATAGGAATTGGTCTAGTCAAAGTCATTGAAAAATTTAAAAATATGCATATAAATGGAATACAAATGGCACATAAAGATCTTTGGAACACAATGAACAAAAATAAACAAATTATGGGCATAGAAGAAAGAGAAAAGAATATGCTAAAACCATAGAAAATAACAATAAAGTCTTGGAAATAAATTTCCCATAAATAGGGAAAGAGGTGACTGTGCAGGTATAAGAAGTATACAGAACAACAAAAAGACAGAACAGAGAAATGGCTTAGCACTTAATACAAAGGACCCAGGTTTGATTTCCTAGTACCCATGTAAAGACAGATGCACAAGGTGTTGAATGTGTCTAGAGGTCATTTGTTAGGGCTAGAGTCCCTAGCATGCTCATGCTCTCTCTCTTTTTCTCTCCTTCTGTCTCTCAAATAAATAATTTTTTTTTTTTTTTTTTTGGTTTTTCGAGGTAGGGTCTCACTCTGGCCCAGGCTGACCTGGAATTAACTATGTCAGGGTGGCACTCACCACGCCCACTCTCGGCGATCCTCCTACCTCTGCCTCCCGAGTGCTGGGATTAAAGCCAGCGCCACCACGCTCTCTACACAAATAAATAATTTTTTTTAAAAAAGAGAGGATAAAAAGAAAAGTTACACTGCAGAGAGAGATAAATGTGTGTTCATTTCTCTCCAGGAGGAAAAAAGATAGAAAATCAATGCAAGACATAAAATTACTATTCAATAAAGAGGTAGAAAGACTAAAGACAAAAGAGAGAGAGAGCCAATAAGTCAAGCTGATAAGGGGAAGATAATGGATCAGCAAAAAGAGGAAAACATATATATATGAAAGTGTGTTGAAAGCTTCAAGGGAGAGGAATAAAGTAAAATTTGAAGCAATTCAATCAGAATAAAAGCTTATCTTTCAATAGAAACTTGAAAATTTAGAAGGCTTGGAATGATGTATTCCAAGAGGTAAAAGAGCACAGCTGACAACTGTGACGACTATACCCAGAAAACCTATAATTGAAGGAGAAAGGGAACCTTTCTGTGATTAAAAACTAGTTTAACGAATATATGAACAGTGATCCAACTCTATAGAGGATACTAGAAGGAATACTTAAGACTGAAGAGAAAGATAAACATATACAAGAGGGCACAGTAAAATAATAAGCAATGCTGACTGACAGTTGTTTAAAAAAGACCCAAAATGTTCCTTTTGAATACACTGATGCCCTCTGCCTCCTTTCTTTTGCCCCAAGCCCTCTATCCCTTGCCTCTGAGTGCTCATCTTTCCCTTGCGCCTGGCGTTTTGATGTCATAGCTGTTGACAAGCATGACAAGCTCCTTAATTCTTCCTTCTGTCCTGTCACTAGGTGCGCAGAGCCCATCTCCCTGTCCTTCTCTATAACAGATGTTGCCAGTGACTGCCCCAAGCCAGCTCAGTACAGGGATGGTAGGAGAGAAGTCTCTGTTTCATTCAGAACCAAGTCGTAACAGACACCATAGCACTGCCCCCTCATCACCTGCCCACATTATCCAACCTCTCCCAAAAGAACTCATCTCATATCATTAACAAAAGGCTGGAATGTTAGGTCTGTCAAGTCCCAATATGGAGTCAGCAAGGACAGCAGGATGATGACAGAGACATAAGAAAGTAAATTATCTACATTCCTCAAGAAACTGCCCAGCCATTATCCCCTCCTTGCCTGTAGTGCCCCCAGGTCATGGTTTCCTGCCCCCTTGTTTTGTAAATCACCTGGCTGCTATTGTGATGTCTCACCCTATCTTAGATCTCCTTTAAAGGAACCTTTCTTGTTCAGCTCTTCCTTTCCTCACTGGCCCTATAAATCCCACAATCTGGAAATTCAGGTGGTCTGTGTTCCTCTCTTGTGACCCAGCCCTGGCAGCTCATGCTTTTCCCAAATAAAAGCTTTCATCTTTGCCTCAGGGAAAAAAAAATTTTGAAGACAAAAAGCCCCACAAAAAAACACTACAAAAATAGCAAAGTGGAAATAATATGAACTTTTCGATAATACCTGAATACTAATGGTGTCAATTCTCAGTTTAAAAAAAAAAGACTAAAATAATGGGTTAGGGCTAGAGATATGGCTTAGTAGTTAACACACTTGCTTGCAAAGCTAATGGGCTTAGGTTTCAAGCCCCCTGAAACCCACATGAGCCAGATGCACAAGGGGCACATGTGTCTGGAGTTCATTTGCACTGACTGGAGGCACTGGAGTGCCCATTTTCTCTCTTTCTCTTTCTCTCTCTCCCTCTTTCTTTCTTTCTCCCTCCCATAAATAATAAATAAATAAATAAATAAATATATTATGGATGAGAAAACAGGATCCATCTTTCTGCTATGACCAAGGAACACATCAAAACTATGGTGAAAGGAGGGAAGAGTGTTTTAATCACATGGAATAAGAAAACAAGCATGCACTGCAATTGTAATATCTGGCAAAATAAATTTCAAATCAAAATTAGTCAAAAGTGATAAAGTAACTTTATACTAATTAAGGGAACATTTCCATTTCCTACAGGTTATCCAAGTTTGTGGAATAGAGGTTTTAAAAATATGTCCTGGTAATTCTTGCAATTTCATTGATGTATTTTTTGACAACTCCCTTTTCATTTCTATTTTTGTTTATTTCAGACTTCTGTTATTTTCATTTGATCAAATTGGCCAGAGGTTTATCAATCTTGTTTATTTTTTTTAAAGAACCAGCTCCTGGTTTTGTTACTTTTCTTAATTGTTTTCTTAGTTTCCAATTATTAATTTCTGCTCTGATCTTAATTATTTTGTTCAGTCTAGAATTCTTGGGGTTGGATTGTTCTTGGTTTTCCAATGCTTTTAGGTAGATAGTTCGGTTACTAATTTGAGATCTCTCTGTCTTTGTTATGAAGGCATTTAGTGCTATAAATTTTCCTGTAGGACTGCCTGCATTGTGTCCCATAAGTTTTGGTATATTGTATTTTTGTTATAATTTAATTCTAGAAATTTTATAATTTCCTTTTTTATTTCTTCCATTGTATATTCACATGCTGTTCAGTCTCCAGGAGCTGCAATTTCTGTAGTTTCTCATGGTTTTGATTTCTAACTTTGTGGTCCAATATGATGCCGGAAGTAATGTCAATTTTTCTGAATGTATAGAGGCATGTTTTATGACCTAGTATATTACCTGTTTTGTAGAAGGTTCCATGAGATGCTGAAAAAAAAGTGTATTCTGTAGAATTGAGGTGGAATGTTCTGTACATGTCTGCTAAGTCTAACTGATCTATGGTGTTGCTGAGATCTATTATTTTCCTATTGATTTTCTGCTTGGATGATCTTTCTAATGATGATAGTGGGGTATTGAGGTCTCCTATTATGATGTAGTTCTGGTTTGTTGTCAAGTAGGTTATGCTTTGTAAAATATGGTGTGCTTGTGTTAGTTGCATTTAGACTTTTGATTGTGATGTCCTCTAGAATACACATGCCCCAAGAGTGCCTGTTTTATATTTTATATAGTTTTTATATAATATTTTGTGAATGTTTGTATGTATGTATCCCATGTATTTACATAAAGAAATATCAATTTCCATTTCTTTGTAGGACACAGAAAGCATACATAGAATTACATTTATTTGCAAGATGGTCAGAAAAAACTTCACAGAATCAATTACTCTTGAGGTAATTCTTCAAGTAACTTCCTATATGCCTGCTTCACTCTGCTTATCTGAGCATTTGGTAGTATCATTATTTAAAGCATTTAATATAGTACTTGTAATCTATATATTAGCTGAATACTTTTAAAATTATTTTTCAGTGACTCTGTGACTCCGTCTCCAACTAATCTAAGCAGATAAGAACGTTGTTAGATCTCATAGAGCTCCACAAGTGAACAGAAAGAAAGCTCAGGGAAGAGCCAGGTACCAAATGCATCCAGAGATATCAGGGACATAGCAAGACCAACCACCAGAAGCAATTTGATTAGCTGGATTTTGTGGACACCTAACATTGCTGCCATGACCAGTCAATTTCCTGCCATATTAGATGGTGAACCTCTCCCTTAGGATGTCAGATCTTAGGTGAGAAAACACACATGCTCATTCTCAACCTACCTTCTGTTCCCACAGAAAGAGTAGGTATTGTTTTAGAAATAGGAAGGGAGCTTAGATGTAGAGCAGTAAAACTTTTTACAACAATATTGGAAAGAACACTGTGCATAGCAGAAAATATTAAACCAAAAGTATAGAAAGAGCCGGGCATGGTGGCAAAAGCCTTTAATCCCAGCACTCGGGAGGCAGAGGTAATAGGATCGCTGTGAGTTTGAGGCCACCCTGAGACTACAAAGTTAATTCCAGGTCAGCCTGGGCCAGAGTGGTGAGACCCTTCCTTAAAAAAAAAAAGAGTATAGAAAAGCACAGAAAACCCTAGATAATTATCTTCAAAATTTAAACACATATAACAATCAAACCCTTCTAGTTATTTTTAGGTATCATGTCAAGATCTGATTCATAGTATGTTATCAATAAATAATAGTAAATAGCAAATATATTAATTACTTCTCTCATTACTGGGACAAAATACCAGACAAAAATCAGTTTAAAAATTACATTTTTTGTTTTATTCCTATATACTCCTTCAAAAGAAATGTCTCCCAATTGCATAAATGCTACAACTAAATGCCCACTGCAACATGTCAAAAGAGAAGAATTTACCTAATAGTCACAAGAATGTTATGCCACACACAGACTTGAGTAATAAGTAGCTATTTAGAGGGCCAAAGATTGCCCAAGATAAATTTTGTCTCCTAACTTGTAATATTTTAAATCTCCACAATCACTAGTTCTAAGACAGTCCCTTAACCATGAACCATGTAAAATCAAAACACAAGTTATAAACTTCTGACATATAATGTTTACAGTGTAAACATTCCCAATTCTAAAAGAAGTCATAGAAAGGAAAGACTGGATCAATGCAAGATAGAAAACCAGTAGAGCAAACATGGAGTCCTATAGCTCCTTATCCATATCTGTGACCCATTACAAAATGTCCCAGAAGGCTTCAAATTCTTGACCCCCAGCCAGGATGCTTGTTTTCCAAGCAGTTTCTTCCCAGGATGGATGAGAAGCTGCCATTTATGGTTTTCCCATAGTCCTGGCATCTTCAAAATCCTGAGTTCTCCATTACAGCCCATGGTTCATCCTCTTGATTCCATGCCATGGTCTCACAGAGCTTCCACACAGGGACCTCTACAATCCTGCCTGACATGTCCAGCGGCCACCTCCAAAATACCATGTTGCAATCTGATTATACTCTTTCCTTCATTTGATACTTTACATGTTAACTACTATTTAGAAATGTTGTTAGAGGTTGTTTGAGGTCAGTTACTTGGGATACTTATCATCTTAGTTGAAGATGAGTATTGTGTATATTTTCTGAAGTCCACGTAGATGTGTTCTCAGAACTTGGTATAAGTCTGAGGTGAGAAATGTGATTTAAGTGTTTATCTCCTGATCTTTTATAGCAAAGAATGCAGTTAGATGTATTTAAAGACTCCTGTTACTCAAGGCTTAAGAGAGTGTTTTATGCAATTTTTTTCCAATTGATGCAATCACCTGGCTTTATCTTTCTACTTCTAGTTGATCTTTTCTCAGAAACTCAGTGTGAAATGCTCTAAGTAACTCTGAATTTTCAATTAACATGTATAAAAATACCTTATAGTTATGTATGCCTTTAGTAGATAGCTCATATAGTTTTAATTAATTTTTATGGTATGTCCTGTGTGCATTTTTAAAGAAAATACAACATGTTTCCCAAAAGAGGTGTATCTTAGATTCAGAAGAACTAACGGGAATGTCATAGGTAAAGGAAGCTGAAAACTTTAGTCAATTTTAACAATTAATATCATTTGTTCACTTAATCAATCAATGATTGGCAATCATGGGGACAATAAAAATTTTGCAGACTAGATGATATTTTATAAATACATTTAAATATTTTAATTTAGTACTAATGTGCCAATTAAGAACAACTTCTTTAAACAAAATTATTCCTGCTGTTATGGAAGAACTACAGCCTTGATTCCCCCAAAATGTCATTCTTAGAAAGAGAAAAGTGAGGTGAATGTACAGATTCCCAGGACAGTCCCGTTTGTAATCCTTCCTTGGATTATGAAGGTCTCCAGCCTTAGCTTGGATGTATCTATTTTTCCTTTCTCCTTGGACAATGTTCTTCTATAATCTACATTTACTTTTTTGTTGTTGTGTCTCTGAGTACACACAGTGGTTTTTAATCAGCTCCACTTAGAGAATCTGCTCTCTTCCCAATGAGGTTCTTGGAAAAGGCATAGTCATGTGTCTGGTTCATGCCTAACTGAGAGTTGAGAGAGACAAAAATCAGTTTAAAAATCACATTTTTTTCTGTTTTGTTATATTTATACACACAGTGGTTTTTAATCAGCTCCACTTAGAGAATCTGCTCTTTTCCCAATGAGATTCTTGGAAAATGCATTGGTATATCTCTGGTTACTGCCTACATGAGAGTTGAGAGAGAAGTTGTATCTATGTTTAAAGAGCAATGGTCTATTATGGTTACTATAAGATTATTAAGATCCTGAAATGTCATATGTCCAATGTAGTCAAGGAATTCACATGATCAAACAGTACCTGCCTCCTTTGGGTTTGGGTGGAAAATGGAGAAAGACAATCCAAAAGATATTTTGTGAGTTTGATCTAGGTGAGAGAAGATTCTTTCCTAGATAAAGGAGGGATGTGTGCCAGTTTGATAGAAGAGGGATAGGATCCCTGAGTCTTTGACTCTAGGAATTGTATTAGTCTAGGAAACTGAGGTCTCCAGAGTTTACTAATGAGATTTTAAAAGAAATCATAAGAAGTCAAGCCAGAAAAATAAATGTAAGTCACTAATGTTGGCTATACAAATATTTATCTGAAAGATGAATTGATGTGACTTGCCTTGAGAATGGCCTGATTTGCCCACTTTCACAACCCAGTTATCCTGTCATGAGAGTCTTCTATCAAAGATTCCCTAATGGCTTTTATCTGTCTAACCTATGCCTGATCATAGATGGCATTCAATGTAAGCTTTAAAGGTAGAAGGAGAAGTCAAGCAAAGGCAGAAGAGAAAATATTCTTCTTACCTCCAGGAAGAGACATGGGGCATGGGAAAACAGTCATGCTATGAGAGGAGGAGCTTGACTTCCTCCAGCTCGCAGGACTGGACCCCTTCATCTTTACCTCACAAAGGTTTCATGTGGCCTGAAATATAAGAGATTGTAATTGTCTATTTATTCTGTGCCCACAAAGACTTATGACTTCCTTTTAGATAGCTATCTGCCTGTGCAAGGAAGCACATGATATATTCAAATAAAGCTAAAACACAGAAATAATGGTCTCAGTTCTTGAATTCCAGGAATAGCAGGACCTAGCAGAATTACTAAGGATGTTGTTACTGTAAGAATGTGGCACTCGACTTCAGGTGCATTTGAGAAGAAATAAAAAAGAAAAAACTTTTAATTCCAAACTGTAATTTCCTTTACCCATGAGGATTTCAGAGTTACAGTCCTGTCGCAGCTGTGTAGAATGAGATAGAGAAACAGCCTAAGATCTAACATTTCAGCTGTTGTGTTTATATAGAAATCCAGAAGGAGAACTATTGGAAAGGAGATGGAGAAAGAGGCCATATGGGGGATTGGGGCATTGTATCTGCATCCTTAACTACTTCTTGCTGGGTTTGGGCATTGTGGGGTCAGAAGGCCTTCTCATCTTGGAGTGTCTAGGTCAGAGGCTGGTATCAATACTCTTTCATCAGGGAGATGTTCCACATAAGTCAGTGTGGTATGCTGGCTGGTGGTCTGGATGAATTGAGTTAAAAGACTAGAGATAAGCCTATGGAATATATAAATATATAGGAATAAAATTGGTTAATAAAGGGTTGACACTGGTTACCTAACTTTTTATTTTTTTGTTAGCAAAGTAGGAAAATTATTTTTTTCAATCTTGACTATTAACGAATAGTTTAGGGCTGGAGAGATGGCTTAGTGGTTAAAGCATATGCCTGAGAAGCCCAAGTACCCCGGTCAATTCTCCAGTTTCCATGTAAGCCAGATGCACATGGTGGCGCATGCGTCTGGAACTCGTTTGCAGTTGCTAGAGGCCCTGGCGTGCCCATTCTCACTCTCTCTCTCTCCCTCTCTGTGTCTCAAATAAATAAATAAAAATAAACCCTTAAAAATAAAAATAGTTTAAATACTCATTTAGTGAAAAAACATTATCCCTTAATGTATAAAATATCATGAAAGTTATTATTGGAAATAGTTGGCTGTATAATTTGAACAAGAATATTTAATTTAAGCTGGATATGGTGGCACATGCCTTTAATATCAGCATTCAGGAGGCAGAGGTAGGAGGATCGCCATGAGTTCAAGGCCACCCTGAGAGTACATAGTGAATTGCAGGTCAGCCTGGTGTAGAGCAAGACCCTACCTCAAAAAACAAACAAAAACAAACAAACAAAAAAGAATATTTAACTCAAATCTTTGGATGTATTTAATGATAATAAATGCAAAGTTATTTTTAAAGTTGTCAGAAGTTTAAGTATGTCATGGGGCTTTTCAGAGCTTTTATCTTATTTTCTCTTGACAATTGTAATCATAATAATCCAATTGGTTGAATCCAGTTAACACTTTTAAGTAGGAAAAGGAAAATCTAAGAGTTTAGATTTAAAATAGAGGAATTCCTCCAAAAAATCCCATTTGAGAGATTTAGAACTTTTTGTCAATATAAAACTAAGGATTTTTTTATTCTTTTTAAAAACATATTTTATTTATTTATTTGAGAGAGAAAGAGAAAGAGGCAGAGAGAAAGAGAGAACGGGCACTCCAGGGCCTCCAACCACTATAAACGAACTCCAGATTCATGTGCCATCTTGTGTACCTGGCTTACATAGGTCCTGGGGAATCGAACCAGGGTCTTTAGGCTTTGCAGGCAAACACCTTAACCACTAAGCCATCTTCTCCAGCCCCGATTTTTTTAATTCTATTTTTTTTTAAACTAGCATCAGAGTCACAGTTTATTTTTATTTTTATTTATTTATTTGACAGTGGCAGACAGACAGAGAGAGAAAGAGACAGACAGAGAACGAGAGAGAGAGAGAGAATAGGTGCACCAGGGCCTCTAGCCACTGCAAATCAACGCCAGATGCATGTGCCACCTTGTGCATCTGTCTTATGTGGGTTCTGGGGAATCGAGCCTTGAACCAGGGTCCTTAGGCTTCACAGGCAAGTGCTCTACCACTAAGCCATCTCTCCAGTCCTAACTCTTAATTATATTAAACAATGAGAACAAAACTATAAGCAATGAGTTGTAACAAAAACATAATTAATAAAAGACAACATTTTCACATTGTAGTTCCACCAAAATCAAGATTAGTCTAATTTTTATCACTTAGAATTATATCAAAGAAAAAAGTTAAATATCTTAGACAATTTTTAATATCTAAATATAATATGATTCAAGAAATAAGGAAAATGTTCAGTTACTTGGATCATATGTCTGTTGATGTTGTTGAAGATGAGTATCATCTGAAATACATCAGGATGTGTTCTCAGTAGGAGTCACTACAAGTCTGTGATGAGAAATAGGATCAAATAATTTATGTTCTGATTGGTAGCACAGGAGGTGGTAAGTACCTATTAGAGTTCTTTCCCTCTAGACCAAATGGAGTTTCTGATGTGATGACTTTTTCAATTGATGAAATCATCTTCTTTATCTCCTAGGAGCTCATTGTGGAAAGGCTCTATAGCCAATTCTGAAGTTTTAGTTATCATCTTTGGATGACTGTTTAAGAAAACCTTATTGTTGAAAAACAGAATCATGGGCTGGAGAGATTGCTTGATGGTTAAGGCTCTTGTCTGGAAAGCTGAATGGCCTGGGAAAGCTGAATGACCTGGGTTTGATTCCACACAAAACCCAGATACCAAAAAAATGGGACATGCATCTGGAGTTCATTTGCAATGGCTAGAGGCCTGGGTATGCTCATTCTTTCTCTCTGTCTCCCTTCTCTTGTTCTGTCTCTATTTGCAAATAAATAAATAATTTTTAAAAAAACAGAATCAAGCATTAGTTTTATTTTAAAGTTTGAAATTTGACCATAAAATTTTAATAACCAGCAAGGCCATGGTCAAGACCTGATGAGGACTTCAGTGAGTGCTTGGAGGCCAGGTAAGGAAACATCTGATTGAAGAATATCCTCACCTGATAAATTTTTAAAATGTGAACAGAATATGAGCAAAATGTGGGACACCTTAAAGAGACCAAATAATCAAATTATTGGCATAGAAGAAGGGGAAGAGGGCTGTAGAAATGATGGTTCACCAGTTAAGACCTTAGGTAAAAGGATAGAAAAAGTTATTCCAAGAAAATGGAAATAAGGAACAAGCTATACTGATACGACAAAAAATACACTTCAAACTAAAAGTAATGAAAATAGATAAGATACTTCATAATAATTAAAGGAACAAGATAAAAGGAATTACAATCAAAAACCTATATGTAGCAAATGCAGGGGCATCAAATTTCATAAAGAAAATCTGTTACATAATAAAGCAAAAATAACGTCCAACATAATCATAGTAGAAGACTTTAATGCTCCACCATCATCTTTATACAACTCACCAAAGCAGAAAATTAGCAAGAAGTAAGGGAGGGAGTTAAATAATACCATATATTAGTTGGAATTAGCAGACATCTACAGAATATTTCACCCTAACTCTACAGAATATGCATTCTTCTCAGCAGCTCATAGAATCTTTTCTAAAATAGATCATATATTGAGGCATAAAACATATATCAACAAATTCAGAAAAAAATAACGTAATTCAATGCACTATGTCAGATCACAATAATATAAAGCTAGAGATTAACAACAAGGGAAACAACTGAAAACCAACCAACACCTTGAAGCTAAAACATTCACTGTGAAAGAATTCATGGGTAGTTGAAGAAATCAGAAAGGAAATTAAAAAGAATTCTAGAGTTGAATGATTATAAAAACACAACATGCCAAAACTTATGGGACACAATGAAGGAATTCTTAAGAGGAAAGCTTACAGCAGTAAGTACCTTCATTACAAAATACAGAGATCTCAAGTCAATAACTTAACCATCCAGCTGAAAGCACTGGAAAAACTAGAACAATTCAAACTTAATAATACTGTATGTAAATAATAATCAATATCAGCAGAAATCAGAGGACAGGAAATAAAAAAAGTTTTAACAATTGATGAAACAAAGATCTGGTTCTTTGAAAAAAAATAAACAAGATTAATAAACCCTTAGCCAATTTGATCAAAATGAAAAATGAGAAGGCTCAAATCAATAAGATCAGAAATGAAGAGGGAGAAGTTACAACAAACCCTAATGAAATTTGGAGAATCATCAGGCCATGTTTCAATGATCTATACTCCACAGAATTGGAAAACCTCAAAGAATTGGATAAATTCTTTAACTCATGCCAACTACCAAAACTAAACCCAGATGTGATAAATCACCTCAGTAGAGACATAACATCAAACAAGATTGAAAGTGTAATTAAAAGCCACCCAACAAAAAAAAGTCCAAGTCCAGAAAGTTTCACTGCTGAATTCTACCAAAACTTCATTGAAGGAATAAAGCCATTTTTTTCAAGTTATTCCACATAATTGAAAAAGAGGTAACACTTCCTTATTCCTTGTATGAATCTAGCATTACATTAATACCAAAACCAGAGACACAACAAGAAAAGAGAACTACAGACCAATATCCCTGATGAACTTAAAAGCAATTATTCTCAATAAAGTTTTTGCAAATTGAATTCAAAACACATCAAAAAATAATTAAGGGCTGGAGGGATGGCTTAGCAGTTAAGGCATTTGCTTACAAAGCCAAAGGACCCAGGTTTGATTCCCCAGGAACCACATTAGCCAGATGCACAAGGAGGCACACATGTCTGGAGTTCATTTGCAGTGGCTGGTGACCCTGGAACACCCATTCTCTCTTTCTCTATTTCTCTCCCTTTTTCTCTGTCAAATAAATAAATTGAAAAAAAATAAAACTTGCACAGTTGTAAAAAAAAAACTAATAATAATGGATAAACATCCCACCCAACTAGGTTTCATCCCAGAGATGCAGGGTTAGTTCAACATATAGAAATAGATAACCTAATACATAATATACACAGACTTAAAATTCAGCAACCATGTGATCATCTTAATAGATACTCAAAAGCCATTTGACAAAATTCAGCATCCCTTTATAATTAAAACACTGGACAAGATAGGAATGGAGGAACCATACCTCAACATGATAAAGGCAATGTGCAACAGACCTAGAGCCTATATCATACTGAATGAGAAAAGACCTGAGGCATTGCCATTGAGGTAAGAAATTGAACAGGGTTGCCTACTCACACTTCTGCTTTTTCTAATAGTATTTGAACCCTTAGCTCAAGCAATAAGACAGAAGAAAGAAATAAAAGGAATATAATTGGAAATTAATAAGTCAAACTAGCTCTATTCACAGATGGTATTTTTTGTTCATTTGTTTTGTTTTTGTTTTTGTTTTGCCAAGGTAGGGTCTCACTGTAGCCCAGGCCAACCTGGAATTCACTATGTAGTCTTAGAGCAGCCTTGAATTCATGGTAATCCTCCTACTTCTGCCTCCCAAGTGCTGAGATTAAAGGTGTGAACTACCATGCCCAGCCACAGATGGCATGTTTTTTTTTTTTAATTTATTTTTTTATTTACAACTTCCAAAATTGTAGATAATAACCCATGGTAATTCCATCCCTCCTCCCACTTTCCCTTTTAAAACTCCACTCTCCATCATACCCTTTCCCCCTCTCAATCAGCCTCTCTTTTATTTTGATATCATCATCTTTTCCTCCTATTATGATGGTCTTGTGTAGGTAGTGTCAGACGCTGTAAGGTCATGGATATCCAGACCGTTTTGTATTTGGAGGAGAACATTGTAAGGAGTCCTGCCCTTCCTTTGGCTCTTACATTATTTTTTGCCACCTCTTTTTGTAATGGACCCTGAGCCTTGGGAAGTGTGATAGAGATATTTCAGTTCTGAGTACTCCTCTGTCCCTTCTTCTCAGCACCTTGGTGCCTTCTGAGTCAACCCAAGGTCACTGCCTTCTGAAAATAGAAGCTTCTCTAACCAAAAGAGAGAGTAGCATTAATATATGGATATGAACATTAAGAAAAGTGCTTACCAGGCAGTTTGATGAACATAGTATATACATTTAGCCAGATACCAGCAGACATTACACTCTTAATGCTCATAACTACCCCAGTTGTAGCTTTTCAGTATCAGGGATTTATCTCTCACATGGAGTGGGCCTTGAGTACAATTAGAGAGGGGTTGGCTTCCCCCATAACAGACATGCCACTATTGCACCTGTTGGCTCACTTGACCTGGCTGGGCAAATTTAAGGCTTGCAGAGTCCACTGTTGAGTGATTTTTCTTTCTCCCATTGAACTGCATGCAGCATAGTTTTTTCCAGCTTTCTGTCATCTGGTCTACATGGAGGAGGTTTTCAGCTCAGGTCCAGCAGTATTTCTCAGTGACTTTGCAGCCCAAGTATGTGGAGTCTTCAGCATAGGGTCTTACCATCTATTCCTGGTGGGAAACCAAGAGCTTCAGCAATGGCCAGTTATATTTTAGGGGCATATGTGACCTCCCTGACCAACAACTCACTGGAATTTATCCCATCCCCAGCATTAAAAATTTTCTAGTAACAATCTATGGCTTCTGGGTGTTCCACTATCCAAAAAAGTAGGTTTCCATATGACTTATTTATATTCTCTTAGATTTTAATTAGACCTCCCTTCACCTTTCCTTTACTTACATATATACAATATCATTATTTTAAGTTGCCCCCCCACTTCCAGTTCTAGTCCCTTTATATCCTCTTTCTAGCTTACTGACCTGTGCTACTGAGTTTTATTCCTACTCACATAGAAGTCCCATCATTTGAGCTAGGATCTGCATATGAGAGAGAATATGTGCATTTGGCTTTCTGGACCAGGGTTAACTCACTTTCCAGATCCATCCATTCCCCTGCAAATTTCATATTTCTTTACTGCTGAGTAGAACTCCATTGTATAAATGTTCCACATCTTCTTTATCCACTCATCAGTTGAGAAACATCTAAGCTGGTTTGATTTCCTAGCTATTGTGAATAGAGCAGCAATAAACATGATTCAGCAGATATCTCTAAGGTAGTGAGGCAAGTCCTTAGGATATATGCCTAGGACTGGTATAGCTGGATTATATGGTAAATCTATTTTAACTGTCTCAGGAACCTCCACACTGTTTTTCCCAATGACTGGTCCAGATTGCATTCCCACCAACAGTGTAGAAGGGTTCCTCTTTGCCTGCATCCTCACCAGCATTTATGGTCATTTGTTTTCATAATGGTAGCCATTCTGACAGTAGTGAAATGGAATCTCAACATAATTTTAATCTGCATTTCCCTGATGGCTAGGGATGTAGAACATTTTTTTAGATGTTTATATGCCATCTTTATTTCTTCTTTTGAGAACTCTCCATTTAGTTCCATAGCCCATTTTTTAATTTGGGTTGTTTTACTTCTTATTATTTAGTTTTTTGAGTTCTTTGTATATCCTAGATATTAATCCTCTGTCAGATGACTAGCTGGCAAAGATTTTCTCCCATTCTATGGGTTGCCTCTTTGCTCTATTCACAGTGACCTTTGCTGTACAAAAGCTTTGTAATTTCATGAGTTTCCAGTGGTTATCTGTTTTATTATCTCAGCAATTGGAGTTATATTCAGAAAGTCTTTGCCAAGACCAATATTTTGAAGGGCTTCCCCTACTTTTTTCTCTAGAAATTTCAGGGTTTCAGACATGATATTAAGGTCTTTGATCCATTTGGACTTAATTCCTGTGCATGGAGAGAGATAAAGATCTATTTTCATCCTGCAATGGATACATATCCAGTTTTCCCAGCACCATTTGCTGAAGAGGCTGTCTTTTCTCCAATGAGTATTATTGGAATTTTTGTCAAAGATCAGGTAGTTATAACTACCTGGACTTACATCTAGGTCCTCTATACTGTTCCATTGACCTAAATGTCTGTTTTTATGCCAGTACATGCTAGTTTTGTTACTACAGCTCTGTAATATAGGTTGAAATCAGGTATGGTGATACAACCAGCCTTATTTTTGTTGCTCAAAATTGTTTGATATTCAAGGTTTTTTGTAGTTCCAAATGAATTTTTGGATTTTTTTTCTATTTCGGTGAAGAATGCCATTGGAATTTTGATGGGGATTGCATTAACTATGTCGATTGCTTTTGGTAAGATTGCCATTTTTCCCAATATTGATTCTTGCAATCCAAGAACAAGGGATGTCTTTCCATTTCTTAGTGTCTTCTGAAATTTCTGTCTTGAGTGTTTTAAAGTTTTCATTAGAGATGCTTTACTTCCTTGGTTATATTTGGGTGAAATGTCCTGTAAATATCTGTTAGGTCTATTTGTTCTATGACTTTATTTAATCCAGAAGAATTTCTGTTTATTTTTTTGCCAGGATGACCTGTCAATTGATGAGAGTGGGGTGCTGAAGTCATCCACTACAATTGTGTTTATCTGTAGCGTTAGTTCTAATAGCATTTGTTTGATGAAATTGGGAGCCCCAGTGTTAGGTGCATTTTTGTTTAGGATTGTAATGTCCTCCTATTGGAGTGTTCCTTTAATCAATACAAAGTGACCTTCCTTATCTTTCCTAATTAATGTTGGTCTGAAGTCTATCCTGGCAGATATTAGGATAAACACCCCTGCTTAGATTTTAGGCCCATTTGCTTGGAACACCATTTTCCAACCTTTCACCCTAAGGTAGTGTCCATCCTTTGTAGAAAGGTTAGTTTCTTGAAGGAAACAAATTGAAGGATCCTGCTTTTTAATCCAGTCTGCAAACCTGTGTCTTTTATTTGGGACATTGAGACTGTTGATATTTTTGCCTTTTTTCTTGGTTTTTAGTTCTTCTAGTTTTACCTTTGCTCTCTTGCATTAACTAGTATTTGAATTTTTTTTCCCCTCCAGGTTCCTTATATGGGTGCTTTTCTTTGTCTTCAGCATTGAGGATCCTTTCAAGTATTTTCTGTAGAACTGATTTTGTCTTTAAATATTCCTTTTGTTGTGCAATGTCCTTATTTCTCCATCTATTTGAATGAATAGCTTTTTAGGATAAAATAACTTTGGTTGAGAATTGTTATCTTTCCAAATTTATAATACATCATTCCAAGCTCTTCTGGCTTTTAAAGTTTGTGTTGAGGAATCTGCTGTTCTCCTGATTGGCTTGCCTTTGTATGTGAATTGATTTTTCTCTCTAACTGCTTTCAATATATTTTCTTTGGTCTGCATGTTTGGTAGTTTAATTATAATATGGCGAGGAGAGGTTCTTTTCAGGTTTTGTCTGTTTGGTCTTATAAAGGCTTCCTTTATCTGCATTGGAATCTCTTTCTTCTGTTCTCTTTCTTCTATGATTTTGTTGAAAATGCTACTATGCCTTTGCAGTGAAATTCTTCTTCTTATGTTTGATCTTTTCATAGTGTCCCTAATATCTTGAAATTCCCATTCATACCTTCCTATGAGTTTGTCTTTCTCTTTGTTGGACTGTATTAGATCTTCCACCTGGTCTTCTAGTTTAAACATTCTGTTGTCTCCTTCATCCATTCTACTGGTGAGACATTTGACACAGTTTTTTATATGAGTTACTGTGTTTTTCATTTCTAGTATTTCCAACTGTCTTTTCTTTATTATTTCTTTTCTTTAATGATTTTATTTTTATTTACTTATTAGAGTCAGAGAGAGATGGATAGAGAGAGTGAAAATGGGCACAGTAGGGCCTCCAGCCACTGCAATTGAACTCCAGACACATGTACCACAATGTGCATCTGGCTTATATGGGATCTGGAGAGTCAAACCTGGGTCCTTAGTCTTCACAGGCATGCACCTTCACCACTAAGCCATCTCTTCAGCCCCTTCTTTATTATTTCTATTTCCTTATTCATGGCTTGTATTGACCTCCTTATTTCATTAATTTGGTTTCCTATGTCTTATTTGATTTGTTTGATTTCCTCTTTGATTTCTTTGAGCATATTTATTATCATTTTTTTTTTGAGGAAGGGTCTCACTGTAGCCCATGCTGACCTGGAATTCACTCTGTATTCTCAGGGTGGCCTCAAACTCATGGTGATCCTCCTACCTCTGCCTCCTGAGTGCTGGGATTAAAGGCATGTGCCACCATGCCCAGCTTTACTATCATTCTTTTAAAATCTTTCTCAGGCATTTCCTCTCAGTCAGTCTCACTGAAGGTCATTTCTGATGGATTTATAATTTTTGGTGGATTTATATTGTCATGCTGTTTTGTCTTTCTTGTATTATAATGTAGAGATTTTTTTTTTCTTTTGGTTTTTTGAAGTAGGGTCTCACTTTAGCCCAGGTTGACCTGGAATTCACTATGGAAGTCTCAGCATGGCCTCAAACTCACAGTGATCCTTCTACCTCTGCTTCCTGGGTGCTGGGATTAAAGGTGTGCACCACCAGGCCTGGCACCTAATGTAGAGATTTTTGCATCTTGGATTAATTGAATACCTGGGTTTTCTAATTGTCTGCGCTATTATTAGATGATACACCATTAGATGTATCAATCAATATGACATGATATATCTTCAGGGTAGGAGCTTAAGGTGCTAAGTGTGGCTCTTAAAAGACTCTCAGAGTAACCATAAAAGTTTCCCTAGGTGTTGGGATTGCCTGCTATCAGAGTATTCTAGTATGCTGAGTGGAACAAACTGCAGGCAAATTCTAAAATTTAACTGAACAGTATACACATTCATTAAAAAACCAGCACAGAGTATTTATGCAAGAGTAGGTATTATGACAATCAGTCCCTCTGACAAAGTTAAAGTCCCTAAGGATGTGTGTTGCCCCTCACCCTTAATCCTGTCAACTGGGAGGCTAAGATTTCTGGTCTGTAGAGGGTTCCAAGGTCAGCTTGTGACTGAATGAGACCCTGAATCAATGAACGACAGAAGAGGAGACAAAAGCACTTTAAATCAGAAAACAACAAATTACAAGTCAAAATATAGCTTATTTAAGAATGGCAAATCTGACCATCCATCAGATTTAACACATAATTTACCCTTACATAGAACATCTAATGCAGGCTTTTTGGTGGGTACTGATCTGGTGTAAGCTCAGTTACCTTCTTGGATGGTTTGGGTCTCACCTATGTTGCATGCCTGCTTGGGTCCCTCTTTGCTGTGCTGTGGGTTCAAGTAGGCTAGCTGGGTCAGAGGGTCATTGCTCTGATAGCCTGTGCTGGGTGCTGTGTAGGTAAGCTCCCTTCCCCAGGACTCTGGTGCTTGCTGGTGCTTGTGCTGGCACTGGGGGAGAGGCTGTGGATGGTATCTGAAGTTCTCCAACTGGTCCTCACAATCCTCTTCCTCAAAAGCTGCTCCACTGGTCTGTGTTGTCCTCCCCTTAACATTTCTTGAGCTTCAGAGGAGGCTGGTGTGAGTGGAAAATCCCCTCACTTGGCTTTTCCTGTGGCTCAGGCTGAGTCTGGTGACTGCAGCCATACAGACCTGGTGCTGCTGGAACCACTTCTGCCTGCTTCTGTGGTCTCTAAATGCTCTGGATCTCTTCTACTTCTCTGCTGTGGTTACTTTTTAGTGTAAGAGTGTATTTTCTTTCTTTTTTCCTCTTTTTTTTCATCTAGGCTGATTTGGAGTCGTTTCCTACACTGCCATCTTAACTGGAAGTCCAGATGACATGAGTTTTTACATAAGAGAACCAACAAAATCCACCAAAAAAGACCATAATATGGAAAATTAAATCAGGAAAACTGTCCCATTTACAATAGAAACAGGGGGGAAAAAAATCAAATATCTTAGAATATCCCTAAGCAAGGATGTAAAAGACCTGTAGAAATAGAAAAAACATAAAAAATTGAAAAAGAACTGGAGGAAGACAAGTGAATATGGAATGACCTTCTGTGCTCACAGATTAGAAAAAATTCATATTAAATTCATATTAAAATGGCTATCTTACCAAAAGCAAAATAGAGACACAATGCAATCCTAATCACAATCCTAGAAAAATTCTTCACAGTTAGAAAACACAGTCTCAGAATTCATATATAAGCACAAAGTAGGCCAGATCCCTGGTCCCTTTCTCCTCCCAGTACCCTGGTCCTGGTAGGTCCCACTGTGCCTGGCTTGGGGAAGCATAATCCCTATGTGAGCTGTGGAACCAGGCCTTTTGCTCTGGTATCCTAACAGGCCATGGGGTACCTGTTCACCTGAGCCAGAGGGCCAAAGGACAAAACTTGCTTCCTCCTCAATAAAACAAAAGAGTCTTCCTAAAATGGGTAGACAATAATTCAAAAAAGCCAACAAAAGTCAGAAAACTAACCTCAAGTTTGGCCAGACAGGCTGAATGACTGAACAGATGCAATATTGGCATGTCTGCTCTTGGGGAAAGCAACTGCTCCCTAATTGGATTGAAGGCCCACTCTATGGGAGGGAATACATACTTGGTACTGAAAAAACTAATCAAAAGTCTATGGCATGGGAGGTCACGAGCCTTAGGGGTATAAAGCCTACTCTTGTCTGGCTAAATATAAATATTATTCCCACCAAACTGCCCTGAAAGCACTACACTTAATGTTCATATTCACATATTAATTCTACTGTCACTTCTGGTTAGAGAAGCTTCTCTTTTCAGATGGCGATGACTGCTGGGATGAGCCAAAAGGCAACATAGTTCTGAGAAGAAGGAAAAGAGTAGTGTTCAGCACTGAAACACCTCTGTCACACCCTCCAAGGCTCAGGGTCCATTGCAGAAGAGGGGGCGGAAAGAATGTAAGAGCTAAATGAAGGGTATGACTCCTTACAATGCAACTGTCCAGAAAGAAATTGGCCTCGATATCCATGACCTTGCAGTGCCTAGCAATACCTTCACAAGACCCTTATAATAGGAGAAAAAGATGACATCATCAAATTAAAAGAGAGATTAATGGACAGAGGGAGGGTATATAATTGAGAGTGGATTTCTGAAGGGGAATGGGGAGGGGAGGAAAATATCATAGTTTAATATCTGTAAGTATTGAAGTTGTCAATAAAAAAATAAATTAGAAAAAAGAAAAAGAAAACTGAGAGATCCCCCTGCAAGGATGCCTAGTCCTACAGTGGAAGCCTCCAATGAAATCATAGATAAATCAACAGAAATTTATTCCCAAAATGAAACACAACAAACAATGAGACACTGAGTTTAAAAAAATGCTGAACTAGAAGCAAACTATCAAAGAACCAATTATAAATGAAATTGAACAGAATCATCTCCTAGAGCATTCAGCTTTTGACAGTATGCTTAACTTTATTGAAGATAACATTAGAATCCTTCACAAAGATATGAATAAATTGAAGGTAAGTCAAGAAATGGAAGATATCAACAGCCAATTGATGAAGCTTAATGAAGACTTGATCAAATGCAAGAATGAACTCCAGGAAGCATTGAGAAAATCAGAACTCTAATTAAAATCACACATCAAAAAAGAGATGGACAATGTGTAAAATAACAAAACAGAAAACAAAAAATCAAATAGAAATTATAAAAATCTCTCTTGAACTCCTCACCAACAGTCATGCACATGGAAAACAGAACCACTGACCTGGAAAATAAGACAGAAAAAACTGATCAGGAGGCCAAAAACTTTGCTAAGTCCAAAAGATCAACTGAAAAGAATATGAGGGACCTGTGGGACACCCTAAAATGACCAAACATCAAGATCATGGGCATACCAGAAGGAGAGGAAATCCAGGCCAGAGGCATGGAGACAATGTGCAACAAAATTATTGAAGAAAATTTTTCCAAATTTCTCAAAAGAAAGGCCAATCCAGAGAAAAGAAACCCATAGAACACTAAAGAGATAGGACCAAAGAAGAAACTCCCCAAGACACATCATAGTTAAAACTCTTAACAACAACAGAAAAAGAGAGAGACTATTAAAAACAGCAAGACAGAACCAATTCACAACTTACAAAGGCAATCCAATCAAAATTACATCAGATTTCTCAATGGAAACCCTGAAAGCCAGAAGGGCATGGAATGGATCACTTCAAAGTCTGAAAAATTATGGTTTCTAACCCAAGCTACTCTACCCAAGCAAAAGTATTCCTCATAATTGATGGTAAAAGAAAAACTTTCCATGAAAATAGTAAATTCTATGATTGTATGAATACAAAGCCAAACCTACAGAGAATACTTGAGGGAATATTCCACATGAAGAGTCAAACATCCAGTTTCAAGACCCAACAATGTCACAGTAACCAAAATTGACCAGGCTCCAAATAGTACAAACATAAGAAAATGCCAAACCCCACAAAACACCTCATCATGGCAGGGATTAATTCAAACATCACAGTAATAACCTTAAATATTAATGGTCTTAACTCACCCATCAAAAGACACAGGTAATTAGGATGTATCAAAAAATTAGACCTGGGCTGGAGAGATGGCTTAGCAGTTAAGACACCTGCCTGCTAAGCCTAAGAATGTCAGTTCCAATCTCTAGGTCCCACATTTAGCCAGATGCAAAGGTGACACAAGGGCACAATACCACACTTGCCCACAAGGGGGCACACACATCTGGAAGTTTGTTCACAGTACCTGAGAGGTTGCTGGCATGCCCATTCTCTCTCTCTCTTCCTCAACCTCTCTCTCTCTCTCTCTCTCTCTCTCTCCAAAAAAAAAAATCTAGACCCTTCTATCTGCTGTCTTCAAGAAACCTACCTCACCATTAAAGATAGATACCTCCTCAGGGTGAAAGGTTGGAAAATGATATTCTAAGTAAAATGGAAATAAAAAATAAGTGGGTGTTGCTATTTTACTATCTGATAAAATAGACTTTGAACCAAAAGTAATCAAAAAGGACAAAGAAGGCCACTTATTACTCATAAAGGGAATTATACAATGTGAACACATCACAATCATAAATATATATGCACCAAACACAGGAGCACCAGTTTATAAAAAAAAAATCCATTAGACAATAAAATAGAAATAAACAATAACACCATCATACTCAGAGACTTCAATACTCCACTATCATCAACAGACAGGTCATCCAATCAGAAAATCAACAATGGGTTGGGCAAGAAATTAATAAAAAAAATGTAAAATTCCTTGAATTGAGTGATAATGAAAACACAACCTACCAAAACTTATGGGAAAAGTGAAGCAGGCATAAGGGGAAAATTCACAGCCCTACATGTATTCATTACAAAGATATATCCTAAATCAATAACCTGATTGTACACCTAAAGGCAGTGGGAAAAAAACATGAAGAATACAACCCAAACAGTTCCAGATGGAAAGAAATAATCGAGATTAAAGCAGAAATTAATGAATTGGAAAGTAAGAAAACAATTTTTTTAAATCGATGAAATGAAGAGCTGGTTCTTTGAAGAAATAAAGAATATTGATAATCTTTAGCCAATTTGATCAAGCAAAAACAAAAAGAGAGAAGTCTCAAATTAATAAGCTCAGAAATGAAAAAGGAGAGATCACAACAGATATCAATAAAATTGGAAGAATCATCATGGCATACTTCCAAAATCCCTACTCCACAAAACTGGATAATCTGGAAGAAATGGATGAAGAATTCCTAGACACATACAACCTACCAAAACTAAACTCAGAGCAGATTAATCTCCTACACAAACCTATCACATCCATGGAGATTGAAAAGGTAATCAAAAACCACCCAAAAAAATGGCTTCAATGCTGAATTCTATCAAACCTTCATTTAAGAACTGAAACCAATTTTTCTCAAAATGTTCCACATAATAGGAGATCAGGGAACCCTCCCCAACTCTTTTTATGAAGCTAACATTATCCTAATAACAAAACAAGACAGATATGCAACAAGGAAAGAAAACTCTAGGCCTATTATACCTAATGAACTTAGATGCAAAGATCCTGAACAAATTCTTGCAAACTGAATTCAAAAGCACATCAAACCATTATTGATATTGATCAAGTAGGCTTCATCCTAGGGATGCAGGGATGATTTAACATATAGAATTGGTCAACATAATACACCACATAAATAAACAGAACCATAAGAACCACATGATCATCTCAAATGATTCAGAAAAGGCCTTTGACAAAATACAACACAACATCATGATCAAAACACTGGAAAGAAGAGGGTTTATATATCAAAATCATAAAGGCTATATATAAAGCTCCTAAAGCCCAAATATAATACTTAATGAGTAAAACACAAGAAGTTCCAACTGAGATCAGGAATAAGACAGGGATGCCCACTTTCACCACTATTCTTCAACATAGTACTAGAAGTACTAGCCCAAGCAATAAGATAGGAGAATGAAATAAAAGGGATTCAAATTGGCAAGGAAGAAGTCAAGTTAGCCAAATTTGCAGATGACCCAATGCTATATATAAGTGACCCGAAAGTCTCCATCTCAACACTTCTAAAGGTGATTATTTCTTTCATCAAAGTGGCAGGATAAAAAAATCAATGCACAAAAATCCATAGCTTTTCTATATGCAAAGGAAAATATACAGAGAAAGAAATCAGTGAGGCTGTCCCATTTTCAATAGAAATAAAAAAAATTAAATGCCTTGGAATAACACTAACCAAGGATGTGAAAGACCTATATAATGAAACCATAAAAACACTCAAGAAAGAAATAGAAGAGAACTTGAGAAGATGGAAAGATCTCCCATGCTCCTGGATAGTTAGAATTAATATTGTGAAAATGACAATCCTACCAAAAGCAATATAAAGATTTAATGCAATACCAATAAAAATATCAGAATCATTCTTCACAGAGATTTAAAAAAATATTCTCAAAATTCATATGGCATAGCAGAAGCCCTCAGATATCCAAACATATCCTCAGCAAAAATAACATTTTGGAGGTATCACCATACCCAATCTAAAACTATAATCTAAAAGTCATAGTAACAAAAACAGTCTGGTACTGGATTCAAAACAGAATCATGGATCAATGGAACAGAATTGAAGACCTTAGGTCAAGCAACTATAGCTACTTGATCTTTGACAAAGGTGCCAATAATGTAGACTGGAGTAAAGACAGCATCTTCAACAAATGGTGTTGGACAAATTGGATGACTATGTATAGAAAATGAAATTAGACCCACTCATTTTGCCATATACAAAAGTCTAGACCAAGTGTATTAAAGACCTCAATATAAGACCTGAAACTTTTCAACTACTGGAAGAAAAAAATAGCAGGCACTCTCCACAATGTAGGACTGGGAAAAGACTTCCTTAACAAAACCACACTAGTCCAGGAAATTAAACAAGCACTCAACCAATGGAATCTCATGAAGCTAAAAATCTTTTGCACAGACAAACATACCATACGCAGAACCAATAGATTACCCACTGAATGGGATAAAATCTTTGTCAGCTATACCACTGAGAGAAGCTTAATATCTAGAATCTACAAAGAACTCAAAAAAAATTAAACAATAAAAAATGAAACAACCAACTCCGAAAGTATGGCAGAAAACTAAATGGGGAGTTCTCTGAGGAACAATTACAAATGGCTAACACACACTTAAGAAAATGTTCAACATCCCTAACCATTAAGAAAATGCAAATTAAAACAACTATGAGATTCCACCTTACCTCAGTAGGTATAGCAAACATCAAAAAATCAAATGAAAACAAATGTTGGCAAGGATGTAGAGAAATAGGAACACTCATTCACTGTTGGTGGGAATGTAAGCTGGTACAACCACTATGGAAATCAACATGGAGACTCCTGTAAGGCTGAATATAGAGTTACCAACAGACCCTTTTATTTTCTTACTGGGCATTTACCCTAAAAGCTCCACATTTCAGTTCAGAGATATTTGCTCAACCATGTTTATAGTTGCTCAATTCATAATAGCTAAGAACTGGAATCAACTCAGGTGCCCATCACTGGATGAATGGATAACCAAGATGTGGTATATCTATACAATGGAATTCTACTCAGCTGTAAGAAAAAATGACAGGTTGAAATTTGTATAGAAATGGTCAAACTTGGAACAGATCATTCTAGGTGAACTCACACAATCACAAAAAGACAACAATCACATGATCTCACTCATCTATGGTTCCTAACCTGGATCAGCCTGAGTTGCTGACATATCTGAATAGCATCTTGAGGCTTGGACAATAGGGAGGGTAGGCATTAGGAGAAGGGTGGGGGAACACAATACTGAACCCAAATTGAACTGGTACTATAGAATCCTATATTCTGAAAGCTAGACTAAAAGGTGGAACTCTCAAGAGGACCTTAGGAGCAGCACCTGAATTGAAGTTTCCTGGAGTGGGTGAGATGAAACCTAATCTCAAATTTCTCCTGTTTCTCTTTCTTCTTTGTCTTTTTTTGTTGTTGTTTACTCTTCCCTTGGTACTGGCCTGTAATCCCCTTTACCAGGATGTGGTCTATATCCACAAGGAGCTTTTGATCAGAGATACCTACTAGATCTCCAAAAACAAACAAGACAGACTTCTGTCAGAGCATTTGATTACCCACTGGGGGTTAATGGTAAGACCCTACTGCTGAAGACACCATATGCTGTTGGCACAGACCATGGAGAGACCTGGCTAGAATCAGGAGGAGGGCCACTCCTCAGATAATTAGCCCATATAGTGCTGGAAGGTGCTACATGAGCTACTGGGGAGAGTGATCAACATCTGTCTAAGCAACTCAAAGTCTAAGTGACTCAGAAGCAAACAATTTGATGTGATGCTCACACAAGTGCAACAGTGGCACACAGCCATGGTGGGTAACCAGCTGATCTTGGATTGGCTAACAGATCCACTCAGTGGAAAGGAAACCATATCTGGAACTAGGAAACAAGTCAGAATCATATCCAGATAATGATTCTGCTTTCCATTGTCAAGTTCCCACTAATCTTAGACTATAAGAGGGTCTACATCCTTTTAATTCTCTCTAAATTAATAATGGTCAACCCATTTAACTGGTGCTGACTTCATTCTCCTTTGGAGAATCTGCTTCTCTTTTTCAGACGGGAGCTAGACCTGAGGAGATAAATGACCCAGTGCACTTCCACCCCCGCCCCAGCTGAAACCACAGAGGAATTGGGAAAATGAGCAAGAGTGCTGCTTTCTTAGTGAATCTGATATCAGCACAAGGGTGAAGGAGATAGACACTGAGGACACTTAACACCTACCAAACCAGAGATCCAGAGGCTCCTGAGTGCCCATCACTGAAGTAGACTTAAAATACTCCCAGCATGACTCAGGGAAATTTTGCAGAAGTGGGGGTGGGAAGATTGTTAGAGCCACAGGTTGGGGCATTTTGCACAGAGACATTGCCTCCCCCCCCCCCGCATAATGCATGATCCACAATCCCCATGGGGTTGACACACATCCCAAACAAGGAAGGCCTCTTCAGAAAAGGTGCAAGGAGGAGGGAAAGGGATTGTATCAGCATGTGTTGTTTACATACTAAATATGTCCATATTTAATAAAAATAAATAAATAAATGATAAAAAAGAAAAAGAGAAATAGAAACCTATTTTAGCTGTTCAAAATCATTATAAAGCTCACTTCTATTTGCATGTAAACACCCTAAAATCAGGCATATATTAATAATAGTACTTGGTGGCCATTTGTTTTGTTATAGAGATTTTTAAACATAAAACGACACATAAAGAAAATTTATACCAAAACAGTTACCAAATAATGTATAACACCTGGCCAGCAAAGAAAATGACTGTTGACAATGAACATATAACATGATTAAAGGTAGAAGAAATAACTTGTAATTGGATTTTTGAACTCTTACTATAAAGTTCCCAAATAAGCATATTTCAGTCACTCAGAGAAGAATGAAAAAGAAGTTTGATTTACTGTTTTATTTTCAGGTGTGATCAATTCTCTTCAGTATCTCAGCGATAGCCCTCTGGATCTCAACTCACATCTTAAACCCACATACAAAATGGCAGTAAGGGGGAAGTAGTGGAGTGTTGGAAAGGAAGAGAGGAGGGAAGGAGAAAGGATATGGCTGAAGGATTTGGAGAAGCCATTTGGAAATCTGCTCTTGAATTTTATCTGGGGGTAGGGACTCATTTCTGGGAAAAAAAATAGGAATCTTGTTTGATGAGCAGAGCAGGAAGTCCAGCTGGGAAGAAAAGCTGCACTAAGCAGCCATTCTGTTACTTCCCCCCTGAGACAAACTTCAGCCACAGCCTTAACAGCTGGAAGGAGAAATGTGGCAGTGGGGCATGTCTTTTGTATAGAAGGAAACTTTCTGAAATGGCTGGAAATCTGGCTGTGGCTGGGAGGGAAAGCAATAGGCCAGCCTTAGGCAGCTTGCCTGTTATCTCCTGAGAGGAGCTGCGCCTGCCCTCCATCCAACCTGCTATCTTGTTCTCTCCTCATGGGCAGAGTCAAAGGCTCTTTCAGCAAGGAGAAAAATCATATAGAGATGCTGCATGTTTGGCACTGCAATTAATAGATAATGGGGGCGGCCAAGAAGGGGCCCATGAGATGAGAAAGAGGCTGCCACTTGGTTGCCTCATATGAAATTATCTAAGTGAAGGAAAACCAGGAGTAAGGAAGGTTTTTTGTTTGCTTGTTTGTTTTTTGTTTTTTCAAAGTAGTGTCTCACTCTAGCTCAGGCTGACCTGGAATTCATTATGTAGTCTCAGGTGGCCTTTAACTCACAATGATCCTCTTACCTCTGCCTCTCGAGTGCTGGGATTAAAGGCATGCACCACCACACCCAGCATTTTTTTTAAAGCAGGAAGTTAGGGACAAACGCGCCAGAAGGAAACAGAAGATGGCATTCTGTCCATCCTGCTATAAAACTGGAACTTGTGTCTGATCCTGTCTCATCCAAGATGGCTACCAGAGATACTCCCCATCCTCAGTTCAACATCTCTGGGTCAGCCCCTGAGTCCACAAGCCAATCTCTGCCCCTCCTTCGTCAATAATTAGCTCTCCTTCAATAGTCTCAACTAGCAGTGGACCCTGAAAACTTTACAAATGTCCAGTCAAGCAAAATGTTAAAATTGGTGCAATGATAGCATGTGTATTATGCAAGAACCCTACTGATCTCTGACTAGACTTGAGGCTGGAACCATGGGAAGGAGTTCATGCCTGGTACTGAAAACCTAATTAAAAGTCTGTGGGTATGTCAACAGTCCTAGGAGAGAAACAATTACTGTTGCCTGGTGTGGTAGTTTGAATATATGTCCCCCAATATATTCAATTATTAGTTATAGTTTGCATCTGCAATCACCTTGCTAGAGGCAATGTCACTGGGGGCCAGTCTTAAGGTGTTAATGGTGGGTTTGAGATTCCATTGTAAAGATATGCAAATGTGCCCAGCAGGAGTTCCTGAAGTGTGCTGTGTGACCTTTTGGCTGTAGTTTTGCTCTGTGTGCTGTGGTGGCTGGTTGGTTTCTCTCTCTCTCTGCTTGGCCCTGTGGAGAGCAGGCCGCTTCTCTTGCCATTATGGAACTTCCCCTGGATCTGTAAGCTTCAATAAATAATATCCCTTCCTCCATAACTGTGCCTGGTCTGGAAGTTCATCTCAGCGAACCTGAAGCTGTGTGCAACAGTAAAGTGGTACCTAGGAGTGTGGGGTGAAATGAACCTGACCGTGTGGATATTCGTCCTTTGGAACTTTTGTTTTGGAGGAATGGGCATGGACTTGGTGCTTGCAACTGAAGATGCCTTCTGGAGTGGTAAGCCAAGTTTTATAGACTATTCTGATGAGAGTTTGAGAATGCTAAGTGCAGACAGTATTGAACTTCGAGGCTTGGCTTATGAGCTTTCTAAGGGGAAGGAAAGACTGCAGAGGACTTTATTGGAACTGGGCTACTGGCATAAGGGATGGCTACGTTCTGCTATCCAGGCCCAGAGTGTTTGATCAAACTTAAATTTGTAATGGACTGATGTGCTTGGCTAAAGATATCGGACTGAGATTTTAAGATTTTAAACTGGAAAACCTTAGAGGCACTGAGACTGGTTTAGGTTACTGGAGCTGCTATTGTCAAACACATTAGCAATCTTAAGGAAGGTGGAAGGAAGGTGGCCTGACTGCATTTACATTAAAACAATGGAGAGGATGCCTGAGGAGAGACTGTTAAAAATGCAAACTCTTTGGAAAGAGTTGACTGGAGAAGGAACCTGCTTTTCAAGGCTATGGTTTATTTTGTCCCTGTATTTAGAATATGGCTGTGTCCTGCACACCTGGTATTAGTTTTGGAAGCATGAAAAATGCATGGAGTGGTCCTGAATTGCACACAGTTCCAGGAGCCGCTGCTGAGATGCGGCATGAGGCAGGGCATGAAGACCCTCAGGAATAGGCTGAAAGAGCCTTTGGAAGATGGACCGTGGTTTGCATGGAGACCTGAGGATGTTTTGGATATACCAGGACTGTGCAAAAGGGCTACCATGGAGTGCAGTGTTGGCATGGGATGAAAGTTTTCCCTGGCGACTCTGCCCAGCTGGAGGGGCGGAATTGGAAAACTGGAGACTGTCAGTCTCTGGTTATATTGAACTTGAACTGCAGAAGTTTGATGACGGCTGATGGTGGTTGAGTTTGCATTGTTTTAGTTTCTCCTTGCTATGCCTTATACAGTTAAAAATGTTTACTCTGTGCCTTTACATGTTGAAAGTATTTAACTTGTTTGATTTTACAGGACTCACTATCTTAAGTTGATCAAGACTGTGAGAACCTTTGAAATTGGACTGAATACAATTTACAATGTGTGATAGTTATAAATCTATTGGGGGCCAGGAGCTAAATATATTGGGGGCCAGGGGCGGAATGTGGTAGTTTGAATATATGTCCCCCAATATATTCAATTATTAGTTATAGTTTGCATCTGCAATCACCTTGCTAGAGGCAATGTCACTGGGGGCCAGTCTTAAGGTGTTAATGGTGGGTTTGAGATTCCATTGTAAAGATATGCAAATGTGCCCAGCAGGAGTTCCTGAAGTGTGCTGTGTGACCTTTTGGCTGTAGTTTTGCTCTGTGTGCTGTGGTGGCTGGTTGGTTTCTCTCTCTCTCTGCTTGGCCCTGTGGAGAGCAGGCCGCTTCTCTTGCCATTATGGAACTTCCCCTGGATCTGTAAGCTTCAATAAATAATATCCCTTCCTCCATAACTGTGCCTGGTCTGGAAGTTCATCTCAGCGAACCTGAAGCTGTCTGCTACACCTGGCTAAATGGATTATATTATGCCCAGCAAACTTCCCTCTAAATACTTATGCCCATATGTTAGTGTTTGATTTTCTTTCTTTTTCTTTTTTATGTTCATTATTATTATTATTATTATTATTATTATTTATTATTATCACCATTAACAACATATTTCGTATGGATACATTATGTGTTGGTGCTCTCTTCCCTCGTCCCTGCCTCTATTCTGTTAGTGGTGCTGCTCTGTAGGGTTGAAGGTATTACCTATGGGGTTGTGGTTAATGTGTTGTGGGAGCAGCAGTCAGTTTTGGGTTTCTTAACCTCTCACTTTTGGTTTGAGAAACTTCTCTTTTCAGATGATGGTGATCACTGGGGAAACTCAAAACTCATCAAAATGTTGAGAAGTCACACTGGACTGTTCAGCACTAAATGAAATATCACTATCACACCCTTCAAGGCTTAGGACTACTGCAAAAGGTGTGATGGGAAAAATGTAAGAGCCAAAAGAAAAGGAGGAGTACTTTGCAATACTGTCTTCCAGACACAAAGTGGTCTAGCATTCATGACTTCACAGTAGCTGAAGCTACCTATATAGTAGGAGGAAGACCCACATAATAGGAAGGAAAAAAATGATACATTAAAGTAGAAGAGAGACTAATTGGATAGAAGAAGGTATTCAGTGGAGGGGGTATAGGAGAAGAGAAAAAGGAAGAATGATGGGAGGAGACTATGATCATAGAATAAGTCTATATCTATATACTCTGCACCTATTATGAAGGTTGTGAAGAAAACATTTTAAAAACAGTTCACTCACCTTACTAGCATTGTCTGGAAGACAGTAACAAATCGTTAAGATCCTGACAGAGCTCAGCTACTCATAGCATTACCAACACTACAGTGTGTTTCAAAAGGGAGGTGCTGGCCATATTGGCCTCAGTCACATAGTCCAGAGGCTTGGTGAATCTCATTCAACTCAGAATAAAGAATAGATGCATAAAGAACATTGGTTACTAATGGATGAACTAGAGGAAGCACTTGTCCTTCCACCTGTGGGCCCCACTCCTGGCCAGCACAAACTGCTGCTCCCACTATCAAATTACCTCCACCATCTCTCATGTCTAGAACCTAGAGCTGCCCATGAATTTTGGTTCCTCAGAAAGTCAGCTCTCCAATGGCATGCACCAATAGGTCCTGGTGGGCCTATAAATGTGATCAGGGCTTCCCATACTCATTTTCATCCTAATAGGTGGATATGCGGGACACATTATGCAGCACCATGCAAATGGATCCCCTTCTCCTTTGATGAATCAACAAGCACCACAGATGACCCAGGAACCCCAGTAACCTGAAAACCATGGCACTTCTCCAGTGGTACCTGAGAAGTCTGGCCAAGGGCTCTGACACTGATCACCTGCATCAAAGAAAAGACATGTTGTCACCACCTATGGGCCTGATGCCACTGCTGCCTCCCAGTGAGCCATTCTGCTGGCCCTCTTCCTCCATGGCAGCAGCAGCAGCCTCTGTTATTCCTCTCCCCAGCAGCAGTAAAGCTCCCAATACAAACTTGCATTGGCAGCACAATGCAATGACTACCACCACAAGCACTGGCAGAGGATCCATCCTGCCAGCAACAAGTGGCTGCCACAGGTTCAAAGTCCCCCAAAATGCATGGGACCCCTCTATGGTTTTTCCTGCCTCCCTCTCACTACCTCTGTTACCTGGGACCCCATATCTCAGTCACTTTGTTCCAATGGTATCATGTACATCCTGATCCTTCATCCACCTGCCAGCGACCCAGATAACTTTGTCACTGTGATGACCACAGGGGTGACAGGAATGCCACAACTTCCACCAAAGAACTAGACTTGTTTTGAAAAAGGTACAGAGAAATTATCTCTAAGCAAACAACAAACCTCACAACATGAACTCAGACATTAGGACACAGTCATGTGTTTATGTGTGGGTGTACGTTCACACAACATTATGTGTGCATGTTCCAAGGTGGCCGAGTGACTGAAAACTCACCTGGGCCTGGGCAGATAAGTGGTGGTGGTGGTAGTAGTACTAGTGATGCCATTCTGGGTTCTCCTGGCACTGCACAGCAATATGGAGTATCTTTGTCACTTTCTCTCCTCACTGAACTCCATTTGCCTCTCCCTCAAACCTGATGACCAGGATTCCTTCCTGTCATTGATAGCCTAAGCCATGAGACTGAAGACTTTTTGTATCCATTGGTGACCCTTCCAGGCCAATAGCCTCAGTAGTAGCCCTGGTGGGCAAGACAGTTATGCAAAACGAATTCAGTTATTTTTATGGTCAGGATCAGAGGACACTGTCTCCATACTGTGACATTTTTATTATTTTAAACTTTTTCATTTGTTGCTTCCTTATCTCTTTCTTCAGATTCTTCCTCTTATCTTCTGCTGCAATTAGAATCTTTTCCCTGGTTTCCATATTGCTGACTACCTAAGCTGCCTCAGAGGTCATTTGTTTCTCTTCTTCATGGAAAGCATCCTTTTCCATATTATGTTAACCTTGTATTTCTTTGCCCTCTTAAATTCTTCTTGGACTGACATTAGCAGAATGTGTAATACACATTCTGTTCACTGGTTTGTGTACAAAAATTTCTCTGGGCTTTTGTTTTTCAGTGTTTGGTTTCAACACTATTAAAAGAAGGAATGTTCCATTAACCAAAAAAGCAAGGCATAATCTATTTCAAATATTAAAAATACTGCTTTCACCCAAAATTACTTTACCCAGCAAAATTATTTTCCACAATACATGGAGAAATAGAAATTTTACATGATTAGAGCAAACTAAAGGAAATTACGACCACTTAATTAGTTCTTAGAGGATTCTGGAAGGAATAATTCAGACTGTAATACTTTTACTGCTATTTTTATTACCTGGCAATAATTCAGACTGAAGAAAAGAATAAACAGTCAAAAGGTCAGATGGAGAAATAATAATCAGTGCTAGATACATTTAGTAAATTACGTACAAAGAAAGTACAAAATTACTAACATGACAGGAATTAACTCACACCTTTCAAGAATAACTCTGAATATTAACATTCTGAATTACCTAATCAAAACACATAATAAAAAGACTGGATCAGAAAACAGGATTCATCATTACTATCTTTAAGAAACTTACCTCACTCTCAAAGGCAGACACAAACTTAGAGTGAAAGGATGGAAAAAGATATTCCAAGGAAATGAAACCAAGAGAAAATAAGATGATCCTACTGGCAAAATAGACTTCAAGCCAAAACTGGCCAGGAAAGATAAATAAGTATACTTTATATTGATCAAGGGGACAATCTACCAAGAGAGCATTATACACTTGGCAGAGAATTAAAATTTAGCATATATAAAGAATTCACAAAAAAAAGAGGGCCTGGAGAGATGGCTTACCAGTTAATGTACTTGCCTACAAAACTTAATGATCCAGGTTTGATTCCTCAGTACCTATGTAAAGTTAGATGGACAAAGTGGTACATGCATCCGGAGTTCATTTGCAGCAGCTAGCATGCCCATTTGCTCTGTCTTTCTTCTCTGTGTAACTCTGTTCTAGCAAATAAATAAGTAAAAATATTTAAAGTAATAAAATCTAACAAGAGTTCAAGCAACACAATCCAAAAATGGCCTATTGAAATGAAGAGTTCTCAAAAGAAGAAATACAAATGACCAATAAATATTTTTAAATGATCAATATCTTTATTCATCAGAAAAATGGAAATTAATACTACTTTGAGATTCAATCTTACTCCAGCAAGAATGTCTATTATCAAAAATTCAAATGATAACAAATGTTGACAAAGTTAGGAGAAGTGAAAATTTCCACAGCCATTATAGAAATCAGTGTGGCTGTTTTGCAAAAGCTCAAAATAGATCTACCAGGTGACCTAACTATGCAAATTCTGGGCACATTCCATAAGAATTCTATACTTTACTATGGATATGGTTGATCATACATGTCTATTGTGGCTTTATTCACAGTAACTAGGAAATTAAATTAGCCTTGATAACCATCAACTGATGAAAATTAAATGTGCAGAAAAATTGATGATCTGGGAAATATTATGCAAAGTGACATAATCCAGGCTCAGAAATACAAACTTGGCATGTTCCCTCTTATATTCAGATCCTAGCTTTGAAATTTTAGATGTATATATAAAATGTTTGTGTAAATTGGAGTAAAAGTCATTGAGGGACAAGAAACTAGGAAGGGGCCATGGTGGAAGGAGATGGGTGCAGGCCTTAAGAGGAGTGGATGATAGATACGTTAACAGAACAATGGAATATTGGGGGTGGAAATCTTCAAGTGGGGTTAGAGGAGAATGATGGAGGAGAGAAGACAAGGTGGGAGGGTTAACCAAAACTAAAGGCATTATGAAAAGCCATACAGAAGCCAACTTCTTATTTAACTATTTAAAAATATAATTTTAAAAAAACTAAAGAAAGCTATTATTTTTATTTTAAAAAATTTAAAAAGAGCAGACATATCCTGCAATGGTACATAATGCTGGTCCCAGAAACCACAGAATGTTATAGAAAAATCCAAGTGCCAGGGTAGAATATCTCCCACTGAGTTGTTGGTCAAAGAGACCCTTTAGGGTCCCAGGATATTGCCAATATTCTTGGTTGTCCATCAGAATTAGATAGTATGACCTATTGTTTTAAGACTCTACATGTGACAGTTGCAGGACACTGAGAAAACAAGAGGTCATCTCACTGCTATCTAGTTGTCATAGTGCTAGAAAGTGCTATACAGATTTCTGGGGGAGAAAATTCATCAACAGTTTCAAATAAAAGGGGACACTGTTAACAACAAAACTAACCAGTCAGGCATGATGTGCTTCCTGGAGCAATAGTGGCATAACTGTTATGAGGGTAACCAGCTGTTCTCTGAATTTGCTCCATTGGAGGTAATTAATGCCTGGAACTGAAAACCTAGTCAAAAGCCTATAACTTCTACTGACATACTGCAGTGATCAGTATAGAGATTTGAAAATTGTCAAAGGGATAGGAATAACTGGATGTGGAGTACTAAGCACTAAATAAAGCATTTATAGCCACTTCTCCTCTTTAAGACTCAGGGAGCATTTTGGAAGAGGAGGCAGAATAATTTCAGAGCCAGAAAATGGGAAAGAATACTGTAGAACACTTTCTTTCCAACATAATACGGATTTTGCATTCATGACCCAATAGCAGCTGCCATTACCTGCAGAAGACCTGCATAATAAACTCATTAACATTTCATTATGGATGATAGAGGAGGGTGAAAGAAGAAGAGGAGGAGGAAAGAAAAATGCCATAAAAGAAAAGAGAAAGGAATCAGTGGAAGTAAGATGGAGAGAGGATGAGGACAAAAGAGGCAATGGTAAGGGATTATGACCAAAATATATTATGCACATGTATGAGAAAAATATCAATAAAGAAAAGTTAATGGGCTGGGGATGGTTGTGCATGTCTTTAATCCCAGCACTATGGAGGCAGAGGTAGAAGGACTGATATGAGTTTGAGGCCAGCCTGAGACTACACAGTGAGTTCCAGGTCAGCCTGGTTTAGAGTGTGACCCTATTTTGAAAAATACTTAAAAAGAGAGAAGAAAGAGAGAGAGAGAGGAAGGGAGGGAGGGAGGAAGGGAGGGAGGGAGGGAGGGAAGGAGGGAGAGAGAAATAAAGAAAGAGAGAGAAAGAAAGAAAAAGAGAAAGAAAAAGAAAAAGAGAAAAAAAGAAAATTTAATGGGCTGGAATGTTGGTTCCATGGTTAAGTTATACAAGCAAAAGTTCCCAGCGAGTCTGATACCTGCCAAAATCCAGTCTCTGGATTCCATGGAAACAGCTGGGTGGGGACACAGAAGTCTGTAACTACAGTCCAGTAAAGTGGAGCAGAGACCAGGGAAGTCCCCCCGACTGGTGAAAAACAGCAAGCTTCAATATAAGTAAAGAAACTCTGGCTCAAAATAAGAACAGATAGAAGAGCGATGGAGCTGGATACCCAGCACTCTGCTCTGGCCACAAGAGACAAGTGCCTATCCCACCCCTGCCACAGGCAAGAGCATGGGGTGCTGCAAGGGCACAGATATATGCATACATCACACACCACACATGCACACATACACACCACATCACACACACATTTGCACACAAACAAAAAGTGTTAAAAAGTGAAAAAAGCCAGGCATGGTGGCACATGCCTTTAATCCCAGCACTAGGGAGGCAGAGGTAGGAGGATAGCCATGAGTTCAAGGCCAGCCTGAGATGACATAGTGAATCCAGGTCAGCCTGGGCTAGAGTGAGACCCTACCTCAAAAAAACAGAAAAACAAAACAAAAAAAAGTGAAAAGGGGGCTGGAGAGATGGCTTAGCAGTTAGGGTACTTTCCTGCAAAGGCCAAGGACCCATGTTTAACTCTCCAAATCCCATGTAAGCCAGACACACAAAAGGTAAGGCAAGCTCAAGGTCACATATGCCCACTAGGCAGAGCAAGCATCTGGAGTTCAACTGTAGTGGCTAAGGCCCTGGCACACCAGTTCTCTCTGTCTCTCTTTCTCTCCTTAACATAAAAATAAAAAACAACTTTATTAAAAGGCAAAAAGTAGAGCACTCCATCACCAAATGCAGTGAGTTTCTTCCAGAAAATATAAAGCAGTCCAGAGTGAAGAGGTAGAAAACAAAACAAAAGAAAAAATAGCATATTAGTAGAGAAAGTATTGAGCTTGCTGTTCCACTTCAAAGCTTCATAAGTCACACTTTGATACCCTGTGAGAAGAGGGAAGGATACAGCATGATTCCACTAATCAGGTGGCCTTGAGTATCTCAGTAGATATCATTTAGGCCATTTAGGAGGATAACCTCAAATTAAATTAGTTCATCCTAATTATGCAAAAATGATAAATTCAAATAAGGTAATTTTCACTTCTAAATTAAATTTTTTTCAATCACTTGGCATCTCAAATCAAAGCAAATGGGTAGTGTTACCAATTATATCAATTTAACTCAAATTTAAGTAAATTAACATGATGAACTGAATTAAAATTCTTATTTGATATGCACTTAATTTACTAACATTTGCACTCAGATGAATCATATTTAAGAAGTAAACCAGGGTTGTGACCTTGAAATCAAAGGAGGTAGTCACAAATAAGGCTTTTGCAAACTTCCAGCAATAAAATGAGTCCCCAAATTGTATTAAACTAAGGTAGATCACAGAACAAAAGATATAAAAGGCAACAAGATGGAAGATCAAATAGTAGCCAAGGGAAATGTGTGAAAATAATAAAAAATAGTCAGCTTAAGGAACCAATATGAACACATATTATGCTTCAGCATGGCCACACTTATGATTATAGGACTCATCAGAAGGAAATTAACTTTTATTGAATACTTGATTCAAATATTAGAATATTGGAAACTAACATTCAGGGATACCAACTAATTTGCCCTAGGTCACAGAGAATAAATGCTCTAACATTTAAATTGGGATTTAAACACATCTTTTACTTACACATCAATCATTTTGGCCACATCTGCATTCCTTTCTCCTGATCAGTACTCAGAATATCACAGTGCCTAGAATATCTGCCTAAATTCTTCTCAAACTTCTAGCCAACTAAGTACGTAGTTTCAAGATTAATGATAAATAAGCTTTTTTTTTTTTTTTCAGGCAAAATCTCACTGTATTGTTCCAGTTGGCTAGTTTAGAATTCCTGGTTTAAAGTAATCTTCCCACCTTAGCCTCCTGAGTAACTGCAGCTAGAGGTGCATGCCACCACATCTTGTTCAATAAAGTGATCTTTACAAGAAAAAAAGTGCATTCTGGGTGACATTATGACTCAACCATTTGATAAAGTGTATGTATTCTTTATGTCTTATGTAAGGAGAAACATTAATAAAACATTCTAGTTATCTTTTACTGTATAATAAACCTTACAAAAGAATAAGAGTTTTACTAGTAATTTATTCTTATTTATTGTTTTTCTGGGTGTGACAGACTAGCTGGGAAGTTCTTGCTTGAGGTCTTTTCAGAAGTACAATCAGATATGGACAAGAAATGCAATGATCTGAAGACACAATTGGTCTTATCATCAATAGGGAAGGTGCATTACAAGGTTAAAATAAAGGAAGTTATTTTGTTGTATTTTCATTACATCTTTACTTCTGTCTTGTCTCCAAGAGCTCATTTCTTGAATGAATGAATGAATGAATGAATGAATGAACAAATGACTGTGTTTCCTTGTACCACTATTTTACCTTCACTAGCTCTTTTTTTCTAGCCAAAGCCAGCTTAAAAAAAAAAGAACAGCAACATCATTCATTGAAATAATCCATCATACCATAAACTCATGATTTTTTTCAATTTTTTTAAAACAGCAACATATTCTAATTATCTGGTTAATCAATTTTCACCCAAATCTTCCATTTGATACTTGCCTGATTCATTCAGTCATCATTCTATATAAGAAAAAAAAAAGAGAAACTTTCTTCAATGCAAGCAAAGAAAAGGAGAAAGAAAATAGGAGGGGAGGAAGAGGATTTTGAGGGAAGAGTGAATGCATAAATTGAAAGAGAAATAAAGCCAGAAGCTTGAACAGCATCAAGTGAAGTGACAGAAATCAGAGAGGAAACCCAATTTACCCTTCGGAGTGTCTACACCTTTCTTTCCAGTTCATTTCCTCCACTGCCAATGTATCCAAGTGTTGTTTCCTAAGCCCAAACACTGCCATGTCGCTTTACCTACTCCCTTGTCAGGCTTTATCCCCTTAGGAACCATCCAAAACAGCTTTCCTCAAAATGTCCACATTTATAGACAAATTTATAACTACTAAAAGACTTCCCAAAGAGAATGTCTTTAAGTATTTTCATAATGTGACATAATATGTCTTTCCAGTTTTGTTTTTCAAGACCTCTACCGGAAGCAATGATTCTGCCAGACCTTTACTCTGTCGTGACATTAAAATCAAGTCAACATGAAAACAGCTCTTACATTCATTATAAAATATATGAAGTCTGCACCAAGTAAAAAAGCAGCCAAGTATATTTTACAGAGCACTATAAAGATAGAGGATGAAAACCTCAGTTCCTTTCATGGCTTAAGTTGAACCAAATTATCTTCCTGTTTCCTCACCTAATACCTCCTCTTAACCACCTGGTCTTTTCTCCCCACCCAGTCTTAGGGAAGTTGAGTCCTCTGGATGCCACAGAGGCAGATCAAAGCCATGCAAAGAGCTTGTAATAAAAACTTGACTGAGTAGCTGCAAGCTTCTATGGAGGCAAAATTAGTCTTTAAATCCACAGGAGTGACAATGGAGCCAGAGAATGAGGAGATACGGGAGTCCAGAAAGTGCCACAGGAAAATAGATAGAACAGAGACATAGCAACTTGAGAGGAAGAAAGATAAAATGTACGGTCCACATAAATAAAGGGCCCAAGATAAGAATTGGGGGCTATTTCTAGGGCTCTGATATTATATTTTGCTGGGTCTAGTTTATCTTAATTTAAAAGCATGGGATTTCCATCTTTATTACTTTTTCTCTATTGATGGTTCATGTCATTTAAATTTCCAACAAAATCTGAAAGCCTGTTAGGCATGCCTGCTAACAAATCAACCTAGACAACTATCTCCTGAGGTAAGTTTTCCCCAGATTCCCCTTTAACAATTTTGGGAAGCAAGGACCCCTGAACAAATGTCTACTTGAACAGATGAGCTCAGGTAGGCAGAGATACCAGCAGGTTGAAATGAACAACATGCCTGATTTACCAGCAGAAAATTCCCTGAGCACTTAACATGCACCATGGGGTATACTAGCTTAAATAAATTAAAACACAGTATCACAGTATACTTTACATTCTTTAATTATTCCATTTGATTAAATCAGTTATATATTTTTTAAATTCTGCTCCTTCTTCACCCTATTTAAACGATAATTTCCTATAGACTAGGAATATTTTGTCATAGTCTTTTAAAATTTGATATTTCTTTTTTATTTATTTTATTTACTTTTTATTTTATGTTATTTATTTATTTATTTATTTATTTATTTATTTATTTATTTTATTGGTTTTTCAATACAGTCCATCAGGGAAGTTCCATAGGTTGGCAAAACAAAACAAAAAACAAGTTGTTGCCTGCCTCCACAGGGACCAAGCACAGTTATGGAGGAAGGGAAAAGCCAACCAGCCACCACAACAGCACACAAGGCCAGGCAAAGCAAACAAAAGCCACCACAGCACACAGAGCAAAAAGGTACAGCCAAAAGGTCACACAGCAGACTTCAGGAACTCCTGCTAGACACATTTGCATATCTTTACAATGGAATCTCAAACCCATCACCACACCTTAAGACTGGGCCCCCAGTGACCTTGCCTCTAGCAAGGTGATTGAAGATACAAACTATAACTAATAAAACACTGAATATATTGGGGACATATATTCAAACTACCACATTCGCCCCTGGCCCCCAATATATTTAGCTCCTGGCCCCCAATAGATTTATAACTATCACACATTGTAAATTGTACTCAGTCCAATTTCAAAGGTTCTCACAGTCTTGATCAACTTAAGATAGTGAGTCCTGTACAATCAAACAAGTTAAATACTTTCAACATGTAAAGGCACAGAGTAAACATTTTAACTGTATAAGGAATAGCAAGGAGAGACTAAAACAATGCAAACTCAATCACCATCAGCCATCATCAAACTTCTGCAGTTCAAGTTCAATATAACCAGAGACTAACAGTCTCCATGTTTACCAATTCCGCCCCTCCAGCTGGGCAGAGTCGCCAGGAAAACTTTCATCCCAGTTCAACACTGCACTCCATGGTAGTCCTTTTGCACAGTCCTGGTATATCCAAAACATCTTCAGGTCTCCATGCAACCCACAGTCCATCTTCCAAAGGCTCTTCCAGCCTATTCCTGAGGTCTTCATGCCCTGCTTCATGCCGCATCTCAGCAGCGGCTCCTGGAACCGTGTGCAACTCATGACCATTCTATGCATTTTCATATTTCCAAAACTAATACCAGGTGTGCAGGACACAGCCATATTCTTAATCCAGGGACAAAATAAATCATAGCCTTGAAAAGCAGGTTCCTTCTCCAGTCAACTCTTTCCAAAAGTTTGCATTTCTAACAGTCTTTCCTCAGGCATCCTCTCCATTGTTTTAATGTAAATCAAGTCAGGCCACCTTCCTTCCACCTTCCTTAAGATTGCTAATGCGTTGACAATAGCAGCTCCAGTAACCTAAAACCAGTCTCAGTGCCTCTGCTTTTAACTTGCTTCAGGTTTTCCAACTTAAAATCTTAAAATCTCAGTCCGATATCTTCAGCCAAGCACATCAGTCCATTACAAATTTAAGTTTGATCAAACTTTCTGGGCCTGGATAGCAGAACGTAGCCATCCCTTATGCCAGTAGCCCAGTTCCAACAAAGTCCTCTGCAGTCTTTCCTTCCCCTTAGAAACCTCATAAGCCAAGCCTCGAAGTTCAGTACTATCTGCACTTAGCATTCTCAAACTCTCATCAGAATAGTCCATAAAACTTGGCTTACCACTCCAGAAGGCATCTTCAGTTGCAAGCACCAAGTCCATGCCCATTCCTCCAAAACAAAGGTTCCAAAAGATGAATATCCACACGGTCAGGTTCATCTCACCCCACACTCCTCGGTACCACTTTACTGTTGCAGACAGCTTCAGGTTCGCTGAGATGAACTTCCAGACCAGGCACAGTTATGGAGGAAGGGATATTATTTATTGAAGCTTACAGATCCAGGGGAAGTTCCATAATGGCAGAAGAAGCGGCCTGCTCTCACAAGGCCAGGCAGAGAGAGAAAAGCCAACCAGCCACCACAGCACACAGAGCAAAACAAACTACAGCCAAAAGGTCACACAGCAGACTTCAGGAACTCCTGCTAGACACATTTGCATATCTTTACAATGGAATCTCAAACCCATCACCACACCTTAAGACTGGGCCCCCAGTGACCTTGCCTCTAGCAAGGTGATTGAAGATGCAAACTATAACTACTAAAACACTAAATATATTGGGGGACATATATTCAAACTACCACACAAGTTTTTTTTTTTCAAGGTAGGATCTCACTGTAGCCCAAGTTTACCTGGAATTCACTATGTAATCTCAGGGTATCCTTAAACTCACAGTGATCCTCCTACCTCAGCCTCCCAAGAGCTGTCACCATGCCTGGTTGTGATCCTAAATTCTGGTTTTTAAGAAATATTTTTATTCATTTTTTTATTTATTTGAGAGAGGGAGAGAGAGAGAAACACAGAGAAAGAGAGAATGTGCATGCCAGGGCATTCAGCCAATGCAAATGAACTCCAGACACATGCACTACATTGTGCATCTGGTTTATGTGGGTTCTGGGGAATCAAAACTGGGTTCTTTGGCTTGGCAGGCAAGTGCCTTAACTGCGAAGCCTGATCCTAATTTTTAACCCTCGAAATGTGAAGTAGGTCCTGAAGAGACTTAGTAATTCAAACAGCATATCCAAGCTTCTTGCTGTACCATGGAAAGTGACTTGCTTTGTCAACAAAATGCAGTGTCAAATGTCATATATAAGCCATAAAATACATTTCTATGTATTTTTACTTATTTATTTGTCAGAAAAAGGGGGGAGATAGAATGGGTGCACCAGGGCCTCCAGCCACTGCAAACGAACTCCAGATGCTTGTGCCCCTTGTGCATCTGGCTAATGTGGGTCCTGGGGAATCAAACCTGGGTCCTTTGGCTTTGCAGGAAAATGCTTTAACCCTTAAGCCCTCCCCTCAGCCCAAAATACATTTTTTATTTTATATTCACTTCCTTCCTGCTTCTCAGAGATGATAGAACAATAATTTAAAATTTTCTGCAAATGTCCCACACTTTGCAAGTACTTTATAAATTAGTTAATACTTAATAAAGTGTGTGTGTGTCCATAAAGCCATGCAGTGTGACCATCTATGAGGAGTGGAAACAGGAAAGAATGATGCTTGGGCACATGGATATCAATATCAACAAGATGATAGGACTCACAAAAATGAACATGTAATTTTATTGTAATATTTGATGTAATTGAGTGGTTTGGGGAATAGGAAGAAGACAGGTCAAGGATTCATATTTGATTGTGTTGTGGGGACTTAAGTCTAATCTCTCTAATCCTAAATATTTTTTATTTAGTAAGAAGAGTAACATTCATTCCTCCATCCCTTCCTTCCTATATCACTGGTGCCCTTCCAAGAAGGGGTCTGTCCTCATACTAGCTTTCCAGTCCTCCCCCAGGGGAGACTTACCAAGGCCAACAGGGCCAGATGGGGCTGTTGGAAGAGATATTGCTGATCCAGCTTTTTTCTGGTCCCACTTTCAGTCTGCCAGGGCTTTGAGTAATGAGAAAACCTGGTCCTGATGAGGGCAGAATTTGCCCCAGCAAACATCCAGCTACAGTTATCTGTTGTTCTTTTGCTTGGTGCTACACTGTGCCATTAACTTGCCACTTTCATTTTACACTTCACATGCCAGCTTTCACTCCAAACAGCCATCTGATCTCTAACCACTTTGAATATCATGATCATCAGTTCATTTATTTTTTTTCAATTTTAAAGGACGGTGTGGTTAGGGAGCTGTGGTATTGATTTCCCCATTTGCTAAGGCATCCGAGTGTGAGCTGTTGATCCCAGTACCTATGTGAATGAAAGATTATTATGTGCTCATCGCTTAGCATTTATATTGCTCTGCTCTTAACACTTATTTATTTATTATTTTTCAGAGCAACCCTGTCAAGTATCTCCAGCACCCATCATTGAGGTAGTAAGTAAATCAGGGGCCCTAGTAAGGCTTTAGGAAAGGACATAAAATAAATATCCACAGACCTATAAGCTTTGGTAGGCTCTGCCAGCTCATTCATTTCATTATTCTGGTGAGCAGAACTTCCTAGGGGTACTCTTCTTCCTCCTGCAGGTTGTAACTCAAAGATCATCTCCTCAGATACATGTTTCCTGTCTCCCCTGTTTAAAACAGCATTCTTCTCAAGGCATTCACTATTATATTCCTGTGTTAAAGACTCATGGGGCTACCTGGAATTACTTTATTTATGTATTTGTGTTTTTGCTTATTTTCCATGTTTGCAGCATAAGGTCATCTCAATGATGGTACAAGCCTTATATGAGTTCTTTATTCATACACCTCTCCTCCTCACTTAGAGCAATGCTTGGCTTTGCTGTATATTCCCAGTAATTCTTGTCAAATGACAATGATAACAGGCCTTAAGTATTGTTATATATCAATTGCTATGACTTGACATCTCTGTGACTTTTACAAATACAGTCACACAGACAAATGTTCTTTTTATATATAAAAAGGCTTTGTTTTTGGTTTTTTGAGGTAGGGTCTTGCTCTAGCCCAGCCTGACCTGGAATTCATTATGTAGTCTCAGGGTGGCCTTGAACTAACAGTGAACCTCCTATGTCTGCCTTCCAATGCTAGGACTGAAGGTGTGCACCATCATGCTCAGCACATACAAATATTCTTAATGACTGCAAAGTTAATGATCTAGTTTGGGGAGTGCCCAGGTCCTTGGCTCCTTTCCTTCTTGTTCCAGGTCTCTCATCATTTCTTCACTTTAGTTGAGAGAGACAAGAAAGAATCAAATGATAAAAATCCTAACAGGCAATTTTACTAGCTCTAATAGCTTTAGAAATGCACAAAGTTGAAATTATTAATTGCAAGAGTTCCTTTTTACTTTATTTGTGGTTTTTAAAGACTTGTATTATATGTACAATATAATATAAAGTGCTTTGAAGAAGTTAAAAGCATTGTATACATGTAAGATATAATTATGTATGCATATAGTCCCATTAACACTAGTGCTTGAGAGTAGCTTATACATTTAAGGTTAATTAGTTCTGATAGAATAGCAGCTCATGCTTTCCTAATGGATAGGATCAAACAGGGCTTAGAAAATGTGCCTTTGATTATTTTTTTAAGCCATCAAATCAAGATAAAGTGTAAAGTCCCATCAGCCTGAAAAGAGAGTGGTGATGGTTTCTCATCAACAAAGAAGGCTGTTTGAAATGCTTGCTACAAATTTCAGATAATGAGAATATAATTTTTCTTTAAAAAAATCTTAAGCTGAGCAACCACCCAATAAAATTATAGAATGGAATCCTCACAAAGAAACTCAAGGAAAGAAAACAGTTAAGATAATAACCAATAAGCTCTTGTCAATGCAAAAAGCACAGTTTTCACCTCAAAGGGATTGAGACAGAGATTGTTCTATAGGAAAATATAAGTGACCATGGCTGGGAACACAAATTTAGGTATCCCAAATTCTGTGTGTCAATGTTAACATGAATTTTTTATAGTAAGAGCACAAAGAAACTTATAAATCAAAACACATTTCAAATACATTGGTAGAAACATCCTGGAGGCTGGTTCTACCAAAGCTGAGAAGTTCCTGCTTTGGGGTTGATGGGGACTAGAGGCCTGTTGAAATATTCCTAAAGAATTTACCGAATAGTCTCAAGATGTTAAGTCACACATGGAAATAACAATAAATAACTACTTACAGGGCTCAGACAACTCAACATAAATTGGCTCTGGAACTGCAACATTTCAACTCCTGGCAATTACTGAAGCTCTTAATTAACCTTGAATGCTTAACACAGGTAAAGCTCCTTTCAGTGGAACTTTAGTTCAAACTCTTTTCCTGCAAGATACAAGGTCTATAAATTAATTTATTAAGCCAGGTGAAATATATGAGGGGAAACAGATGAAGGACTAGGAAATGTTTCTGGATCTGTGTGCTCTGCTAAACAGAGCACATCCTGCTATAGAGAAGTGCTTCTCTTCACACACACAGTGTCAACTGCAGACAAGAGCTTCCCCCTCCACACTGGCCTGAGGGGATCAGAAGCTCAAGCAGAAGTTGGTACCATGGGAACCAACTGGCACCTTCTCACAACATCCTCTCCCCCATATGCCAGCCCTGGGAACACTGAGACCACAGCTTCAACTAAGGACTGCAAATCACCCCTCACCCACACAGCACCTAGCCAAGTCACCAAGCCAATAGTGCACCCAGAAGGGAACACACTCCACAGATGTCAGATGGAGTAGAAACTCACTTTAAAGGTAACTGATCTGAACTCCACTGGGACACAATATAGCCCTACTCTGCTTCTGTAGGCTTCTGATGTACAAACAGTACCTTCCCTATCAGTGCATGTTATTTGGTGAAACATCAGAGGGAGGAAAAGAATTCAGAACCCCTGCTACAGGAAGAAGTAGTAACTAATGCACTTGTTTTCTTTTTTAAATTTAATGTATTTCTAACATTCTTTGATGTGTGTGTGTGTGTGTGTGTGTGTGTGTGTGTGTGTGTAATTAGTTAATTTGTATCAACTTTTGGCATTTTTATTTTATATTGTCTATTTTTTTAAATTTTTATTTATTTTTGGAGAGACAGACAGAGAGAGAGAGACAGAGAGGGAGAGGGAGACAGAAATGGACGCGCCAGCAGTCTCTCAGCTGCTGTGAACGAAATCCAGATACGTGCGCCCCCTTGTGGTCAAGTGTGGCATTGCACCCTTGCCTCACTTTGCATCTGGCTAAACGTGGGACCTGGAGATTGGAACCGCTGGACATTGGAACCAGCATTCTTAGGCTTAGCAGGCAGGCGCCTTAGCTGCTAAGCCATCTCTCCAGCCCTATATTGTCTATTTTTAATTCACCACTCTTGCAAATATATTTTGTAATTATTTTTCTTTTTTTTATATATTGCTGTGTTAGCACTATCTACTGAAACAGAAGTAATTATTGAATATGTGTGTGTACATATGTGTGGTAGTTTGAATAGATATCCTCCAATGGATTCAGGAGTTTATTAAAGTTTTTAACTTATTATATTTCTAGCTGCCTGGCTGAATGATGTGTCACTCTGGTCAGATCCTAGGGTCCAGCCCTAAAGTGTGTTTGGGGGCAGATGTGAATTCCAGCCTAAGATGCAGAGTGCTTGAGCTCTGTCTAGTGATCCCCAAGAGTGCTTGCTTATGGCGGGTGGTGGTTCCTCTTCATTCTGTGTGTACCTGTGAAAGGGGTCAGATTCTTCTGCCATTATGGAAATTACCCTGTATCTGTAAGCTTCAATAAATCCTCTTCCTCCCATAAACTGTGCCTGGTTTCAAAATTTATCCCAGCATCATGAAGCTGACCATGACAGAATTGGTACCAAGAATGGGGTGTTCTCTGCACAATGAATCTGACCATATGGATTTTTGTTTTGTCAAACTTTTATTTTGGAGGAATGGGCATGGACTTTGTGCTTGCAACTGAAGATACCTTACACAATGGCAAGCTAAGTTTTATGGACTACCTTGGTGAGACTTTGAACATGCTAAGTGCAGAGAAAATTATATTTAGAAGGCTTGCTTATGAACTTTCTAAGGGGAAGCAAAGACCACAGACAGCTTTGTTGGAATAGGGCTCCTGGCATAAAGACCAGCTGTGTTCTGCTGCCCATGCCCAGAAATTTTGATCAAGGTTAAACTTGTAATGGACTGATGTGTTTGGCTAAAAAAAATACAGAATTGAGAAATTTAAGATTTAAAGTTAACACAGGCAAGTTTAAAATTACTGTCAATGAGACCAGTTGTTGAATCTGCCATTATTAAGGTGATATTACCTTGATTAAGGATGGTCCAATTGGTTTACAGGGGATTTATAAAGTTGGCTTCACAATATAGGCTGAATAGTCCAACAATAGCTGCCTGTATGCTAGTCAGGGTGCAAACACAGTAGCTACTCAGTCCATGAGTCTGTAAGCCTCATCAGCCCAAGTTTGGTCATGAAAGACCTGTAGGATTCCTAGAGAGCTACTGATCTTCAATCCGTGTTGGAAGACCAAAGATGTTGGGTTGTGATGCCAACAAAGGATGGCAATAAAAGTGTACTTGCACTCACTAGCAATAATCAATCCAGGCCCAAGCATTACTTTTTCCTGGAGCCTCTTTACACACAGGCTGATACCAGAAAAAAAGCCCTCTCAAGGGGAGGGTCTTTCTCCCGTAGTTAATCACTTCTGGAAGAAACATCACAGACTTACACAAGAGGCATGTTTCTTACTTGATTCCTGATACAATCATGTTGAAATAGAACTTAACCATCATAGTCCACCCTTTGGCAACTTTAAACCCAACCACATATCATGTCATGCTTAATTTTCAAAGACAATAAGAAGGCCACAATTCCACCTAACATAACATAACATAACTCCCTATGTCAAACTAAAAGCAACCTATTAACCCCCCCCCCAAGTAGATGGTATAGTCCTTTGAGGAATGTTTAGTCTTTAGTGTCTCAAAACTTAAATGACATAATGTAAGTTTAACAACACTTTACTGATATTATCTCAGTTCATATTATATTACATATTAAAGAAGTAGAGGAAAAAAAACATACATATCTTATTGACATGTGTATTATGGAAAAACATTTCTTAACAATGTAGGATAGAAACACTTGTGGCAGTTACAACCCTCATGTTTTTTAACATTTAAAAAATATTTTTATTTATTTGAGAGAGAAAGGAAGAGAGAGAAAGAGAGGGGGCAAATGGAGAGAGTATGGGCACAACAGGGCCTCCTGCCACTGTAAACAAACTCCAGACACATGTGCCACTTAGTGTACCTGGCTTTACATGAGTACTGGGGAGCCAAACACAACCATTGCAAGAAAGACTTAACCGCTGAGCCATCTCTCCAGGCCACAATTGGTTACCCATAAAATCTGTGTGCTATTGCACAAGTGTATAGTTCTTTTCCAGCTGGTAGATTGCATGGCTTGCAGAGTCTCCTGTTTATTCAGGCTGTTGGTGATCATTGTAACCCAGCAATTTTCAGCACCATGAGGGTTTTCTTCTCATTTCCAGTGTTTTCTCTTGGTGTTCGGAGATGGCAGCCTGTGGTGTCTTGAGCAATAGGGTTTTACTTTTGAGCTCTGTTAGGTAGCCAAGTGCTTGGCAAAGGCCTGTATTATTTTGAGGCATCACTAGAATCACCCTAACCCTGCTGTGAGGGTTAACTGAGATCTGGCCCAGTTATCTACAAGCCAGAGACCATTATTTAAGGATTAAGGTTTCTCCACTTTCTACTGAGAGTCTAGTCCATCCACCACCTTTAATTTTGGATTTTGTCTCATATACTGGTTTTCAGGAGAAAGGCTGCTATTGTGATGACTGCTTTAGTCTTTGGTTTTGTGTAGTTAACTTCCCCATCTTCCCTGTCCCTGATCTCCCATATACACCATCCTACCCCAATATTCATTCCCTGTACTGGTTTGTCTGGCATCCCCTCCTTCCCTCCCTCCCTGGTTCCTCTTTTTCCTAGTCTCATTCTAGTTAAATACTCAAAGTCATAATGCACACTCTCTTTTACATTCCTTTTCCACTGGATCTGTTTAGGAGCTGCATATGAGAGAAACATGAAATGCTTGTCATTCTTAGTCTATATTACCTCACTTAGAGTGATACTTTTCAAGACTATACATTTTTCTGTGAACTTCATTATTTCATTTTCCCTTACTGCTGAGAATTCCATTGTGTAAATGTACCACATCTTCATTATCCATGTACCAGTTTATGGGTGTCTGGGTTGATTCCAATTTCTAGCTATTGTGAATAGAGTGATGATAAACATGGTTGATCAAGTATCTCTGCAGTAAAGGGTGGAGCCTTTAGGGTAGATTTCCAGTAGATGAATGGCTGAGTCAGTTGGTAGCTCTATTTTCATCTTTTTCTTGAGTCTCCATACTCAGCTCCATAGTTGTTTTATCAGTTTGCATTCCTACCAACAGTGAATAAGTGTCCCTCTTACCCCACAGCCTTGCCAATATTTGTTCCCATGTGATTTTTTTTTTTTTTTTTGATGATTGCCATCTTGACTGGAGTAAGATGGAATCTCAAATTTGTTTTAGTTTGGATTTTCCTGATGACTGTGGATGTTAAGTATTTCATTAAATGAGCAATGGACATTGGTATTTCATCCTTCAAGAATTCTCTGTTCAGATCTCTGCCCCATTTTTTTGAGTGGATTGTTTGGTTGATTTTATTGCTTAGTTTTTTAGTTCCATATAGATTCTAGATATTAGGCTTCTATCAGAAGTATAGCTGGCAAAGATTTTCTCTGATTCTGTGAATTGTCTGTTGGCTGTGTTGATGGTTTGCTTGTCTATACAAAAGCTTTTTAGCTTCACAAGATCACACAGGTTGAGTGTTTATTTAATTTTCTGAGATAATGGGGTCCTATAGAGGAAGATTTTCACCACTCCTATATACTGGGACATTCTCCCTATTTTTCTTCAAATCATTTTTAAGTTTTAGGTCTTATATTGAGGTACTTAATCCATTTGTAATTGCTTTCTGTGGATTGTGAGAGTAGTTGGTCTAATTTCTTTTTTCTATATGTGGATATACAATTTCTCCATCACAATTTATTTAAAAATGCTGCCTTTTCTCCAGTGTGCACTATTGACTTCTTTGTCTGAAGATTCTTGAACTAAGGCCTGAGTCTTCTCTTCAGTTTTGTTGATTTATATTCTGTTTTTGTGCCACTACCATGGTATTTTTATTACTATGGCTTTGTAGTGCAATTTGAAGTCAGGGATGGTGATACCTCCTAAAGTGTTTCTTTTGCTGAGGATAATTTTGGATATCTGAGGCCTTCTATAGTTCCATATGAATTTTGAGATGATTTTTTTCTATTTCTATGAAGAAATTTGCCATAATTTTAATAAGTATTGCATTGAATCTGTAAATTGCTTTTGGCAACATGATCATTTTTATGATTCTGATTCTTCTAATCTATGCATATGGGAGGTCTTTCCCTCATCTTGCATCTGCCTCACTTTCTTACTTCAGTGTTTTTGTGTTTCTATTGTATGTCTTTTGCTTCATTGGTTAGTGAAATTCCAAGATGCTTAATTTTTTTTTTTGTTTGTTTTTTCATTTTTCAGTTTTTCAAGGTAGGGTCTCACTCTAGCCCAGGCTGACCTGAAATTCACTATGTAATCTCAGGGTGGCCTCGAACTCATGGCTATCCTCCTACCTTTGCCTTCTGAATGCTGGGATTAAAGGTGTGCCCCACCACGCCCGGCCGATGCTTAATTTTTTTGAGCCTATTTAAAAAGACAGCCTTACTGATCTCTTTTTCCATATGTTTGTATTTAGTTTATAGGAAAGTGACAGACTTTTGTGTGTTGTTGTTTATGTTGCCACTTTGCTGAAAGAATCTATCACCTTTGGAAGTTTTTTTGGTTGAATCTTTGGGTCACTCATATATAAAATCATATAATATGCAAATAGAGCTAGTTTGACTTTCCAATTTGTATTTTTTTTTTTCCTTCTCCTGTATTATTGCTTAGACTAGGGCTTCTAGCACTATAGTGAAGAACAGTAGTGAGAAAGGGTACCCCTTCCTGTTCTCAATCTTAATGGGAACTCTGAGTTTTACTCCATTTAGTATGATTTCAGTCTTAGATGCTTTAAATCTAGTCTTTATTATGTTGAGATATGTCCTTCCATCACTAGTCTCTCCAGTGTTTTGTTCATGAAGTGATGCTGTATTTTGTCAAAAGCCTTATCTGTATCTATTGAAATGATCTTGTGGTTCTTGTGATTAAGCTTATTTATGTGGTGTATTATGTTTGTTGATTCCTGTATGTTGAGCCATCCCTACATCCCTGGAATGAAGCCTTCTTGATCAAGGTGAATAATGCTTTTGATGTGTTCTTGAATTCAATTTTCAAGGATTTTTATTGAGAGTATTAGCATCTAGGTTCATCAAGGATATCAGTGTATAATTTATTATTCTTGTGTCTCTCTCTGGTTTTGGTATCAGAGAATGTTGGATTCATAAAAGAAGTTTGGGAGGATTCCCTCTTTATCAATTGTCTGAAATAATTGACAAAAGTGATTTCAGTTTTTCGATGAAGTTTTTATAGGATTTGTCTGAGAAGCCATGAGATTCTGACTCTTTTTGTTGGGAGGTTTTGAATTACATGTTTGATCTCATTGGATGTAATAGGTTTGTTTAGGAAGTTTATCTGTTATGGATTTAGTTTTTTGTAGGTAGTATGTGTCCAGGAATTCCTCCAGTTCTTCCAGATTATCCAAATTATTGGAATAGAGGATTTACAAGTATGTCCTGATAATTCTTCCAATTTCATTTGTGTCAGTTGTAACTGCTCCATTTTCATTTCTGATGTTCATTTGAGATGTCTCTTTTTTTCTTTTGATCAAATTGGCCAGTGCTTTATAAATCTTGTTTATTTTTCAAAGAATAAGCTCTTTGTTTCATCAATCTTTTAAATTGTTTTCTTAATTCCCAATTCATGGATTTCTGCTGTGATCTTGATTACATCTTTCCATCTGGAGCTCCTGGGATTGGAATGTCCTTGTTTTTTCCAACAACTTTAGATGGATAGTTAAGTTATTAATTTGGGATCTCTCTGTCTTTGACATAAAGATATTTAATGCCATAAATTTTCCCTTTAATACTGCTTTCATTGTGTCCCATAAATTCTGGCATGATGTGATTTCATTATCATTCAGTTCTAGAAAATTTACAGCTTTCTTTTTAATTTCTTCCACAACCCATTCATTATTTAGTAGTGAGTTGTTCAGTCTGCAGGAGTTATTTTGTTTTCTGATTTTTCTCTCGTTGTTGATTTCTAGCTTTAGTGCATTTTGGTCAGATATAGTACAGGGAGTGATGTCAGTTTTCCTGAATTCATAGAGGCATGTTTTATGCCCTAATATATGATCTATTTTAGAGAAGATTCCATGGGCTGCTGAGAAGAATGTGTATTCCAGAGAATTAAGGTGGAATGTGCTGCAGATGTCTGTTAAGGACAATTAGTCTATAGTGTTGTTAAGCAACATTATTTTCCTGCTAATTTTCTGTTTGGATGATCTTTTTATTGATGATAGGTATTGAAGTCCCTTACTATCATTGTATTGTGATTTATTTCTGAGTTGTTATCAAGTATATTTTGTTTTATAAAATGTGTGTTAGTGCATATAAGTTTATTATTGTGATATCCCTACTATTGGATTTTTTTTCCTTGATGAGGAAAAACTGGGTTTCTTTATCTCTTATTACTTTTGGATTGAACTCTATTTTGTCAAATATTAGTATAGCCATACCTGCTTGTTTCTTATTTCCATTTGCTTGGAAGATTGTTTTCCATCCTTTCACCCTAAGAAGGTATCAGTATTTAAGAGAGAGTTATGTTTCTTGTGCACAGAAGATGGATGGATCCATTTTACTGATCTAGCCAATTAACCTGTGTCTTTTGATTGGGAAGTTCAGACCATTGATATTTAGAGTTATAACTGTGATGTTCAATTCAATCCATGTCATGCTGGAAGCTTTGTGTTCAGGCTTTGGTGCTGGGTTGAGTTTTATATACATCATCAAGTCTATTCCAGTTTTGGTGATTGTTTTCCCATCTTATAGGATCTTTATATTGGTTGTTGGGATATTCTGTGTAGAGTATTCCCTGAAATATTCTCTGTAGGGTTGACTTTATGTTCATTTATTCATAAAGCTGGATTTTATCATGGCTCATTTTCTTTTTATCTTCTATTATGAGGGATACTCATGCTGGATATAGTAGTTTGGTTTGACAGTCATAGTATCTAAAGGTTTGGAGTACTCCATCCCAAGACCTTCTGGCTTTTAGAGTTTCAAGTGAAAAATCAGAGGTAATTCTGATGGTCTTATCTTTGTATATAATGATCTGTTTTTCTCTTGCTGATATTAGCACTCTGTTTCATTGTTTTGTGTTTTAACAATAATGTGATATGGAGAATTTCTTTCTTCAGTCCTGTCTATTTGATGTTCTGGGAGTTTCTTGTATTTGAGTGGGTCCCTCTTTTGTGAGGGTGGGGAATTTTTCTTCAATAATTTTGTTGAAGATGTTCTCTATGCCTTTGGCCTGTACTTGTTCTCTTTCTTTTATGTTAATGTTCTGGATATTTGGTCTTTTAATGTGTCCCACAATTCCTTCATATGCCAGTCACACAATTTCTTTGAACTTATATCAGTATTTTCACTCTCAAACCATTTCCTCTGTCTTATTTTCAATTTCTGAAATTCTGTCTTTAACATGGTCTACTTTGTCTAGTAGTCTTTCCAGGGAGGATTTTAAGAGGGCTATTTAACTTGTGATCTCTGTTGTATTCTTCTTCATCATTTTCCATCCCTTGATAGAGTTCCACTTTCAGATCTTTGTTGACATTTTTGTTGCTTTTTGGAATTCATGCCTGAATTTGATAATTTTATCATTAACCTTGATCCACTGGTTATTAAGATCACCTATTTGTTGATTCACCTTCAAATCATTTACCTGGCTATTAAGGTTTCTCTGATTTTCTTCTATTGTATTGGAATGAGAACTAAGAGCTATGTGCTGTTGTCAATGGATCTCTTGCATTTCATTTATGTGATTATTGGTTCTTTGATTATTTTCTTCCAATTCTGTCATCCAGTTATGTATAGTGTCATTAGTTTTGATTATTATGCTTAACATGCCTTCCTTATGGGATTCTCTTTCTGTAGTATCCTCTGTTTTCACTGGAGGCATCTATTAAGATGCTAGGGATCAGTTGACTAGATATCTTGCATTGATGTTTTGTGATAGGGTTTACTCATCTCTAGTATGACCACTTGTGTTGAGAATGAGGTAGTTGTTCCTCTGGTGGCCTATGATTTGTATCATCAGGTCAGCTTTGGTTAAGAGGGGAGTGTGGGGGTGTTGTCACCTTGTTTGCTTGGGTTGAGTGACCTGGGGTCTAAGATGAGTCCTCCTTGTGTGTGCTGCCTACAGGTGGGACAGGGTGTAGCCCTATCCTGCTTGGCTTGATTGGTGTCCAGGCAATGCTGTTTCTCACTGTGTTAATTATTGCCTGAGGACTTTGTAGTATGATCTTCACTGGGGTCCTGAGGGGCACAGGATTGATGCCTCAGACCTGACATGCAGGTTAATCTAAACTGAGGTGCTGTGGATACTGTCTGTTAACAGCTTCCAATAGGCCCACAGAGTAGTAAGCTCACCTTGGGATGATTTTTCTGTCTTGCCCTATAGCTGCCCTTGTGATCAATTAATACCAAGACCACTTGGGCACCAGGATTTCAGTCTCAGGTTTGGTGGTTTGGGTATTCAAGCTCAGTGTGTTGTGTCCAAGCTTGGAAGAGTCTTTGGGTCTTCTCTGAGCTCTGCTCCAAACATGGTCCCTGGCCATGCATTCCCCAAACATGGGTTAGGCCTTTCATCTCTGCCTTGGAGTGGCTTGGAATATGCCTGGAGCTTATGCACTGCCTCACCACCTTGGTGTGGTTCCCAAATGCATGTTCAATCAGGCACTTTCTCGCCTACCTCAGCAAGGATCTAACCTCAGCCTGTACTTAGGCACTCCTACATCCACCTGGCCTGGATCCAAACACAGCCCATCATCAGGCACTCCCTTACTTTCCCAGCACAGCTCCAAACATGTGGTCAGATATTCCCTTACCTGTCCTGCGTGTTTCCAAACACTCAGTGGAGTAGAATGTTTTATGGTAGGAAGCCAGCTATATTTTCTGGTCATATTGATGGATCTCAGATCTCTTGAGTTTCTGTGCCATCTGTAAAAGAAAACAGACTCTGCAAACAAGAGTAAAAAAGCTTGAATTACAGGGGCTATACATAGTTATTTGAGGGAGTTTTGTAAGTCCAGTATTCTTTATTTTTAATGTGTTATTTATTATTTACGTGAAAGAGAAATAGAGAAAGAGGGAGAGAGAGAGAAAGAGAGAGAGAGAGAAAGAGGGGAAATAGGTGCCCCAGGGCTTCTAGCCACTGCAAACAAACTCCACACATGTGCCACCTTGTGCATCTGGCTTTATTTGGGTACTGGGGAATTGAGCTAGGGTCCTTGGGCTTTGCAGGAAAGTGCCTTAACTGATTAACCATCTTCCCAGCCCAAGTCCAGTATTTTTATTTAGAGAGCAGTGGGAACATCTCTCTGGAGTCTATGAGTTTCCTGACCATGGGATTCTGACTTGGTTTCCAGTATCAGATATGAGTTCTTTCCCACTTCATGTCCAATCAGAAAACTGTTAGCCACTTTGCACAAATGTGTACTTCTTGCCCTCCTGGTTGCGCCATGGATGAAAAAGAATGTACAAGGGAACTCCCAGCTCAGCCCAAGTCCGGTGACCAGCTCTGACCACAATTCGTCACCCCCACCCAAGAGGCCACAGACCTCTAGGGCTGCAGGGAGGAACCTTGGTGTGTTACAACATGATTGGTCTACCGTGCGTGGGCTTGAGCAATTTGAAATAATTGGTCTAAGAACTGTGGTGCATTACAAATGGATTGGTCAGCACAGCGCGGGCTTCTGATGTTTTGAAATGATTGGTACATGATGCATGAGCTTTGTTGTAAACCCTATAAAAACTGCCTTAACCCTGCATTCGGGGTCCACAATCCTCTTCACCCGCGTGGTGTATGACTGTGGGCCCCAGCGCGCTGGAATAAAGTCCTCTTGCTGTTTGCATCAAGACCGTTTCTCGTGGGTGATTTGGGGTGTCGCCTATCCCAGCCTGAGTGTGGAAGGTTCCCGCTATCTGGGGTCTTTCAAATTGGGGGCTCGTCTGGGATTCTGCAACCACCCCCACACCCGAGAACCGACTTGGAGGTAAGGGGATCCCCTCTGGTATGTGTGCTTGCTGGCCGGTACCTCCGTTCTGAGTGTCTGTTATCTGAAACACTCACTTTCGGTTTGCAGCTGTCCTTTTGGGCCATAAGGCCAAAGAATTGTGATCAGTAGACGTGCTAAGAGGATCACAGGCTGCCACCCTGGGGGACACCCTGGGAGGTGAAGAGAGCCAGGGGCACCTGGTGGCCTCCTACTGTCGGTCAGAGGACCGAGTTCTGTTGTTGAAGCGGAAACTTCCCCCTCCGTGGCCATCTGATTCATTTGCCTGCTTGTGGAGGATGAAGGCAGGTTGAGAGGGCCTAGATCTGTTGGTTTCTGTTTTGTGTGTCTTTGTTTTGTGTGTCTTTGTCTTCGCTTTTGTCATGGGACAGACGGTGAAGACCCCCCTTAGCTTGACTCTTGACCATTGGACTGAAGTTAAATCTTGAGCTCATAATCTGTCAGTTGAGATTAAGAAGGGACCCTGGAAAACTTTTTGTGCCTCTGAGTGGCCAACCTTTGATGTCGGATGGCCATCAGAAGGGACCTTTAACTCTGAGATCATTCTAGCTGTTAAAGCTCTTGTTTTTCAGACTGGATCCAGCTCACGTCCTGATCAAGAGCCCTATATCCTCACCTGGGAAAATTTGATAGATGACCCTCCACAGTGGGTCAAACCATGGCTAACCAAACCAAGAAAGGCAGGCTCCCGAGTCCTGGCCCTCAAAGATGACAAGAAGCAGTCACCTGAGGAAGCCAAACCTTCTCCTCATATCTATCCCGAGATGGAGGAGCCACCAGCCTGGCCAGAATCCGTACCGGCTCCCCCACCCCCTTATGTGGGACAGGGCCCTGCAGGAGGGGCCTCTGATCCTCCTGAGGCACCAGCAATGGAGGGACCAGCCGCTGGGACCTGAAGCCAGAGGGGCGCCACCCGGAGCGGGCAAACGAAATCGTGGCATTGCCTCTGCGCACCTTTGGCCCTCCTGTGCCAGGTGGCCAATTGCAACCCCTTCAGTATTGGCCTTTTTCTTCTGCAGATCTTTATAATTGGAAAACTAACCACCCCCCTTTCTCAGAGGATCCCCAATGCCTCACGGGGTTGGTGGAGTCCCTTATGTTCTCTCACCAGCCTACTTGGGATGATTGTCAACAGCTGCTGCAGATGCTCTTCACAACTGAGGAACGGGAGAGAATTCTATTAGAGGCTAGAAAAAATGTTCCTGGGGCCAATGGGCAACCCACACATTTACAAAATGAGATTGATATGGGATTCCCTTTGACTCGCCCTGGCTGGGACTACAACATGGCCAAAGGTAGGGAGAGCTTAAGAATCTATTGCCAGGCTCTGGTGGCGGGTCTCCGAGGTGCCTCAAGACGGCCCACCAATTTGGCTAAGGTAAGAGAGGTGATACAGGGACCAACTGAACCTCCCTCAGTATTTCTTGAAAGGCTTATGGAAGCCTTCAGAAGGTACACTCCTTTTCATCCTACCTCGGAAGCTCAGAAAGCCTCAATGGCCCTAGCCTTTATAGGACAGTCAGCACTGGATATCAGAAAGAAACTTCAGAGGCTGGAGGGACTACAGGAGGCTGAGTTGCATGATCTAGTGAAGGAGGCAGAAAAGGTGTATTACAAAAGAGAGACAGAAGAAGAAAAGGAACAAAGAAAAGAGAAGGAAAGAGAGGAAAGAGAGGAAAAACGTGATAGACAGCAGGAAAAAAATTTAACTAAAATCTTGGCCGCAGTAGTTGAAGGAAAGAACAGCAGAGAGAAAGAGAGGGACTTTAGAAAATTCAGGACAGGTCCTAGACAGTCAGGGAACCTGGGCAACAGGACCCTACCCGATAAAGACCAATGTGCTTATTGTAAGGAAAAAGGACACTGGGCAAAGGACTGCCCCAAGAAGAAGAACAGAGGACCGAGAGTCCTAACCCTAGGGGAAGATGAAGAATAGGGGAGATGGGGTTCGGACCCCCTCCCCAAGCCCAGGGTAACTTTAAAGGTGGAGGGGCAACCAGTCGAGTTTCTAGTTGACACCAGCGCAGAGCATTCTGTGCTACTTCAGCCATTAGGAAAATTAAAAGACAAGAAATCCTGGGTAATGGGTGCCACAGGGCAACAACAGTATTCATGGACTACCCGAAGAACCATTGATTTAGGAGTGGGATGGGTAACCCACTCATTCCTAGTCATCCCTGAGTGCCCGGCACCCCTCCTAGGTAGGGACTTAATGACTAAGATGGGAGTTCAAATTTCTTTTAGAAAGGGAAAACCAGAGGTGTCTGCAAATAAAAAACCCATCACTGTGTTGACCCTCCAATTAGATGAAGAGTACTGACTATACTCTCCTCCGGCTAAACCTGATCAAGACATACAGACCTGGTTGGAGCAGTTTCCCCAAGCCTGGGCAGAAACCGCCGGGATAGGCTTGGCAAAACAAGTTCTCCCACAGGTTATTCAGCTGAAAGCCACTGCTACACCAATATCAGTTAAACAGTACCCCCTGAGTAGAGAGGCCCAAGAAGGAATCTGGCCCCATATTCAAAGACTGATCCAGCAGGGCATCTTGGTTCCTGTTCATTCCCCTTGGAATACTCCCTTGCTACCAGTTAAAAAGCCTGGAACCAATGATTATCGACCAGTACAGGACTTAAGGGATGTCAATAAAAGGGTGCAGGATATACATCCAACTGTCCCAAACCCTTACAACCTCCTAAGTGCCCTTCCGCCTGAACGGAGCTGGTACACAGTGCTGGACTTAAAAGATGCTTTTTTCTGCCTGAGATTGCACCCCACTAGCCAACCACTTTTTGCCTTTGAATGGAGGGACCCAGGTACGGGAAAAACTGGGCAGCTCACCTGGACCCAACTACCTCAAGGGTTCAAAAACTCCCCGACCATCTTTGATGAAGCCCTACATAAGGACCTGGCCAACTTCAGGACTCAGCACCCCCAGGTGACCCTCCTTCAGTATGTAGATGACTTGCTCCTGGTGGGAGCCACCAGACAGGACTGCTTGGAAGGTACAGAAGCTCTGCTACTGGAGCTATCAAACCTGGGCTACCAAGCTTCAGCCAAAAAGGCCCAGATCTGCAAGAGAGAGGTAATGTACCTGGGGTACAGTTTACAGGATGGGCAACGTTGGCTGACGGAAGCACAAAAAAGAACTGTAGTCCAGATACCGGCCCCAACCACAGCCAGACAATTAAGAGAGTTTCTGGGGAAGGCTGGGTTTTGCAGGCTATGGATTCTGGGGTTTGCAACATTGGCAGCCCCGCTTTACCCGCTGACCAAAGGAAACAGGGATTTCCTTTGGGCTCCTGAGCATCAGAAGGCTTTTGATGCCATCAAGAGGGCCCTGCTGAGCGTGCCTGCCCTAGCCCTCCCTGATGTCACCAAACCTTTCACCCTCTATGTGGACGAACATAAGGGAGTAGCTCGGGGAGTGTTGACCCAGTCTCTGGGGCCATGGAAGAGACCTGTTGCTTACCTATCCAAGAAACTTGATCCTGTAGCTAGTGGATGGCCTATCTGTCTGAAGGCTATTGCAGCTGTGGCTGTATTAGTCAAGGACGCTGACAAATTGACTCTGGGACAAAATATAACCATAATAGCCCCCCATGCACTGGAGAGCATCATCCGGCAGCCTCCAGACCGTTGGATGACTAACACCCGCATGACCCACTATCAGAGCCTGCTTCTCACAGAGAGAGTCACCTTCGCACCCCCGGCCATCCTCAACCCCGCCACTCTTCTGCCTGAAGAGACTGATGAACCAGTGACTCATGATTGTCACCAATTACTGATTGAGGTAACTGGGATCCACAAGGATCTTACAGATGTCCCGCTAGCTGGAGCCCAGACTGGGTTCACTGATGGAAGCAGCTACGTGGTAGAAGGTAAGAGAATGGTTGGGGCGGTGGTGGTGGACGGGACCAATACTGTCTGGGCCAGCAGCCTGCCGGAAGGAACTTCAGCACAAAAGGCTGAACTCATAGCCCTCACGCAGGACTTGAGGCTAGCAGAAGGAAGATCTATAAACATTTACACGGACAGCAGGTATGCTTTTGCGACTGCTCATGTGCACGGGGCCATTTATAAACAGAGGGGACTGCTCACTTCAGCAGGGAAGGAAATCAGGAACAAGAAGGAAATTCTAAGTTTACTAGAGGCCTTACACTTGCCAAAAAGACTAGCCATTATACATTGTCTTGGGCACCAGAAGGCTAAAGATTTTATCTCAAGAGGGAACCAGATGGCTGACCAGGTAGCCAAACAGGCAGCTCAAGGTGTTAGCCTCCTGCCTGTAATAGAAACATCCATAACCCCAGAGCCTGGACGACAATACACTCCAGAGGACTGGCAAGAGATAAAAAAATTAGACCAGTTCTCCAGGGCCCCAGACGGAACTTGCTATACCTTGGATGGGAAAGAAATCCTACCCCAAAAAGAGGGACTTGAATATGTTCAGCAGATGCACCATCTAACCCATCTGGGGGCCAAACATCTACAGAACCTGATTAAAACATCCCCATATCATGTTCTGAGATTACCAGGAGTGACTGATTCAGTGGTTAAACATTGTGTGCCCTGCCAGCTGGTCAATGCAAATCCTTCAAGAATGCCCCCTGGAAAGAGACTGAGAGGAAGCCACCCAGGTGCTCACTGGGAGGTGGACTTCACCAAGGTAAAGCCATCCAAATATGGTAATAAGTACTTATTAGTTTTCATAGACACCTTTTCAGGATGGGTGGAAGCTTATCCTACCAAGAGAGAGACCTCAACCATGGTGGCCAAGAAGATACTGGAAGAAATTTTCCCAAGATTTGGAATACCTAAGGTAATAGGGTCTGACAATGGTCCAGCTTTTGTTGCCCAGGTAAGTCAGGGGTTAGCCAAGATATTGGGGATTGATTGGAAATTACATTGTGCATATAGACCCCAAAGCTCAGGACAGGTAGAAAGAATGAATAGAACCATTAAAGAGACCCTCACCAAATTGACCACAGAGACTGGCATTAATGATTGGATAGCTCTCCTACCCTTCATGCTTTTCCGGGTTAGAACCACCCCTGGAACATTTGAACTGACCCCCTATGAGTTACTCTACAGAGGGCCCCCTCCACTGATAGAAATTGCTTCTGTACACAGTGCTGATATGTTGCTTTCCCAGCCTTTGTTCTCTAGGCTCAAAGCACTCAAGTGGGTGAGACAACAAACGTGGAAGCAGTTATGGGAGGCCTATTCAGGGTAAGGAGACTTGCAAGTCCCCCATCACTTCCAAGTTGGAGATTCGGTCTATGTTAGGCGCCACCGTGCGGAAAACCTTGAGACCCGGTGGAAGGGCCCCTACGTCGTGCTGCTGACCACACCGACTGCTTTAAAGGTTGAAGGAATCCCCACTTGGATACATGCCTCCCATGTTAAGCCTGCTACACCGCCGGACCCAGAATGGAGAGCCGAAAAGACCAACAACCCCCTTAAACTTAAGCTTCGTCGTATGGACACTGCTCCTGCAGCTAAGTGACTCTGCTAACCCCCACGCTCCTCAGAAACTAACTTGGCAGGTGATCTCCCAGACTGGAGATGTAATATGGAGTGTCTCCAAAGAGGCTCCCCCCTGGACCTGGTGGCCATCACTGCACCCAGATCTCTGCCAACTAGCAGCAGGCTTAGAAACCTGGGACATACCTGAGGTAGATCCCAATGAGTGGCAGAGTATCCCAGTATGCCTATCTGGGAGCTGCCCCTGTGCGCCCGAAGGAATAGGGGGAGGAATAGGCTGTGGTCACCCACAACTCAGAGCAGAGCTCCAAAAACAAGATTTTTATGTCTGTCCCAGAAATGGAAGGGCTCGCGGTACAACTGTCAAATGCGGGGGGGCAGGACAATACTTTTGTAAAAATTGGGGATGTGAAACAACTGGAACTACCTACTGGAAGCCCAAATCCAATTGGGATGTCATTACTCTGAATTGGTCATTCCCCAATGAAAAAGAGACTCCTGGCCTCCAGAGATCCCAATGCACGGGGAACCGGGAAGCCATGAGGCTCTGTGCAAGCCCCATTAGTCCAGGTGGCTGCCACTGTAGACCCGGGGTCTGGTATGATGATGGGCCCTGCACAAGGTTTGAATGTAACCCCCTAAACATCACTTTTACTGAGCCTGGAAAAATGACTAGAGATTGGATTAAGGGAAGGCAATGGAGATTATGACTATACTTATCTGGCACAGACACAGGCCTCCTCCTGACCATAAGGCTAAAAATAGAAAGCCTATCACCTTTACCCATATGGCCAAATCCAGTCCTGGCTGAGCATGGCCCTCCAGCCCCATTCCTGCCGTTGCCTCCACCTCCCCAGAAACCAGCCCTTAAACCCACTACTGCCAGTATAGTCCCAGGACCCCCAACAGTTCCCACTGGGACTCACCTGCCCCCAGGGCACATGGGACAAAGATTATTCAACCTAGTGCAGGGAGCCTTTCAGGCCCTCAATGCCACTAACCCAGGAGCCACCTCCTCCTGCTGGCTTTGTCTGTCTTCAGGCCCCCCTTATTACGAAGGCCTGGCAATGACAGGTACTTTCAACATTTCTGCCCATTCTGCAGGACGATGCCCCTGGGGGTCCAAGAATAAGCTTACTCTAACTGAAGTATCAGGGAGGGGACTCTGTATAGGTAAGGTACCCCTGACCCACCAACATCTTTGCAACTCTACTGTAACTCTTGACAAAGCAGAGTCTGATAAGTACCTGGTACCAGGGGATAATTGATGGTTTGCATGCAATACCGGACTAACCCCTTGTGTCTCTACTTCAGCTTTTGATCAATCTAACCATTTCTGTGTCATGGTCCAACTCGTCCCTCGGGTTTACTACCACCCTGAGGAGGTAATTATAAATGAATATGATTACCGACTCACCTGCTCTAAAAGAGAACCCGTAACTCTCACCTTGGCAGTCATGCTTGGGCTGGGAGTAGCTGCAGGTGTAGGAACAGGAACTACAGCCCTGATCATGGGGCCACAACAATTAGAAAAGGGACTTGGTGAACTGAATGCTGCCATGACTGAAGATCTCCGAGCCCTAGAAAAATCTATAAGCAACTTAGAAGAATCTCTGATTTCTTTATCTGAAGTGGTCCTACAGAATCGGAGGGGATTAGACCTGTTGTTCCTTAAGGAAGGTGGGTTATGTGCAGCCTTAAGGGAAGAATGCTGCTTTTATGTAGATCATTCAGGAGCTATCAGAGACTCCATGAGTAAGCTCAGGGAAAGGCTGGAAAAACGACGAAGGGAGAGAGAAGCTAACCAAGGATGGTTTGAGGGATGGTTTAGCAAGTCTCCCTGGATGACTACCTTGCTTTCTGCTCTGATGGGACCCTTAATGATTTTACTCCTGTTGCTTACAATTGGGCCCTGCATAATTAACAAGTTTATTGCTTTTGTTAGGGCACGAGTGAGTGCAGTCCAACTCATGGTGCTTAGACAACAATACAAGGGTATCCCAACCCACCGGGAAGAAACTAACTCCCAGTTCTAGGATTAGAACTATTAACAAGAGAAAAAGTGGGGAATGAAAGGATAGCCTGACCCTTCTCAAACCCCAACTTTGAATACCTCAGATTCCAGACCCGCCCTGCTGCCAATAAAAGGGAACTTGCTTTGCTGCCAGTAAAGGGGTAAAAGGTCACATTCCTTGCTGTTTCAGAACCCAGTTTCTATGTGAAATTGGGCAAAAGAATGTAGGCTAGGCTCATGAATACATGACCCTAACCAAGTAAATACCAGGAAATAAGATGAATAACCGCTTATTTGGCTTCTGTAAATAGCTGCTTGCGCCATGGATGGAAAAGAATGTACAAGGGAACACCCAGCTCAGCCCAACTCCAGTGACCAGCTCTGACCACAATTCGTCACCCCCACCCAAGAGGCCACAGACCTCTAGGGCTGCAGGGAGGAACCTTGGTGTGTTACAACATGATTGGTCTACTGTGCGCGGGCTTGAGCAATTTGAAATAATTGGTCTAAGAACTGTGGCGCATTACAAATGGATTGGTCAGCACAGCGCGGGCTTCTGATGTTTTGAAATGATTGGTACACGATGCATGAGCTTTGTTGTAAACCCTATAAAAACTGCGTTAACCCTGCATTTGGGGTCCACAATCCTCTTCACCCGCGTGGTGTATGACTGTGGGCCCCAGCGCGCTGGAATAAAGTCCTCTTGCTGTTTGCATCAAGACCATTTCTCATGGGTGATTTGGGGTGTCACCTATCCCAGCCTGAGCGTGGAAGGTTCCCGCCATCTGGGGTCTTTCACTATCACACATAATATTATTGGAAGCATCTTCTGTCCTTTTGGCATGGAAACTCTTTCTTCTCTGCCCATTCTATTGTTGAGGCTGTCCATTGACTATTTTATTTAATTTATTGAATTTTCACTTCCAGCTTCATTTCAGTTGGGATATCTTTCAGTAATTTCTTCTTTATTAAATTCTATAGACATATCCTAAATTGTATTCCATATTTCCTTTAGATGTTTGTGTTCTCTTGTATTTCACTGAAGAATTTATTCCTCTTCTCTTTGAATATTTAGAACATATACAACTGTTTTTTTATATTCTTTGCCTAAATGTTCATCTAAGTTGTTCTCATTGAAGGTCATTACCATAGGATTTGGTGACTTTTGGAGGAGACATATTTTCTTGTTTATTAATGTTGCTTATATTTTTATATTGGGACTTGCACATATACAGTCAGCAAATTGTATGTGGATTTTTATTCCTTTCCTGGAATGATTTCCCCCTCAGACATCTTTTCCCTCGCTTCAATGCAAAGCAGTTGGTCCACCCTTAAGGTGGTAATCTGCTTAAATAATTGCAGCTTTGGTAACCTAAAACCCATCTCTGTGCCTATAACTTCATATTTGATTGATTTTTTTCATGTTATAAACCATATATTTCTGATATTTCTGTACTATGCCTTCTGCCAAGCACACCAGTCCATTACTTGTAGCCAGTGAAAGCTTGGCTTATAAACTTTCAGAGGGGACAGAACAAATATTCTTGGAGCTGAGCTAATGGCATAAAGGCTGGGTATGATTTTCGACCCATGCCCAGAGAATTTTACCAAAGTTGAATTTAAGGAAAGGCTTAAGTGAGTAAAATCATAAAGTCTTTTACTTTAAGGAAGGTATATCCTGCTTTTCAGGTCAAGGTTTATTCCCCACTCCCCGGATTAACAAATTTGGTAGCTCATCTGGTACTATGGAGTATAACAAAATGCTGGAAAGAAAGGTCATTGGATTGTTACAGGGTTCCTGGAATCACTGCTGAGATGAAACATGTGTAGTACAGTATAAATCCCTATATGGAGACCCAATAAGGCCACACTGTATGAAGGTGAACTAGAGCCTCTATTCAGATGGGACATGGGAAATAGGGTTGAATCCCTGTATTGGAGGACAAATAAGGCCATTGTATGGAGTTGTGAAGATGGACCATGATTTGCAGAAAAGGCCCAAAGATATTTTTTAATGTATAAATTTAGTATTGACAATTTCTATACTTACAGAAAATAAACCATGATAATTCTCTTCTCTCCCTCATTCCCCTTCACAAGTCCACTATCCATCATATCTCCACCCCCTCTCCATTAGTTTCTCTTTTATTTTGATATCATCTTCTTTTTCTCCTATTATGAGGGTCCTGTGTAGGTATTGTTAGGCACTGTGTGGTTGTGGGTATTGAGGTCAATTTTTGTCTGTACAGTTGCATTGTATGGAGTCATATCCTTCCTTTGGCTCCTATGTTCTTTCCTCCACCCCTTCTGCAATGCACCCTGAGCCTTGGAAGGTATGATAGAGATATTTTAGTGCTGGATGCTCCTCAATCACTTCTTCTCCACACTATGTTGCCTTCTGGGTCATCTCAGTAGGCATCACCAACTGAAAAGAGAAGCTTCTCTAACCCAAAGTGAGAATAACATTAATATATGAATATGAACATTAAGTGTAGTGCTTACTGGGGAGTTTGATGAGCATAATATATGCATTTTACCAGACAAGAGCAGGCTTTATATCCCTAAAGCTCATGACCTCCCTGCCATAGAATTTTGATTAGGTTTTAAGTACCAGGCTTGTATTCCCTCCCAGAGAGCAGGCCTCCAGTCCAATGAGACCGCAGTTGGGTTCCTCTAGAGCAGACATGCCACTATAGCACCCATTCGGTTAATTGGCTGGCCAAACATGAGGCTTCCAGTGTACATTGTTTTCACCACTGATGACTTCTGTCTCCCATAGGGCTGAATGTAGTGCAGCTTTTTCCAGCTTTCAGTTGGCTGGTCTACAGGGAGGAGGTTTTTAGCTCAACACCAGCTTAATTTCTCAGTAACCTTGCTGCACAAGCATGTGAAATCTTCAGCAACAGTGTCTTGCCATCTATTTCTTTTTTTCTTTTTTTATTTTTGGAGAGAGACAGAGAGAGAGAGAGAGGAAGACAAATAGAGATGGGCGCACCAGCAGTGTCTCAGCTGCTGCGAATGAAATCCAGATGTGTGCGCCACCTTGTGGTCAAGTGGGACAATGCGCCCTTGCGCCTTAACCCCTAAGCCATCTCTCCAGCTCACCATCTGTTTCTTGTAGAAAACCAAGGGCCTTGGCTATAACCTGTAGTGTTTTGGTGGCAACAGGGACCTCCCTGGCCAATAATTAACTCACTGAAAGGTTTCCCACCCCTGGCACTGAAAATTTTCTAGTAACAATCTATGACTTCTGGATGTGCCATTACCCAAAAAAGTAGGTTTTCATATGTCTTACTCAGAATATCTTGAATTTTGATTGACCTCCCCCCCACCACCACCCTTCTTTTACTCAAACTCTTCCCCTGGCCTCATTTAGACCATTCCACTCCCTGTAATCTGTTCTACTCACATATATACAATACCATCCCCTTAAGTCCTTCATTTCCTCCCTCTCTTATAGCCTTTTTCTAGCTTGCTGACCTTGGCTACTGATTTTTGGTTCCAGCTCACACACACCTTTACACATTTGTAGCTAGGATACACATATGAGAGAGAACATGTGATGTTTGGCTTTCTGGGTCTCAGTTACCGCACTTAGTACAATCCTTTCCAGATCCATCTATTTCCCTGCAAGTTTCATAATTTCATCTTTCTTTACCACTGGATAGAACTCTATTGTGTAAATGTACCACATCTTTATAATCCATTCATCTTTTGAGGGACATCTAGGCTGGTTCCTAGCTATTTTCTAGCTATTGTGAATAGAGCACCAATAAACATGGTTGGGCAAGTATCTCTAAGGTAGTGAGAAGAGTCATAAGGATATATGCCTAGAAATGCTGGATCATATGTTAAATCTATGCTTAGCTGCCTCAAGAACCTCCACATTGATTTCCACAAAGGGTGTATCAGACTACATTCCCACGAACAATGTAGAAGGGTTCCCCTTTTTCTGCATCCTTGCCAACATTTGTTGTCATTTGTTTTCTTGATGATAGCCATTCTGACAGGAGTGAGATAGAATCTCAAAGTAGTTTTAATTTGCAATTCCCTGATGTCTATGGATGTAGAACCCTTTGTTAGATGTTTACATACTGTGGTAGTTTGAATATATGTCCCCCAATATATTCAGTGTTTTATTAGTTATAGTTTGCATCTGCAATCACCTTGCTAGAGGCAAGGTCACTGGGGGCCCGGTCTTAAGGTGTGGTGATGGTTTGAGATTCCATTGTAAAGATATGCAAATGTGCCTAGCAGGAGTTCCTGAAGTGTGCTGTCTGACCTTTTTGGCTGTAGTTTTGCTCTGTGTGCTGTGGTGGCTGGTTGGTTTTTTCTCTCCCTTGCCCGATCTTGTGAAGAGCAGGCTGCTTCTCCTGCCATTATGGAACTTCCCCCGGATCTGTAAGCTTCAATAAATAATATCCCTTCCTCCATAACTGTGCCTGGTCTGGAGTTATCTCAGCGAACCTGAAGCTGTCTGCTACACATACCATCTGTACTTCTTATTTTTTGAACTCTCTATTTAGTTCCCATTTTTAATTGGGTTGTTTGATTTCTTATTATTTAGTTTTTTGAGTTCTTTGTATATCCCAAATATTAGTACTCTGTCAGATGTATATCTGGCAAAGATTTACTCCGATCCTATAGATTGTCTCTTTGCTGTATTCACAGTGTCCTTTGCTGTACAAAAGCTTTGTAATTTCATGAGATTCCAGTGGTTAATTGGTGGTTTTATTTCCTGAGCAATTTGGGTTATATTCAGAAAGTCACTGCCTATGCCAATATGTTGAAGGGTTTCCCCTACTTTTTCCTCTAACTGTTTTTGAGTTTCTGGTCTGATATTAAGGTCCCTGATCCATTTGGACTTGATTCTTATGCATGGAAAAAGACAAGTATCTATTTTCATTCTTATACATATAGATACACAGTTTTCCCAGCACCACTTGTTAAAGAGGCTGTCTTTTCTCCAGTAAATATTTTGGCATTTTTGTCAAAAATCAAATGGCTGTAGCTGCCTGTATAAAGCATGTGAGTCATCTATTCTGTTCCATTGATCTACATGTCTGTCTTTTGCCAGTGCCATGCTGTTTTTGTTACTATGGCTCTGTAATATAGCTTAAAATCAGGTACGGTGATACTACAAGCCTTACTTTTGTTGCATAAAATTTTTTTGGCTATTGGAGGTTTTTTGTGCTTCCAAATGAATTTTAGGATTTTTTTTTCTATTTATGTAAATAATGCCACTGGAATTTTGATGGTGACTGTATTAAATGTATAGATTGCTTTGGGTTAGATTGACATTTTCACAATATTGGTTCATCCAATCCAAAACCATAGGACATCTTTCCATTTCCTATTGGCTTCTGCAATTTCTTGCTTGAGTGTTTTAAAGTTCTCATTGTAGGGATCCTTCACTTCCTTAGTTAGGTTTATTCCAAGGTACTTTATTTATGTATTTATTTATTTATTTACTTATTTATTTTGAGGAAATTATGAATGGGAGAGATTCCCTGATTTCATCCACTGCATGTTTTTTTTAGTATATATGAAAGCTACTGATTTCCGTGTGTTTATTTTGTATCCTGCTATGTTGCTAAAAGTGTTATCAGCTCTATCAGTTTGTTGGTAGAGTCTATAGAATCATACTGTCTGCAAATAATGATAATTTGATCTCTTCCTTTCCAATTTGTATCCTTTTATGAGTGTCTCTTGCCTTATTGCTATAGCTAAGACTTCCAGTACTATATTAAATAAAAGTGGGAACAGTGGACACCCTTGTCTTGTACCTGAATTTAGTGGAAAAGCTTCAAGTTTTTCCCCATTTGGTATTATGTTAACTGTAGGTTAGTCATAAATAGCTTTTATTATGTTTAAATATGTACCTTCTGGGCTGGACAGATGGCTTAGCAGTTAAAGCGCCTGCCAGCTAAGCCTCAGAATGCCAGTTCCAGTCCCCAGGTCCCACGTTTAGCCAGATGTAAAGTGACACAAGGTTGCAATGCCACACTTGCCCACAAGGGGGCGCAAGCATCTGGATTTAGTTCACAGTGGCTGAAAGGCTGCTGGCATGACCATTCTCTCCTTCTCTCTCTCTCTCCCTCTCCCTCTCTCTCTCTCTCTCTCTCTCTCTGCCTCTCCCTCTGCCTCTCCATCTCTCTCTCTGTATCTCTCTCCAAAAATAAATATGTATGTGTTTCTTCTATTCCCAGTTTCTGTAGGACTTTTATCAGGAATGGATGTTGGATTTTGTCAAATGCCTTTTCTGCATCTATTGACATGATCATGTGATTCTTGTCCTTCCTTCCCTCTATATAGTGTATTACATTTATCAATTTGCATATGTTGAACCATCCCTGCATCTCTGGGGTAAAGCTTACTTGTTTGGGGTAAATAATCCTTCTGATATAGTCTTGTGCTTTATTTGCCAATATTTTGTTTAGAATTTTTTCATCTATGCTCATGAGGGAGATGGGACTGTAATTTTCTTTTTTTTAATCTTGTCTTTGTCTGGTTTTGGTATGAAGGTGATGCTGACTTCGTAAAAGGAGTCAGTAGAATTCCTTTTCTAGTTTATGGAAAAGATTGAGAAGCAGTGGTGTTAGTTCATTAGTTCTTGGATGAAGGTCTGGTAAAATTCACCAGTGAATCCATCTGGACCTGGACTTATTTTAGTTGGGAGACTTTTTTATAAGTGTTTAGATGCCTGTACATGTTATAGCTCTATTTAAATGGTTTATCTCATCTTGATTTAATTTTGGTAGTTCACATGAAACAAGGCAATCATCCATTTCTTTCAGATTTTCAAACTTAGAGGCATATATATTCTTAAAGTATGCCTTTATGATTTTCTGAATTTCTTTGGTATCTGTTGTAATGGTGAATTTTTCATCTCTAATTTTATTAATTTTTGTGTCTTCTCTCTTCTGATCAGATTTGCTAAATGTTTATCAATATTTTTTATCCATTCAGTGAACCAACTCTTCATTTCATTGATACTTTGGATTTTTGGGGGTTTCTATTTCATTAATTTCTGACCTAATCTTTATTATTTCTTCCTTCCTGATTTCCATTTACTATCTTGTTTTAATTGTTATTTGAGTATGGTTTTTTTTTTTTTCTGTTTCCTCATGTGTGTGCCTTGCTTTCTCTTTAGCATGAAGACCTTCAAATATTTTCTGAAGAACTGGTTTAGCTGTCATAAATTCCTTTAGCCTTTTTGTTGTGGAATGTGCTTATTTCTCCTCCAATTTGGGTAGATAACTTGCAGGACAAAGTAATCTTGGTTGACAGTTGCTATTGTTCAGAACTTGGAATACATTATTCTAAGTTCTTCTGACTTTTAAAGTTTGTGTCAAGTAATCGGCTGTGATCCTAATGAGCTTGCCTTTGTAGGTCACTTGCTTTTTCTCTCTAACTGCTTTCAATATATTTTCTTTGGTTTGTATGCTTAGTAGTTTAATTATAACATGCTGAGGAGAGGTTCTTTCCAGGTTTTGTCTGTTTCATGTTCTAAAAGCTTCCTGTATCTGCATTGGCATTTCTTTCCCAATTTGGGGACAATTTTTCTTCCTTTATTTTGTTGAAAATGCCTAGTATGCCTTTAGATTAAAATTCTTCTCCTACTGTACTCGGAATTCTTATGTTTGATGTTTTCATAGTGTCCTGAATATCTTGACATTCCTATTCATACCTTCCTATTAGCTTTTCTTTCTCTTTGTTGGACTGTATTACATTTGCTACCTGGTCTTCTAGTTTAGATATTCTGTTCTCTCCTTCATCCATTCTACTGGTGAGACTTTCCACAGAGTTTTCTTTAATTGATTGTGTTTTTCAGAGCTAGAATTTCTGCCTGGTTTCTCTTCAATATTTCTATTTCTTTACTCATGTCTTGTAATGACGTCCTTATTTCATTAAGCTGTTTCCTGTTTTCTCTTGGAATTCCTTTAGGAGTTTGTTTTCTTCTTTAATTACTTTGTTTTGTTTTTGATTCCCTTTATTCTTTGATTTCTTTGATTATAGATAAAATCTTTTTTTTGAAATATTTGTCAGGCATTTCATCTAAAACAGTCTCATTTGGGGTCAATTACGATAGATTTATACTTTTTGGTGAGGTTGTATTATCTTGATTCTTTGTGTTTTTTGTTTTATAATGTAGTAATTTTTGCATCCTGATGTGGTTTGATGGTTGAGTTTTCTAATTATCTGTGGTGCTCTTAGACTTGGAAATCCAACTTTATGTACCTTCATAGTAATAGTTTAAGGTGCCAAGTGTAGCTCTTGTACTCCAATCCAACTGAAGAAGTAATGCTAGGTGTTTAATTTACCTTCTATTCAAGTATCCTAATGAGCTGGGTGGAGAAATTTATTGGTAAAATTCTAAAATTCAACTGAGCAATATACACATTCAATAAAAGCCAGCAAAGAGTATGCAAGTGTTGGGATTGAAACAAATAACCTTATAAAGCCAAATCCATAAGGGTGTTGTTGCTCTACACCCTTAATTGTGTATTCTGGGAGATTGAGATTTCTGTTCTGAAATGGTTTCAAGGTCAGCCTGGGTCTGAATTAGACCCTGACCCCAATAATGACAGATGGAAAAGACAAAGGTTCTATAAATTTGAAAGCATCAAAGGCAACAATAGTCAACCCCCAAATACAGCTTAATTGAAAATGGTAAAGCCAACAATGCATATGTAATCTGTAACCTGCCCTGACATGGAAAGAGAGATTAAAGCTTCCAGTGCAGGTCTATGTACCTGTTTTTGTTGTTGTTGTTTGTTTGTTGGCCTCTTTACATTTTGGGGTGGCTTGCAATCTCACCAATGATGAGTGTCCATCTTGATCTCTGCATGTTGTGCTGTGAATCTGGTGTTCTGATCAGCTGTGCTGGATGCCCTGGCACCAGGGGCTGAATGCATTCTCTGGATGTTCGTAGTTCTGACAGTTGGGTGGTGGGAGAGTGCAGGAAGCCTGGAGTTGTACTGGAACTGCTCAGCTCGTCCAACCTGTATCCTTTTCAGCAGCTCCTTAGCTGATCTTCACTGTCACCCCTTCAGGTTTGATCAGGTTGGAAAATCCCCTTATTTGGTCTTTGTTCCCACAGCTGGGCACTGGGCTATAAATGCCTCTCTGGGATTCTGGCTGGTTTCCTCCTTTCTGGTAGATCTTGGTCTCTCCTGCTTCTCCACTGTGGCCAATAAAAACCTATACACCACTTTTCAGAAGAAATGTGTATTTTGCTGTGGTTTTGCTAAAATCCCTCCCTAGGGTGGTTTGGTATGACTCCTATGCTGCTATCTTACCCAGAAGCCCCTCCCAAAGATATTTTGAACATACCAGGACTGTGTAATGTCCCCCAACTTAGTGTTAAAATTGGAATCCAGAAACTTTTATCACTGGTTATAGATGTTGAACTTAAACTGCAGATGTTTTATGTATACCTTGTGGTTATTGATTTGTATTGATCTAGACTCTTCTTGCATTGCCTTTTTTTCAGCGTAAATGTACCTTTATGTGCTAGAAGTATGAAACTTGTTCTGATTTTACAGGACTTAATGTTAAGAGACACAGTCTTAAATTTCAAATGACGCTTAGGACTTTTGAAAAATGATAAAGTTGGACTAAATATAGTTTGCATTGTGAGATGATCATGAGTCTATAGGGTGCAGGGGAGGAATGTGGTGGTTTGAATATATGTCCCCATAAATTTAGGCTGGCAATTTCAGTCTCCAGTGGACAGAGCCCTACTGGGAAAGAGGTATGTAACTACGGGGCATAAGTCTAGTCCTAAGGCATGTGTTTGTGCTCTGGTGGGTTTATGGTACTGGCTGTTTGGTCATGTCTCTGCTTGGATCTATGCATGTGATCCAGTTCTTTCTGCCATTGATGGTACTCCCCTGAAGTTTGTAAGCCTGAAATAAACTCTTCTCTCCTGTAAGCTGCTTCTGGCTGGGTATTTGTCCAACAATAAAAGCAAACTATACCAACCCCAGACTTTAGCAGAAGGAGATCTGTATATGTTTGCAGAGAAGAGGATGGCATGCTGGGATTTTCAGGGATGCCACCTCTAACTTGAGGAGTAGTGGATGCTCTGTACCAGTTTTGGGACATTAGGAGGTGGTATGGAAGTGGGAGGGAAGTGTCTCCTGACCTGGCAAGTAAGGAGGTACTCCATCTGTGTTCTAAAATGGCAGGGTTAAGGTTACTGGAGGGAAGCAGTGGTATGGACTCTGTCCTGGGGAGTGAGTGGCACATAGATCCAAGAGGCTGGGGTGGAGTGTACTAAATGTAGCAGGCATGCAATATCTGACCTAGGGACTGAGCTCTGTGCAGGTATTATGATGCTAGGAGTTGTAAGTGGGTAGGATAGTAGATGTGTGGCCTCTGATATTGGTATTAGATCCACATGGGTCCTGAGATACTGTGTATCCATTCTTAGTTTCTTTAAAGGCTCTTAACATGAAAGGATGTTGGAATTTATCAAAGATCTTTTCTGAATCTATTGAAATAACCACATGGTTTTTGTCCTTAAAACAATCCAATGCATTGCATGTATTGATTTGTGTGGATTGAACCATGCTTGCATTTCAGGAATGAATCCCATAATGTTCTTTTGATGCATAGCTTAATTGCATTTTCAGGCATTGTATTGAAATTTTTTTCATCCATGTTAAATAGGGATATTGAGTCTTCCCACCTGAATTAATTTACTCTAGAAACTCTTCACAGAAATGTCCAGAGATTTGTCTCCAAGTTGATTGTAAATCCCATCTAATTAACAAAAGAGATAACCTATCTTAGTAGTAATTTTCTTTCAGAGCTTGAAATACATTGATCTGTGCTGTCCTACATTTTAGGTTCTGTTGGGAAATAATTTTTACTCATCAGTTTACCTTTATATGTATTTTGTTTCTTCTTTATTATAGCTTTCTATATACTTCCTTTATTAGTACATTTAATGTTTAAATCATAATATGACACAATGAGATTGATTTTTGGTCTAGTCCGTTTGACTTTCTAAATGTCTCTTGTATTTGGATGACCATCACTTTCCCTAAATTTGGGAGAATTTTCCATGACTATATTGGATAAGTTTTCAAAGTCATTAATTCTTTTAAACTTTATAGAATTGTTCTTTTAATATTGTTCAATGGGTTCATCATATTCTGTTAATACTTTTGCATTATTTTGTCTTCATCTGAAGGTCTTAATTCATCTACTTTGTCATCAGGCACTGATATTATGTCTTCCTCTTGATCCACTCTATTGAGGAAGCTTCCTACTGAGATTTTTAGGGGGGAGAGACAGAGAGAGAGGGAGAGGAAGACAGATAGAGGTGGGCGCGCCAGCTGCTTCTCAGCTTCTGCGAACGAAATCCAGATGTGTGCGCCTCCTTGTGGTCAAGTGCAGCATTGTGCCCTTGTGTCACTTTGCATCTGGCTAAACGTGGGACCTGGAGATTGGAACTGGCATTCTTAGGCTTAGGAGGTAGGCGCCTTAACCGCTAAGCCATCTTTCCAGCCCCTACTGAGATTTTTATTGGGCTTATTTAAATTTTCATTTCTAATATTTCAACTTAACTTTTTTCAGTATTTCTTAGTATATAATTCTTCTTTCATATCCTTTATTGATCTCTTTTTTTTTATTCAGCTTTTAGTATTCTCTTTTTGAATTCACTCAAGAATTTCTCTTTGACTTTGAACATTTCTAGTCACTGTTTTTAATACTTTATCTGGGATTTCATCTAATTCTCCTTGGAGAGTGAAATTAATAATTTTAAAGTAATCTTATAAAGTAGTCTTTGTAGTTACTATTTCTTTTTTAAAATTTTATTTATTTATTTGAAAACAGAAAGTGGGAGAGAGTGAGAAAATTAGAGAAGGAATAGGCATGCCAGAACCTAGTGCTGCTACTGCAAATGAACTCCAGACATACACACTACTTTGTGCTTCCGGTTTTATGTGGATACTGGAGAATTGAATCCAGGCCATAAGGCTTTGTAAATAATTGCTTTTAACTACTGAGCCATTTCTCCAGTCCCCTGCTTTTTCCTTTTTCTTTTGCTTTACCTTGGGCTTTGAACATCTTGTATTAAGTCATTTGTTTTCTATGTAGACCAGGCTGGCTTGAAAGTCAAAGCAATCCTCCTGCCTCAGCCTCTCAAGAGTTGGAGTTATAATTATGTGTCACTTTGCTCATCTCTAATTTAAATTCAGAAACCCCATGGGTGTACATATTTCCTTTTCTAAAGAAAATATTGTTTTGTATATGGCAAAAAATATTTTATAGTAGCTGCAGAACTGGAGTGAAAAGAATGGAAACCAAAATATCAAATAAAGACCTAGGGGATTGAATTCAAGAATTCCTGGGTATATAACCCCACTGTTTCATAGACAGAGGTATCTACTTATATAAAAATTTAAGGCAGGCTTCATAACTCTCTATCTCAGTGACTCTGATGTGTTCTTTATAAATTTTCCATTACCAGTAGATTTAATTACACAAGTATGAATTACTTAAATCAATATCAATTTCGATAGGTAATGAATGTGGTCCCTAAAGAAAGAGAGATCAGCAAGTAATGAATAGGATTAAAATATAGGATACAACTATATGGATAAGGAAATAAAAGTTAGTGTGCAATTGTAGAAGGCACTGAGCATGTGCATGTAAAAAAGTAAAGGATTAGGTTGTTGATGGGTAGTGTTAAACTAAAGCATGTTGGAAAAAAATAGAGGTCAGCTTAGAATTGAGCCTTACATAAAGCAACTACCTGCAAATTTGATATTACTTTCCTTGTCACAAATAATTGCTCAGTAGATGTAGTATTTGCAACACTAATAATTCCCAGGTGTGGCTATCACTGTTGAACCTGTGACTGTAAGTGGAGAACAGGTAAGAGATTAATCTCACAACAAAGAGATGGCAATACTAGAATGGAGAAATAATACAAGCAAGGAGCCTATTCCAACAAGACAGATCAGAAGTATTGGACCAGTAGGTGGGGAGCTAATGGTGGGTTCATGCAGAACAGCAATTAAGAGACTATACTAATTGTTCCAAAGGACTGTTGAATGTTGGACCACATCCTGGTATTACAATTGTCACTATACTATTCAATCTACCACTGCCTATTCTAGGCTCAGAAGATGCACTTGAAATTCATTGTGAAAATAATAATCATAGCCAGTATATGGGAACTAACCTGGAATCATAGCAGTCTAGGTGTAACTCTAGAAAGATCAGAAGTTTGAGGATAGCCTTGGCTTCATGATGAGTTCAAGGCTGGTGCAAGATACATAAGACCCTTTCCCAAACAGCAATAAAAATTAAAATGAAATAACAATCCTGTGAATGAATTAAAATGTGAATTTTATTTTATATGTTCTTCTTTACACACCAATAACCTTTTTCTAGTACAATTTCAATTGCAAATGCATCTTCAGAGGAGAACATCTTTATCTGCACTCAGTCTGCAACTTTATATGACTGTGTATATAAAGTTGTGTTTTACTTTGCAACTAAAGTTCAAAATAAATAAGAACCAGAGGATATATTCCTCTGCATTATGAAGAGCAAAACTGCTTAACTCACCAAACCATATAAATACTTTATGAAAATACAGATTAATCTTTTACTCAACCAACATTTATTGAGTACCAACTATATGATAAGCACTGCAGATGTTCCTAGCATACAAAATGCATAAAGTGTGGGTTTTGTAAACAGCAGTTTCAAACCAATCAATTCTTTTCTTATGCTCTTAAATTTCCTAAGGACTATGCTTGATTTGGAATAGAAATCCAAAAGTAGTGACAGATGAATAGCTTTTGTAAGCTGACCATTACTTTTGCCTAATTATTCAAGTGAAGAGAACACTTAGGAACTTGAGTACTTCAAGAACTAAGATGTATTTTGCTGACACAGAGAGAGCTTTCATATCTCCTTGCATCAGTACCTGTTCTGATACTTTCCTAGTCTGTTAGCATCATGAGTATTTTATCACTTACACCTTCCAGTGCCCAAAGAAAGTGCCACTTGAGGCTTTTAAAATATCACCTCCTGTACACCTAACAAAATAACACGGTCAATGCAGGAGCAGAGAATGGTTGACAATGTGAGATAATTCCTAGAAACACTTCTGAAGGGGAGAAAGTATTTTCCCAGCTGCAGGTCTTAGTGCTAAACTTAATACTGTCAGCAAGAATCATGTCTAAAAGCAAAGATAGAAGTGGATATAGCCATCAGTGGGATATTGTGATAGGAACTGTGCTTTCTCAAAATGACTTCTGCAGCTAGAACAAAACAAAGCCCTGGGCTTCAACTTTCTTCTTTTATTTTGACTAATCAGTATGTATGAGCAGTGTAGCATAAATGTTTGAGGCAACACTGACTATTTCACCATGTAAAAAGACCCACATGTAACCTTACCATTCTGTCATGCTGGATAGTGGAAGAAAACCAAAAAAATGTATTAAATCTTATCAAAATGAATGAAGTCATTATGGCACCCAGCTCTCCCTACCCCATTGCCATCTGCATCCATTCCTAAATGCCCCTTGTCTCCATCCACACACCTTGGATGCTACCAGTATGGCGCAAACTGCTAACATCTAACTCACTCTTGACAGCACCTTGTTTATCCCTCACCAAACAAAACCTCACATGGACATTTCTTTCACCTTTTAAAAACTCAAATACTAATACTGATATCTCAATACTCCCCCCCCACTAACACACACATAAAATCCACCCACAGTAAAAACTTCCAATTTTTCCCCTGAACTACCACTGCTCCAAAGATTTTTATTAGTTGTGCTGGCCTAGAGACTATGTCTCACTTGTCTCAGCCACTCATTCCTCTTCCTGTTGTGTCTCCTTCCTACTTGTTGCTGTTTGCCCTCACCAACCAGATTCTCTGCTTGGAGTACTCTTCCCTCAGGTATTAATACACACCCAGTCCTAGGGGGTGCTTGAAGAAGCTATTAAACTATTAATATTAAACTATTAAAGCTCCATTGGCAGCATCAACCAGCTCCGGAACATGACAACTTCATAGACTGTGTTACAGGATATATAGCAGATCTTGTATGAATACTGGATTTCTGCCTTGTCTTCTCTCCATACTGTAAACTCCTAGCAACCAGGAACTCTATTTTTATGTTAATCTGTATCCTAGTAGAATGCTTGGTCTGTATTAGATATTAAAGGAATATAATCAGTAAAAAGGGTTGAATGAATTCAGGATAAGTGGCTACAATAAGAATGATGAGGTCTATAACTTGAAATAAATGATAACAATAGGTAGCACATATTTAATTTCCAATGTTAGGCACTATTCTAAGGTAAATGGTAAATAGATCAATAGAAGATAGGTAGATGATGATGATGATAGATAGATAGATGTTAGATTATTTATAGTCATACTATAGTAGTTTTCTTTATTATTGATGCATCAAAAATACCCAACAAAAGCAATTTAAAGAGAAAGGGCTTATTTTGGTGTTCAATTCAAGGTTACAGTCCATCATGGCAGAGGAAACACTGCATCAGGAGGACAAAGCAGCAGTTCAAAGTAATAGCATCTACAGTCAGGAAGCAGAGCATGCTGAGTGACCGTGCTGAGCTAGTTTTCCCCTTTTTATATAGTCCAGGATCCTAGCTCATGGACAGAACACGGTTAGGGTGGATCTTCCCACCTCAAATGACCTAATCTAGAAAATTCTCTGCTGACATTCCCAGGGTTTTATTTCTTTTATAGTTCTACATTCTGACAAGTTGACAACCCAGACTAACCATCACAAATTCACTCCTTGTCAGCTTGACACTCAAGCCTATCATCTTTGTCCCTATAGGCTCATGATCATCAAAATGCACTCTGACTTCAAAAATCCCCATAGTCTTGAATGCATTCTAGCACATACCTTTAATTCCAGCACTCAGGAGGCAAAGGTAGGAGGATCACTAGGAGATCGAGGCCACCCTGAGACTACACAGTGAATTCCAGGTCAGCCTGGGCTAGAGTGAGACCCTATCTTGAAAAATCAAGAAAAAAAAATCCTCATAGTCTTTACCAGATCCAACTTGGTTCAAATATATAAGTGAAGGTTTTTGTTTGTTTGTTTTATTTTGTTTCCTGAGACTTGGGTAAACTCTTAAATGTGTGCTCCTATAACATTAAAAAAAAAAAAAAAAACTTATAGGGCTAGAGAGAGGGCTTAGCAGTTAAGGCATTTGCCTACAAAGCCAGAGGATCATGGTTTTACCCTCCAGGACTCACGTAAGCCAGATGCACATGGTGGTGCATGCATCTGGAGTTCATTTGCAGTGGCTGGAGGCCCTGGCGCACCTATTCTCTCTCTCTCTCTCTCTCTCTCTCTCTCCCTCTTTCTTTCTCTCAAATAAATAAATGAAATGAAATATAAAGTTATATACCAACCACACCTGGCTTGTTAAATTATAAAACAACAACACATACTTCTGAGTAACTTGGCAAATATCAGGAAATTCAGTGAAACAAAAGGGGCAAGGTATATACAATATGCTTTTTATCAGCAAGAGATAAGATCTGTAAGTGAATTCATTAAGCCAGATTAAATTCCCAAAGAGAATCAAAAGGTAGTGGCTATTGATCAGGATGGATTGGCATTGGGCAGTTTGCTCTGACAGTGCCAGCAAGAGCTGCGGAAACCATGAAGGAGGGATTCTCCACTCCTCCCCACCCCCATCCCTTGCCAAACATACACACCAGCCTTTCAAGGTATCAGATGAACCTGATGGAGAGAATAAAGGAAAAGATGAGCTTTGCAGGGAATCAACAGACAATTCATTACAGCAGTGCCAGGAACATGGAGATTGTGGGGAGTCAAATATTCCCCCTTATACCTCTCCACACATAGCACTGACCCCAGCTGAGCCAAAACCCGCTGAAACAAACCAGCCAACACAATTTGAGAGTCAACAGTAGAAGGAACCATCTTTACAGATCAGCATAGGTGAGATAAAGTCACTCTTAAATGGGATGGTCTCCAATGGCACTATATACCCTAAATTTGACGATACAGTTTAGAGCTGGATGGTCTAGTCACACCTGCCATACAAAACTGTTTACTAAAGGAAAACACAGGGAGAGAATTTAAAAACCTGTCCTTCAAACATAAAAATATTGCTAGGCAAGGTGGTGCATGCCTTTAATCCCAGCACTCAGGTAGCAGAGATAGGAACATTTCTGTGAGTTTGAGGCCAGCCTGAGACTACATAGTGAATTCTAGGTTAGCCTGGGCAAGGGCAAAGCCCTATCTCAAAAAAATAAAAAATTAACTTTTAGATTGATGTCCACTCAGTACAATTTAGTTTTTAAATTGTTTCTGTTAGAGTGAACTTTTGTTATTTTTAATGTTTTATCTTTTAGAGATTCTTTTTATTTTTATTTTATTTTATTTTGTTTTTGTTTTTTTGAGGTGGGGTTTCACTCTAGCTCCAGGCTGGAATTCACTCTGTAGTCTCAGGGTGGCCTCAAACTCACAGCAATCCTCCTACCTCTACCTCCTGAGTGCTGGGATTAAAGGCGTGTGCCACCACGCCCGGCTTTAGAAATTCTTTTTAAATTTCCACTCTTGCGTATACATTCCATGATGACTGTGTTTATATATTGTTCAGCTGGATTTTAGGTTTGTTCTTAATTTTTCTCCACATAGTCTACTACTGTTTCATTTTTGTGAAATTTTTCTGCTTGAATGTAAGAATAGGCACATTGCAACACCATAGCCCACATTCACCTCAAGTGTTGACTGCTATTTTCAAACAAGCAGAAAGACATTGGTAGGGATAAATGACTAGGTGGACAGAAAAATATCTCAGAGTATAAAGGAAAGAAGACAAGAGCGTTTCCCCAGGAAGAAAGGTTGAAATGAAATTCTAGTTTAGAAAACAGAAAAGGAGATGTAAAGGAATGCTGTGCCCTTTGAAAACCTGAAGGCATCTATCTACTCATTGACTATGCCATCATGCATGAGTTCTTTCTGGCCCAACTGGGACAAGGCAAAGTCTTCAGAGGAGGCTAATGAAAATATTACATGACTTATTTGCAAAAGGGAACTCTAGATGGATCAGTTCCCTCTTTTTTAATTTCCTGTGATGAATGGTACTGATTTCAATAAATCTGTAACTGTTGGAAAAGTGAATAAAAGGAATTGAATGATTGCAGAAATAAAGCAACTATTCACTCCACTTATACCATAGAAGCTGACTCTGAGTAAAAGCAACATAACAAGAGGAAGGCAGAGAGGAAAAAGGAGAATGAAGGCTAAAGAGAAAGAAAGAAAAGAACAACAAATAGGAAGAATTGAAAAGATGTCCAAGTAGCTGGAGTACAAAAAATAAGGGGGGGGGAGCTCCAGGGTCTAAGTCAAGGTTTGAATGCAGGCTCAGTCAGCTACTAGCTGTGACTTATCTAAAACTTCACGTTTTCTGTCTTTCAAGTTAGGATTACAATTGTACCTAGCTCATGAGCTAGTTTTTCAAAGAATTAAGAATCTCAGAATTAATGGTTTCAAGGAGAGAGATTTTCTTCAGTGGTGTAGCCACTGGTTAATTTGCTAAGGCACCTAAAAATAATTCCTCATTCATGCTCCAGTAAGTAACCCTAATTAAACCCATTGGTTCACACACACAAAAGACATAAAAGTAGAAGAAATACCATTTGGAAACAGCAAGGGGGATAAGGCCAGTGTAGGAGAGGGACAAGATAGGGCAACAGGTAGTGAATATGATCAAAGTGCACAGTATTCACATATGAAAATGTCATAATAAAACTCAGTAGTACATATAATTAATATTAAAAACCTTAAATGGCAAAATAAATGAGAGAATGTCAGCCAGGTGTGACACCATACACCTGTAATCCCAGAACTCAGGAAGATCATGAGCTCGAGGTTACATGGAGGTACACAGAGAGACCCTGCCCTCAAAAAAAAGTAATTTCATCCCTATTCATTTCACAGTGCCATAGCACACAATAAATGCTCCACTGATATTACACCTGATAACCTAAATCTGAAGTAGTAACTGCATTGAATAATCCAGAATTAATAAGAAATCACCAGGAATGAAGATGGGTTGGATTCTGTTCCTCAGAAGGTTGTCCATCAATAGGGACTTTTCATCTTTAATGATGATACTCAAGGTCAATGCCATCTTCCAGAAGGTCACTGTTGTAGTCTTCTTATGTGTCATTATTTTCTTCTCTCTTCGCTTTCAATCTCTACGTGTTCACATACTTTTCTATTTTGCACTGTCTCTTGTCCTTTGAAACCTCTGAACTTTTCCCCATTTAAGAATCCTAAGCCAAACAACTTGCAGTCTAAGATACTCAGCAGGAAACAACTTGACGTAATGCTCATACAAGTGCAGTAGTGGCAAACAGTCATGGTGGGTAACCAACTGCTCTTGATTTGGCTAACAGATCCACTCAGTGGGATGGAACTCATTGCTGGAACTGGGAAATAAGTCAAAACCAGGTACAAAAAATGAGCTCAGTCTCCAAGAGCAAGCTAGAAGAGAGCAACGCATATAAAATTCCCTCCAAAACATTTATGGTCATCCCATCTATCTAGTACTAACTTCTCTCTCCGTTGGAGAATTTGCTTATCTTTTTTCAGGTGGACAACGAACCTGAAGGGAGGATCAGCTAACCACACCTCACCAGCTGAAACCATAGAACAACACAGGGGAAGGGCAAGAGTTCAGCATTCATGGCGATCACAACACCAGAAAAAGGCTGAAGGAGATAAACACAGAGAATATCCAACTCCAGCTAAGCCAGATATCCAGAGACACAGAGGCTCCCAAAACCTCATCATTGAAGCAGAACTAAAATGACCCCAATGTGGCTCAGGGAAACTCGTGGAAGAGGGGGCGGAAAGATTGTTAGAGTCACAAGTTGGGGCATTATGCACAGAGACTGGGGCCTACCCCCCAGAACTCTTGACTAACCTCACAATGCATGACTCACATTCCCTATTGATGAGGGTCCCTTTGAAAGTGGGAGGACAGGGAGGAGGACAATGGATCCAATACTATGAATGTAAAATCATAATAATATAAATAAAAAATATATATTTAAAAAATAAAATTAAATTAAAAAAAAAAAAGAATCCTATGAAGACAGACTAAGCAGGTCTGTTTCCTCTGTGCTTTGCATGCTGTGGGCCAAAAGGGAAAAAGTGTTTCCTTTGGTTGGATGCCAAGAAACTTTGAGGAGTTGATGGAGAGTTTTTAATGACACAAGAAGAAAGAAAATATTTATGCTTTATTTTAATTGAATTTTTCTTAAGCTCATTACTTTTTAGTAGATGAAAAAACACGTGTATAAGAACACTGGGAATAAAAACACGCAGCTCTGGCTTCAGACACAGAAGTAGAAAAAGCGAATGGGCCAAAGTCTGAGGGATGAAATCTTAAGGGAAGATTGTCTCTTAAACCCAGCTCAGAGGTGTGACCTATACCACTTCATTCCTACACTGAGGCAAGTCCTGCTTGAATGGCCCATAAAATTGGCAAGATAACGAACAAGTTCATTATGCTAAAAAGCTTTCTACTTGAGGCTACTGCAGTGCCTTTGGAGCAAGTTTATTGAATGTCATACCCCAGTTAAGCCTGGCAAAGTGAGCATCGTGGAAGGACACAGGTGACTATAGAAATAAATATTTCAATTGTTCTTTATTAAGCATTTGCTGTTTAAGAGAAACTGCGCTGCTTTAGACATGATCTCATGTAAATCTGCTGGCAGATATTGCCACATTTTGTTTCCATATGAACAGCACCAAATCTGAGCTCCTGTTTGTTTTTAACCAAAGAACTGGGTAAACCAGACTGAGAAAGATAATTATTTAATTATTACATTTTTAATTCAGAAGTCAGGAGTAGTGAGGGGAATTCTGCAGACCAAAGAAGAGGGAATGGCAGGGGAAGTTAGGTGAGGAAAGGAAAAATATGAGAATGAAGGGATGAGGAGTAGAAACATTCCATGTGGTCTAAGGACCAATGAAAAAGTCCACAGGCCTAGGAGAAAACTACCAGGATTGGAAGGACAAAGCTTTTCCAGTGGAGAAAACTTCAGGTACTGGGAGATGAACAGCCCAGGAGCCACACACACACACACACACACACACACACACACAATTTTTCCAAGTGTTTTTCCTGGATTCTGTAAGCCTGATAAAAACCCTTTCCTCCCATAAGCTGTTTCTGGTCAGATCTTTCTCCAGCAATGCTAAGATAACTGAAACAATAAAATTGTACCAAGAAGCAGGGCCATTGCTGAGGTCAGTCTGACCACATGGGGTTTGGTGTTTTGGAACTTGTGGGTGGGAGGAATGTGAAAGAATTTGTTACTTTGGACTGGAAAAGACTTACAGTATTGTAAGCAGAGCTTGATGGACTTTTCTGGTGAGAGTTTAAAAATACTAAATGCAGGGCTGGAGAGATGGCTTAGCGGTTAAGGTGCCTGCCTCCTAAGCCTAAGAACGTTGGTTCCAATCTTCAGGTCCCACGTTTAGCCAGATGCAAAGTGATGCAAGGGCACAATGCTACACTTGCCCACAAGGCAGCGCACACATCTGGATTTTGTTCCCAGCAGCTGAGAGGCTGCTGTCGTGCCCATCTCTATCTGTCTTCCTCTCCCTCTCTCTCTGTCTCTCTCTCTCTCTCCAAAAAAAAAAAAAAATACTAAATGCAAAGAGAATTGTGGACTGTGAAGGCTTGGTTTATGAAGTTTTAAAGGGGAAAGAGTGAACTTTGTTGGAATTGGGCTATTGGTATAAAGGCTGATTTGTGTTCTTTCTCCCATACCCAGAAAATTTGATCAAGTTTGAATTTAAAAGTAATGGACTGGTGTTCTTGTCAGAATGTGCAGAACAGAAAGATGAAAGATGTATGGTTTATCAGAGGAAAACTTCAAGCAACTTTGAAGTTACTGGCACAAAGACTGGTTTTAGGTTAATGAAGCTGCAATTATTAAGCAGATAACCACCATTAAGCAGTCAGAGGGGTTGCCAATTTACAGATGCCACTATGACTTTCACCATTGGCATCCAAGCACACCCCAGGCATGGTGCCTCATTGCCATACTGGAATGCAATTTAGCTTACGTTCCAAAGGTGAATTGAACCCTTAATCCCAGCACATTGGGAGGCAGAGGTAAAGGAGGATCATTGCCAAAATCCTCAGAGCTGGCTTCCATATACATCTTGGGAGTTCAAGGCCACCCTGAGACTACATTATTAATTCCAGGTCAGCCTGGACCAGAGTGAGATCCCCCTCCCACCTTCCTCAAAAAAAACTCAAAAAAAAAAAAAAAAAAAAGAGTGCCCGGTGATTTGGGAGGGGTGAGCCATAATGTTTTAGAGAAGGGCAACAGTTTTTAAGGGCTGGCTCAAATAAGTAAGAATACAAATTCTTTAAAGGCAGTGGATTGAAGGAAGACTGGTGAAGATGGCTGTGAATCTATGGAAGTGAGCCAGATATTTCTGTCATTTATGATGTTTATGATGTTTCTGTAAACCTGAAAGAAACCCTTTCCTCCCATAAGCTGCTTCTGGTTATATGTTTATCCAGCAATATGAACATAACTGCAACATCCACCAACTGTTATTGAAACCAAAGGGGGCATTGATGTTGATTGATTTGAGTTTTATAGTGAGCATAGCCATCATTGGCTATCCCTCCTATAGTTACTATTTCGTCCTTGGATTAATATAAAGGCTGCAGCAAGAATCTTGACTCTTTAACTTAGGATAACTTCTGATCTATTCCACCTAAGAAAATAGTTGATAAAAACAAATCCAGCCAACCTCACTGTGAAGATCCCTGCTACTGACACCCACATGCACCACTGGCATCGTGAAAGACAGACAATGTGAAGATGCTGAGACCCACCCAGCTCCTGCTGCAATAGCTTCCACTGTAGGATCTGCATGCAGACTGGGCTTTTGAAGGTCAGAGGGGTTGCCCACACCACTGAGACCCCTGCCTCCAGCTCATTATACACCTAAGGGAGAGGAAGGGACCAGAAGGTATGTGGGTAGCCTCCCAACAGATGCCACTATGACTTTCACCATTGGCATCCAAGCACACCCCAGCCTTGTGAATCATGGAGTACATACAGAAACCTATTCAAAAACCCTGTCACTAAGGCCTCATTGCCATACTGGAATGCAATTTAGCTTATGTGTTCCAAAGGTGAATTGAACCCTGTGATGGCCCAGCCACCATTGCCTCAACTCCCCACTGCAAGATCCTGCATATAACCCAGGCTTGTCAAGGCCAGAGAACACATAAACCGCTAAGATGGCTGAATCCCCATTGCCAAAATCCTCAGAGCTGGCTTCCATATACATCTTGGGATGGTGAGGGTCAGAGGCACATGAGTTCCTACCGAGCCCTTGCTACTGTGACCACCAGCACCCAAGAGAACCCTGGACTTGTGAATATCTGTGGGTACAGAGTGGCTTGTACCCAGTACCCACAGCCTCACAAATGCAGCAGTATATACTTTGGTTTATGAAGTCAGAAGGTGAGTGAACTCTCATATCTACCTTTCCCCAGGTGAGTATAAGACACATCAGGTATCCCACTAATGAGTCAGAATTGATTGTATAGAACTGGATTTCAAGCAACACCTAGCTGAGCCAAGACCAGTTCATGACTCAGGTTGCAAGCTCAGTCTTAATAATAAAAGAACTGAGTCTGTGGAACCATACATCCAAACCATCACAGGGCTTGACTAGATAATTCTAGTTCATGGTCACTCATAAGACTGTCAGTATTGAGGTATAGTCAATATAGAGCTGTAGTCATTTCAAGGCTCCAATGTTGAGGCTCTATGGAGAAGTTAAATGTACTTTTTACAGGACTGTTCCAGCTGGGCTGAACATGATGGGAAGAGAGGGTAGAAGAGAGGGAGAAAGGAAGGACAGCAAGAGAACATGTATCAGAGAAGAGAGAGGACAAGATGGGATTCAGTATTTTTATAACTTTATCTTCAAATTGAATGCCATTATTTCTATTATAGGAGTCACGAGGAGAAAATGAATTACTATAGGTAACAGTGGGAATTATTGGGAACTATTTTATGGGCTGTCTGCCACACATTATATGCTAGCTAGGCTTTTGTCATTATAACAAATATCTTAGAAAAACAATTTAATGGAGGAAATAGTTTATTTTCCTATATACTATAGAGTTATATTGGCTCATTCTTTCAGAGCAATTATTCTATGGTCAGTTTGCTCCATTGCTGTTGGCCTGTGGTGAAGCAGATATCTGTGATGCAACAAAGTTTCTCTACCTCAAAGTAGACAAGAAGGAAGAAGGGAGGGAAGGAGGGAAGAGAGAGAGAAGCCAGGGACAAGATACTTTTCAAGAACACACCAGTTACATATTTCCTTAAGCCAAGATCCACCTCCTAAAATTTCTATCTAGCACCTCCCAAAAGGACACTTTCCACTGAGAGATAGATCTTTGACCAGATCTATCTATGGATGCCATTTCATATTCAAACCATGACACTATGGAAGGTTTGGCAAATGGACAAACAGCAGACACAAGTAGGTTATAACAAATTCTTCAACAACGATAGAAGGAAAATACTCTGAAGTGGTAGGAAATAGGCAACTTAATTTCACTTGGGACATGCTGGGATGTCTTTCTAAGGAGAAATAAGTTTCAGTGAGGTTTGTAGCAGATCTCAAAAAGAATATTTCAACCAACCAAGACATTTTGAGCATATTGGTTACTTTTACAAAAACTGACAGCTTAAAAAGGAAATACTTATTTTGATGTATGGTTAGGGAGTTTCAATGCATCTTATCAGGAAAGGTAGTGTGGAGTTTGTGGTGGCAGGAGCATGCAGAAGAGGTTCTTCATATCACAATGGGCCAGAAATCAGACAGGCCAAGCTAGAACCCTCAAGACTGTCCCCCAATGGCCCAATTCTGTCAGCAAAGCTCCATCTCCTAAAGGTCTCATGGCCTTCCAAATTAATGTCATCTGCTGGGGAATAAGCATTAAAAACATGAGCATGTGGGGGCATTTCAGATCCATATGACAACATTGAATAAATAGCCTAGACTTGATGGAACAACAAAATCCCATGGAGATCTTATTAAACTATAGATGGTAGAATTTCTAATTTAGTTAGTGTGGTAGAGGGGTATATTTCTGGTGATATTTAATTACCTGGGTGCAAAGACTATACTTTGAGATATATAAGCTCGAGTTAAGTCTTAGAGGCAGAATATATTTGGAAAAAAACAGATTCTGTTATTTGTCCATTTGGACTGATTCAGTTAGTTTCCTGGTCTTCTCAGATTCAGTGGAAATGAATGTGTGCTTTATGAATTCAAAAATTCTATAAATTTCTGGTCCTGGGAGCAACTCAGACAGTGTAAGCCTATTATTTTACTAATGGAGAATATTAGAACAGAGAATGGGATCAGATACGAGAACTTCCCTCAAACCCATGTGGATATACTGTTCCCTCACTCAAAAATCCAAAATAAAGTACACCAGAGCTCTTCTCCTTTGGCAACCAATGCTTTTGTGTGAAGTGTGCTATAACGTTGGGGATAACCTTCCCAGTAAAACACTAACCCTTTAGGGGTTACATGCTTATACTTTGGGCATGGAAGGAAAGCAGAAAGCATTCTCTGAGAACCCAAGTCTATTAGAGTCAATTGTCTAAATGGAGCTCTGTAACTCCTGCCCAGCCCCCATGTGGTGAGAAAGCCAACTAACATGTCTACTGTTTCTCAGCCTCCCTTGCCCTTCCATCTTTACAATGGCTTATGAGATAAATTTAGCTATTTACCATAAAATGTAGACTTGTGGTACTATCCCTTCTTAAATCCAAATAACTAGTAAAATTAAATATAAGTGCAAATTAGCATGAGCCTGTCTTGTCTCTTTAAGTATACTCTTTTTAAGAAAGAGTGTACAGAACCCTGTAATTTGTTCTTTGTGTGCACAAAACCAGCTCAGTGCCTTTGTTCTACTGTCTCAGCTTTGACCACCTTGTATTTGAATGAACTTAAGGAAAGCATATTAAATAAATTAAACAATCCAAAAGAGTGCTGTAGAGATGGCTTAGCAGTTAAGGCACTTGCCTGCAAAGTCAAAGGACCCAGGTTCAATTCCCCAGGACCCACATAAGCCAGATACACAAGGTGGTGCATGCGTGGAGTTTGTTTGCAGTGGCTAGAGGCCATGGCTTGCCCTCTCTCTCTCTCTCTCTCTCTCCATATATGTTTCTCCATATATGTTTCTCTCTCTCTCAAATAAAAGACTTTTTAAAAGTCCAAGAGAATCTCATATTTACTTTTAAGTACAAGTGTTTGTTTTATTTGTGCAACATGATTTCTCTGCAGTTTGGGCTGGCCTAGAACTCACAGCAATCTTCCTGCATCAGGTTTTCAAGCGTTGATACTACAGAAATGAGAAACCCATGTCAGACCTAAGTAATACATTGTCATCATTGTTTCCATACCCCTGACTTCCTTTCCACTCAGTCTGCCATGAATATACCACCTTCGGCCCTGTTCTGACATGCATTGTCATTCCTAAGACTATGGATAGATTCTTAGGTAGAGCCAAAGATTCTGAAGGAAGTTGACCGATAACCTGCTTTCTACTTGTGGCTTCTGCATAAGCATCCTTAAGCACAGGTGTAACTTTACTGATACCTTTCTGAAAGTCCTAGAGTTCACAGCCTCCATGGTCTTCCCATGGGTAGAGTTTATGCCACGCTCCTGCCTTAGAAAAGAGGGTACACTGCAGATTGAGACAAGCCCTTCAGACCCTCCCTGCAGCCTCCCTTGACTCAAACCCACATTCTGAGCTTATATCTGTTAATTTGCAGGAGAGGGAGCTGCATAGCTAATGTCTTCCTTAGAAAACCAGAGAGGCAGGAATGGCAAACTGCAAATCTGTTTTATCCTACTTTCATCAACTCTATCACAAATTGTTTTCTCTTCTCTTGCTGAACACCATTTTAAAAACAAGCTATAGTCATATCAGATTTCCAATGGAACCAGTGATCACAAATAGAAAGCACATCTCATCAGATCCTAAGCAGAGGCACTTTCTAGCTCTATGTGACTGGCCAAGTTCCATCTCCAGCTTCTCATTTGGGCCTTGCTTTCCTTGCCTGCCCATTAGAATTGTGATGGTCGGGGATTCTGAGAATACTTAACTCACCTGGTACTTACTTACTATCCCTGAGTGACAGCAGTTTCCTAATAAATGGTAGTCATGATGGCTCAGGCAGTAAATTAACTATATAACATCTTTTCCACAAAGAAGCTCACACAGTCTTCAGCCATGTTATTACCAAGTTAAACTTGTTTTTCATTGGCTTTGAACCACTTTTGTGTGCAATCCAGCAAGAATAAAAAAATCATAGTTGCCCAACACTCACTTGCCTAGGGTCAACCTCTGACAGAAACCTGTGAAATGTCACTGTCCCTGAATTTACTAAGAATGTATTATATTCTAAGTCATTAGTAAGGAAACTCCTGCATCTTCTAGGGTTTAATAAGAAGAAATCAAAAAGAATTTTATAAAGTTGGAAGCTGAAATAATTAATGTATATTCATCTGAAACAAAGATGACTTTTTTTATAAGGTATGTGGTACACACAGACATGGCAAGGAATACACATTGGCTGCAACCCTCCCCCACATCTTCTCAGGAGAGGCTTATGCCTCTGCCTGCTGTTCATCAGCCTTGATTTTGATGCGGCAATTTTTAGTCAGCTGCCTCGATCATTCTGGCACAGACAAAAATCCTTTAAAAAAATGTTACACTTCATCAAAGTGTATCATGAGACTTCACGGTCATTATCTCAATGGCCGCTCTGATGTGCGACAATTGGCAGAGACACAAACAGTAGGGGGTGTATGAGAAGAAAGCCAGCATTTCATGTGGAAAGCTGGCAAGCCTCGCCAAGCTTCTGTCAACAACTCTGCGGTCTGATCCGATGCACTGAGCCTGCTGATGATGCTCTTGTTTCTGGAGGAAGTAAACAAGAAAATGAATTCCACCACGCAACAACACAGCCTCTTTGTATCTCAAAAATGGTGTGACTGGACCTGGGCCAGCCGCATTGAAAGTTTGGCCATTTATGTCATCAGGGCCTCAGTACTGATGGAGGCTTTGATTACAACTTGGATCCAGCTATAAGACCCTTCAGGGGCAGCCACTCAGCAAATAAAGGCATTGAATGGTTGTTGGGTCAATTTAACCATAAGAGTACAGAGTATGGCTCTTTTGAAAAGCCTAATGGATTAGCTACACAACCAGTCTCAGTGTAGGCCTTATTTTTCAAGTAACTTCATGATGGTTTTCTAGCTTGGCAGGGAGCTCTTCCTCCAGAGTGAGCTTCAGAGCCCTTCTTATTGTCAATAGTGGGCTCAAAGGATTAGACACAGTGGGCTTTACAATTTAATGAAAACAGCTGTTGAAACAACAATTAAGGCAAACAATAGTTTGCATGGAACACTATTAATTATGTAAAGTTATGCAGAAAGTGAAATAATCTTTTCTTCAGAGCCCTTTAAAGCTAACTGAGGAAAATTGGGAGCCGCCTTCCCTCCCATGGCTCTCAAGTGTCCGGAAGTGGGGCTACTTATAGGAAAGGCTGCATGGCATGTGACCAGATATACCCAGAGCTCCAGGCTGAGTTGAAGTTAAATATTCAGGAGAAGAATGTCCATTAAAATTAATTTACCTTAGCCACTTTGAACCTTTCCAATCAGCTTAGAGCTGCCTTTTCATAAGTATATGAAATTGGATTTGAACCTTAGTATTTACAATACCCAACTTGTGTTATTTTATAAAACAAACAAACAGGACTGGGGATGTAGCTAAGTTGGTAGAGTACTTGGCTAACATACACAAAGCTCTCAATTCAGTTTCCAGTACTAAATAAACCAGATACAGAAGTACATACCTGTAATCCTATCATCACAGCACTCAGGAGGTAGAGGCAGGAGGATCAGAAGTTCATAGTCATCCTTGGCTTCATAGGGAATTCAAAGCCAATCTGGAATAAAGAGACCCTATATCAAAGATCCAACAAAAAAACATTTCTATAATGTGCCCTCTTTCAGACCTCGCTCATTCTGAGAAAATGATTCTTGGGAGATAACAATCCCTTGGTTTTTGGACCAAGTCCATTTTAAATTACTTCATGGTGGTCCCATTTGGGTCACAACCATTCCCTTTTATCCTCTGTACCCTCCTCCCTAAATGCCCATCTCTCTCTCTCTCTCTCCCTGCTTGCTGTGCTATTAGATTCATTGCTTCTCTGTATGCAATTTCTATCCTTGATTAGCAGTGCTGGGAATTGACTTATGGCCCTTTGCTACCCTGTGTTCCACATCTCACTTTCCATTCCACCCTGGAATCACCACGCCAAGAAGTCCCATTAAGGAGGTTATTAACTGTATACATAAACATTTCCTCCTGCTTACAGTTAGATTTATTTCCCCTCACTTCCATGTAACTGGTTTTAACACTCTTTCCAACAGGCCCCAGTACCTTTTATTTGACTATATTGTTTTAGAAAGGCTTTTGGGAATTTAGCTAATTCTATGCTGGAACTTAATAAGTGGGATTTGACACTCTTTGATAGTTCCAATAAACCATTAGTCAAGTCTCACTCCCTTCAGGGAAGGAATGAAAGCTTTATTAGTTATAGGATCTCTATTCTAAACATGTCACCTGAATTTGGTAGTGCATCTATGCTGAAATATAACTGCAATAGATTGACTAGAATTTGCCCAGAAACTCCAGGAAAGCTGTCTGTCATTGGCTATCAACAGGGAAAGAACATTTTCTTTTTTCTAAATATTCTTATTTGGTTCACATTTACTATTTAAATAATAAAGAGAATTAACTTATTGGTCTCTGAAGGTTAATAAAATGAACAGCATACACCCATGACATGCTAACACACAGATTCTAAAAGAACCAGGTTCTGTCCTTCCTTTATTCAGGATACCAGAATGAAAAATAAAAGCTTCCTTTCCTCTGAGTGTTGAAAAAAATTCTTGAGAGATCATATCTCTAGAAGATCCTAGAACTTAATTGAGTGTGCAAATGAAATTCATTACTACAGTCAAAAACAATAATCCAATGAACATGTATTTGTGTAATGTTTTTAAAATCACTCTAAACTCAAAACCACATTCATCTTTGAAGCATAACACCAACTCAGCGCCATGTCCCAGCATACACTAGTTCGCATTTTGCTTTGGAGATTACAAAACAGCGTCAAGATTGCAAAAGCAATTATTCCAGTTATCCAGATGTGATTTTTCAATCATTCTAGGATTTTTTTTAGCAGTTTTTACTCCACAACCCCTTGCACAGCTCTCATGCTGGCACACTGCTTACATCTCCTCGTTATTAATTCAGCTCATGGAGCTTAATTGGACAAGGCTAGAGAGAATTTGACAAACATCACAGCAGCAGAAAAAGCAATCACTCTTTCAAGATGAAAATTTGTTTGATGTCTTACTGTGTAACTCATTTACTCTCCTTGGGAATCATGTGATCTGAATGTTAATCAGCCATTGATTGGTTTCTTTCCTTGGACAGTCACGTGACTTGAATATTAATGGACTTGTGCTCAGTAGCTGTACTGTTAGACAACCTTGTCATTGGCTGCCAGGTTAAGATACAGAGATAAGTGGGTTCTTGATGAGCACTTGACAGAAATTCACAGAAAATTAAGGTCCTAAAATAGCATGAGAAAGTCTTGTCAAATCAAGCATGGTTATCATTGAATGCTTAAGGAATTCATCGTCTGCATGAAATTGATACACTTCAGCACCAGCAGGCCCTGTACTCAGCAGGGACTCGTCAGATTTTTATTTATATGTGTTCACCAAATCACATTAATTCTGAGAGCTAAAACATGCTAGGGATGAAGGTTATTTTCTGTTCAATCTAATTTATCTATGACAATAATCATCACTAATAATGTGTCAAATTGGATTGCAGTCATTTTATGCACGCATGCTGATTTGGAAAATAGTGTTAAACCATCCCGCAGTAATTAACAACCAGTAAAGGTATGCCAGCCAGGAGTAATCAGCATATCTAGATGGAAAATTAAGTTTTATAGAATGGATTTATAGATACATATCCTTATTTAATTCAAAATATAAATTATTCCTGGTAAAAGCTGACATCATTTTTATATAGCACCATTAAGGCCAATAACCATTGAGGGACTTGCATTCTTAATTTGTGCTATTCCTCATTTTTTTTCACTGATTTTCCATTGTTAACTTTCTAATAGGAGCTACCATCACTTCCTTACTGGCAAATCTTCATAGTAGAGGTTTATAGGGCTAAGAGATGAATGAATATGTCTTGGTTTAAGTGTCAATTGTGGATAAAAAAGCCACATCATAACTCCTAAAGCAAAATGCTCTATAATTATTTGTGGAGGTTGAAAGGTAGCTAATGGGGTGAATATAAATGGAGTGGGGGTGGGACTCCGGAGATACCAGTAAACTTCTGCCTTTTGGTGCTTCTCTAGTACTTCTCCTCATAAAGGGACACTAGGAGACCTTTTGCAGATTAACTCCTGTAGGATCAATGTTTCTTGGAGAATCATGTCAGTCAAATTTGCTTTTGTTAAAATACTTTTATACAATGCTATGTTTTTCTTCTTGGCTTAAAATGGTATTATTGGTGTAATAGTATGTTGGAGTAATAATATCTTAAGGAAATGTTTTTACCCGTTAGTGAGCTACAATGTTTGAATGGAGAATTACACTTCACCAGAAGGGGAAAATGTATATGTCTAAATTGCTGATTCTTTCCAATAACTCTCCCCATACCCAATCTTAATCCCTTGGCAGCCAGCACAGCCTGGATTCCTCCTCCCTGTCAAGAGGTCTCTTTATTGATTAAATGAATCTGCTCCAAAGGCTGGCTCCCAGGCTCTCAGATCTAATCCGATCTGATTTTATCCTATCGCTTCAGCAGGACATCAAGGAATTAACAATAAGCGGCTTTACCACAAGTGTTTAATAACTCAACACAATCTCCTTATGGCTCAGAGCTGCTCAAGTTCCCATCCAGTCCACCGCAAACAGTGGAACAGATTGGCCATTCCCTCAAACCTGAGGAATTTTCATGCACTGTGAAACTAATCGCTTCAAGTTCCTTCATAAATCATACAAAGCAGATTTTAGTATCTTAACAAATTGGAAAAAAAGGAAAACAACAGTAGAGAGGAGGGAATGAGAGAGGATAATGGAATATATATGTTATGAAAGCAGCAGGGGGAACTACTTAGGGAGAAGAAAGAGGACCAGCAAGAGAGCAAAAGGGGGGATGGAAAGGGTAGTGGGGGAAACAAATAAGAACAAATTATGATGATTATATATGTGTAAAAATGTCGTAATGAAACCCAATCCTTGTGTGCTAAACAAAAAATTAATTTTAAAAATAGTGCAAAAGGAAAAAATGTAGAAGGGTGGAACTTAGTAAGGGAGATGAGACCCTCTAGCTAGGAGGGCATGGGAGAGGGGTAGGAGTTTAAATATTTCAAAAAAGCAGCAGGAGGTGTCAATTAACTTCTGTCCTCTAATTCCTCTAGTTCAATATGTTTCTTGTCTCCTTAAATTTTAACATGAATAAAATAATTTAAGTAGAATCAAACCAAACAATGCTCAAAATCCACAAAGATCTTTCTTTCTCCACTATGAAGAAAACAATGTGATTTCAACAACAGGTCACTTACTGTTTTGTGACAACCTTTGAAGTATGGAGGAAGCACACAATTCAACAAGAATTGTACACACTTGCCTGATGCAGACATGTGGGGTTGAATTACCATATCCCTAGGTTTCAAACCAGCCTATACGCATGAAGGGATATTTTAAATAATCCTTCAATTTCTAAAAGCTGATCTTGAAAGTTTGTGTTTTTACCCAGGGCTGCTCCTGTGTACACATCCCTATCTATAAGTAGCAGCAGCTCCAGTTTCTCAAATATCATATGTACAGTCTATAAGGTGATCACTTCCTAAATCATCAATGTTCATGCAACAGTTGAGAGTCTATGAGACACTGGGAGAGGAAATGGGCCTTTTGAAAGGCTGTGTAATTACTAGTGATGTGGGGGAAATATCATTCTAGCACAAATCTAAAATAACAGCTTCCAGTCATTTAATACTTACCATACATCAGAATTTAAAGCACATTTCCTAATATGAAGCAGCCTTCTCTTTCCATGCCATACACTGCTTTTGCCATTGCCCCGGTGGTTCTGTGATTTCTCCACATATTACCAAAGTAACGAAGTGCTCCCCTACAGAAAATCTGAGGGCAAAGGAAACTTTATGTCCCAGGTTTTGTCTAGTACTAAGCTATGGTGGGGTCTTCTTCCATAACCCTGAATGAAGTGAACACTTGCAAATAAATTCACTCCGTTGCAGATGAATGCTTTATTTAGTGCTTCCTAAGTAAAATCATTTACTTTCACGTTTTTTTTCTACTGTTCTACTAACATCCATTCACTAGTATTGACCCAGAATTTTCACCATAGTATGGGCCCAAAAATTTGAGAAACCAGTCCCCATCCCCACAAAAAAGTCTCTGATTTTGTGATCTAATCAGTGTAGGCTGGAATGGAATACTAGCATCATGATTTGTGTGATTATTTCCTCTTTGGAAATGCCTTTTGCCTTTTTTTTTTTTTTTTTCATCCCCATATAAACTATGTCATAACAGAAAATTCTCTGTGAACTTCTCCAAAACACTCTGTTGTTTCCAGACCTTGAGATCATAATTAAGCCTGTGTAATTAAAATGGAGGAGCATCCCAGGCCAGTTGTGAGTGCCCTTATTTATATCACAAAGAGATAGCAAAAGGTACTCAGTAAGGTTCCAGCCAAAGTCAATGACAGGGCTACCAATTCTGCTGTCTAAATATTGTCCCTGGGTTGGAAACAGCTAGGGGAGAGGAGGAAGAGGGCTGAGCCAGGAACCAGAGGCCTGTTGATTTTTCCATCCTGGGCATGATGTCATGAGTTTAGAGACCTAGGGGCTGGTATTGACTCAAGTCTTTTCCCTATGGTTCTGGGGGTTGAACCCAGAGCTTGCAGCATGCTAGGGCAAGTGCTTTACCACTGAGCCACATCCCCAGCCATTGACTGAAGTCTTGAACATTTAATCTGTTAGGATGCTTTAGCCCTTTCACTGATTTTCTTTGGCTTGATGGCCTTCAGTGGTCCTGTAGCCCTAAGCTTACATGCAAACATTCAGAGCATTTAGGCCAGGGTATAAACACATTCTTGACCTCAAAGCAGCCCAAAGACATTCTTCTACTTGAAGTTCAGTCATCTGACAACCTTGTCTTTGGTGCTGTTTTGTAAGCTGCTGCAAGTAGAGCATTAAAAAGACAGAGAGGCAAAGACACAGAGAAAAGAAGCACTGACAGCAAAGAAAAAACAAAACGCCACAGCCACAGTTTTTTTAAAAAAAGATCTATAAAATAGAACATTATTATATTTTTGTATATTTGCAAAATGTTGCCAACCTAAACCATTAGATGGGGATTTTATTTCACAAAGTCTGCAAACTATTCAACAGCTAACCCACTGCACCAAGAATGTGGTGCCAACCAAAATATGTCAGGATTAGTAGTACTCAATAAAATCTCAAAACCAAATGACATGCAAGCTATATTTCATGATTGGAGCACTTCCTTATGTCAAGAAACATACATATTAACTTGTTTAAACACAGTGTTGAGCTGTCAGTCACTCTATTTGTCAAAACCAGGAAAAAAAGAGAACCCAGTGCTTACCAGCCCATCCAGAGGATAACTTCACGCTTCTCCTTTCCTGGCAGGCACCATCTGGTTAATCCTCATGTCATCAGAGAGAAGAGCTGCTGGATGGAAGAGAAAAGGGGACACACTTTCACATTGCAAAGCAGCATTGCAAAAGCCAGGTAGGCAAACACCTTGTCAGGCCTGAAGGCAAGTGCAGTGCTGGGTTGAGAATCACAACTACTGCCGGACATCATGGCACATACCTTTAATCTTTAATCCCAGTACTCAGAAGGCTGAGATAGGAGGAGCATTGTGAGTTCAAGGCCAGCCTGTGACTACATAATGAATTCCAGGTCAGCCTGAGCTAGAGAGAGACTTTATCTCGAAAGAAAAAAACTACTGACTTTGCTCTCTAGAACGGCAAATGAGCAAAATTGTAAAAGGAAAACACCTTGTCTCTTTCTCATAAGATGGTTATTTTATCTTAAGAATTAACACATGTAGCATTTAAACAACTGCAAAGGATTCTTAAGATATGTTTTCTTATGGCATCCTCATCACTTGCTGGAGACTTATATAGCATTGTCCTCATTTTATAAAGCAGAAGTCCAAGTCTCAGAGACATGAGGTGACCTTCCTAGTGGCTGTGTCAGAAACAAGGGAGAGTGGGGTAGGGGACCTGGTCTTAATCTTACCCCCAAAACAAAAAAAACAATGTGGCTCCTCAGAAAGTAATGTTTCTTTGGAACAAAATGCTACACTTTGAGAAGAAATCATACAATAGAGAGGGGTAAGTATACCTTTCTCTGTCAACGGCAGTGAACTGTTGTGTGCTTCTTCTACCTAGCAGGAGAATAGAAGGAAGGTCATTCTCTGGTTCACAAAACCTAGTGGTAGGATATGTGATTATGTTAGGAACATATTTGGGGCCTTCTGGGAGCAAAGGGAAAAGTGGAGCCTGTTCAGGTGTGATCCAGCATCAACAATTGTGACCTGCTGCACTCTGTCTGACAAGCCACCTGCTGATACTGATGGAGCAAATGTGCAGCCTCACCTCCCCCTCCCACCAGCTGTCTCCACCACACCTTTACACACCTCGGATCCTTTTGCTCTGAGAAATCACTCTTTAACAACCACGAAGACCACAGCCCATGAAGCCATCAGAGCCTAAATATGAAAGTCCCTATCCCTTAGCCTGATATGAAGACAAACCTTCCACTATCAGAGGCTGCCCGGCATTGTGGCTTCATTACAAAATGTTCATCTGTACACATCTGACCCCAGCCATACCTAATAGACACTTTATTATGGACACCCCAAGTTCACATGTCAAAGTACTGACATCCAGGACTAAAGAATATAGCTGTGATCTTGGAGATGGTGCCTTTAAGGAAGTAATCAAGGTAAAATGAGATTCTATGGTGACCCTAATTCAGTCGGAATGGTGACATCATAAAAAGAGATCAGGATACCAGAGGTATATGCCCTCAGGAGAGACCATGTGAGGACACATGTGAGAGAAGCCAGACATTGAAAGCTGAGGATTGAAGCCTCTAAATAAACCAAACAATCTTTAATCTAGCTTCTAGAGCCTGAGAAAATTATTTTCTCTTGTTTGATGTCTCCTAGCCTCCCTATAACCATAGGATGTGATAGTGTTAACTTGAAATCAAGTATCTGCCTTCAGAATCTACATTCTTAAGAAAATGTCTTTTGAGGAAAAAGAAAAGAAAAGGAAGCCTATAGGAAGAGAATTCAAGAGGAGAGGAGAGGAAGGGAATCAGTAACTGAAACTCAGTCTCCTCCTCAACTGGCCCAAGGAAAGGCTCAAATGAGTCAGTAAAGAGGTGATATTCACAGAGGGCTCTAAGACACATGGCTCTATTCCAGGGACCAGAAAGCAACCTGCTAACCACAAGTCTGGCACAAGAAGGTTGGGTTTACAGGTAGACACATATTGCACTGTGGGTAATCCCAAGGAAATAGATTTCAAGAGAGAGAAGATTGAGGTAGGCCAAGAAGCATTGGCATGAATGCTGTCTCCCACCAAGTACTGGAAGTAGTGCTGCCACCTTGCCAGAGTTTGGTGACACCATCTCCTTGGAGCTTGTGTGCATGCTGCTCCTAGGATGGTGCATACCTACCTTCCTGACTAGGAGGGTCTCTGGGGATACCTTTGAGGGGTGTTGTACTTTGTGTTCAGAAGCCACAGATTGATGACAGCTTTGATCATCTGATAAATCAATATTGAATTCAAATTTCAGTTTATTAATACAGTTTATTGGACCTAAAATGGAGAGCTGAGGTCCATGTTACCTACAATGTGGAAAGATTTCCTGCTCTTTCCTGCTCTGTTCTTTACCTGGTGGTTTCTATTGCTTACTTCGTTTGGGTTTTGTTTTAAACCTTTCTTTGATGGAAAACCATCATATCTGTCTTTTTTACTCAGAAACTCATCAAGCATGCAGCAATGGCTCAATCGGGGCAGGTAAGGAGACATGTTTGACTTTTCTACACCTGCACATTCCCTCTTGAATGAAGGTTTTTTTGATGACCTACTTACCTAAATTGAGAGTAGAATGTTTAAAGAAAATGGACAAAATCAGAAACAGAAAGGCTATGTTTTACATAACCCTCTCCAGAAGACTCTTCTCCAGTCACTGTCATCAAGCTTATAGTGCCAGCCACGGTTCTTGAGATCTCCCTGTGACACTATGTCTCACCACATCACTGATAAGAAACTGATGGGCTTTCAAACAAAATTACAGCTTTAGAAAATAAAACCATGTTTTGTGTTAAGAGAAAAAAAAATGCTTACTATCCTTATCTGGCTGGCTAAATATTTACATATCACAAACTCTATAGGGTCCCTGCCCTTCCAAATCTGAACACACACACACACACACACACACACACACACACACACACACACACTTTAGTGATCCATATGAGAGAGACAGAGAGAGGAGAGGTTGAGAGAGAGAATAAAAGATAGTAATGTCAGAAGGGTGAATCATCAGCCAAGAAACCACACAGAAAAGATTTGAAGCCAGTCATGCAGTCATAGAGGGGCATGCCTTTAATTCCAGCAACTCAGGAAACAGATAGGGTGATTGTTATGAGTTCAAACTCAGCCTGAAACTGCAGAGTGAGTTCCAGGTCAGCCAGGGCTAGAGTGAGACCCTACCTCGAAGAAGAAGAAGAAGAAGAAGGAGGAGGAGGAGGAGGAGGGGAGGGAGAGGAGGAAGAAGAAGGAGGAGGAGGAGGAGGAGGAGGAGGAGAAGAAGGCACATCCCATGAGTTTAACACTCAGCTAAATGCTCCTGGGAGAGTAGTACTGCTTGAAACATAGAACTAAATCAATTCAAAACCTCAGATGCCAGAAAGATCTATGGTTATGTATGACAAAAAAGAAAAGACTCAGTCAACTACGGTAGCAGAAAGTCAAATGCTTGCCTTTAAATTATCTTTATTTATTTGCAAGTAGAAAAAAACAGAGAGGGAGAGAAAGAGTATAGGCACTCTAGGACTCTGTCCACTGCAAACAAATTCCAGATGCAAGTGCCTTTAACTGCTGAGCCATCTCTCCAGCCTCAATGCTTGCCTTTAAAGCAAATGTAGATGAAAAATCACAGAAGTTTAAAACATGCACATAGCTGGTGTGTGAATGTGTAAGAAGGGATGGAGGGCTTGTGTAAAGATACATGCCAATTTGTCACTTCATAATTTCCAAAGCCCTTTCTCCTTCATCACTTGAACCTACTCCTCCCCAACTTTTTCTTTTTTTAAATATTTTATTTATTTATTTATTTGAGAGAGAGAGAAACAGGCAGGTAGAGAGAGAGAATGGATGTGCCAGGGCCTCCAGCCACTGCAAACAAACTCCAGATGCATGTGCTCCCTTGTGCATCTGGCTTATGTGGGTTCTGGAGAATCAAGTCTTGAACCATGGTCCTTAGGCTTCACAGGAAAGCATTTAACCACTGAGCCATATCTCCAGCCCCCTCCCCAACTTTTTCTACTTTACACCTGCCAAGGTAGAGAAGACAAGCATGGAAGCTATATTCTTCAACTCGAGTGGAACCCCCCTCTTAAGTGTCATCTCTGTCCTCTAACTCAGAATGCATAACCAAAGTACTAAAGACAAGGAGTAGCAGAGGGTATTTTCTGTTTTAAAAAAATTAAATTTCTTCATTTGCACACATGTCAAATGTCACACGTTCTCTCTCATATGTGGATCCTAGTTATAAATGTATAGACTTGTGTGTGAGCTGGAACAAAAAGTTGGTAGCAGAGACCAGTAAGCTAGAAAAAGCTTAAAAGGGAGGGAGAAGAGGGAAAGACTTAAGGGGATGGTATTGTATATACGAAATAGAAGAACAGATTACAGGCAGGGGAAAGGCCTAAGCAAGGCAAGGGAAGAGAATGTGTAAAAGAAGGGCAGGGGGAGGGTCAATCAAAATTCAAGACATTCTGAATAAGACTTATATAAACCTACTTTTTTGAATGATGGCACATCCAGAAGCTATAGATTGTTAGTAGAAAATTTTCAATGCCTGGGATGGGATACCTTTCAGGGAGTTGTTGGCCAGGGTGGTTCCTGTTGTTTCAAAAGCATTACAGGCTAATGCCAAGGCCCTTGGCTTCCTTTGAGAAACAGATGGTAAGACCCTACTGCTGAAGACCTCACTTGCCTGAGCAGCAAGTTCACTGAGAAATCAAGCTGGTGCTGAGCAGAAAACCTTCTCCCTGTAGACCAGCCAACTGAAAGCTGGAAAAATCTGCACTGAATGCAGCCTTATGGGAGACAGAAGTCATCAGCGGTGAAAACAGTGGACACTGTAAAACTCAAGTTTGGCCAGACAGGCCAAATGACCCAATGGGCACAATAGTGGCATGTCTGCTCTTGGGGAAACCAACTGCTCCCTAATTGGATTGAAGGCCCACTCTATGGGAGGGAATTCGTGCCTGGTACTGAAAAAAACTAATCAAAAGTCTATGGCAGGGGAGGTCATGAGCCTTAGGGCTATAAAGCCTGATCTTGTCTGGCTAAATGTATGTATTATTACCACTAAACTGCCCTGAAAGCACTACGCTTAATGTTCTTATTCATGTATTAATGCTACTCTCACTTCTGGTTAGAGAAGCTTCTCTTTTCAGATGGCGATGAGCACTGGGATGACCCAAATGGCAACATAGTGCTGAGAAGAAGGGACAGAGGAGTGTCCAGAATTGAAACATCTCTATCACGCCCTCTAAGACTCCGGGTCCATTGCAGAAGCAGGGGCGGAAAGAATGTAAGAGCCAAAGGAAGGATACCACTCCTTACAATGCAACTGTCCAGACCGAAATTGGCCTTGATATCCATGACCTCACAGTGCCCAGCAATACCTTCACATGACTCTCATAATAGGAGAAAAAGATGATGACATCAAATTAAAAGAGAGATTAATGGAGAGAGGGAGGGGATATGATGGAGAGTGGAGTTCTGAAGGGGAATGGAGGGAGGAGAGGGAAATATCATGGTTTATTGTCTGTAAGTATAGAAGTTGTCAATTAAAAAACTCAAAAAAAGAAATTCCATATATAATAATCAAATTTATATGATCTAAAGTTAATAATTATTTGGTTTCAGACTCATGTACAGAAAACGATGAGGCTGAAAATACGACATGAACATATAAAATGGTTGCTTTTCAAGACAGTGAAATAGATCTGGACATGGTACACTATTTTGGTTTTTTTTAATTTTATCTATTTATTTGAGACAGAGAGAGAGAGGTAGATAGAGAAAATGGGTGTACCAGGGCCTCCAGCCACTGCAGATAAACTCCAGATACATGTACCACCTTGTACAACTGGCTTACGTGGGTCCTGGGGAATAACCTAGATCCTTTAGCTTTGCAGGTAAGTGACTTAACCAATAAGCCATCTCTCCAGCCTGATTTTGTGTTTTTAGTTTCATTCATTTCTGGGAATTTTTTATTGCATTTTTTTATTTCTTCAATTATTCAATCATTATTCAATAGTGCATTGTTTAATCTCCACTAGTTTGTGTATTTTCTGTAGTTTTGTTGCATTTTGGTCAGATAAAATATAAGGAGATATTTCAATTTTTAAAAACTTTTTGAGACTTCCTTTGTGTTCTAGCATGTAATCTACTTTAGAAAAAGTTTTATGTGATACTGAGAAGAATGGATATTCTTCAGGGTGGAATGTTTGGTAAATGTCTGTTAGCTCCATTTGATCTACAGTGTTATTTAAGTCCAGTGTTTCTCTGTTTATTTTTTGTCCATCTGAGATATCAATGGGTGAAAGTGGGCTATTGAAGTCACCAACTATTGCTGTGTTGGGCATTATCTCTAACTTCATATCTAGTAAATTTTATTTTATACAATCAGGTACATCTGTATTTGGTGTGTTTATATTTAGAAATGCAATGTTTTTCTTTATGGTTTGTTTCCTTAAACAATTTAAAGTGACCTTGTTTATCTGTTCTGAATAATTTTGGTTTTAAATCTCTTTTACCAGAAATTAAAATAGAAATGCTTGCCTGTTTCTTGGTTCAAATTGCTTGAAATGTCTTTTTATATTCTTTCACCCTAAGGTAGTCAACTGTCTTTGATGATGAAGGGAGTTTCTTGAAGGCAAAAAAAAAAAAAAAAAAAAGACTGATCCCGTTTTCTAATCCAGTCTGTTATTCTGTATCTTTTGACTGGGGGATTGAGACCATATCTAAAGTTATTATTGAAAAGTGTAGGTTAATCCCTGTTGTGATTTTATGATGCTTGGTGTTTTCTTATTATTTACTAGCTCATTTATTATTTTTCCTTCTTGTAACTTCTTGAATGTGTTTATCCTTCTCTCTGATGCAGTCTTCCATCCAGCATGCTCTGTGCAGCTGGATTATTGCTTACAGATTCCTTTACTCTGCTTGTATCATGGAAAGTTTTTCTTTTTCCTTCTTTTACTTCTGAGTATAGGTTTGGTTGGCAGCTGTGGTCTTTCAATATTTTAAATAAAAATTTACAAGCCCTTCTGGAGTTTAGAGTTTTAGAGTCTCCATTATAAAATGAGCTTTTCTTCTCATGGGCCTGCCTTTATATGTGATTTGATGTTTTTCTGTTGCATCTTTCAAGATCCGTTCTTTGTTTTGTGTATGTAGCATTCTGCCTATAATATGACATGGAGAGATTCTTTCCTGGTCCTGTCTATTTGCTGTTCTGTATGCCTCTTTTATCTGATGGGAATCTCTTTCCCATTTGGGAAATTTCTTTTGTAATCTTATTTAAAAAAATTTTTTTTAGAAGAGAGACTAGCTGGAAAGATGTGATTCAGTGAATGGGGGATTTAGGAGAGGCAAGGGAGAGGGGGTTGGGAGGGTATTATGATCATTATAAGTTTTATTTAGGGAAATTTTCAATAAAAAGTTTAAAAATATATTCTATGTGCCCTAATATTCTTCTTCTATACACGTTATTCAAACATTTGGTCTTTTTGTGGTATCCCAAATACCTCTCCTGCTCTAGTCATATGTTTTGTTTTAACTTCTCATTAAATTTGACTGATTGATCCAATTCTTCTAACTTGTGTTCAAGGCCTGATAGTATGTGTTCTATTTGGTCCATTTTTTTGGCATAGCTTTCCATGTGCCTTTTTTTTGACTTGCTGTATTTCTCAGTTCCAGCTTTATTTCACCTTCATTTTTGTTCAGGAATTCTATCCCTTTTTAATTCCATTTTCTTATCCTGGTTTGACTTCCTTATTTCATGTATCTGGTTGTGTTCTCTTGGAATTCATTCAATTATTTAAGTCCTCTTTGAATTTATTCAGGATTTCATTCATGCCTTTATCCATGCCTTTTTTTTTTTTTTTTTGACCACATTTATAACCCTTCTTTTATACTCTTTGTCTGGAGTTTCTTCTAATAAGCTTTCATGAGGGTCCTCTATTATGGGATTGGTCATTCATGTAGAAGACATACTGACATGGCATTTTATGTTACTCATTTTGGATTGAGACTTTCTCATATGCAGATAATATGTTGGTCAGGTCTATGTGGTAAATCTGTATGAAGTGAATATCTAGAACAACGCTTGATGTTTATCTGTGTCCACTCATTTTTGCTCTACTGTTTTTTTGGGGGAGGGAGGGGAGGTTGATCAGTCTGAGAGATATTTGGGGCTGTTCATGGATAGGGTAGATGAGGTGATCTCTGGCTGAAGTTGTGCCTAAACTCACATGCAAGTCCTCACTCTCCTTCACTTCTAAAATACTAGCAACCCTGGGAGAGAAAGGGAGGGCACCAGGGAGAAGCTAAGTTCCAAAACTCACGTGTATGGGTCCTTGACTCCAATAGCAAAGCACTTCCCTAAGAGTAGGACAAGCAAAATGTTACAAGTATGTGTGTCTTGGCTTTGAAGGACTGTCTCAGGCCTGCAGAGGAGAAAATAAAGCATGCTGGGGGAAGAAGTGTGCCCAATCTCATGAACAAGTCGTACCCCCACCCAGCTTTAATGACTGATGGTTGGCAGCCTGGGGTGGGTCAGAACCTTTTACTTTTGTCTTTTTATTTTATATGAATTCTAAATTTTGTGTTTAAAAATAGTTTAATCTTTTATAACCATTTTGTTGTTGTTTAGTCACCCCTAACTATGTGTTTCATTTTCAAACAGGACTTTTCTACCGAGTTACATACTTTAAAAAAAATTATTTATTTATGAGAGAGAGAGAGGGAAGGACAGAGAATGGGCATGCCAGGACCTGCAGCCACTGCAAAGGAACTCCAGATGCATGCACCACCTTGTGCATCTGGCTTAGGTAGATTTTGGGGATTCTAACCTGGGTTCTTAGGCTTCACTGACAAGCACCTTTTATTTTACATTTTTTGTATAGTTTCATTTACTTATGTATTTATCTTTACATTTAGCTTCTAGATACATCTAGAATTCATATTTATGTGATTATGATAACTATGAAAGTAAAGATAAATATAAATTAAGATGTGTTCAGTTTACTTTTTTTCCAAAATATATTTTGAAGCTAAAATTCCCAGGCCTCTTAGGACTCTCTAATGCCCATTGCACTTACCTAGCTATTCTTTTTCCAGTCATTTCAACATATCCCTTGTGCTTGGCTGTATGACGTGTTTTGATATTAGGTAAAAACAAGCCCTTATTCATTGATTTCCTTCAAATTCTTCTTAGCTAGTATTGTACACTTTTTAAAATACTATATCAAACAGACAAACATTAATTTTACTGTACACATGAGGCATAAAGAACACACATAAAATGAACAAAAATGCACCCCTAGCAACTCTTTTCATTCAAATAAAAAGTAAAAGAAGTGTACCTAATTTTGAAAAGGATCTGGTCAGAACTATAAACAAAATTGCCTTACTATATTGATTAACTGGACATACCTGACACATTTTAAATATTAAGTGTACCCAAATCAAATCATGGCATTTCTCTTAATTTTTAGTTTCCATGACCATTACTTAAATCATACATTTTTCTTCATAGACACATGCACATTCACTAAGATGGTTTGTATTTTTTGTGCATGAAATATTTTTATGTTACTTGATTATTTATTATAGAGAGATAGGTAAACTACTGATATTTACAAGTTGACAATTATGCTACTAAAAGCTCAGGATTGAAAAATATATGGTTTCCAATCAATTCCCTGGCATTTTGTAAACAAAAGATATTCTGTTTTCCTTCTCAGTATACTGATTCCTTACTCTTGTCTAAGAGCAATCTTGTTCTTATTGCCTCTTCTTCCCTTCCTCGTCCTCCTTTCTAGACACAGGGTCTCATTATGTGTCCCATGCTACTGACTATGTAATCCACACTGGCCTCAGGATCCCAAGTGCTAGGATTCCAGGCATGCATTACTAAGCCTGGTTGTGAAGATTTCTTTTATGATTCTTAACGATCTTTAGATTTTCTATTATATTTTGAAATAATATTGATAATTTGTATTTTTCTAGGGAAAAATCCCTTTTCAAGCATGAATTTGTTAATTTAAGATTAAAGAGGCTATACTTTTTCTTTGTTCTTACAACTTTCTCTGTGCCTATATTGAAGTTTTTCCTGATTTCTAAAGTGTATTTGTATCTTTCTTTTATCTGATCACATATACCAAAGGCTTCTCCTACTGCATTCATGACCTCAAGGAAGTAGCTTTCAGTTTTATAAACAAATTCTATTGTTTGCGCTTTTTTCTATTTCTATGTCATTAATTTGGTTTATTGTCTCCATTGCTGTGCATGATTTTTAACTGCTTCACTTCTTGATTGCTGAGATATTTATCCCTTTTCTTATTTTCAAATAAGTGACTAAAGACATAAACCTTCCTCTGTGAACTACTTTAGTTATAACCAACCAATACTGACTAGTAGAGCTCTCATCTTTCATGTTTATAAATTGTTAGCACTTTATGTCTTTATTTCTTCCTTAATCCATGGAGAATCATGTCTTTTTTATTCCTTAAATGAAAAGCTTGGAATAGGATATTCTCATTTTTGTTGCTATTATTTAATGTTATAGTACTATGTTCAGAAATATAGAGTATGATTTCTGCATTTGGACTTTATGAAGGTGCTAATCATTTTTTTTTTTTTTTTTAGTATTCCACAGACTGAAGCATGTAAATTCTTCTTTATATAAAACTTATAAATACCTAAAATGTATATGTGATGTATGTAAGATTATCAAATGTGTTTTGCCCAGCAATACCTTCACATGACTCTCATAATAGGATAAAAGATGATGACATCAAATTAAAAGAGAGATTAATGGAGAGAGGGAGGATATGATGGAGAGTGGAGTTCTGAAGGGAATGGAGGGGAGGAGAGGGAAATATCATGGTTTATTGTCTGTAAGTATAGAAGTTGTCAATTAAAAAACTCAAAAAAAAGAAATTCCATATATTTTGGTTTTTTTAATTTTATCTATTTATTTGAGACAGAGAGAGAGAGGTAGATAGAGAAAATGGGTGTACCAGGGCCTCCAGCCACTGCAGATAAACTCCAGATACATGTACCACCTTGTACAACTGGCTTACGTGGGTCCTGGGGAATAACCTAGATCCTTTAGCTTTGCAGGTAAGTGACTTAACCAATAAGCCATCTCTCCAGCCTGATTTTGTGTTTTTAGTTTCATTCATTTCTGGGAATTTTTATTCCATTTTTTTTATTTCTTCAATTATTCAATCATTATTCAATAGTGCATTGTTTAATCTCCACTAGTTTGTGTATTTTCTGTAGTTTTGTTGCATTTTGGTCAGATAAAATATAAGGAGATATTTCAATTTTTAAAAACTTTTTGAGACTTCCTTTGTGTTCTAGCATGTAATCTACTTTAGAAAAAGTTTTATGTGATACTGAGAAGAATGGATATTCTTCAGGGTGGAATGTTTGGTAAATGTCTGTTAGCTCCATTTGATCTACAGTGTTATTTAAGTCCAGTGTTTCTCTGTTTATTTTTGTCCATCTGAGATATCAATGGGTGAAAGTGGGCTATTGAAGTCACCAACTATTGCTGTGTTGGGCATTATCTCTAACTTCATATCTAGTAAATTTTATTTTATACAATCAGGTACATCTGTATTTGGTGTGTTTATATTTAGAAATGCAATGTTTTTCTTTATGGTTTGTTTCCTTAAACAATTTAAAGTGACCTTGTTTATCTGTTCTGAATAATTTTGGTTTTAAATCTCTTTTACCAGAAATTAAAATAGAAATGCTTGCCTGTTTCTTGGTTCAAATTGCTTGAAATGTCTTTTTATATTCTTTCACCCTAAGGTAGTCAACTGTCTTTGATGATGAAGGGAGTTTCTTGAAGGCAAAAAAAAAAAAAAAAAAAAAAAAAGACTGATCCCGTTTTCTAATCCAGTCTGTTATTCTGTATCTTTTGACTGGGGGATTGAGACCATATCCAAAGTTATTATTGAAAAGTGTAGGTTAATCCCTGTTGTGATTTTATGATGCTTGGTGTTTTCTTATTATTTACTAGCTCATTTATTATTTTTCCTTCTTGTAACTTCTTGAATGTGTTTATCCTTCTCTCTGATGCAGTCTTCCATCCAGCATGCTCTGTGCAGCTGGATTATTGCTTACAGATTCCTTTACTCTGCTTTTATCATGGAAAGTTTTTCTTTTTCCTTCTTTTACTTCTGAGTATAGGTTTGGTTGGCAGCTGTGGTCTTTCAATATTTTAAATAAAAATTTACAAGCCCTTCTGGAGTTTAGAGTTTTAGAGTCTCCATTATAAAATGAGCTTTTCTTCTCATGGGCCTGCCTTTATATGTGATTTGATGTTTTTCTGTTGCATCTTTCAAGATCCGTTCTTTGTTTTGTGTATGTAGCATTCTGCCTATAATATGACATGGAGAGATTCTTTCCTGGTCCTGTCTATTTGCTGTTCTGTATGCCTCTTTTATCTGATGGGAATCTCTTTCCCATTTGGGAAATTTCTTTTGTAATCTTATTTAAAAAAATTTTTCTTAGAAGAGAGACTAGCTGGAAAGATGTGATTCAGTGAATGGGGGATTTAGGAGAGGCAAGGGAGAGGGGGTTGGGAGGGTATTATGATCATTATAAGTTTTATTTAGGGAAATTTTCAATAAAAAAGTTTAAAAATATATTCTATGTGCCCTAATATTCTTCTTCTATACACGTTATTCAAACATTTGGTCTTTTTGTGGTATCCCAAATACCTCTCCTGCTCTAGTCATATGTTTTGTTTTAACTTCTCATTAAATTTGACTGATTGATCCAATTCTTCTAACTTGTGTTCAAGGCCTGATAGTATGTGTTCTATTTGGTCCATTTTTTTGGCATAGCTTTCCATGTGCCTTTTTTTTGACTTGCTGTATTTCTCAGTTCCAGCTTTATTTCACCTTCATTTTTGTTCAGGAATTCTATCCCTTTTTTAATTCCATTTTCTTATCCTGGTTTGACTTCCTTATTTCATGTATCTGGTTGTGTTCTCTTGGAATTCATTCAATTATTTAAGTCCTCTTTGAATTTATTCAGGATTTCATTCATGCCTTTATCCATGCCTTTTTTTTTTTTTTTTGACCACATTTATAACCCTTCTTTTATACTCTTTGTCTGGAGTTTCTTCTAATAAGCTTTCATGAGGGTCCTCTATTATGGGATTGGTCATTCATGTAGAAGACATACTGACATGGCATTTTATGTTACTCATTTTGGATTGAGACTTTCTCATATGCAGATAATATGTTGGTCAGGTCTATGTGGTAAATCTGTATGAAGTGAATATCTAGAACAACGCTTGATGTTTATCTGTGTCCACTCATTTTTGCTCTACTGTTTTTTGGGGGGAGGGAGGGGAGGTTGATCAGTCTGAGAGATATTTGGGGCTGTTCATGGATAGGGTAGATGAGGTGATCTCTGGCTGAAGTTGTGCCTAAACTCACATGCAAGTCCTCACTCTGCTTCACTTCTAATGGCTAAAATACTAGCAACCCTGGGAGAGAAAGGGAGGGCACCAGGGAGAAGCTAAGTTCCAAAACTCACGTGTATGGGTCCTTGACTCCAATAGCAAAGCACTTCCCTAAGAGTAGGACAAGCAAGATGTTACAAGTATGTGTGTCTTGGCTTTGAAGGACTGTCTCAGGCCTGCAGAGGAGAAAATAAAGCATGCTGGGGGAAGAAGTGTGCCCAATCTCATGAACAAGTCGTACCCCCACCCAGCTTTAATGACTGATGGTTGGCAGCCTGGGGTGGGTCAGAACCTTTTACTGTTGTCTTTTTATTTTATATGAATTCTAAATTTTGTGTTTAAAAATAGTTTAATCTTTTATAACCATTTTGTTGTTGTTTAGTCACCCCTAACTATGTGTTTCATTTTCAAACAGGACTTTTCTACCGAGTAACATACTTTAAAAAAAAATATTTATTTATGAGAGAGAGAGAGGGAAGGACAGAGAATGGGCATGCCAGGACCTGCAGCCACTGCAAAGGAACTCCAGATGCATGCACCACCTTGTGCATCTGGCTTAGGTAGATTTTGGGGATTCTAACCTGGGTTCTTTGGCTTCACTGACAAGCACCTTTTATTTTACATTTTTCGTATAGTTTCATTTACTTATGTATTTATCTTTACATTTAGCTTCTAGATACATCTAGAATTCATATTTATGTGATTATGATAACTATGAAAGTAAAGATAAATATAAATTAAGATGTGTTCAGTTTACTTTTTTTCCAAAATATATTTTGAAGCTAAAATTCCCAGGCCTCTTAGGACTCTCTAATGCCCATTGCACTTACCTAGCTATTCTTTTTCCAGTCATTTCAACATATCCCTTGTGCTTGGCTGTATGACGTGTTTTGATATTAGGTGAAAACAAGCCCTTATTCATTGATTTCCTTCAAATTCTTCTTAGCTAGTATTGTACACTTTTTAAAATACTATATCAAACAGACAAACATTAATTTTACTGTACACATGAGGCATAAAGAACACACATAAAATGAACAAAAATGCACCCCTAGCAACTCTTTTCATTCAAATAAAAAGTAAAAGAAGTGTACCTAATTTTGAAAAGGATCTGGTCAGAACTATAAACAAAATTGCCTTACTATATTGATTAACTGGACATACCTGACACATTTTAAATATTAAGTGTACCCAAATCAAATCATGGCATTTCTCTTAATTTTTAGTTTCCATGACCATTACTTAAATCATACATTTTTTCTTCATAGACACATGCACATTCACTAAGATGGTTTGTATTTTTGTGCATGAAATATTTTTATGTTACTTGATTATTTATTATAGAGAGATAGGTAAACTACTGATATTTACAAGTTGACAATTATGCTACTAAAAGCTCAGGATTGAAAAATATATGGTTTCCAATCAATTCCCTGGCATTTTGTAAACAAAAGATATTCTGTTTTCCTTCTCAGTATACTGATTCCTTACTCTTGTCTAAGAGAAATCTTGTTCTCATTGCCTCTTCTTCCCTTCCTCGTCCTCCTTTCTAGACACAGGGTCTCATTATGTGTCCCATGCTACTGACTATGTAATCCACACTGGCCTCAGGATCCCAAGTGCTAGGATTCCAGGCATGCATTACTAAGCCTGGTTGTGAAGATTTCTTTTATGATTCTTAACGATCTTTAGATTTTCTATTATATTTTGAAATAATATTGATAATTTGTATTTTTCTAGGGAAAAATCCCTTTTCAAGCATGAATTTGTTAATTTAAGATTAAAGACGCTATACTTTTTCTTTGTTCTTACAACTTTCTCTGTGCCTATATTGAAGTTTTTCCCTGATTTCTAAAGTGTATTTGTATCTTTCTTTTATCTGATCACATATACCAAAGGCTTCTCCTACTGCATTCATGACCTCAAGGAAGTAGCTTTCAGTTTTATAAACAAATTCTATTGTTTGCGCTTTTTTCTATTTCTATGTCATTAATTTGGTTTATTGTCTCCATTGCTGTGCATGATTTTTAACTGCTTCACTTCTTGATTGCTGAGATATTTATCCCTTTTCTTATTTTCAAATAAGTGACTAAAGACATAAACCTTCCTCTGTGAACTACTTTAGTTATAACCAACCAATACTGACTAGTAGAGCTCTCATCTTTCATGTTTATAAATTGTTAGCACTTTATGTCTTTATTTCTTCCTTAATCCATGGAGAATCATGTCTTTTTTATTCCTTAAATGAAAAGCTTGGAATAGGATATTCTCATTTTTGTTGCTATTATTTAATGTTATAGTACTATGTTCAGAAATATAGAGTATGATTTCTGCATTTGGACTTTATGAAGGTGCTAATCATTTTTTTTTTTTTAGTATTCCACAGACTGAAGCATGTAAATTCTTCTTTATATAAAATTTATAAATACCTAAAATGTATATGTGATGTATGTAGATTATCAAATGTGTTTTAAAATTTGCCACCTGACGACCTTGGGATGACTCAGAAGGCACAATGGTGCTGAGAAGAAGGGACAGAGGTGTGCTCAGTACTGAAACATCTCAAACCTACCTTCCAAGCCTCAGGGTCCATTGCGGAAGAGGGGGCGGAAAGAATGTAACAGCCAAAGAGAGAGTAGGACTCCTTACAACATGCTCCTCCAGACACAAAATGGCCTGGGTATCCATGACCTCACAGTGCCTGACACTACCTACACAAGACTATTGTAATAGTAGGAAAAGATCATGACTTCAAACTGAAAAGAGAGACTGATTGAGAGGGGGAGGGGATATTATGGAGAGTGAAGTTTCAAAGGGGAAAGTGGGGGGGGATGGAGGGAAGTACCATGGGATACTGTCTACAATTAAAGAAGTTGTTAATAAAAAATTTTTAAAATTAAAACAAAAATCTGCCACCTGAGCAGATGACTCAGTAAGAAAGAGCACTTGCTGGAGAATCACTGGGAGTTCAAGGCTAGGCAGAGATTACAGAGTGAGTTCCAGATCAGCCTGGGCTGCAGATTGAGACCCTACCTTGAGAAAACAAAACACAACAGTGTGTGTGTGTGTGTGTGTGTGTGTGTGTGTGTGTGTGTAGTTTGTACATCATTCTAAAATGTGGTAATTTCCCATAACCTCAGGTGGTTTTGATTAAGCTTCCTATTTAATGTACAGGAGACTGGAGCAGTATGTCACTAGGGGCAGATCTTGAGTCCAACCCTAAGGTATGTGTGTGTAGAGAACCAGCTTGAGCTCTAGCTGTTGGTTCTCTTTCTCTGTAATGGATGTATGATGACTGACCCAGCTTCTTCTGCCATGATGAAACTTCCCATGGAATCTTTAAGCCTGAAATAAACCCCTTCCTCCCTTAAACAGCGTCTGCTCCAGTGTTTGTCCCAGCAACAATTAGGTAGCTGAAACACACAGCACCTGTAGAGACAGGAGGACAGCTGCTCATCCAGTCTAACTGGTAAATGGAGGATCCCAGGTTCAGTAAGAGACTGGATCTCAGGGAAATAAGGTGAAAAAGTAATTGAAAGGACACCTGATGTCCTCCTCTGGCTTCCACACATGTACACACAGGAAAATACAAGTTGCACATGATGATACATGCCTTGACCCCACAAGTTGGGAGACTTAAGCAGGAGAATCTCCAGTTTGAGGCTAGTCAGTGATCCATATGAGAGACAGAGAGAGAGAGAGAGAGAGTATAAAAAAGAGGAGAGAAAAGAGAGATAATAACAGACAGTTATGTCAGAGGAGTAAATCATCAAATGAGAAAACATCCAGAAAAGATCGGAACCCAGGCATGGTGGAGCACACCTTCAATCCCAGCATTTAGGAGGCAGAGACAGGAGGACTGCCATGAGTTTCAGGATAGTCTGGGACTACATAGTGAATTCTTGGTCAGCCTGGGCTAGTGTGAGACCCTACCTTGAAAAACAAAACAAGGAACATACAAAAATATCTGTTCAGATAGTGAAGAAAGCTAGAAACTTGACCAAACTAGGCAGAAGAGCAAAGGATTCAAGCTAGGCAGTTAATTATAAAGATGTGGGGCATGGGGTTGTATTGTTTACTTTTCTCATTGCTGTGACCAAATACCTGACAGGACACACCTTTATGGAGAAAAGATATATCTTGGCTCATGGTTTAAGGGGATCCAATCAATCATAGTAGGAAAGGCATGACAGCTGGAAACTTGCTCATATATGAAAAGATCAGGAAGCAGACAAAGGAAAATTCTTGTGCTTGGATGGCTACATCCTAAAATTAGATGGGAAAGTGGCACCCTCATTCAGATTGAGTCTTCTGTCCTCCATTGAACCTTTCTAGAAATACCCTGAAAGACACACGCAAAGGTATGCCCCATTAAAGCCTAAAGTATTAAGTCATCCAATCCAGTTAACAATTAAAGTTAACCATCACAAGTGTAACTCTTCTTAACTTGACACCTAAGCATACCACTTTAAATCATAAAATTCCCCTATAGGCTCAGGGATATCTCACAATGCAAACTCCATTCATTAAAACTGCAAGTCCCAAAAGTTTTGACATTTTCAACACTGTTATAATGTCCAGAGTCTCTTCTGAGACTCAAGGCAATCTCTAAACTGTGAACCCCTGTGAAATAAAAAAAAATGTGGAGGACTTCTGGTCAAGATGGCATCTGCCTAACCACGCCTCATCTCACGGGGAAGGAAAGGCAAGGCATTTAGGGTTAAGTGGGGTTTTTAATGGTCTGCAGATCCTAGTAACACCTCCAGTGGGAGGGTGCAGAGGAGCAAAGTAGGCAATCCACTGATTCCCACCCACTCGGGTAGCCCACCAGTCCCCCAGTGCCCTCCAGCAGCAGTTCCAACCACAGGTTCCTCCTGCACTAAGTGCAGGCCTAGTGGACCCAGGCCAGCAGGCTAGCATTTGCCCCACCCTGGCCCCTAGGCTTTCCCACCCCCAAAGAGCACCACACATGAACCCCATCTCACTTGCTGCCACCTCCACACACACCCCACTCCCTCTCATGTGCAGAACCAGGCCAACTGGCTAGCATTTGCCTTGCCCTGCCCTGACCCAGGCTTTCCCATCTATGCAGAGTTCCACATGCAAATGACATCCCACTTGCCACAGCCCCACCATGCCTGCCCCCATGTGAACCCAGGTTAACAGGCTAGCTTTCACCCAGCCCTATCCCAACCTAGGCTTGCCCAACCCCATGGAGCTCACTCATGAACACCCTCCATCCCACTCACCACCACCAACCCACACACCCCCACCCTGATCGAACCCAGGTCAACAGCCTAGTATTTGCCCCACTCCACCACAACCTAGGGTTTCCGGCCTGTGGAGCTCCACACCTTCAGTCCCACTCACCACCAGCTGCATGCATGGACCCAGGTCAAGGGTAAACTACAGCTTCCTCCTAAATTTAATAAGATTCCCTTCACTGTGATGGGCAGACCACACCACAAAAGGATTGACATGAATAATCAAATGCAAGTAAATCCAACGAGATTGTCCAGTCCCACAATGGATGTCTCTAATCCAAACATAGAAGATACAATAGGATCAGAACCCCAAAATGAAGACATAATGCAATTCCAGACAAGAAAATAGCAGAATTAGCAGAAAATGAACAAAGGGCCAATAATTGTATGAAGGTTGTTCTTGCTAGATTAAATGTAATAGAAAAGAACCAGGAAGGGCTCTAAAGACAGTTAAATGATCTGACAGAGAGAGAAAAAAGAGAGGACCTCAATAACCAGCTGGCTAAGCTCAATGGAAACATAAATAAATGCAAGGATAAATTCCATGAAGCATTAAGAAAATCTGAAAATGATGTGAAAAGGGAATTTGACAGAGGGATGGAAACTATACAGAAACAAGCAGTAGTAAATACAAACCAAATTGAACAAGCCCAAAACTCTATAGAAGCTCTCAACAATTGGAGGATAGAAACTCAGAACTGGAAGACAAAACAGAAGAAACAGTTCGTGAGTCCAAAAGTTTCAATAAGTTAAAATTTTTTATGAACAGAATGCAAGGGAACTGTGGGATACCATTAAACATCCCAACATTTGATCATGGGAATACCAGAAGGGAAGAAATTCAGACCAAACACATGGAGAACTTATTCAACAAAATTATAGAAGAAAATTTTCCCACTCTCTCAAAAGAAAGTCCCATCAAGTTACAGGAAGGTAACAAAACTCCAAACAGACTTGACCAAATGAGAAATTCTGCAAGACATATTATCATTAAGACTCTAAAAAGCAATAACAAAGAGAAACTCCTAAAACCAGGTAGGGAAAAACAACACATTACCTATAAAGGTAACCCCATCAGAATAACTTCAGACTTCTGAGTGGAAACCCTGAAAGCCAGAAGGGCCTGGAATGGAACACCACAAAGTCTAAGAACTTATGGCTTCCAACCCAAACTACTCTACCCAGCAAAAGTAGCCCCCGTAATATAGATGGTGAAAGAAAAAACTTTTCATGAAAATAACTCAGCATTACAACTAAATGAACACAAAGCCAAATCTACAGTGGGTACTTCAGGGAATTCTCCACTCAGAAGAATCAAACAACCAATCTCAAGTGCCTGCAAGAAGCAGATAACAATAACCAAAGTCAGAAGAGGCATTAAAACCTACAAAGTGCAAGAAAACACCAAACCACATAAACCACCACTTTCATGACAGGAATTAAATCAAACTTTAATGGCCTTAATTCACCCATTAAGGGACATAAGCTAACAGGGTGGATCAGAAAATTAAACCCCTCAATCTGCTGTCTTCAAGAACCCACCTCACCACTAAACACAGATACCTCCTTGGGGTGAAAGGAAAATGATATGCCAAGCAAATGAAAATAATAAACAAGTAGGTGTGGCTATACTAATATCAGATAAAATAGTCTTTAAACCAAAAGTAATCAAAAAAGACAAAGAAGGCTGCTTCTTACTTATCAAGGGAATGATCCAATAAGAGGATATCACAGTCATCAATCTTTATGCACCAAACACAGGTGCACCACAGTTCATAAAACAAATCCTATTTGACAATAAAACAGAAATAACCACCAACACCATCATAGTTGGGGACTTCAATACTCCAGTATCTGCAATATATACATCATCCAAATATAAAATTAACAGGGAAGTAAGAGAGCTCAACAAAACCACAGATCAACTAAATCTAATAGACATCTACAAAACTTTGAACCCCAAATCCACAGATTACACATTCTTCTCTGCAGCCATGGAACTTTCTCTAAAATAGATCATATACTAGGCCATAGAGCCTGCCTCCATATATTTAGGAAGATCAACAAAATCTCCTGTATGATATCAGATCACAATGCTGTATTGTTAGAAATTAACAACAAAAGATGCGTCAAGAATCCCACCAACTCTTAGAAACTGAACAACACACTTTTTTATTGGTTATGTATATAATATGAATGTGTGCAGGTTGGTGCCATCATTAGCCTCCTCCCTGTCCAGCCCCCTCTGAAGAGACCCTCCTCATTGGGGAATGTGGGTCATGCATTGTGGGGGGTAACCATCAGTTATGGGGAAGAGGCAATGTCTGTGCATAATGACCCAACTTGTGGCTCTAACGATCTTTCTGTCCCCTCTTCTGTGAATTTCCCTGAGCCATGTTGGGTTTGTTTTAGGTCTACTTCAGTGATGAAGTCTTGAGAGCCTCTGTGTCTCTGGATATCTGGTTTGGAAGAAGCTGAGTGTTCTCATTGTCTATGTCCTTCACCCTTGTGTTGGTACCAGGTTCACCAAGAAAGCAGCACTCTTGCTCATTTCCCCAATTACTCTATGGTATCAGCTGGAGCCCTGGTGAAGTGTGGCAGGTTGATCATCTCCTAAGGTTTGGTGTCCATCTCAAAAAGAGAAGCAAATTTTCCAATAGAGATTGAGGTCAACATCAGATAAATTGGATAACCATTATTATTTTAGAGAAAATTTAATAAGTGTAGGCCCTCTTGTAGCCCATGATTGGTGGGAGCTTGATAGTGAAGAGTGTGCTCATCTTTTGGATATGGTTCTGACTTGTTTCCCTGTTCCTGCTATGAGTTCCATTCCACTGAGTGGATCTGTTAGCCAAATCTAATGCATGCAACTTGGTGAACCAATGAGTTTTGTTAGGGTTACTTACAGAAGCATAGGCTAAGGATTACATACAGGAGCATACGTAACTTATGGCCATCTTCTGTACTCCAAAAAATGTCTTTCTTCCCCAAGCAACTGTTAATTCTCTATGTATCCTTGGGGAAAGATGGGGTATTGGGGTATTGTGAGTTCCTCCCTCTATCATCCACTGACCCATGGGGAGGGCCAAGACCACATGAGTGCATCTCCACCCTATGACAGAAAGTTAATAGCCCCAATGCTGTGCAAGTCTGCTTCTGGTAGTCATAGCAAAGAAAATATACTCAGAGGACCACATTCCACAATAGCATCCTTGCTCCCTTCTGAAACTTCATGAGGATAGTCTTAACTGTCCCTATTTCCATTGGTACTCTGATCTTCTGGCATTCTACCAGAATGGCCCATTAAGCTTTAAGTCACAGCTTTAAATTCTTCATGCCTCCTAGAAACCAGCTCCAAAGACTTGCAGACCACATAGTTGGGTTAATCATCACAGTAGCCACAATTCTCTGTTCCAGTTTTCTGTATTAGTTATTGTTTGCATTGCTCTGACCAAATGCCTGACAGCAACGTAAAGAGGAAAAATTTATTTTAACTCAAGATTTAAGGGGAAAGAGTTCATCATGGTAAAGGAAGAATAGAGTCAGGTAAATTGCTCACATCTGAACAGTGGAGAAGCAGAAGATGTAATGCTGATGCTCAGCTGACTTCCTCTTTTCCCCTTTTTATACAGTCCCAAATCCCAGCTACTGCTAGAATGCTACCCACTTTTAGGATGTGTCTTTCTTCCTCAACAAAACCTCTTTGGAAAGACTCAAAAAAAGTAAACATCATTAATTTCTTTATCCAATAAATCTGTTAATCAAAACTAACCTCATAAAGATATAGGAACAGATGAATGTCAACACCAAACTGAACCAAGGTGTTACCTCTCACAACTAAAGAGTATGTCTTTCCTCTGTGAGATCATTTAGTTAATCACCTTGTTGTAAATAGGGAGATGCAGTGAAGCCAATGGACCATAGCTGGCTGGAATACAAATGCTATAAGTTCAAGTGTAATCTAAAGACTTTGCACTACTTCATCATGTGGCAATAACCAGTAGTAAAAAAAATTTTCTTATGTCCCATGAGAGATGCAATGGTAGATATAAAAAGTACACGACCCTTAGGAAACAAAGCTAAACTCCTCCAAGTGGAGCAATCAGTAAGGGCACATGTTCTTATATTACTCTAACCTAGTAATAAGTTTTTCATGTAACTTCAAAAAGACACAAAAGGCATGAATGATTTAAGGGCTTGAACTCAAAAGAAAACCAAAATGACTTTTAGTCATGAATCTATATTCTCCTGAGATAGAAAAACAAAATTACATCTTATATGACAATAATATCATGAACTTATAAAGCAAAGTAAACTAGTACAGATTGTTTCACATTTGCAGAAACTCTAAACAAAGTTCTTGATAATTAATTTCTAAAATATATCCCTTCCCTCCATCCCTTCCCTGCAGATATGTGCACATAAATTATAATAAGGAATGTTGTTATGCAATTTGATTCAAAGTGCTTTTTGTAAAGTGCATAATGATGCATGCTGAGAAGATGCAGGCATGTCTAATTGGATATAATTAAAATAATGATGTGTGTTTAAAATAATGATACATTTAAAATGTTAAATGTAAGTGGCTGAAGAACCTGTAATAAAAAGTCAAAGCAGTAACTAGTTTTTGATTACCTGATTATTCACAGAGCTAATACCCTTCATTTAACAAGTAATGCAGGTAATGTTGTAATAATGTCACAGTGGAGGGCTTTGGGAGTCCTGCTGACATGGTAAGCCTCTATTTCCCTTATTAGGACCCATCAGATATTTTTCCGTCAGAACAATCTCTTCATCAAAAAGAAATGATTTGCTGTGTGTGTGTGTGTGTGTGTGTGTGCAGCGTGCGCGTGCTCACACACATAGATATGCATATTTGAGGGTGTATGTGTGTGTATAATTTCCCTCCTAGATAGGTAAAATATTGACAATTATGGAGGTTCTATTATGATATCACAAAGTTTAATGAATTTTTCCTTTCTATTTTGTATACATTTGATATATCTTTGAATAGCATACATTTGAATATAAGGTCTATATTTGATCATTTTGCTTACTCTACTCAATGGATAGAAGTTATCAACATGAGTTATCAACATGAGAACATGTCCTAAGCTTAGTGTATGTAGTCTCAGAAATTCTCTTTAAATAAGTGGGCAAAGAGCAGAAAAATGGATACTTTTCACTTTTAGCTCTGGATAGGTAAGATTCACTGTAATGACTATTCTTTGATTCAGTTGTCTCCCACCATCTGGAGTTTTTTGGCCCTGTCCTTGTCTTTCCTCATGCCTCTGATTCAAGTTAAATCAATGGTTTATATCTGTCTCATTATTTTTCAGAGTATGGTCCCCATCCATACACAAGGACTTCTCAGATGTGCAGTCAATGAGCCAGTGTTCCACAGCATAGACATCACATTACTTTTTGTCCTCTGCTGCCCAGCTGTGACCTCCAACAGAGGCCAGTTCAATTCCCTGCAGGGCTGTGCAGGCAATTAGTGTCCTTGAATCCCCAAGACTATAATTCATGATCGGTAGTTGGGTGAGGCAAATGGCTTGGTTTGTTTTATTCTTAATTTTTATTCATTGCTAATATTACAAAGCTTTTGTGCTCAAAAGGAAAAATAAGTCTATGACACATTTTAAATATTTCCTAAGATTGTACATGTTATTTATATTTCCTTATTTATTTATTATTGTACATGTGTGAGAGTATGTGGTATAGTGTGGTGCATGTGTTGTGTATGGCGTGTAGTTTATGTAAATATGTGTGCAGATGCACATGTGTACAGAGGACAGAGGAGAAAATCAGGTTTCCTCATCACTCATGTATTGCTTTTCTTGAGACAAAGTCTCTCCCTATACTTGGAGCTTCTGTCCATCAGTAAGCCTCAGCAATTCTCAGGTCTGTGCCCCCTAAGAAATGAAGTTAGACGGGAATGGCTATGCCCAACTTTTTACAAGGGTTCTGGGAAACTGAACTTGGCAGTAGCTGGCCCAAAATGCCCTCATGCTTAAGTAGTAAGTACTCTTAATTTCTAAGCCACCTTCCCAGACCTTGTCCTTTAATTTATTATTTATTTATTTATTTTAATTTTTATTTTTTTACAACTTTCATAATTGTAGACAATATCCCATGGTGATTCCCTCTGTCCCCCCACTTTCCCTTTTGAAACTCTACTCGCCATCATATCCCATTCCCCTCTCAATCAGTCTCTCTTTTATTTTGATATCATGATCTTTTCCTTCTATTATGATGGTCTTGTGTAGGTAGTGTCAGACACTGTGAGGTCATGCATATCCACGCCATTTTATGTCTGGAGGAGCACGTTTTAAGGAGTCCTGCCCTTCCTTTGGCTCTTACATTCTTTCTGCCCCCTCTTCTGCAATGGAACCTGAGCCTTGGAAGGTATTAGAGATATTTCAGTGCTGAGTACTCCTCTGTCACTTCTTCTCAGCACCATGGTGCCTTCTGGGTCATCCCAAGGTCACCACCATCTGAAAAAAGATGCTTCTCTAACCAAAAGTGAGAGTAGCATTAATATATGGGTATGAACATTAACAGAAATGCTTACTGGGCAGTTTGGTGAGCATAGTATATACATTTAGCCAGACACCTGCAGACGTTATACCCCTAGGCCTCATGACTACCCCTGTTGTAGATTTTCAGTATCAGGGATGTATTCCCTCCCATGGAACAGGCCTCCAGTCCAATTAAGAGACATGCCACTGTCATACCTGTTGGCTCATTTGGCCTGACTGGCCAAATTTAAGGCTTGCACTGTTGAGTATCACCACTGATGATTTCTCTCTCCCCCATTGAACTGCTGCTGACTTTCTGTCAGCTGGTCCACATGGAGGAGGCTTTCAGCTCAGCTCCAGCAGGATTTCTCAGTGACCTTGCAGCCAAGTATGTGGAATCTTCAGCAATAGGGTCTTACTGTCTATTCCTGGTGGGAAACCAAAGGCCTTGGCAATGGCCTGTAATGTTTTGGGGGTATTAGGAACCTCCCTGGCCAACAACTCACTGGAAGGTATCCCTTCCCTGGCACTGAAAATTTTCTAGTAACAATATGGCTTCTGAGTGTTCCATTGTCCAGAAAAGTAGGTTTCCATATGACTTTTTTTTATATCCTCTTAGATTGTCCTCTAATTTTATGTTTAGTAACGTTGCATGAATTCTTCCTGAGGAGATGCCATTGAGTGTGTTCCCCCAAGCTGCATATCCCAGACACTCTAAAGGCCAATTCCATCAAAGATTACCTTGCAAACCAATGAGTTTCTTGGGCTTTCTAATAGAAAATGGTTAAATGCTACTTACAGAGATGTGGAGAGCCCAAAGCAGCCTCATTGAAAAGTCTCTTTCCAACATATTTTATCCCAACATGGGTAACAACCTTTCCCTGGCTGCATGTAGTACTCAGAGTCCCCTGATCTTTTACCCTCTCTATACTCTGATCACCCCCTGAGGCCCTAGATCTTATGTATCATTACACATAGCTGGCACAGGGTTTACCTGAGATCTCAAGTGAGGGTTCATCTTCCCCTGCCCCTCTCCTTCTATAAGGGAACAGACCCAGTCTGCAGAGTCTCTCATCTGCACTTGTAGCTGCTATTGATAAAGATGTCAATAGTGTTTTTTCTTGGAGGACTGCATCACACAACAATCATTTTGATGAATAAATTCTATTGTCAACTTGACCAGATTAGAATCAAGTAAGAGACATGCCTCTTGAGCACGTCTGGCATTTTCAGGAAGGATTGATAGAGGGGGAAAGACTTTCCCCTAGAGTGGGCAGCCTTTTCCATGGTGGACTATATATGAAAAAGGTCTCAGAGAACAGAGGGCCTTTTGCCTGGCTGCCTGTGATACTGTTTGTGCATGTACCCTGTTTCACGAACATCAGAAACTAGCTTTGTCAGTCTTTCAAAACTGGCTAAAGACCAGAGACTCTCCATGAATCCTCCAGGCCTTCACTGCCAGGTTGGGACTGCTGAGGCATCCAGCCTAGTGGACTGAGGAGCTACCAGATTCTCCATCTCTCCAGTCTACAGACAGCTGTTGTACTGCCCAGCCTGTAAGCTAATATAATAAATTTTCTTTACAATACATACTCATTCTGTCGATTTTTCTCCTCTAGAGAACTTTAATATAGTAAATGATAGATTATAATCATGATTTTTAAGAGTTTGAAACAGCTAATGTTGACCTTAAGAGATGATTCTGAAGAATTTGTTAATTCTCCCAGTGATTAACAGTAGCAGGTTAGCAGATTCATATTAAAACTGATACTGAAGTAGAAATATTTTCTTTGCATAAACACACATAGGGCATCTAGAAAACAGCATACATTGAAAATAAAGAGAAAGAAACATTCTGACATTATTTATTTTCTTTATGGAAATTTAATTTCAGTTGATATGAGCTATGATACCAAATGTTTTACTATCCAATGGTCATGAGCTAGTTTATAAAGTAAGCTTATTTTTCCTATTCTTTTCATAATTTTATCACTCAACATCAGCTTTACTAACAATATAATGAAGGAATACAGTTCAAATCATACCCAGGTTAATGTATGGTACACATTTTAGCATCTCTCCAATGAGATTGGAGAAAATTTTGAAACCATTGACCATCAAAGACTATACAATTACTTTTCTGTCAATACTAAAGCAATGAGGGAGTCATTTTTATTTCACAACATTAGTTATAGATCTACAAAATCCAATTCTCAAGTACCAGGACTGAACTGACTGAATTCTTGTACAATTCTTGTCAGCTAACACATCCTAGTGACTATCCAGGATCCCACCTAGATATCTGAAAAATCATTATACATATCCCATGAGAATTTCTATATTTGAAATATTATATATTATGTATGTCTCAAAAGGTAGTTGGAGAATTAGCTTTATAAAATTTAAATAAGTAATATTTTATATAAAATTCTTCTCTCACCAACTTTTAACACTGTCTAGTTAGTTTTCTAGATATTTCTCCTTGTGCTGTCTCATTTCCATCTCAACCATCTATCTCTGACTCAGATCACCAGCAGATTGTATGTGGTAAGGAAATAGGAAGCCCATAGAGAACAAGCAAGGATGAGGAGGGAAAAGAGCCAATAGAAACTTTTTCTGGAGGCCTAGAGATATGGCTCAGATGGTAGAGTGTTTGCCATGATGGGTTCAATCCCAGCAAGCATAAAGAATGTATAGTGGCAAATGTGTTTAATTCCAGCACCTAGAAGGACAATGAGTAGCTCATAAAAGAAACTTTTTCTGGAACCAAAGTTTTAAATTATGCTAGAGCTAAACAAAATGTTGCCAAATTGTTTATTTTGCAAGTTAGTGAAATTTTCTTCCATATCAAGATGCAAGAGACAAATTTTAGAAAGTCATAATTTTCCCCAAGACTTAAAATAAATTTAACCTTGATCAAACACATAATCTTGCAATGCTCATAGGTTAGAACTGATGTCCTTCCATTGGGCAGATTTACAGGCTAAAATGCAACCAAGCTTAGGATCCCGTGGCTCCAAATACAACTGTAAATGAAGAGTTCCAAACCACATTGTTAACCTGTCACTTCATTCTCTTCTGCTCAGCTCCTCTATTTTTCAGATTCAAATGCTGTCTCCATAGTCTAAGGGACTGATTTTCTAAATCAATGTCGGCAAGGGACAAAATATGTATTTACTTTCACAATGTTATTTCTGCTGATCTTGGAGCCTGGGAGGTCTTTCCATCTTCTCTAGTCTTCAATTTCTTTCTTGAGTGTTTTTATGTTTTCATTATAGAAGTCTTTCACACTTGGGTGTTATTACAAGTATTTTGTTGTTGATGATGCTATTTAAAAGGGGGTAATGTCTCTAAATTCTTTCTCTGCATCTTTGTTCTTTGCATATAGAAAGGCTACTGAATTTTTGTGTGTTGATTTTGTATCCTGCTATTTTGCTGAAGGAATTAATCATGTTTAAGTGTTTTAAGATGGAGGTTCTTGGGTCAGTTATGTATAGAATCATGATGTCTGCAAGTAGAACTAACTTAACTTCTTCCTTTCCAATTTGTAACCCTTCTATTTCTTTCTCCTGTTTTATTGCTTGGGCTAGGACATCTAGTACTATGTTGAAGAGCAAAGGTGAGAGTGGGAACTCCAGTCTTGTTCCTGATCTCACTGGGAATTCCTTAAGTCTTTCCCCCTTAAGTATTATTTGGGCTTTAGGTGCTTTATATATAGGCTTTGTGTTGATATATATACCATCCATGCCTATTCTATCCAATGTTTTGATCATAAAGTGATGTTGGATTTTGTTGCAGGCATTTTCTGCATATATCAAAATGATCATGTGTTTTTGTGATTAAGCTTATTTATGTGGTATATTACATTGATAGATTTCCATATGTTGAACCAACCCTGCATTCCTGGGATAAAGCCTACTTGATCAAGGTGGAAAATTCTTTTGATATGTTGTTGAATTCAGTTTGCAAAGATTTTGTTCAGGATTTTTGCATCTAAGTTCATCAGGGATATAGGCCTATAGTTTTCTTTTCTTGCTGTATTTCTGTCTGGTTTTGGTATTAGGATGATACTAGCTTCATAAAAGGAGTTGGGGAGTTTTGCCTGTTCTCTGCATTAACATTGTGAAAATGGAAGTCATACCAAAAGCAATATACAGATTTAATGCAATACCACTAAAAATCGTGGCATTATTCCTCACAGAGTCAGAAAAAATAATCTCAAAATTTATATGGAATGGCACCAGGACTCAGATATCCAAGCATTTCCTCAGCAAAAGAAACACCTCTGGAGGCATCACCATACCTGATCTAAAACTACATTACAAAGCCATGGTAACAAAAACAGCATGGGACTGGCCAAAAAAAAAAAAAAAAAGGATTATAGACCAATGGAACAGAACTGAGGATCCAGACTTTAGGTCAAGTAACTACAGCTACTTGATCTTCAAAAAAGCCATTAATAATGCAGACTAGAGGAAAGACAGCATCTTCAACACATGATGCTGGACAAACTGGATAACCATATGCAGGAAAATGAAACTAGACCCAAACATCTAGCCATGCACAAAGTTCAAATCCAAATGGATTAGACTTCAATAAGACCAGAAACTCTGCTACTACTGGAAGAAAAAATAGGAAGAACTTTCCATGATATAGGAGTGGGAAAAGATTTCCTTAACAAAACCCCTGTAGCTCAGGAACTTAAACAATCACTCAACCATTGAGATCTCAAGAAGCTGAAAAGTTTTTTCACAGACAAGCATACAATAAGCAGAGCCAACAGATTACCAACAGAATGGGAGAAAATTTTTGGCAGATGTACAACTGATAGAAACCTAATTCCCAGAATCTACAAAGAACTCAAAAACCTAAACAATAAAATAATCAAACAACCCACTCACAAAATGGGGCAGAGAACTGAATAGGGAGTTCTCAGAGGAAGAATTACAAATGGCAAACACACACTTAAGAAAATGTTCAATATATCTAACCATCAGGAAAATGCAAATTAAAATATATATGAGATTCTACCTTACCCCAGTAAGGATAGCAAACATTAAAAATTCAAATGAAAACAAATGTTGGTGAGGATGTGGAGAAATAGGAACACTCATTCACTATTGGTGGGAATGTAGGATGGTACAGCCACTATGGAAAGCAATATGGAGGATCCTAAAAAGGGTGACTATAGAGTTACCAACAGATCCAGTTATTCCCTGACTGGGCATTTACCCCTAAAAGTTCCATGCCTCAGTTTACAGATATTTGCTCTAACATGTTTATAGCTGCTCAATTATTAATAGCTAAGAACTGTAATTAACTCAGATGCCCATTAATGGAAAAATGGATAACCAAGATGTGCTATATTTGCCCAATGGAATTCTACTTAGCAGTTAGAAACAAAATGACACAATGAAATTTGTAGAAAAATGGTAGAACTTGGAACAGATAACAGTCAGTGAACTCACCCAATCACAGAAAGACAATTATTGCATGGTCTCACTCATCTGTGGCTCCTAACCTGGATCAGCCTGAGAAACTTATGTACCTAATAAGCATCTCAAGGACCAGACATTAGGGAGGGTGGGGCTGGAGAGGAGGGTAATGGTGGGAGGACACAAAACTGAACCCAAATGGAACTGGTACCATAAAATCCTATATCCTGGAAGACAGACTAAAAGGTTGAACCCTCATGAGGAGCTTAGAGGGAACACCTGAATCAAAGGGCCCTCGAGAATATGATGAAGACTTACTTTAATTTTCTCCTGTTTTGTTCTCTCTCTCTCTTTTATATTTTCTTCCTTCTTTTCCCTTGGCACTGGCATGTAACTCTCAGTATCAGGATGCAGTTAACACCCACAATGAGCTGCTGATTAGAGAGACGCACAAGGTTTCCCAAAAGAAGACAGACTTCTGCCAGAACACTTGATAATCCACCACAGGTTAATGGTAAGACCCTACTGCTGAACACAGCATATGCTGTTGGTATGGAACATGAAGAGACCTGGCTGGAATGTGGAAGAGATAATTAGCCTGTCTGTGCCAGAAGATGCTACATGAGCTACTGGGGGAAATGGCCAATATCTGTCTAAGCAACTTGAGGTCTATGCTACACAAAAGCAAACAACCTGATGTGATGCTCACACAAGTGCAATAGTGGCACACAGCCATGGTGAGTAACCAACTGCTTTGATTGGCTAACAGATCCGTGCAGTGGAAAGGAAACAATATCTGGAATTGGGAAACAAGTCAGAATCATATCCAAATAATGAGTTCACTCTCCAAAATCAAGCTCCCACCAATCTTGGGCTACAACAGGGCTTCCACCTATTAAATTCTCTCTAAACTAACAATGGTTAACCCATTTAACCTGTGCTGACTTCACTCTCCACTGGAGAATCTGCTTCTCTTTTTCAGATGGACATGGGACCTGAGGAGAAAATCAGGCCATCACACTTCACCAGGGTCCTAGCTGAAACCATTGAGGAACTGGGGAAATAAACAAGAGTGCTGACTTCCGGGTAAGATGGCATAGGAGCCACGCCAAACCAGATCAGGGAGGGATTTAAACAAAACTACACTCTTCTTCGGAAAAGATCAGAATATTTTTTCCGGGAAACAGTGGAAATCTCACTTTGGGGGTTGTGGCCCGACACACTCCACGGCGGCTGGAGCAGCCGCCCCAATCCGCAGCGCTAAGCCACTGCTCAGATCAGCTGAGACTCGCTGAGCTTCCCCTGCAGCCACTGTTGCTGCCGCTGCCGCTGCAGCTCCCGCTGCCGCTGCCGCCGCTGCAGCAGAAACAAACAACAACAACAACAACAAAAATAATAAATAAATGGGGAACTTTCCAACCTCATCAGGCTCCTCTCAGAGTCCAGAAAGTGAGGAAAAGTCTGCTGAACTACTGAAAGAGCTACAGGAGAACACGGTGAGCCACTACAAGCCTCCTGAACTCACCCATCCCCCAACCATCAGATCCCCAGCGAATTGGCAGAATTCAACCATTAGCAGCAGTCTGTACTACATCATCAACACCTGACCCAGCACAGCTAAGCCAAGCTCCACAGCTCAGGGAACGAGGTGGGCACTAAGCATTGGTGAGTTTGGAAGCCACACCAAAAGGTAACAAAGACCTGCATTGGAAGTGCTAACCTCCCTTTCCAGGTCAGGGCAGGTTATGGGTTACATATTGGTGGTTGGCCTTACCATTTTCAAATAAGCTGAATATGAGGTGTTGAATATTGCTGCCTGTAATACTTTTGGATTTAAAGGGTCTTTATCTTTTACTTCTGTCATTATTGGGGGCAGGGTCTGATTCCTAACTGACAAGATTAAAGGTGTGGAAGAAACACACCCTTAGGGATTTTGACATTATAAGACTCTTTGTTTCAATTCCCACACTTGTATACTCTGTGCTCATGTTAATTGAATGTGCATTTGGCTCAATTGAAGTTTAGAACTTGCTACTAAATTGTTCCAGCAGTCCACTACAATACTTGCTTACCAAGCAAAGTCAACATCTAGGATTACCTTTGAGGTGGACCTGGGTACAAGTGCTACACTTGGCACCTTAAACCCATATCCACACATAAGAACACTGCATATAACTAGAAACCCTAAGCTTTAAATCAATCCAGGATGCAAAAATCACTACATTATAATACAAGAAACACAAAGAATCAAGACAATGCAATCCCACCAAAAATTACAAATCCATCAGAATTGTTCACCAATGAAACAGTTTTAGATGAAATTCCTGACAAAGATTTCAAAGGAATGATGTTATCTATACTCAAAGAAATAAAAGAAGAAATGAAAGCAATCCAAGAAGAAAACAAAGGAATTAGAGAAGAAAACAAACTGTTGAAGGAGATTACAGAGAAACAGTTTAATGAAATAAAAAGGTCATTAGAGGACATGAATAAGGAAATAGAACTACTGAAGAAAAACCAGGCTGAAATCCTAGCCCTGAGGAACACAGTCAGTGAAATAAAAAAACTCTGTGGAAAGTCTCACTAGTAGAATGGATGAAGGAGAGGACAGACTATATAAACTAGAAGACCAGAAGGCAGACCTATCACAGTCCAACAAAGAGAAAGACAAGCTAATAGAAAGGTATGAATGGGAACTCCAAGACATGTGGGACTCTATGAAAAGATCAAACATAAGAATTCAAGGTATAACAGAAGGGGAAGAATTTCAATCCAGAGGCTTAGTAGGTGTTTTCCACAAAATCATAGAAGAAAATTTTCCCCAAATTGGGAAAGAAATGCCAATGCAGATACAGGAAGCATTTAGAACACCAAACAGACAAAACCTAGAAAGATCCTCTTCTCGCCATGTTATAATTAAACTACTAAATACGCAAACCAAAGAAAATATATTGAAAGCAGTTAGAGAGAAAAAGCAAATGACCTACAAGGGGAAACCCATCAGGGTCACAGCAGATTACTCAACACAAACTTTAAAAGCCAGATGGGCCTGGAGTGATGTATTCCAAGTCCTGAAAGATAAAAACTGCCAACCAAGATTACTTTATCCTGCAAAGCTTTCTATCCAAATTGATGGAGAAACAAGGACATTCCACAACAAAGACAGGCTAAAGGAATTTATGACAACTAAACCAGCTCTACAGAAAATACTTGCAGGAATCATTCATGCTGAAGAAAAAGCAAAACACACACAGCAGGAAATAGGAAAAAAGAAATCATACTTAACAGTTAGAACAAGTGAGTAAAATGAAAACCAGGAAGAACTACAAAACAAGAAAAATGGAGAGATCAAATACATATCTTTCAATAATAACTCTCAATATCAATGGCCTCAATGCCCCAACCAAAAGACATAGACTGGCAGACTGGATTAGAAAGCAGGATCCTACCATCTGTTGCCTCCAGGAAACTCACCCCTCATTAAAAGATAGAAACATTCTTAGGGTGAAAGAATGGAAAAAGACATATCAAGCAAATGGACCTAGAAAACAAGCAGGGGTTGCCATCCTAATTTCTGTCAGGATAGACATCAAACCAACATTGGTAAGGAAAGATAAAGCAGGTCACTTTATATTGATTAAAGGAATACTCCAACAGGAGGACATCACAATCCTAAACATTTATCCTCCCAACACGGGGGCCCCCAATTACATCAAACAAACACTATCGGATTTAAGGTCAGAGATAACCCCTAACACAATAGTAGTGGGTGACTTCAATACCCCGCTCTCACCACTTGACAGGTCTACCCAACAAAAAATAAACAGAGAGACATCTGCATTAAATGATATCATGGAACAAATGGACCTAACAGATATATACAGAACATTCCATCCAAATGCTGCAGAATATACATTCTTCTCAGCAGCACATGGGACATTCTCTAAAATAGACCATATGATAGGGCACAAATCAAATCTTAACAAATACAGGAACATTGAAATAATCCCTTGTATGCTATCTGACCACAACAGGATTAAACTGCAAATCAACAACAAGAAAAACTACAGAGCATACAGAAATTCATGGAGACTAAACAGTACATTATTGAACGATGTATGGGTATTGAAGAAATTAAAAAGGAAATCAAGAAATTCATAGAATCAAATGATGATGAGAATACAACATACCAAAACCTATGGTACACAATGAAGGCTGTCCTACAAGGGAAATTTATAGCTCTAAGTGCTTATATTAAGAAATCAGAGAGTTCACAACTAAACAATTTAATGCTCCACCTTAAGGTCTTGGAAAGAGAGGAACAAGACAAACCAAAAATCAGTAGAAGGGAAGAAATAATAAAGGTTAGGGCAGAAATTAATGAAATAGAAACCAAAAAACAATCAAAAAAATCAATGAAACAAAAAGTTGGTTCTTTGAAAGGATAAACAAGATTGACAAACCCTTAGCAAATCTGACCAAAAGAAAGAGAGAAGAGACAAAAATTGATAAGATTAGAGATGAAAAAGGCAACATCACAACAGATACCAAAGAAATTCAGAAAATCATACGGACATAATTTAAGAATATATATGCCTCTAAGTTTGAAAACCTGAAAGAAATGGATGATTTCCTTGATTCATATGACCTACCAAAATTGAATCAAGATGAGATAAACCATTTAAATAGACCTATAACAACCACAGAGATCCAGGCAGTCATAAAAAGTCTCCGAACTAAAAAAAGCCCTGGCACAGATGGATTCACTGCTCAATTTTACCAGACATTCCTGGAAGATCTAACACCAATTCTTCTTAAACTTTTCCAGAAAATAGAAAAGGAAGGAATTCTACCGAAATCCTTCTATGAAGCCAGCATCACCCTGATACCAAAACCAGACAAAGACAGATCAAAAAAAGAAAATTATAGACCAATCTCCCTCATGAACATAGATGCAAAAATTCTCAACAAAATACTGGCAAACAGAATACAAGAATATATCAGACAGATTATTCACCCTGACCAAGTAGGCTTTATCCCAGAGATGCAGGGATGGTTCAACATATGCAAGTCCATAAATGTAATACACCATATTAATGGTCTGAAGGACAAAAATCATATGGTCATCTCAATAGATGCAGAAAAGGCATTTGACAAAATCCAACACCCCTTTATGGTGAAAGTATAACAGAAACTGGGAATAGAAGGAACATATCTCAATATAATAAAAGCTATTTATGACAAACCTACAGTCAACATAATACTAAATGGGGAAAAACTTGAAGCTTTTCCTCTATATTCAGGAACAAGACAAGGGTGTCCACTTTCCCCACTACTATTTAATATAGTAGTGGAAGTCTTAGCCATAGCAATAAGGCAAGAGACACTCATAAAGGGGATACAAATCGGAAGGGAAGAAATAAAATTATCATTATTTGCAGGCGATATGATTCTATACATAACAGACCCTAAAGACTCTACCAGCAAACTGTTAGAGCTGATAAACACTTTTAGCAATGTAGCAGGATACAAAATAAACACACAGAAATCAGTAGCTTTTCTATACACTAACAACAAACATGCAGAGGATGAAATCAGGAAATCTCTCCCATTCACAATTGCCTCAAAAAAAATAATAAAATACCTTGGAATAAACTTAACCAAGGAAATGAAGGACCTCTACAATGAGAACTTTAAAAAACTTGAGCGACAAATTATACAAGACACAAGGAAATGGAAAGACATTCCATGCTCCTGGATTGGAAGAATCAATATTGTGAAAATGTCAATCTTACCAAAAGCAATCTACACATTTAATGCAATCCCCATTAAAATTCCAATAGCATTCTTCACAGAAATAGAAAAAACAATACTAAAATTCATCTGGAAACCCAAAAAAGCTCGAATAGCCAAAACAATTTTGCGCAACAAAAATCAGGCAGGGGGTATGACCATACCCGATTTTAAGTTATACTACAAAGCCATAGTAACAAAAACAGCATGGTACTGGCACAAGGACAGACAGGTAGATCAATGGAACAGAATAGAAGACTCAAATATTAATCCAAGCAGCTACAGATACCTGATCTTTGACAAAAATGCCAAAAATATTCATTAGAGAAAAGATAGCCTCTTTAACAAGTGGTGCTGGGAAAACTGGACATCTGTATGTAAAGGGATAAACATAGATCCTTGTCTCTCTCCATGCACAAGAGTCAAGTCCAAATGGATCAGAGACCTTAATATCAGACCTGAAACTCTGAAACTGCTAGAGGAAAAAGTAGGGGAAACTCTTCAACATATTGGAATAGGCAAAGACTTTCTGAATATAACTCCAATTGCTCAGGGAATAAAACCACTAATCAACCACTGGGACCTTATGAAATTACAAAGCTTTTGTACAGCAAAGGATACTGTGAATAGAGCAAAAAGACAACCTACAGAATGGGAGAAAATCTTTGCCAGCTATACATCTGACAGAGGATTAATATCCAGAATATACAAAGAACTCAAAAAACAGAATAATATGAATTCAAACAACCCAGTTAAAAAATGGGCTATGGAACTAAATAGAGAATTCACGGAAGATGAGATACAGATGGCATATAAACATCTAAAAAAATGTTCCACATCTGTTGCAGACAGCTTCAGGTTCGCTGAGATGAACTTCCAGACCAGGCACAGTTATGGAGGAAGGGATATTATTTATTGAAGCTTACAGATCCAGGGGAAGTTCCATAACGGCAGAAGTCACGGCCTGCTCTCACAAGGCCAGGCAGAGAGAGCAAAAGCCAACCAGCCACCACAGCACACAGAGCAAAAACTACAGCCAAAAGGTCACACAGCACACTTCAGGAACTCCTGGTAGGCACATTTGCATATCTTTACAATGGAATCTCAAACCATCACCACACCTTAAGACTGGGGCCCCCAGTGACCTTGCCTCTAGCAAGGTGATTGCAGATGCAAACTATAAGTAATAAACCACTGAATATATTGGGGGACATATATTCAAACTACCACAACATCCTTAGCCATCAGGGAAATGCAAATTAAAACCACTTTGAGACTCCATTTCACTCCTGTCAGAATGGCTACCATCAAGAAAACAAATGACAATAAGTGTTGGCGTGGATGCGGAAAAACAGGAACACTTCTACACTGTTGGTGGGAATGCAAGCTGGTCCAGCCATTATGGAAATCAGTGTGGAGGTTCTTGAGACAGCTAGAGATAGATTTACCATATGATCCAGGTATAGCACTCCTAGGCATATATCCAGAGGACTCTTCTCACTACCTTAGAGATACTTGCAAAACCATGTTTATTCCTGCTCTGTTCACAATAGCTAGGAAATGGAAGCAGCCTAGATGTCCCTCCACAGATGAGTGGATAATAAAGATGTGGTACATTTACACAATGGAGTTCTATTCAGCGGTAAAGAAAAACGAAATTATGCAATTTGCAGGGAAATGGATGGATCTGGAAAGGATTATACTAAGTGAGGTAACCCAGGCTCAGAAAGCCAAACGGCACATGTTCTCTCTCATATGTGGATCCTAGCTACCAATGTATAGACTTGTGTGTGAACTGGAACCAAAAATAAGTACCAGAAACCAGTAAGCTGGTAAAAGACTATAAGGGAGGGAGGAAAGGGAAGGACTTAAGTGTATGGTAATGCACATTAGTAAGTAGAAGAACTGATTTCAGGGAGGGGAATGTCCTAAGTGAGGCCATGGGAAGAGAATCCATACAAGAAGGGCAGGGGCAGGATCAATCTAAACTCAAGGTATTGTGAATAAGACATATGTAAATTTTTTTTTGAATAAGGGCATGTCTAGAAGCTGTAGACTGTTACTAGAAAATTTTCAGTACTTGGGATGGAATACCTTCCAGTGAGTTGTTGGCCAAGGAGATCCTGGTAGCCTCCAAAACATTAAAGGCTCTTGCCAAATCCCTTGGTTTCCCTAGAGAAACAGATAGTAAGACCCTATTGCTGAAGACATCTCATGCCTGAGAAGCATGGTCACTGAGAAAGCAAGCTGGTGTGGAGCAGAAAATCTTCTCCCTGTAGACCAGCCAACTGAAAGCTGGAAAAAGCTGCATTGCACACAGCGTATGGGAGACAGAAGTCATCTACAGTGAAAACAGTGGACATTGAATATTCAAGCTTGGCCAGACAGGCCCAATGACTGAACGGGTGCAATAGTGGCATATCTAGCCTTGGGGTAACCAACTGCTCCATAATTGGACTGAAGGCCCTCTCTACGGGAGGGAATACATACCTGGTACTGAAAAACCTAAGTAAAAGTCTTTGGTAGGTGAGGTCATGAGCCTTAGAGGTATAAGCCTGCTCTCATCTGACTAAAAGTATATATTATTCCCACCAAACTGCCCTGAAAGCACTACACTTAATGTTCATATTCACATATTAACGCTACTCTCACTTCTGGTTAGAGAAGCTTCTCTTTTCAGATGGTGATGACCACTGGGATGTCCCAAAAGGCAACATAGTGCTGAGAAGAAGGGATGGAGAAGTGCCCAGCACTGAAACACCTCTGTCACACCCTACAAGGCTCAGGGACCATTGCGGAAGAGGGGGCGGATAGAATGGAAGAGCCAAAGGAAGGGTATAACCTCTTACAATGCAACTATCCAGACAGAAACTGGCCTCGATATCTATGACCTTGCAGTGCCTAGCAATACCTTTGCAAAACCCTCAAAATAGAAGAAAAAGATGATGACATCAAATTAGAAGAGAGACTGATGGAGAGAGGGAGGGGATATGATAGAGACAGGAGTTCTAAAGGGGAATGGGGGGAGGGAAGGGAAATATCACGTGGGTTTTTTCTTTGTATGTGAGTATAAAAGTCAATAAAAAACAATAATAAAAAAATAAAAAATAAACAAGAGTGCTACTTTCTTGGTGAACCTGATATCAGCACAAAGGTGAAGGAGATAGGCACAGAGGACACTCAACTCCTACCAAACCTGAGATCCAGATGCTCCTAAGAGCCCATCTCTGAAGTAGACCTAAACCGAACCCAACATGATTCAGGGAAATTCATGGAAAAGTGGGCAGAAAGATTATTAGAGTCACAAGTTGGTACATTATGCACAGAGACATTGTCTCTTCCCCATAACTGATGGCTGCTCCCACAATGCATGACTTACTCACACTGAAGCCCCATAGATCTTACCTGATACTGAAGCATGGTTAAGAGGAACATGGGGAAGCACCTTTAGAAGGGTCATGGCGAAGGTGGGATAAAGCCTAACCTTAAATTGTTTTTTTGGCTCTTGCCTGTAACTACCAGTACCTGAAAGTCATTCCTACCCACAATGAGCTATTGAATGGAAACACCTACAAGGTCCCCAAAACAAGACAGGCTTCTGTCAAAGCACTTGATTACCCAACAGAGGTAAAAGGTAAGACCCTATTGCTGAAGATACCATATGCTGCCAGCACAGAACACAGAGAGGTATCAATGGAATCCAGAAGAGAGTCAGACCATAGACGGTTAGCTTGCCTAGTGATGGAAAGCACCACATGAGCTACTGGGGGAATGTGGCCAACAACGGTGTGAGCAATCACGGGTCTAAGCTACTCAGAAGCAAACACCCTGACAAGATGTACACACTGGTGCAATAGTGGCACACAGCCTTGGTGGGTAACCAATAGTTTTATGATTGGCTATGAGATCTGCCCAGTGGAAAGGAAGCCATATTTGGCTTGAGAACAAGGTCAGAATCCTACTGAGACAAATATTATGCTCTCCAATGTCAAGCTCCCACTAGTCTTTGGCTAATAGAAGGGCTATATCCATCAAATTCTCCCTAAATTAATAATGCTTGCCCCATTTAACCTATGCTGACTTCACTCTCCACTGGAGAATGTGTTTCTCTTGTTCAGAAGGTCACAAGACTCAAGGAGATAAACTACCCCTCGAACTTCAGGCACACCCCAGCTGAAACCACAAAGGAACTGGGGAAATAAGCAAGAATGCAGCTTTCATGGTAAACCTGAAAATCAGTACCAGGGTGAAGGAGACAGACATGGAGGATACTTAACACCTACCAAAGCAGAGACCCAGAGGCTACTAAGAACTCATCACTGAAGTAGACTTAAATCACACCCACATGGTTCATGAAATTTTTCAGAAGAGGGGGTATAAAGATTGTAAGATGCACAGATTGAGACATCGTGCCTCCCCCCAACTACTGACTGCTGCTCCCACAACACATAACCCACAACTTCATGGGGAATACCTGCATCCCCACTGAGAAGCAGAAAGAGGGCAAGGGACAAAGGAAAGGATGATACCAACACATCATGTATCCTTACTAAATATGTCCGAATAAAAAAGAAGAAAAAAGAGTGACCAGAGTATAGAAATTTAGTAATAGTTTAGGAGTTTGCTGAAAACTTCTTGGTGATAGCTGATGAGAACCTGAAGAAAGACTAACAATGAAGATGAATTTGAGAAACACTTGGGTGATAGAAGCAGTGGAACTTGCGTATCAGCTTATACATAAATTGTGCTTATATATAAATTATGACACTATAAGTCTGTGATCCCAGCACTGGGAAGCTTCAGACAGGGAGATCATTAGATCAAGGCCAACCTAAATTGCATAGCAATACTCTGTCAAAAATAAAAGGTACATACCGCTAAATGTAGGATAAGGAAGGAAGGTAGTAGGTCTACTTTTAGCCATGAACTGTGGGAACAGGCAATTGGAAGTGGGCTTGAAATTGAGCCTTGAAATTCATTAGTACAAGGATGTTGGTTACTTCCATAGTGGTTTTAGATATTAGTGTAGCAGGCTAAATTCATCCAATTACTTGAGATGTTATTTCCTAATATCTTCATCATCTACTTATTCTATATCATTAGGACTCACTCTGACATACTATGGATTAAATAGCTTCTACAACTGCATTAAGTTATGGCTGGGACAAAATCCATACTTGTCCAGGATCTACTAACTATATAATCCAGATTCACACTATTTCATTTTCCCCATTACTTACTGTCTATCCTCAAATCTAGCCTTTTGATCACTGAACACAGAGTCTTTTCTCATTCCAAGCCTGTGCATGCTCTTTCCTTTGCCAGCACTCTTTTTCCTTGGTTTGTCTGATGGCCATTTGGGCCACAATCCCAAATGACATAGTCCTGAATGTTGAAATTCCAAAAGATCAAATGCTAAAAATATAATCCAGTAACAAATATTAAAATTCTTTTTAAAACACTTTGTAAAACTTTTAAAAGGAAAATTTGAGAAATACATAAAAAATGATGTAATGCATCATAGGTCACTTTATACAATAAAACAGCCAACAATAACATATATGTTTTTCAAGAACAACATTCAAGTATACTAATGATAGTCACATGTATTAAGAGTTTTAAACATATGAAACATATTCATAAGGAAATGGGTCAAAATGCACATTTTTGTGGTTGATAATTGTACATATCCAAGTTTGTAACTATAGGGATTCTTAAAGATCATAAAGGATAATTTAAGTCTTTTGACTAGATTAATAAAAAGCTATGCTTGGAGCCAGACATGATGGTACATGCCTCTAATCCTACAGTTTACTAGATTGAGTCAGGAGGATTGTGAGTTTGAAGCCAGCTTGGTCTTCATAAGGAATACATCTCAAAAAAACTAAAAGACAACATTTTACTGGGTCATATCATCTTTGTTTATAGGAATTATAAATGAATATACATATATAATAATTTAAAATTTATGTAAAAACATTGAAACATTCTCAATAAATGAATAAATGCTACTTTTGTACTTCTACATTTGTGGAAGATAACAGTTCTCAAGTTCTGCTCTTTGAGTATGATATAACAGTTATAAGCATGAACCCCTTCTTTTGTTTTTGTTTTTTGTGTTTTGGAGACAAGATTGTGCTGCATAGTCCAAGCTGGCTTCAATCTCTCAGTCCTTCTTCCTTGTCTTCCGACATGACGGGATTCCAGGTGTGGGTCTCTATACCACATTTCTTACTCTCATTTCTTTTTTAAAGCATTTATTTACTTTTTAAATTTAATTTTTATTAGATATGGACTTATTTAGTATGTAAACAATACATGTTGGTACCATCCTTTCCCTAATCCCTGCCCCTTTTCAGAAGAGGCCTCCTCATTGGCAATGGAGGTCAACCCCATGGGGATTGTGGGTCATGCATTGTGAGGGCAGCAGTCAGCTATTTATTTTTAAGAGACAGAGAAAAAGATAGAGAGAATGAGAATGGGCATGCCAGGGTCTCTAACCACTGCAAACAAACTCCACATGTATGTACCCCATTATGAATCTGGCTTATGTGGGTCCTGGAGTATTGAACCTGGATTCTTTGGATTTGCAACCAAGTGCCTTAACCACTAAGCCATCTCTCCAGTCCCCTTACTCTCATTTCAAAAGAACCACTCTATGTTTTATATATGTTGTATTTCCTACACAAAATTTTCCTCTACTCAAAATTAATTTTTTTTACTTGTTTGTCATCAATATTTTTTTCTAGACTGTAAACCTGATAAGTGAGATTGTGTTGATCCAGCATGCAAAATAGAGGAGAATACACAGCATGCTTTTAAATATTTATGGCATTCAGAACTGAGGCATTAATAGTAAGTAGCATCACATTTGCAATCAGAGGCACAAATGTTATATTTCTTTGGTTAAGTCAACTTCAGTTTCCATGTATCCAAAATATGACCTCAGATATCTACAAGGCCTGTATATTAGTATTCTCATAGTACTTCAATTGTTAATTCATTCTTTCATTAATTCATCAATAAATGTTTCCAAAATACCTTTGATATAATAGGCACTATGTTATTTGCTAAAGATGTAGCTAAGAATAAGAAGTCTATTCTAGATGTTGAGACAGTAGTTCAAAGGCAGTTACAAACAATGCAACTCTTATCAAAAGAACCCGGGAGAGAGTGCATAAGAGCCTATAGGACAGACACCAAATTCATCTATACAGAATCAGGGAAGGGTGAGAAGAATTAGAATTCAGTGTGACAAAGGCTGTGGCAGTTAAATTCTGTTGGCAACTTGATCAGATTCAGCATCAAATGATGAAAACTCCTCCAAGTACATCTTTGAGGGCATTTCCAGGAAGGATTAACAGAGGGAGAAAGACCTTACCCTAGAATAGGAAGCCCTTCTGGTGGTGGACTATATATAAAGAAGCTCTGAGGGAACACAGAGCCTTCTGTCCAGCTGCCTGTGTTCCTCACTGGTATTTGCATCTACCCTGTTGCTACTATCCTTTGAGGACATTGTAACTTTTTTTTCAGCTTTGTCAGTCTTTCATTGTGGACTGAAGATCAGCAGCTCTCCAGGAAGCCTCCAGGCCTTCAGTGAAAGATTGGGACTGCTGAGACATCCAGCTTCATGGATTGAGCAGCTATCAGGTTCTCTGATTCTCCAGCCCACAGAAAGCTACTGCTGGGTTGCCTATCCCATACACCATAGGCTAATCTAATAAATCCCCTTTATAATACATATTCATTCTGTCAGTTATGTTCCTCTGGAGAAGCATGACTAATACAGAGACTAAACAAAGAAAGGAAAATAATCCAGAGCAAAGAACAGCATGTGCAAAGCACAGAGACTAACACAGGCATGCAGGTTAAGGAACTACTTTTATTAACATGGCTCAGAAATGAAGACAGAGGAATGGCATAATTCAATGCTGGAGCTCTAAAGACAACTAAGGCCAGGATAGGCCTATGCCAAAACAAAGAAATGACAAAGTGGAGAGTGTCAATAAGGGCGTGTCAAAGATGAGTCTAGAACAAGACATCCTCATCTTAGAAAGCAGTGAATGTCATGCTAAGGAATAGCACTCTGTATTTAGGGTCATGTATTTAAAGACAGAGGAAAAAATAAAAGGAGACAAACTAAGAGAGAGAAAAAAGTTGTCCATTAAACCAAGAGATGTCTGGAGGTAGTGCTGGTTAGGGATCACAGACAAGATTGAGATGCTTAAAGAGCATATTTGTTGTAGCTAAGTTGTTCATTAGGGAAAGGTCTGGAGGACAGGTGCCAGGCCTCAGACGTGCCCACCAGGAATGATGTAGATGTCATTCCCAGACACAAGAAACATAGGAAGGAGGCATAATAGAAAGAAAGATGACACATGAAGTGTAAATGTGAAAATGTTCTTGAAAATCAGAACTGCTGATGCTGAAAGGCTGCTATGTAGCATCAGAGTGTCAGAGGATCCCACTGATACATCTTTAATTTCAGCAGTCATTCCCCACCTCGGTGAAAAGATAATAATTAGTAGACAAGATTTCTTTCATATTAAACTCATATTTTTTCTAATATGTTAGATTCTATCTATACCTTGTATAACTATCTGACTAGAGATAAAATTCTATGCTGGAGATAGAAGGCTGTGAGAAGAAGATTAAGATGGGGTTTAGTGGGTTGGACATAAATTATGGTGTATCCTTAGGAACAACACTTGTAGGACACAGGATCAAGTGGGGGAGAGACAATCAGCCTACTGGTGCTTTGTTTCATCCACCCAACTTCAAGGAATGTTTGAGTTCAGATAGTCTGTCAGAGTTGAGCCACTGTGGCTGAAAGTGGCCAACTCATTGGGTTGCATGCTAGAGTATGACAACAGCTTTCCACAGCTGGTGTTGTCTATGTTGATTGAATGCTTTCAGGTAACAGTACTCTCAAAGTCTCTGGACCAGTAAGTTTATAGAGGTTACCTTCTCACTGCTGGTACAAAGATTCTGACCAAAGCAGCTGATGGGAGGAAAAGATGTATTTTGGCTTATATGCTCAAGGGGAATTTTCATGATGACATGTAAAAGATGACAGATCAGAAGCTGGACATCACCTTCTTGCCATAGCAGGTAGAAAACAGCAGCAAGAAAATGAACTAAACTCTGACAATGGAGATCTGCTATAAAACCCCAAACCCCAGCCCTAAGAACACACACATAAACTCCCCATACTGCCCCTGAACCCCATAGATTCACAATCATCATAAGATGTAAAATTAAATTCATTTCAACTTAAAGATTTCCCATAGATTTTTAAAATCAATCCCACTATTGTTCAAAAGTACAAAGTCCTGGGCTGGAGAGATGACTTAGCAGTTAAGGTGCTTGCCTCCTAAGCCTAAGAATGCCGGTCCCAATCTCCAGGTCTCACATTTAACCAGATGCAAAGTGATGCCAGGGTGCAATGCCGTACTTGACCACAAGGGGACACATGCATCTGGATTTTGTTCACAGCAGCTGAGAGGCTGCTGGCGCACCCATCTCTATCTGTCTCCCTCTCTTTCTGTCTCTCTCTGTGTCTCTCTCCAAAAAAAGTTAAAAGTCCAACTTTTCATCTGAGACTCAAAACATCTCTTAACAGTCAGCCTTTAAAATTATAACACAAGTTAAATACACATAATGGCAAAGAGTAAGCATCCCAACTGTAAAAATATGGCATTGCAAGGAAAGATTGAACCAATGCATGATCTAAAACAAACAAGAAAACATCAAATCCAATAGCTTCAAATCAAAAATCTGTAACCACTGACAAAGCCTCTGGAATTCCACTTCTACCCTTCCAGTTGGGCTGCTTAAAGCCTGGGGAAAACTCCATCCTGGGCCAGCAACTCTTCTTAGCAGCCATTCATAGTCCTGACATCTCCAGAAAGTCTGGGGGTCTCCATTGCAACCCCTGTTTTATCCTCATGGCTCCATCCATCCTCATGCAGGGACTCTAACAATCCTGCCTCAAATTGCCCTGAGACTGTTTCCAAACAACAAACCACATTGCATATCTAATGACCCTTTTTACTCTGCATTTGATACATTTCACAGCACTAGATAGAATACCAAATTTACTTATCCAAGGTGAAGAAAAACTGACTTTGAAGAGCAGTACACTCCTTCAGAATTCATGACCCCTACTTTTAAAAGAGTTAGCAATATCCCTGCTATCACTGTGCAGAACAGCTGGCCCAATCTCAATGGTGGTAATCTCTCAAAAATTTACAGCTGAAATGTGATACAGGCTCCAGCCCAAACTTTCATTTCTTTTTGTGCCATATCCATTTGCTCAAACCAGTCCATTTATACTAAATTCAACCCTGCTCAAGTTCTTTGGATATGCGAAGAACTCCCCTAACATTTAACACAAATTCTCGTTTCCTTCATAAGCCAACCCTCTATAGTCCATAGTTCTTTCTGCAGTTAGGTCTTTGAATTCTGGCCAGAATGGTCGATCAAACTCTGCTTACAGCACTGCAAAGCATTCAGTGGTAGTTTGAATTATGTGAATCCCATAAACTTGTGTTCTGAATGCTTGATAACCAGCTGATGGCAGTTTAGGAATTGGTTCAATACTGGTGGAGGTGTGTTGTTGGGTGTTATAGCCTGCTTCCCCTTGATAGTTTTTGGCACAGTTTCCTTCTGCTGCTGTCCACCTGATATTGACCAGGAGGTGATGTCCTGCTTCTGTTCATGCCATTGTTTTCCCTGTCATCATGGAATTTCCCCTCAAGTCTATAAGCTAACGTAAACTATTTCCTCCCACAAGCTTCTTTTGGTCTGGTGCTTTGTGCCAGTAACATGAAGGTAACTCTGGAGTAGTAAATTGGTACTGAGAATGTGGCTGTTGCTGCAATAAATCTAACCTTGTGGATTTTGGTGTTTTGGAATTTGTTTGCTGGTAAAATATGAAAGGCCGGAGAAGCCTCACATTGCAGCAGGCCCATTTTAGTGGTATTTTATGAGGAGAGTTGTAAAATGCTAAAGGCAGAGACAATTGTGGACTGTAAATGCTTGGCTTTTGAACTTTCAAAGGGGAAAGAGAGGCAGCAGAGAACTTCTTTGGAATTGAGCTGCTGGTATAAAGGTTGGCTGCATACATAATGGTCTGGTGTTCTTGGTGGAAGGTATAAAACTGAAAACTATGAAGGATATATGGTTTATCACAGAAAAAAATTTAAGCAAGTTTAAAGTTACTGGTACAGAGACTGGTTTTAGGTTGCTGAAGCTTCAATTGTTAAACAGATTACCACCATTAAGGGTGGGCCAACTGCTTTGCATTGGGACAATAGAAAAGATGCTTGAGGGTAAATAAATCCACCCAGGAAAGGTTCAATGCATATGAATGAAAATTTTCTTACAAGGAAGATAATTAAAGGAAGAATTCTAAAGGTGCATGTTGTTCTTCAAAGTCAAGATTTATGTCATCCCTGGATTTATATATTTGCTATGCCACTGCTCATCTGGTACTGGTTTTGGAAGCATAAAAAATGCTGGGAAGATGGTCATAGAGTGCACATGGTTCCAGAAGCCATTGCTAAGGTGTGGGGTGTGAAGCAGGGATAACTCCCTGTATGGAGGCAAAATAAGGCCATTATATGGAATTGTAAAGAAAGACTGCAGTTTTCAGTATAAACCCAAAGATGTTTTGGAAATACCAAGATGATGTATGGAATGCTGCTGGCTAAGCATACATTGTTCCCCAGGCTGTGAGCAGCCCACATGAATGGGTGGGACTTGAACTCAAGAGACTCATCACTGTTCAGAATTATCACACTTGGAGACTTTCACTGGTTAGAATTGCTGGACTTGGAGTTACAGAGTTTGATGTTTTCCCTGTTAACTCTAAATCTTGTATTGGTGCTGTGCCCAATACCATCTTTTGCAGTATAAATCAATATTCCCTGCCATTATGGTTTTCTTTCTTTCTTTCTTTCTTTCTTTCTTTCTTTCTTTCTTTATTTATTTATTTATTTATTTATTTCTTCTTTCTTCTTTTCTTTCTTTCTTTTTTTGGCCCAGTTTAAAGACCTTGAACTATGGGGATGTTTGAACAGTATCAGGATAAAATTTAAAGTTGGACTGAAATGCATTGCATTTTGCATTATGTATGGTTACCAGTTTATGGGGCCAGAGGCAGAATATGATGGTTTGAATTAGTTGTGCCCCATAAATTCATGTGTTCTGAATGCTTGATTTCCAACTGATGGCAATTTGGGAATTGGATCCTTATTGAAGGAGGTATATTGCTGGGGGTGGGCTTTTAGGTGTTCTGGTAGTTTGAATGTATGTCCCCAATAGACTCAGATGTTTTATTGAAGCTTGTAACTTGGCTGTCTAGTTGGCTGACTGGAAGAGGTGTTACTGTGGGTGGATCCTGGGGACTGTCACTAAAGTGTGTTTGGGGGCAGATCTGATTTATAACCCAAAGGTATACAGAAAAGCTCTAAGCTCTGCCTGACTCCCTAATGTTTTGCTACCAGGTTTGTGCTTGGCTGTGGTGCTGGCTGTTTGGTAGTGTCTCTCTATTTGCTTGGATTTATGAATGGGAGCAAACTTATTTTGCCATTGATAGAACTTCCTCTTGGATATGTAAGTGGAAATAAACCCTTTCTTCTATAAACTGTGTATGCTTTGGATGTGCATCCGAGCAACATGGGAAAATTGATACCAAGAAGTAGAGTCATTGCTGAGATGAATCTGATCATGTTGATTTGGGTCTTTTGAAATGTCTGTGCTGGAGAAATGGGACAGAATGTGGTACCTGCAACTGAAGATGCCTTCCTGAGCAGTAAGCCATATTGACTATTCTGGTGAGAGTTTGAAAATGCTAAATGAAAAGAGAATTGCATTTGAAGGCTTTGCTTATGAACTTTCAAAGAATAAAAAAAGCAGAGAATTTGTTGGAACTGGGCTACTGGCATAAAGGATGGCTGCATTCTACTGTTCATGCAAAAGAGTTTAAGCAAGGTTAAACTTAAGCAAGGACTGCTGTGGTTGTTGGAAGATAGTTGTTGGAATATATAAAACAGAAATATAAGATTTTAGGTTGGAAAAATTCCAGTAATTTTAAGATTACTGGCACTGAGTCTGGTTGTTGTAGCTGCTATTGTTAAGGAGATATTACTATGATTAAAGATAGCCTCAACTACTTTACATCGAAACAATGGAAAGAACGCCTGAAGTGATTCCAACCAGGACAGACTGAATGGTAAATATTCAAACTCTTTTGTAAGGAAGGAACCTGTTCTTCAAGGTCACACTTTATTTTGTCCCTGGATTAACAACATGGCTGTCCTGCACACCTGGTATTGATTTTGGAAATATGAAATGCATAGGAATGGGGTCATGAAGCACATGGTTCCAAGAGCCTCTACTGAGATGAGGCATGGAAAATAGGGTATTCCTGTTTTAAAGGCTAAAAAGGCCAGTGTATGGAGCTGAAGATGAACTGTGGTTTTAAAATGGAGATCTGAAGATATTTTGGATATACCAGGAACATGCAAGAGCTACCATGGAATACTGCTGTCTTGGGATGAAAATTTTCCCTGGCTATTCATTTAAGCAGGAGGGGCAGAATTGTAAAATCCAGAGACTGTCAGTAATTGGTTATGAATGTTAAAATTGAACTGCAAATATTTATGTTTACTTGATGGTTATTGATTCTGCATTGGTTCAGTCTCTCCTAGTTATGCCTTATAACAATAAAAAATGTTTAGTCTATGCCATTGTAGCAGACAGCTTCAAGTTCGCTGAGATGAACTTCCAGACCAGGCACAGTTATGGAGGAAGGGATATTATTTATTGAAGCTTACAGAACCAGGGGAAGTTCCATAATTGGAGAAGAAGCTGGCCTGTCTTCACAGGACCAGGCGAGAGAGAGAGAAAAACCACCAGGCATACAGCACAGCACACTTTGGGAACTCCTACTGGGCACACTTTGCATATCTTTACAATGGAATCTCAAACCCACCATCACACCTTAAGATCCGCCCAATGACATTGCCTCCAGCAAGGTGGCTGCAGATGCAAACTATAAACTCATAAAACACTGAATATATCGGGGGCCATATATTCAAACTACCACATTTTGCCCCTGGCCTCCAACAGATTTAGCTCCTGGCCCCCAATAGATTTATAACTATCACACATTGTAAATTGTACTCAGTCCAGTTTTAAAGGTTCTCACAGTCTTGACCAACTTAAGATAGTGAGTCCTGTAAAATCAAATGAGTTAAATACTTTCAACATATAAAGGCACAGAGTAAACATTTTTAACTGGTATAAGGCATAGCAAGGAGTGACTAGAATAATGCAAATTCAACCACCATCAGCAGTCATTAAACTTCTGCAGTTCAAGTTCAAGTTAACCCTAGACTGATAGTCTCCAGGTTTTCCAATTCAGTCCCTCCAGCTGGGCAGAGTAGCCAGGGAAAACTTTCATCCCATGCCAACACTGTACTCCATAGTATCCCTTTTTCACAGTCCTGGTATATCTAAAACACCTTCAGGTCTCCATGCAAACCACGGTCCATCTTCCAAAGGCTCTTCCAGCTTATTCTTGAGGGTCTTTATGTCCTGTCTCATGCCGCATCTCAGCAGCGGCTCCTGGAACCATGTGCAATTCATGATCACTCCATGCATTTTTCATGCTTCCAAAACTAATACCAGGTGTGCAGGACACAGCCATATGGATGAAATAAATCATAGCTTTGAAAACCAGGTTTCATCTCCAGTCAACTCTTTCCAAAAGAGTTTGCATTTCTAACAGTCTTTCCTCAGGCATCCTCTCCATTGTTTTAATGTAAAGCAGTGGGGCCACCTTCCTTCCAACTTCCCTAAGATTGCAGCTTCAGTAACCTAAAACTAGTCTCAGTGCCTCTAATTTTAACTTGCTTGAGGTTTTCCATCTTAAAATCTTAAGTCTCTCAGTCCGGTATCTTTAGCCAAGCACATCAGTCCATTACAAATTTAACCTTGATCAAACTTTCTGGGCCTGGATAGTGGAACAGAGCCATCCCTTATGCCAGTAGCCCAGTTCCAACAAAGTCCTCTGTAGTCTTTCCTTCCCCTTAGAAAGCTCATATGCCAAGCCCTGAAGTTCAATACTGTCTGTATTTAGCATTCTCAAACTCTCATCAGAATAGTCCATAAAATTTGGCTTACCACTCCAGAAGGCATCTTCAGTTGCAACCACCAAGTCCATGCCCATTCCTCCAAAACAAAGGTTGCAAAAGATAAACATCCACATGGTCTGGTTCATCTCATCCCACTCCTGGTACCACTTCTGTAGCAGACAACTTCAAGTTTGCTGAGATGAACTTCCAGACCAGGCACAGTTATGGAGGAAGGGATATTATTTATTGAAGCTTACAGAACCAGGGGAAGTTCCATAATTGGAGAAGATGCTGGCCTGTCTTCACAGGACCAGGCAAGAGAGAAAGAAAAACCACCAGCCACATAGCACAGCACACTTTAGGAACTCCTACTGGGCACACTTTGCATATCTTTACAATGGAATCTCAAACCCACCATCACACCTTAAGATCTGCCCTATGACATTGCCTCCAGCAAGGTGGCAGCAGATGCAAACTATAAACTAATAAAACACTGAATATATTGGGGGCCATATATTCAAACTACCACAGCCATTATATGTTGGAAGTATGTAACTTGTTTTGCTTTTATAGGATTCACACACATACACAAAAGACCAAAAGCCACACCATCATGTTTCTAGAAACAATGACCCCACTCCTCTGGTACCATTTTTCTGTTGCAATTAAATTTGTGTTGCTGGGAGAAACCACCTGAATAAAAGCAGAAGATGAAAGGAAGCTTCATGATGCCAGGGAAAAAATGTATGAAGAGATGGCTGCACTTCATCTCTGTCATAACAGGTAGAAAATAGAAGCAGGAAAGTGAGCCAAAATCTAGCAAAGAGGAGCTTACTGTAATACCCCTAAGTTCACTTCCTCTAGCAAGGGTCTACCTCCTAAATTGCCATTAATTGAGGACCAAGCATTCAAAACCCCAAGTTAATGGGGAAAAATTGATTCAAACACCACAATGTCTTTCAGTGAAGGAGAATCTAAGTGCCCCTCCAGGACACAAGATGATTATATCATCTGGTATTCCAATAGATGAAGGCCCTTGGAAGACACTCTGACAACCAGAAAATACACCATGCTGAGCAAGTTAGAGGATCCTCCATTTTTTTCCTATTCTTTTGGCCAACATTTACTGAGTATATTTTTATCAACAGGACAGTGTTAGGCCCTGAAACAATAATTAAAAGCATAAAAGCAGACTTCATAGATATTTTCATTTTAAGAAAAAGACAGTTTTCTTAAAAGAAAAGTAATGGCATGATTAAACAAAGGCATTCTACATAAAGATACATAAAAATATGTGTTGCAAAGAAAGTGAACATGTGAGTAACTGGAAGGCATCTCATTGCACAGAATGCCAGGAAAGCCCCTGAATTCCTTGGCTAACTCTCCTTTATCTTTAATGCTAGAAAGCAAGTAACAGCTTCTCTCCCCTCTGTCCTCAGATATCTCCTCCAACTCTGATCTGTGAGCTCTTTGTCAAAGGACCTGTAATTATATCACACACACAAGAACAATCCAGGATAATCTATCTCAGAATCCTTCATTTATTCACAACTTCCACCAATGTCTTTTGCCATGAAAATTAACATGTCTACAAGCCTCTGAAGTCTAAGGTGGGGACAGCCTTAAGGGAGGCAGTATTCAGCTTACCACATTTAATTGTTTTATCTTTAAAATATTTTTTATTTATTTGAGAGAGAGAAAAAGGCAGATAAACAGAAAGAGAGAATGGGCATGCCAGGAACTCTAGCCACTGCAAACAAACTCCAGACACATGTGCCCCTTCTGCATCTGGCTAATGCGGGTTCTGTGGAATTGAATCTGGGTTCTTTGGCTTTGCAGGCAAATGCCTTAACCATTAAGCCATCCCTCCATCCCTGTCTTATCTTTAAAATAGGCATAATAACAGGACCTCTCCTATGGTTGTAGAGAAACTTCACATATGGTACTTAGAGGGTTACCTGGTAGAAAGAAAACCCTGAACACATGTGACCAGCTATTTTTACCATAGATTTCTTTATCCCCCTTTTTCATGCCTCCCTCCTATCTATATCTTAGCTCAGCTCCTAATTATTTCAATTGTCTACAATCACCTTTCTCTACAGGTTTACCCTCTAACACATACTATCTTCCCTCTACACCACCAGAAGAGAGAGCCTGGTAAGGTCTCCCTGTAGCTCAGGCTGACCTGGAAGTCACTATATAGTCTCAGGGAGCCTTGGAGTCATGGCAATCCTCCTACCTCTGCCTCCTGAGGGCTGTGATTAAAGGCATGCACCACCATTCCAGGCCACTAACTCAATAAATACACAGTATGTGTCTACTTTAAGCCAAATGTCTGCAGTTATCTTGGGTCCAGGTCCTATGCCAGCTAAACATCTGGAGCGAGGTATTGACCTTTTTTATCTCTATACCTTAGCACCTCACAGTGCCTGCACAATAGCAGATGCTCACTAATGCCTAATGGGTGAGTTAATGAAGTGGATGTGTCTAGTTATAACCATCCTATAATTCTACAATGGAAGGATCCTTATTAAATTCTTTTCAGAAGAACATGTTCTAATTATTTGTAATGCAGTTGAGATGCAATAAAAATTCACAACTGTAACTCAATGCATCCATGAGAAACATATCTGAGCCTCCACACCTCTTCTGGCCCCCAAGACAGAGCTTCATGTAGACAATACACAACTTCAAAGAAGGGATCTAAGGGAAATGACTGGCATGCTATATAGCACACATTTCCATCTAACTTTTACAAAGAAGAAGCAAGTTACCTTGTGACATAGCTCCCATTAGAGTTAAGATATATTTTCTGTCTTTCAATGTAATCTCACTTGCTCTTCGCCACCAAAAGCAAAAAACAAAACAAAAAAAAGGAAAAATTGCAAGATATTGCTGAGAAGGGCTATTTTCTCTGCTCTCCATTCAAGTGAGTGCCTGCCAAACCAATTAATACCTCCTGAATGTAATCTCCCTACTATGTTAATGTTATGTTAATAAATGCAATTAAGATAACATTCAGGAGGTGTTAATTGGTTTGGCAGTTGTACATGAACAAGAAGCACAGATATTTTGCTTTTCCTATTTATGGAGGCAGGAAGTGACACAAAGTTGGACAAAAGGAAACTTAATTTGTCTCCATCTCTTTTAATACCACTTATGCCTTTTCTGTTAAGTCATATATGGGATTTTTTAATGCTAATTTAGATAGCATTACAAGCATAAAGAGACTGTCAAATGTTACAAAAACACTGAAAGTACCTTTTGCCACAAGAATTAAGTATACGATTATGTACTTTAAAATGGTATGTATGTCAGATGTACTATATATACACATGCTGTCCATTTTAAAAATGTGCTTATAGAATTTATGAAAATAAGTTCTTACACTAATCTAGGAAACACATTGTTTAAGGGGACTAACTTTTGGCCTTTTTGTTTGTTTGTTTGTTTTTTGGTTTTGGTTTTTCAAGGTATGATCTCACTCTAGCTCAGGCTAAACTGGAATTCACTATGTTGTCTCAGGGAGGCTTTTAATTTATGGTGATCCCCCTACCTCTGCCTCCCAAGTGCTGGGATTAAAGGTGTGCACCGCCATAACCAGCTAGACTATTCTTGGTATAATTTTTTTTTTTTTTTTAATGTACCCAGTGATTTAAGGGTTAATGGTATGTCTGAAATGAAAGTAAAATTAAAACTGGGGATGGAGGAGACTAATGGGAAGGGTGGAGGGGTGATACAAGGGAATGCATGGAGTATGGTGAGAATATGCTCAGCATAAAATGTATATTTGCATAAAAACAAACATACTTTTCAATTAAAAGGGAAAGATAGCAGAAAAGGGCTTGAAAAAGTTAATGTTCCTTTTAACTAAACTTACAATAAGATGAAGTCTCTTACTTTGTGTTAGAAAGTATACAGATACTCAAAACATTGTACCTTACTTTGTAAAACAAAAAAAAGTCTAAATAAAGAGGTGCTATATTGTCTTATCATCAAAGACACTGTTTATTTCTAGAACTTGGTGTTTGTTGGTGTATCACATAGTCTTTGCCAAGCTTAGTCTTCCTAAGAAAGTCTTTATTAGGACTCACGACTAATAATTGTCCCCTACAATGTGATATGTGAGAACATGTCAGTACATATTTGCAGAAGTCCTAGGCCAATAGGTTGTTATAGGAAATTCCCGGTGCTAGAGGTAGGATCCCACCCAGGGAATTGTTGGCCAGGGAGGCTTTTAGGCTCCAAAACAATACAGGCATTGCCAGTACTCTTTTTTAAAATTTATTTTTATTAGATATAGACATTTGGTATGTAAATAACACATGTTGGTACCATCCTTTCCATCCTCCGTGTCCCTTTTCTGAAGAGGCATTACTCATTGGGGATGCAGGTAAACCCCATGGGGATTGTGGGTCATGCATTATGGGGGGAATAGTCAGTTATGGGGGAGAGGCAAAGTCTCTGTGCAAAATGTTCTGACTTGTGGCTCTAACAATCTTTCTGCCCCCTCTTCCACAAAATTCCCTGAGCCATGTTGGGGGAATTTTAAGACTACTTCAGTGATGGGATCTTAGGAGCCTCTGGATCTCTGCTTTGGTAGGTGTTGAGTGTCCTCAGTGTCTATCTCCTTCACTCTTGTGCTGGTATCAGGTTCACTAAGAAAGCAGGACTCTTGCTCATTTCCCCAATTCCTCTGTGGTTTTAGCTGGGGCCGGAGTGGATGTGTTGGGTCATTTACCTCCTCAGGTCCAGCTCCCATCTGAAAAAGAGAAGCAGATTCTCCAATAGAGTGTGAAGTCAGCACCCAGCACCAGTTAAATGGAATAACCATTATTAATTTAGAGAGAATTTAAAGGGTATAGACACTCTTATAGCCCAAGATTAGTGGGAGCTTGACAACAGAAAGCAGAATCATTATGTGGATATGATTCTAACTTGTTTCCCAGTTCCAGATATGGTTTACTTTCCACTGAGTGTATCTGTTAGCCAATCCAAAAGCACTTGGTTACCCACCATGGCTGTGTGCCACTATTGCACTTGTGTAAGCATCATATCAGATTGTTTGCTTCTGAGTTGCTTAGAGTTTGAGTTGCTGACTTTGAGTTGCTTGGACAGATGTTGGCCACTTTCCCCTGGTAGCACATGTGGTACCTTCCAGCACTAGATGGGCTAATTGTTTGGAGACTAGCTCTCTTCTGTATTCCAACCAGGTCTCTCCACGGTCCATGCCAGAAGCATATGGTGTCTTCAGCAGAGGGTCTTACCATTAACCTGAGGTGGGCAATAAAGTGCTCTGGCAGAAGTCTATTTTGGGAGATCTAGTAGGACTCTCTGATCAACAGCTCACTGTGGTTATAAACCACATTCTGGTAGAGGGAAGTGCATGCCAGCACCAAAGGAAAAGAAAAAGTTAGAGAAGAACGATAAGCAGGACAAATTTAAGGCTAGGCTTCATCTCACCCTCTGCAGGACCACTGTATTTGCATGCTCCCCACGATGTCCTCTTGAGGGTTGCAGCTTTTAGTCTAACTTCTAGCATTTAGAATTCTATGGTACCAGTTCAATTTGGAATGAGTTTTGTGTCCCCCCCACACAAACCCTTCCCATCCCCCAGGCCCTACCCTCCCTATTGTCAGTGCCATTCAGGTATGTCAGCAACTCAGAATGATGATCAAGGATAGGAATGACAGATGAGTGAGACCGTGTGATGATTATCTTTTTGTGATAGCATGAGTTCACTTAGAATGATCTGTTCCAAGTTTAACCATTTCTCTACAAATTGCATTATGTCATTTTTCTTACTGCTGAGTAGAATTCCACTGTGTAGATATACCACATATTTGTCATCCATTAGTCCAATGATGGTCAACTGGATTGAGTCCAGTTCTCAGCTATTATGAATTGAGCATCTATAAACATGGTTGAGCAAATATTTCTGAACTGAGTTGTGGAATTTTTAGGGTAAATGTCCACTAAGGGAATAATTGTTTTCATTTGATTTTTTAAGGTTTGCTACCCTTACTGGGGTAAGGTGGAACCTCATAGTTGTTTTAATTTGCATTTCCCCAATAGTTAGGGATGTTGAACATTTTCTTGAGTGTTAGCCATTTGTAACCACTATGAGTTTTTCCCTATTAAGTTTTATTTGGACTTTAAGAGCTTTATATATAACCCTTATTAGGTTGAGATATAAGCTCTCCATGCCTAATCTTTCCAGTGTTTTGATCATGACATGGTGTTGTATTTTGTCAAAGGCCTTCTCTTCATCAATTGAGATGATCATGTGGTTCTTATGGTTAAGTTTATTTATGTGGTGTATTATATTGACTGACTTCCTTATGTTAAACCATCCCTGAATCCCTGGGATGACTCCTACTTGATCAAGATAGATAATGCTTTTGATGTGTTGTTAAATTTGGTTTGCAAGGATTTTGTTCAGGATCTTTGCATCTAAGTTCATTAGGGATATAGACCTATTGTTTTCTTTCCTTATTGCACCTCTGTCTGGTTTTGGTATTACGGTTATGCTAGCTTAATAGAGGAGCTGGGAGGATATCCTGGTCTCCAGTTATATGAAATAATTTGAGAAAAATTGGTTTCAGCTCATCACTGAAGGTTTGAAAGAATTTCAGCTGAGAATCCATCTGTTCCTGGACTTTTCTTTTTGGGGAGGTTTTTGATTGACTTTTCAATATCCATAGATGTGATTGGTTTGTTGAGGAGATTAATCTGCTCTGAGTTTAGTTTTGGTAGGTGGTATGTTTCTAGGTACTCATCCATTTCTTACAGATTATCCAGTTTTATGGAGTCGAGGTTTTGGAAGTATGCCCTGATGATTCATCCAATTTCATTGATGTCTGTTGTGATCTCTCCTTTTTCATTTCTGATCATGTTAATTTGAGACTTCTCCTTTTTTTGCTTGAATTAAATTGGCCAGGGGTGTATCAATCTTGTTTATTTTTTCAAAGAACCAGTTCTTCATTTCATCAATTTTTAAAATTGTTTTCTTATATTCCAGTTCATTAATTTCTGCTGTACTCTTGATTATTTCTTTCCACATGGAGGTCTCTGAGTTTGATTCTTCTTGTTTTTCCAGTGCCTTTAGGCAGACAGTCAGGTTATTAATTTAGGAACTCTCTGTCTTTGGTTTTTTATAAATATTTTTTATTTACTTATTTGAGAGAGAAAGAGGGGGGCAAATAGAGATAGAAATAATGAGAGAATGGGAATGCTAAGAGCCTCCTACCACTGCAAACAAACTCCAGATGCATGTGCCACTTTGTGCATCTGGCTTATGTGGGTTCTGGGGAATTCAACTGTGGTCCTTTGACTTTGCAGGTAAGTGCCTTAACCACTAAGCCATTTCTCCAGCCCCTCTCTCTGTCTTTGTAATGAAGGCATGTAGGTCTATGAATTTTCCCCTTAGGACTGCCTTCATTGTGTCCCATAAGTTTTAGTAGGTTGTGTTTTCATTATCATTCAATTCTAGGAATTTTACAATTTCTTTTTTGATTTCTTCTATGACCCATTCATTGTTTAAAAGTGTGTCTCCAAGAGCTGGAGGAGTTCTTGATGTGTCTCCTGCTATTAATTTCTAGCTTTAAAGTATTGTGATCTCACATGATGCAGGGAGTAACTTCAATTGTTTTCCTAACTTTATGGAGGCATGCATTATGGCCTAACATATGTTCAATATTTCAATTCCATGGACTGCTGAGAAGAATGTCTATTCTGTAGAGTTGTGGTGGAAAGTTCTATGGATATCCATTAGGTCTAGTTGATCTCTGATGTTGTTGAGATTTATTATTTTCCTGTTGACTTTCTGCTTGGATGATCTGTCTATTGATGATAGTGGAGTTTTGAAGTCTCCAGTTATGATGGTCTTGGTGTTTTTTCTTTTTTTTTTTTTTTTTTTTTTTTTGTCAAGTAGATTTTGTTTTATAAACTGGTGCACCTGTGTTTGGCACATATATATTTATGATTGTGATGTTAGATCATTCCCTTGATGAATAAGAAGTGGCCTTCTTTGTCCTTTTTAATTACTTTTGGTTTGAAGTCTATTTTATCAGATATTAACATAGAAACACCTACTTGTTTTTTATTTTCATTTGCTTAGAATATCATTTTCAAACCTTTCACACTGAAGAGGTGTCTACCTTTAGTGGTGAGATGTGTTTCTTTAATATAGTAGATAGAAGGGTCCAGCTTTTTGATCCACCCTGATAACGTGTGTCTTTTGATGGGCGAGTTAAGTCCATTAATATTTAAGGTTATACTGTGAGGTTTGAATTAATTCCTGACATGAGGAGGTGTTTTATGGGATTTGGTGCTTTCTTGTGTTCTATACTATGTTGAGGCTGGTCTATTTTGTTTATGGTGATCTTGTTGGCTCTTGAGATTGGTTGTTTGACTGTTATATGTGCAGTATTCCCTCTAGATTGTCTATAGGTTTGGCTTTGTGTTCATATAATCATAACGTTCACTTTTTTCATGGAAAGTTTTTCTTTCACCATCTATTATGAGCAATACTTTTGCTGGGTAGAGTAGCTTGAGTTGGACATCATAGTTTTTTAGACTTTGAAGTGTTCCATTCCAGGCCCTTCTGGCTTTCAGAAATATGATGTAATTCTGATGGGATTGCTTTTGTATGTTCTGAGTTGTTTCTCTCTTGTTGCTTTTAATACTCTCTCCTTGTTTTCATTGTTGAGAGTTTTAAATATGATGTGTCTTGGGGAGGTTCTTCTTTGGTGTTGTCTGTTTGGTTTTCTGTCAGCTTCTTTTTAAAGATTATTTATTTATTTATTTATTTAAGAGAGCAAGAGAGAAGAAGAGGCAGAGAGAAAGAGCAAATGGGAATGCCAGGGTCTCCAGCCACTGCAAGCAAACTCCAGACACATGCTCCCCCTTGTGCATCTGGCTTACATGGGTACTGGGGAATCTAACCTGTGTCCTTAGGCTTAGCAGGTATTTCTCTGTGTTTTCACTGCAGGACTAAGCATCTTTGGTGGAGGTCCCTCAGTTTTCTGACTTTCATTGGCAATTTTGCATTGTTGTCTATCCATTTTAGAGAGAATCTTTATTTTTTTGAGGAGGAAGCTAGCTTTTATCCTTTGGCCCATGCACCCTGTAACTCAGGTGAATAGGAATGTTGCTACCCAGTGACTAGTCAGGATATCAGAACCAAAGTTCTGATTCCACAATTCACTCAGGCAGCAGGCCTCCACAAGCTAGGCACAATGGGATCTACTGGGACCAGGGGACTTGGAGGAGCTGGGAGGAGATGGAAGACAGGGTTCTGCCTATTCACTCACCTATTCACTCCACAATGCTGCACCCTCCCACACACTGTCAGTGCAGGGAACCCAGACCAGTGCACTGGTAGGAGCCAGGAAACAGGGGTCTGGCCTACTCATGCCACACTGCCATGCCCACCCACAGGGATCCCAGATCAGTGTGCTGGTGCAATGCCAGTACTGTTGGCTGCTCACCAGAACTAGATAGCAAGTATTTACTGCTGAAGACATCACATGCTTCAGTTTCAGGATGTTATCAATCAAGCTGTAACTAAGCAGGAAGCCTCCCTCATGAGTAGCTGTCATAGTCCTTGTGGTAGTTTGAATATATGGTCCCCACTATATTCAGTGTTTTATTAGTTTATAGTTTGCATCTGCATCCTCCTGGCTGGAGGCAGTGTCACTGGGCAGATTTAACATGTGGTGGTGGGTTTGAGATTTCAATCTAAAGATATGCAAGGTGTGCCCAGCTGGAGTTCCTGAAGTGTGCTGTGCTGTGTGGTTTTTGGTTCTCTCTCTTGACTGGTCCTATAAGAGCAGACCAATGTCTTCTGCCATTATGGAACTTCCCCTGGATCTGTAAGCTTCAATAAATCCCTTCCTCCATAACTGTGCCTGGTCTGGAAGTTCATCTCAGTAAACCTGAAGCTGTCTGCTACAGAAAGTGGTACAGAGAGTGGAGTGAGATGAACCTGACCATGTGGATTTTGGTCTTTTGGAACCTTTGTTTTGGAGGAGTGGACTTAGTGCTTGCAATTGAAGATGCCTTCTGGAATGGTAAGCCAAGTTTAATGGACTATTCTGATGAGAGTTTGAGAATGCTATGTGTAGACAGTACTGAACTTCAAGACTTGGCTTATGAGTTTTCTAAGGGGAAGGAAAGACTCCAGAGGACTTTGTTGGAACTAGGATACTGGAATGAGGGATGGCTGCATTCTGCTGCTCAGGCCCAGAGAATTTCATTAAGGTTAAATCTGTAACAGACTGATGTACTTGGCTAAAGATACTGGACTGAAAGATTTAAGATTTGAAGTTGGAAACCCTCAAGCAAGTTAAAATTATAGGCACTGGGACTGGTTTTAGGTTACTGAAGCTTCTGTTGTCAACACATTAGCAATCTTGTGGATTTTTTTTTTTTTGAGGTAGGGTCTCACTCTAGCTCAGGCTGACCTGGAATTCACTATGTAGTCTCAGGGTGGCCTCGAACTCATGGCGATCCTCCTACCTCTGCCTCCCGAGTGCTGGGATTAAAGGCATGCACCACCACGTGTGGCTTCACATTAGCAATCTTAAGGAAGATGGCCCAATGGCTTTACATTCAAACAATGGAAAAGATGCCTGAGGAAAGACTATGATAGAAATGCAAACTCTTTTGGAAAGAGTTGACTGGAGAAGGAACCTGCTTTTCAAGGTTATGATTCATTTCATCCCTGAATTAAGAATATGGCTGTGTCTGCATACCTGGTATTAGTTTTGGAAGCATGAAAAATGTGTGGAGTGGTCATGAATTACACATGGTTCCAGGAGCTGCTGCTGAGATGTAGCATGAGGCAGGACATGATGACCATGATAGCTGGAAGAGCCTTTAGAAGATGGACCATGGTTTGCATGGAGACCTGAAGAGGTTTTGGATATACCAGGACTGTGCAAGGGCTACCATGGAGGATGTTAGCTAGGGATGGAAGTTCTCCCTGGCTACTTGGGCCAGCTGGAGGGGCAGAATTGGAAAACCTGGAGACTGTCAGTCTCTGGTTATACTGAACTTGAACTGCAGAAGTTTGATGGTTGCTTGATGGAGGTGGAGTTTTTATTTTTCTAGTCTCTCCTTGCTATGCCTTATACCAGTTGAAAATGTTTACTCTGTGCCTTTATATGTTGAAAATATATAACTTGTTTGATTTGACAGGTGTGGTAGTTTGAATATATGTCCCCCAATATATTCAGTATTTTATTAGTTTATAGTTTGCATCTGCAATCACCTTGCTAGAGGCAATGTCACTGGGGGTCGGTTTTAAGGTGTGGTGATGGTTTGAGAGTCCATTGTAAAGATATGCAAATGTGCCTAGCAGGAGTTCCTGAAGTGTGCTGTGTGACCTTTTGGCTGTAGTTTTGCTCTGTGTGCTGTGGTGGCTGGTTGGTTTCTCTCTCTCTGCTTGGCCCTATGGAGAGCAGGCTGCTTCTCTTGCCATTATGGAACTTCCCCTGGATCTGTAAGCTTCAATAAATAATATCCCTTCCTCCATAACTGTGCCTGTTCTGGAAGTTCATCTCAGCAGACCTGAAGCTGTCTGCTACAGTAAAGTGGTACCGAGGAGTGTGGGGTGAGATGAACCTGACCATGTGGATATTTGTCTTTTGGAACTTTTGTTTTGGAGGAATGGGCATGGACTTGGTGCTTGCAACTGAAGATGCCTTCTGGAGTGGTAAGCCAAGTTTTATGGACTATTCTAATGAGAGTTTGAAAATGCTAAGTGCAGACAGTATTGAACTTCAAGGCTTGGCTTATGAGCTTTCTAAGGGGAAGGAAAGAGTGCAGAGGACTTTGTTGGAACTGGGCTACTGGCATAAGGGATGGCTACATTCCACTATCCAGGCCCAGAAAGTTTGATCAAGGTTAAATTTGTAAAGGACTGATGTGCTTGGCTAAAGATATCGGACTGAGATTTTAAGATTTTAAGTTGGAAAACCGCAAGCAAGTTAAAAGCAGAGGCACTGAGACTGGTTTTAGGTTACTGGAGCTTCTATTGTCAACACATTAGCAATCTTAAGGAAGGTGGAAGGAAGGTGACCTGACTTGATTTACATTAAAACAATGGAGAGGATGCCTGAGGAAAGACTGTTAAAAATGCAAATTCTTGGAAAGAGCTGGCTGGAGAAGGAACCTGCTTTTCAAGGCTATGATTTATTTTGTTCCTGGATTAAGAAAATGGCTGTGTCCTGCACACCTGGTATTAGTTTTGGAAGCATGAAAAATGCATAGAATGGTCATGAATTGCACATGGTTCCAGGAGCCGCTGCTGAGATGCGGCATGAGGCAGGGCATGAAGTCCCTGAGGAATAGGCTGGAAGAGCCTTTTGGAAGGTGGACCGTGGTTTGCATGGAGACCTGAAGATGTTTTGGATATACCAGGACTGTGCAAAAGGGCTACCATGGAGTGCAGTGTTGGCATGGGATGAAAGCTTTCCCTGGCAACTCTGCCCAGCTGGAGAGGCAGAATTGGAAAACCTGGAGACTGTTAGTCTCTGGTTATATTGAACTTGAACTGCAGAAGTTTGATGACTGCTGATGGTGGTTGAGTTTGCATTATTCTAGTCTCTCCTTGCTATGCCTTTTACCAGTTAAAAATGTTTACTCTGTGCCTTTACATGTTGAAAGTATTTAACTTGTTTGATTTTACAGGACTCACTATCTTAAGTTGGTCAAGACTTAAGAACCTTTGAAATTGGACTGAGTACAATTTACAATGTGTGATAGTTATAAATCTAATTGGGGGCCAGGAACTAAATCTATTGGGGGCCAGGGGCGGAATGTGGTAGTTTGCATATATGTCCCCCAATATATTCAGTATTTTATTAGTTTATAGTTTGCATCTGCAATCACCTTGCTAGAGGCAATGTCACTGGGGGTCGGTTTTAAGGTGTGGTGATGGTTTGAGAGTCCATTGTAAAGATATGCAATTGTGCCTAGCAGGAGTTCCTGAAGTGTGCTGTGTGACCTTTTGGCTGTAGTTTTGCTCTGTGTGCTGTGGTGGCTGGTTGGTTTCTCTCTCTCTCTGCTTGGTCCTGAAAGGCAGGCCATTTCTCCTGCCCTTATGGAACTTCCCCTGGATCTGTAAGCTTCAATAAATAATATCCCTTCCTCCATAACTGTGCCTGGTCTGGAAGTTCATCTCAGCGAACCTGAAGCTGTCTGCTACAACAGGACTCACAGGTAAGAGACAATTGTAAATCTCAGATGAGTCTTGGGACTTTAGAACTATCTTAAGTTGGTCAAGATCATGAGGACCTTTGAAATTGGACTGAATACAATTTACAATGTGTGATGGTTTAAAATCTATTGGGGGCCAAGGGCAGAATGTGGTAGTTTGAATATATGGCCCCAATATATTCAGAATTTTATTAGTTTATAGTTTGTATCTGCAGCCACCTGGCTGGAGGCAGTGTCACTGGGCAGATCTTAAGGTGTGATGGTGGGTTTTAGATTTCAATCTAAAGATATGCAAAGTGTGCGTAGCTGGAGTTCCCGAAGTGTGCTGTGCTGTGTGGTTTTTTGTTTTCTCTCTCTCTCTCTTGACTGGTGCTGTAAGAGCAGACCAGCTTCTTCTGCCATTATGGAACTTCCCCTGGATCTGTAAGCTTCAATAAATCCCTTCCTCCATAACTGTGTCTGGTCTGGAAGTTCATCTCATTGAAACTGAAGCTGTCTGCTACAGTCCTGAAAAGTTCTATGCAGGATACTGGGGGAGAAAAGTCACCAATACTCTTATCTATTATGCATCCTACATAATCTACCAGGCAGGAAAGATTTGCCCACTGGTGCTATAGTGGCATGATTGTTATGGAGGTAACCATTCTCTGATTGGATTTGAGGCCTGCTCCATGGGAGGCAACTCATATGTGGTACTGAAAACCTAACCAAAAGCCTATGGCTAGAAAGACTGTATACCCTATGGGGGAAGCTCCTACTAGTATTTGATATTTGGCTAAAAGGATATAATGTGCCCATCAAATTTTCCTCTAAATACTTATGTTTACTCTAATGTTTGGACAAAGAAGCTTCTTTTTGCAGATGGTTGTGACTACTGGGATGCCTTAAAACTGGTCTAGGTTCTGAGAAGAAGTGGTTGTTGAGTGCTCAACACTAAGTAGGACATCTCTACCATGCCCTCAAAGGCACAGGAAACATTGCAGAAAAGATAGTAAAAAGAATATGTGAGCCAGATAATGGCTAGTAGTGCTTTTATATGCTGTCTTCTGCACATGAAATGGCCAGTGCATCCATGATCCCACAGCAGCTGTCTCTACCTGCAACAAACCAATGAAATATTGGGCCCATCAACATTTCAATATGAATGAAGAATGAGGGACAAAACAAGTACAATAAAAGAGCAGAGCATCCAAGAAGAAAGAAGAAGGGGTTCATTGGAGAGGTATGGGGTGACAACAGAAGGTACCAGGAGGAGACTATGATCAAAATACCAAATGTACATGTTTGAAGATTATGAATAAAAGTTTAAAAACTGAGAAGTCCTAGGCCACAGGCTACTGACTTTAAGATACCCAGCAAGCCTGGCTGCAGGACTTGCCCCAAATGATAAATAGGAAATCTTACAGTGAAAAGCGTGAAAGGAATTCATTTAGTACAGTCATGGTAGGAAGGAAAAAATGATCACAAGTCTTGGTCTTCTCTCCCAGGGGTACTGGGAAGGTCCACAGGATTGTTTGTGAGGAGAACTGGAGTAGGAGGCAAGAAGTATACATAGCTAAACTGTCTTGGTTGAACTTGATCTGGTTGATCATTGTCTTGGGCCTGGTTCTGCAAGACCCTTCTGGCCTCTTGGCTTGGGGGAGATAGCTACTTGCAAATGATATTATTTGAGGGGACAATTCAGTTCCACTGATAATAGAGTCAGTTACTGGTGAGGTGATCTGCCTATAAGGCTCATTGTGTTCGTGGGATAATGAAAATATCTTAGTTACCCTTGGTGTCTTCCACCTTAAAAGGGAAAGATTACCAACCATAGAGAAACACTTCTTCAATGAATAGCATGCCCATGTGAAGCTGAATATAAATCTTAAATAGAGTATAGGATTGCTAAGGAAAAAATAGCAAATGAAAGCAAACAGTCCAAGTTATTTTGATTTTAGTAACCCAAGGAGTATCTTATAGGCCCAGGTGAAGAGCATTTTTCACTTTTCAGCAAAGCAGGTTCAAAGACCCTACCCTGCAGAGACCCTGTGATGTTCCTTCCAATATGGACAAATTATTAAAGGTTCTCTGGTCTATGTGAGAACTAACATAAAATGTTCAAGGTATTGTTCTACCTCTACTTCAAGCAATTTGGGTGCATATTACCTCATTTCTCAAGAACCATGACATTTGCTATTGTTTAGATAAGGTTAGAATGCATCACCCAAGGGTTCATGTGTTGAGATTTATTTATTTTTAATTATTCATTTAAGTGACAGTGGGGAGCATTAGTAGGTATGCCAGGGCCTCTTGCCACTGCAAATAAACTCCAGAATCCTGCACCACTTTATACATTTAGCTTTACATGGGTACTGGGAAATTAAATCCAGGCCAGTACACTTTAAAAAGAAGTGCCTTTAACTGCTGAGCCATCTCCACAGCCCAGATTTAATCACCAGTGTGAGATTTGTGAATAGGGAAAATTTAATCTGACCACAGTGTTGGGAGGGGCAGAACTTTGAGAAGTGATTACAAATGGATAAATCCATCAGAAGGAAGCCTCTATGATCGAATACTGATCACTTTATAAAAAGAGCCCATGGAGTACCTAGGGCAAATCAGAAGTCATTCAGCACAGGTGTGCCAGATACTTATTACAAAAGGTCAGAATTCTCTTTCAGTGCCACTTCCAGATATGAAGCCAAAGCTGAACGCATAACCAGAAGCAGGTGTCAAAGCCAAGGACAGAGCCAAAGGCAGATCTGGAGCTAGACCTAGAACAAAATTCAGAGCCAGAGTCAGGACCAGACCAAGACATTGGTCCAAAACAGAGAAGACAGTTAGGAGACTGCCCATCACAGAGGAAAGACAAACTTGTAGCTACTTGCAAATAATGAAACAAACATGAGGTATTCCAGATGGAATCTGGAATCAGTGGGTTTACTTCTAGACAGTGACTATTGTTGCAGATTGTATTTTACACTCAGATTAGAGAATAACAGGGACTGCAGCTTGGTGCCCTGAATTCCTGTCTACAAAAGGAAAATGACATTTCAACTCTACCACAACTTGGTCTATCCAGAAAAATACAAATACTCCAATAGAAGAAAGGTGACCTAAAAATGTGAACTATTATGGGCTGGGGAGAGGGTAGAGGGATTAAGAACTCTTACAGCTTAAGTATGAGGGTAACTTGGACCAGAGACTGCCAACATTAACTTCAACTGCACATATAAAAAAGTGAGCATGGTTACACACATCTGCAATCCCAGTCTGTGCAGGACAGAGACAGATGATTGGGGCTTGCTGAAAAATACCAACTTTGGCTTGAAACCCCATGTCATGAAAATACATGAATAAACGATGAGAAGACACATATAGAGTACAGGCATCTGTATACACATGTCATTATACCACATAGCATACCAAACACATATTCTACATATAAGCAAACATACACAGGCAAAAAAAATTAACTAATAATCTAACTCCTGATAAACAAGTCCCAACACACACACACACACACAAAAGTAAGATGGAAAATAAAGACAACATGTTTCTCCAAAACTACCAGTCCCAGAGCAATTGGTTTTAATGAGAGTGACTCCAAAAAAATCTAGGTAAATAATTCCAAAGAATGATTATAAACATGTTCAAAGAAAAGAAAGATGGCACAAACAAAAAGCTGAATTAAGTCAATATAAGAAATAAAACTGGAATTCAACTTAAAAATGAAACAGAAATACTGAAGGAAAAACAAACTGAAATGCTGCAGGTTAAAAAAAAAAATCAAGTTAGTCAAATAAATAGCTCAGAATGGATATCCAGGAGGAAACACTACCATGGATCCAATAAAAGCTAAAAGTATTGTTGAAAACAATGATTAATTTTCAAATATATTAATGGAACACACCAGATCTTCAGGATGTGATGAAAGACATAATCTACATGTATAGGTAGAGTTTAAAAATACCAAAGATTCCATAATATTTGTCAGGTTTTTTTTTTTATAGAAAGTCAGGGAGAGGGGTCAGATAGAGAATGGGCATGCCAGCAGCCTCTCAGCCACTGTGAATGTACTCCAGATGCATGTGCCCCCTGTGGGCAAGTGCAGCACTGCATCCTTCCATCACTTTGTGTCTGGCTAAACGTGGGACCTGGAGAATCAAACAAGTGTTCTTAGGCTTAGGAGTCAGGCACCTTAATTGCTAAGCCATCTCTCCAGCCCATGTTTGTCAGTTTTAAGTCAAACTGTTGATAGAATCATTTTCTCATAGCATTAAGCAATAATATCTAAAATTCATATTATGGCACTTAATCTAAATAAAGTAGAAGACTTTATATTTTAAAGGTACAGAGCCTAACTGTATCATTGATGAGGCTTTAAGAAGGCCGATCAGCCACTAAGAGCTTGGTTGGATAAAATAAGAACCTGGAAAAATACATTTTATGAAAGAAGATAGTAGAAGCAGACAGGCAGTAGATTTTATCCCTTAATGTCACAACTGTAGGCTAAAAGTTATTTTAAAATTAGATATTAGTAACCATTTTTGCATGTGTATATGTTTAGTGATTTTAAGTTTGTGGTCCTATGTGGGGAGTGGGGTACATGCGCATATGGAAGCCAAAAGTTCATGTTGGGTGTGGTATTCAATCACAGTCCACCTCATTCCCTGAGACAGGGTTTCTTGCTGAAACCAAAGCTTATAAATTTGGCTAGAATAGAGAGCCCCAGGGACTCCTTGTCTCCCCAGTGCTGGGATTATGTTTGGGTATTAGGGATTTGAATTCAGGTCCTCACACTTATGCAGCAAGCACTTTACTTAGTGAGCCATATCCTTTGCTCCAGTTATCATGTTTAAGACTTAATAGTATGATTTTATGGAATACAGTATAAGCTAATCTAAATTCTTTTTGTTTGCTTAATTTACTTTCTATTATTTTTGCTTGTGTGTGCATGTGTATGTGTGTTATATGAACATGGATTGCCCTTGTGGTGCCCCATACATTCACCTGTGGTGGTGGGGGCATTCACCTGCAGTGGCTGGAATGAAAAAACTGGTGTCCTGTTCCATCGTTCTACTACTTGGTTTTGTTTTGAACATAAGTTTGTTTTTCCAACCCTGGAGTTTGTGGGACTCCAGGACTTGGGCCTCTGCTTCTGCTCAGGCCCACATGCTTATGCAGGAAGCACAAGAAAGAGAAAGAGAGAGGGAGAGACAGAGAGACAGAGAGACAGAGAGAGACTAGGCATGCCAAGGCCTTCAGCTGCTGCAAATGAACTCCAGATACATGCAGCACTGTGCATCTGGATTATGTGAGTACTGGGGAATCAAACCCAGGCCCTTAGGCTTTGCAGGCAAGTCCCTTAACCACTGAGCAACCTCTCCAGCAACCCTACCTATAGTCTTAATGTTACTATATGCTGGGATTGTAATTCCCTTAAAATATCTTTCATTGTGAAAAGGAAATTTAATGTAAAGATCTGTGACAAAATTGTATAGGCATCATTTTACATGTATCACAGCCTTTAAAAATCTTAAATGTATTATTTGTATATTAAGACTAATCATGAATTTCATAGAAAATTATCTAATAAAGGTATTTTAATGCATATTACTTAGACATATTTCATATATGTCCAAGTTATATACATATAATTTTAAATAATATCCCATAAACCATTTTATGTTCTATTATTTTTATTATCAATGTGTATTGAAAAATAATGAATATTCACTAATTTATGACTAACACACTAAACAAATGCTTTTCTAGCTAATAAAAATAATATGTTGTCAAGGCCTTCCGGTCAAGATGGCATCTGCCTAACTTTGCTTCACCTCACAGGGGAGGAAAGGGAAGAACATTTAGGGTTCATGGGTTTTTTTATTTTTAAGGGTGGGAGGGTGTGGAGGAGCAAAATAGGGAATCCACTGATTCCCATGTTCTCGGGTAGTCCAATAGTCCCCCAATCCCCTCAAGCAGCCATCCTAATTGCAGTCCCAACTGGAGGTCCCTCCTGCACTAACCACAGGCCAAGTGGACCCAAGCTAGCAAGAAGGGACCTCCACCTCAGGCTTTCCCACCATTGCACAGATCTCCAAGGACACACTCACTAGTCCCACCCTAGCCTTTCTGAGCTCCACATGCCATCATGGTCCCACACCAGTCCTGTCCTAGCCTTTCTGAGCTCTGTGTGCCACTGCAGTCCCACTCGCCTTTATGAGCTCTGTGCATTACTGTGGTCCCAGTCACCGGTCCCACCTGAGCCTTTCTGAGCTCTGCTCATGACTGTGGTCCTACTTGCCAGTTCCATCCCCACTCCTCCACCCCTCCACCCCGGGCCAGTAGGCTAGAGTCACAAACACTAGGCTTTCTGAACCATTGTGATGGGCAGACCACAGTGAGAAAAGGAATAGCATGAAAAATCAGATGCAAGTAAATCCAGCTAGATTGCCCAATCCCACAATACATGTCTCTAATCAAAACATAGAAGAGACAATAGGATCAGAACCTCAAAACGAAGAGACAAACTATGAAACCCTGGACAAGCAAATAGCAGAATTACAGAAATTCAAATAAGAGCCAATAATTTGAATGGTGTCCTCGCTAGATTAGACCTAATAGAAAAGAACCAGGAAGGGTCTCAAACAGTTAAATGATCTGAAGGAGAGTGAAAAATAAAAAATAAAAAAGAAGATCTCAGTAACCAACTGTCTAAACTCAATGAAGCCATAAAAAAAAAAATGCAAGAATGAACTCCAAGAGGCATTAAGAAAATCAGAAAATGATGTGAAAAGGGAACTCAACAGAGGGATGGAAACTATACATTAAAAAGCAGTTGAAACTACAAACCAAATTGAGCAAGCCCACAACTCTATAGAAGCTCTCAAGAATAGAGTCAGCCAAGTGGAGGATAGAAACTCAGAACTGGAAGACAAAACAGAAGAAACAGTTTGTGAGTCCAAAAGTTTCAATAAGTTCAAAAATTTCTGTGAACAGAACATGAGGAAAATATGGGATACCCTTAAACATCCCAACATTTAGATCATGGGAATACCAGAGGGGAAAAAATTTAGACAAAAGGCATGGGAAACTTATTCAAAAAATTATAGAAGAAAACTTTCCACACTCTCAAAAGAAAGTCCCATCAAGTTACAAAATTCTAGCAGAACTTCAAACAGACTGTACCAAAGGAGAAATTCTCCAAGACATATTAACATTAAGATTCTAAACATAAGTCACAAAAAGAAAGTCCTAAATGCAGCTAGGGAGAAACAACACATTACATATAAAGGAAACCCCATCAGAATTGCTCCTGGATAAGTAGAATTGACATTGTGAAAATGGCAATCTTACCAAAATCAATATATAGATTTAATGCAACACCAATAAAAATCCTAAAATCTTTATTCACAGAGATAGAAAAAATGATCTCAAAATTCATATGGAATCACAAAAGGCCTTGGACATCCAAGCATATCCTCAACAAAAGAAACACCTCTGGAGGTATCACTATAGCTCACCTAAAGCTATACTACAAAGCTATAGCAATAAAAATAACATGGTACTGGCATAAAAACAGGATTATAGACCAATGGAACAGAATCAAGGACCCAGACTTTGGCTCAAGTAACTACAGCTGCTTGATATTTGACAAAGGTCCTAACAATGGAGACTGGAAAAAAAGACAGCACCTTCAACAAATGGTGCTGGACAAACTGTACAACAATGTGCAGGAAAATGAAACTCAATTGATACATTTCGCCATGCACAAAATTCAAGTCCAAATGGATCAAAGGCCTCAATATAAGAATGGATACTCTGCTACTACTGGAAGAAAAAGTAGGAGGAACTTTCCATGATATAGGAGTGGGAAAAGACTTCCTGAACAAAACCCAAGTAGCTCAGAAAATTAAACAATCACTCAACCATTGAGATCTCAGGAAACTAAAAAGGTTTTTCACAGACAAACATACAATAAGCATAGCCAGTATATTACCCACAGAATGGGATAAAATTTTTTGCTGGATACACATCAGACAGAGGCCTAATTTCTAAAATCTACAAAGAACTGAAAAGCCTAAACAATAAAACATACAACAACGCTCTCACAAAATGGGGCAAAGAACTGCACAGGGAGTTCTCAGAGGAAGAAATACAAATGGCAAATATACACTTAAAAAATGTTCAACATCCCTAATCATCAGGGAAATGCACATTATGACAACTATGAGATTCCATCTTACCACAGTAAGGATGGCAAACATTAAAAAATCTAATGACAACACATTCTGGTGAGGTTGTGGAGAAATAGGAACCCTCACTCACTGTTGGTGGGAATGTAAGCTGGTACAACCACTATGGAAAGCAATATGGGAACTACTAAAAAGGATGACTATAGAGGTACCCACTGACCCCATTATTCCCTTACTGGGCATTTACCCTAAAATCTCCAAGCTTCAGTTCAGAGATATTTACTCAACCATGTTTATAGCTGCTCAATTCATAATAGCCAAGAACTAGAATCAAACTAGATGTCCATCATTAGATGAACGGATAACTAAGATGTGGTATATCTACACAATGGAATTCTACACAGCAGTAAGGAAAAATGACACAATGAAATTTGAAGAAAAATGGTCAAACTTGGAACAGATCATTCTCAGCAAACTCACCCAATCACAGAAAGATAAGCATTGCATGGTCTCACTCATCTGTGACTCCTGACCTGAATTTGCCCAAGATGCTGACACTACTTATAAATATCTCAAGGACTGGACAATAGGGATGGTGGGGCAGGAAGGGAGGGTAAGGGTGGGGGGGGGACACAAGAAAACTAGACCAGTTGGAAATGGTACCATAAAATTCTAAATCCTGAAAGACATACTAAAAGGTCAAACCTTCATCAGGTGCTTAGAGAGAAAACCTGAATAATTAACCTCAATCTTCTCCTCTCTCTCACTTACTCTTCTTTTCTTGTCTCTTTCTCTTTTGTATTACCTATTTTTCTTCCTTCTTTTCCCTTGGCACTGACCTGTAACTCCCAGTACCAGCATATGGTTAACATCCACAATGTGCTGTTGATCAGTGAGATCTATGAAGTTTCCCAAAAGAAGACAGATTTCTATCAGAGTACTTGATGACCCACCAAAGGTTAATGGTAAGACCCTACTGCTGAAGACACCATATGCTGTTGGCACGGAACATGGAGTGACCTGGCTGGAATCTGCAAGAGAGTTAGTCCCCAGACAGCTTGTTAGCACCAGAAGGTGTTACATGAGCAACTGGGTGAAAATGACCAACATCTGTTTTAGCAACTCATTGTCTAAGCTACTCAGCAGCAATCAACCTGACGTGATACTCACACAAGGGCAAAAATGGCACACAGCCATGGTGGGATACCAACTGCTAACAGATCCACTCAGTGGAATGGAAGCCATACCTGGACTGGGGGAATCCATCAGAACCATATCCAAAAACTAACCCACTCTCCATTATTAAGGTCACACTAAGAGTGGAATACAAGAGGGCCTACACCTATTAAATTCTCTCTAAAATAATAATGGATATCCATGTATTGTGCATGGACCTCACTCTCCATTGGCAAATCTGCTTCTCTTTTTCAGATGGATGGAAAACCTGAGGAGAGAATCAGCCTGTCACACCTCTCCAGGGCACCAGCTGAAGCCATAGCGTTATTGGGGAAATGAGCAAGAGTACTGCTTTCTCAGTGAACCTGGTATCAGCAGAAGGGTGAAGGAGATAGACATAGAGAATACTCAACTCCTGCCAAATCACATATCCAGAGACACAGAGACTCCCAAGATCTCATCACTGAAATAGTCTTAAAATGAACCCAATATGGCTCAGGGAAATTTGTGGAAGAGGGGACGGAAAGATTGTTAAAGCCACAAGTTTGGTCGTTATGCCCAGAGACATTGCCTCTCCCCCATAACTGATGGCTACCCCACAATGCAAGGCCCACAATCCCTATGGGGGGAAGACAGGGAGAAGGCTAACAATAGTACCATCATGGATATATACACACTATATACATAACTTATTAAAAATTTAAACAAATGTTTTAAGAAGGGAAAGAGCTTGGACAGTATTCTATTGGAGTAGATAATGCTACCCACAGAAGCCATAGGTTGTTACAAAAAATTTCAGTACAAAGTGTGGAATACAGTGAGGCAAAACAATAAAGGTTTTTAGTTGCCAAACATAAGTACATGATGTGACCCTATTGTTGAAGACATGACGTGCTTCAGTTGAAGACACTGAGAGATTCAACCTAGAACTGAGATGGAAACCCCCCACCCCCACTGCCTAGCAATCATAGTGCTGAAAGTACTATGCAGCTGGCTGAGAAAGAAGTCATCACCAGTCTTAATCAGCAGTGAACCCTGAAAGCTACACAACTGGCCAACCTAGAAAGATGTGCCCAGTAGTGCAACAGGCATGTCAGTTAGGGGGTAATCACCAACTTTCAGATTGGTTTTGGGGCCCCACTCCACAGGAGAGAATGCATACCTGAACCTAAAGCCTTGTCAAAAGCCTGTGGTTTGCCAGTTCATAAGCCATAGGGAAGGAAGCTACTACTATTGCATGGGCTATATTATGACCACCAAATTGCCCTGCAAATATTTATGTTATACCCCTATATTAGTGCTGCTTTCACTTTTGATTCAAGAAGCTTTTCTTTTCAGATGGTGTTAACCACTGAGGAGACTCAAAAAGATATTATCAAGTGCTAAGAAGAAGTGACAGTGGAATGTTAAGCTTTAAATGAGACATCTCTTTCACACACCCCAATGACTCAGAAATTATAGTGTAAGAGGTGGCAGAAAAAAAATTTAAGTTCTCCATGCCTTTGATCTGAATTTCTCCCCCTTCTGTTATACCCATGACCCACGTGTTGGGACATTTAAGGGTATTCCACAGTTCCCTCATGTTCTGTTCACACACATTTTTGAACTTATTCAAGTTTTTGGACTCACAAACTGTTTCTTTTGTCTTGTCTTCCAGTTCTGAGGTCTGTTCTCCACATGACTGACTCTATTTGGGGGGGCTTGTTAGAATGGTTTGGACTTGTTTGATTTGGTTTGTATTTTCTTTCTTTTTTTTTTTTTAACTATTTAAGATTTTTTAATTTTTATTTATTAGAGACAGAGAGAAGCGGACACAGAGAGAGAGTGAGAATGGGCACACCAGGGCCTCTAGCTACTGCAAATGAACACCAGACACATGCACTACCATGTGCATCTGGCTAACATGGGACCTGGAGAATTAAGCCAGGGTCCTTAGGCTTCACAGACATGTGCCTTAACAGCTAAGCCCTCTCCAGCCCTGGTTTGTATTTTCTATTGCATTTTGATATAGTATCCATCTCTCTGTAGAGTTTTCTTTTCAAGTCATTTTTTTAATTTTCTTAATGCTTCTTGGAATTTATCCTTGTATTTATTTGTGTCTTCACTGAGCTTAGCCAGCTGATTATTGAGGGTTTCTGTTTTTTGGCTCTCCTTCAGACGACCGAACACTCTTTTGAAGTCTCTTTGGTTTGTTTCTATTACGTCCAACCTCGCGAGAACAGCAGTCACACAATTGTTGGTCATTTGTTGATGTTCTGCAAGTTCTTCCAATTGCTTGGTCAGGGTCACATATCTTGTGTCTTCATTTTGGGGTTCTCATCTGTTGTCTCTTCTTTTTTTTTTTTGTTTTGTTTTTGGAATTTGCCTATATTTTTATTTTTTTTTAATTTTATTTTTTATTTATAGTATTCTGATTTTACATTCATAGTGTTGGCTCCATTATCCTCCTCCCTGTCCTCCCCCTTCCAAAGGGACCCTCATCAATGGGGAATGTGGGTCATGCATTGTGGGGGTAGTCAAGAGTTCTGGGGGGTAGGCCAAGTCTCTGTGCATAATGCCCCAACCTGTGACTAACATTCTTTCCGCCCCCTCTTCCGTGAATTTCCGAGCCACACTGGGGTCGTTTTAGTTCTACTTCAGTGATGAGGTTTTGGGAGCCTCTGTGTCTCTGGATATCTGGCTTAGTTGGAGTTGGAGGATCAGCCAATCACACTTCACCAGGGCCCCAGCTGAAACCATAGAGTAATGCAGGGGAAGGGCAAGAATACAGCCTTCTTGGTGATCATGATATCAGAAAAAGGCTGAAGGAGATAAACACAGAAAATGTCTCTTCTGTTTTGATTGGAGACTTCCATTGTGGGACTAGACAACCTTGTTGTGGTTCCTTCCATTTGATGTTTCATGTTGTTCCTTTTGTGCTGTGGTCTGCCCTTCACACTGTGGCAATCTTATTTAATTCAGGAGGAAGCTGTAGTTTACCCTTGAAGTGTCCAGAGATTTCTCCCTTTTATGTTTGACTATATTAGGCTTTTGATGGTACAGGGGCCTGTTTGCTCAGGTTGAAGGAGTCAGCGCAGCCTGCTGGAGACCTGGAGACCAAATGGCAGGAGGCAGGATGGGGAGAGGTGACGGCGTGGACCCAGTGGCATGGTGGGGTGGAGACCTGGTGGCTGGAGTAAAGGTGAGAGAAGCTTAGGCCCCAATCTTTGGAGTACACAGGTAGTGTAGCAGAGAACCAGATCTAGGGTGTAGTGGCTGGGATGGGTGCTTGAGGGGTCTGGGGGTCTACTGAGCTACCCAAGAGCAAGAGAATCAGTGTATTCCCTACTGCACCCCTCTTCACCCTCTCACTGGGGGTCTGCTAGACCTGCTGACCCTGGAACCTCACAGATCTTGACTGATATTACCCCGGGAGCTGAAAGATCAAAGGAATGAACACTATGTAATACCCTTATACTTATGTTAATATACACATCTTAATATTTATGTTAGTCACTTTATCCTGACATAGGTTGTCAAAATCTCATCCTTAAAAATTCAAATAGGAGAAAAAAATACACTTCATTCTCCAAAAGAATAATTAATTAATTTTCAAATTGTTTTTTTCTTCAGAACCTGTTTTGGAAAGAAATCCTTATCAAAATCTATGTATTCAATGTAAAATTTAGCAACATAATACAACTTTTATCTTATAGCTCCAATGAATGGTAGTCTATATAAGTAAATAGCATTTTAAGGTTTTATGAAACATTTAATAGGCCCCAAAATACTATTTAATAGGTTTTAAGAAGTTAAGAGTACCTCAGTTTATAAGGTGATATGCATGTAGGAGACTTTTTAATATAGCCCCAAAATACTGGCACACAATAATAAAAGTTCTAAAACTGAATGCCAAAAAAAAAAAAAAAAAAAAAAAAGGAACCTGAAGCAGCCAAAGGTTTTGTTTCTTAGTTATTTTGAAGAATTTTAGGGGCGATTGGGTTTTGTCTCATGCTATCTTAGTAAAGAATGTTATAAAAACAATTACATGAAAACAACTATGAATTCACATGACACAATTACATTAAAAAGGCTGGAGAATTGGCTTAGTGGTTAAGGTGCTTGCCTGCAAAGCCAAAGGACCCAGGTTCAACTCCCCAGGACCCACATAAGCTAGATGCACAAGGGGGCGCATGTATCTGGAGTTCGTTTGCAGTGGCTGGAGGCCCCGGCATGCCCATTCTCTCTCTCTCCCTGCCTATTTCTGTATCTCTCTTTCTCAAATAAATAAATAAAAATAAAATATTTTTTAAAAAGGTAAAAGGGTTCTATCCCTGTATTCAGAGAGAACAATATGAATCCATGGCAGATCTGTAAAACTGCTTTGTTTTCTATCTTTCAGTCTATTTCACTGGCTACCTACAGACTTGTAAGGTAGTTATTGTCATATCAGAATTGGTCCCTTCCTTAATTATTGATTGTAGCTCACCAAGAGAGCAGTGTCCAACAGTGTAATCTGGGGTCTGAGGTTCCTGTATTATTAAAACTTCTTAGGCTAACATACTTATTTTGGTTAGTGAATTCTACTGATAGTTTTGTGGTAGTGAAAAGAAAACACAGAAATAGGCTTAGCATGAGGAAAAATTTACCTCCTGGAGATGCAGTGGGAAGGCAAGAGCCTGCTGTGATGTGGAGGCACAGAATTTGGAATTTTGGAAGTTCCCATGAAGCAAGAAAAAAATCAAGATAGAAGGCAGATGTAAACATGGCCAATTAGTGTGTACTAGTTATCCAGAGATGTCTTAGGGGTCCTGCTAGAATCTGCTAGCTTTTCCTTGTAATTTTGAGACCTGGTGATTGATAAAAAAGTACATGGACACTAATTGTTTTTAGGGAGAGTATAGCAGGCACAGGAACACATGGGTGGCAGGAGGCTCCCCTTGTTGCATTAGAAAGAATGGGAGAGGATATTTTGAGTTTTATTGCTCACTGTTTTCCATTTAGAATGCAGGATTAGGGCACAAATTAGTATCATCTATGATATCAAAAGGTTTTTTTTGTAGGATATTTCTACCTTAGTGGAGAGCAGTTAAGGCCTGTTTATAAGATGCTTCAAACTATATCCTTTGGTTCCTATAAAATATGTCAAGCTGAAGAATGTTTTGATTTCCATCCTTTGAACCAAATTTTCCCCATTATCCAGCTAATACGGGAGCAGAGAATGTTATAGTAAAATATAAGCCTCCTTTTCTTCAGAATCTTAGTATTAACCTTATATCACCTCTTCAGGGTATATCAGAGCATGGAGTCCAAGAGACAATCCTCAGTGAAGTGGAAGAGTGTCTTTCTCATCCACTCTAAGTCCTCAAAGAAAGTTGACAGGATAGAGCATCCTCTTCCCTATAGTCTGAACCCAAATGTTGCTGTGAATGCGTGAGCATGGTCATAGAAGAATCAGAAACCCTGATCTGACTAGCAAATTCTTCTGGAATTATTTTCCCTTGGGGAGTTTGAACCAATAGCTTATGTTGTTTTTCTAATGAGACCAGGTTCTGCAAAGTCGAAATGCTATCTTCTGCTACAAACATCTATGAAATTCTTTGTTTGCACTTCATGGATAAGGCATTTCTCTTAAGAAGCTCTAAAAACAGGTCCTGACCTATTGGACTGCTAGACTCAGAAGAGTCTGGCTTGTATGAATGGCTTTGACTTTTTGTTATTTTATTTGGCCATTCAGGATAAAGATGCATATAGGTTTTGTTTAGTTTTGGAATTAATGCTTAATGGAATTTGCCTAGAGCAAATGAGCAGTGAGAAAGTGAGAACAGTTAGAAGATGAGGACACAGACTTAATTAAAGAGAGGGGGAATCTCTGTCTCAACCTGACTCACATCCCATTTCCCAGCTATGGGCTCAGGCATTTAGCTTTCAGACATTCAACCTGGCTTACCCCTCTCAGTCTGTTCCACTACTGGTATCTTACTCTTTAATGTTTTACTTACTTATTAGAGAGAGAGAGAGAGAGAGAAAGAGAGAGAGAGAGAGAGAATGTGCATTCCAGGGCCTCTAGCTACTGCAAACGAACTCCAGATACATGTGCCACCATGTGCATCTGGCTTATAAGAGTACTGGGGAATCAAACCTGGGTCCTTAGGCATCGCTGGCAAGCAACTTAACCACTAAGCCATCTGTCCAGCCCTGATATCTTACATTTTTACCCTTGGGCCAATTGAGATGAGGCCTCAGACTTCAAATGCCTGTTTCTACCAAGGATTGGACCTATAGGGGAAAAAAAGCAAAGCAAAAAGAAAAGGTCTGTTTGACCTGTAGGGATCAACATGTGAAACCAAGGGGCATTAGAACCCTATGGGTAATGGAGTTGGCATTCTAATTGTATCCATCTTCCCCACCCTGTGGAGTTCCTGGGGAAATGATCTCAGGTGTAAAGAGGGCTTGAAAAAGTGCTAGAGCTCACAACACTGAAATCTTACCTGCTGTTCCTGTTATCCAGGTGTGCTTCTGGGAAAGTAGATGGAAGAAAGATTAGAAGTGGGCAAGTGAATGCCAGTGACACAGGAAAGCAGATGAAATATTGTATATCTCAAGAAATCTTGGCGTGTTATTGTAGTTGTTAGTACCAACATGGCTGCTCCACATTTGATCACCCATGTGGTTCACAGGCCACTTTGTGTCTCCCAGCTTTGACCAATTATAAGTGCCTACTTTCCAAAACAGTCACTGGCAAGCCAGTGTACTTCTTTGCCCCATTTCATGCCCCAGTAGGGAAAGGGAGAGAAGGTCAAGACACACCCTGGTCCGTGGCCTCAGGACACCACAAGGCTGAATGGAAATAAAGGATGGAAGGGAAAGGAAGAGGTGCCACTAACACTATCATCAGGCCTCCTATCATTTTAAAGTGAAGGGCAGAGTGGACGAAAGGAAGGAGGGGAGAGATACATAGGATCCTACCTTCTGACTACTGGAATCAGCTGTTACAGATGTAGATCAGAGTTGGGAGAAACAGATTTCCAGGCTCTTGTATTCCAGAACTAGGGGAGCATGGTTAGTAATGGAAGTTCAGACAGTTTCTTGAGAAGAGAAAAAGGGACTGTAGAGATAGCTTAGCAGTTAAGGTGCTTGCCTACAAAGGCAAAGACCCATGTAATTCCTCAGGACCTGTGTAAGCCATGTAAACCAAGGTGGTGCATGCATCTGAATTCATTTCCAGCAAATGGAGGTACTGGTATTCCAATTCTCTCTCAAGGAAAGGAAGGAAGGAAGGAAGGGAGGGAGGGAGGGAGGAGGGAGGGAGGGAGGGAAGGAGGGAGGAAGAAAGAAAAAAGAAAAAGAAGAGAAAAAGAAGAAAAGAAAAGAAAAGAAAAGAAAAGAAAAGAAAAGAAAAGAAAAGAAAAAAACTCCCAAGGGTAGAAGTAGATTAGTGAGCTGGATGGGTCAGAGGTTAAGGCACTAGCTTGCAAAGCCCAGTACCCACGTAAGGCCAGATGCCCAAAGTTGTACATGAATCTAGAGTTAGTTTTCAGTGGCTAGAGGCCCTGGCATGCCCCTGCTCTCTTCTCTTTCCCTCTCTATCTTTATCTCTCTCAAAATAAATAAATATTAAAAAGAAACAAAACCAGTATTTCTTTTGTGTTTTAACCCACAAATTGTGAAACTCAAGAGACACAGTGATGACTCCAGTAATATGGAGTAGTGGAGATGCAGACACAGAATAAGGAAATGTTGGCTGTTTGGGTATTGAGTTATAATTTCATTTTATTTCATTATTAAATATCTAAACAGGGGGGTATGGCTCCGTGCTCTATCGTGTGCTTAAACAAATGAATTTTAGGTGGCTTTCCTATCGACTTTTAACTTTCTATTACTTCCAATAAATTAAACCCATATTCCAAAATAAGTTTAATTTGACCTTATGTGGTCAGCAATTAAAGGTAGCTTTAATAATGAGATACTACAATAGCTACTGTCTCCTTCAAAAGATGAGTGCATATAGTAGCCTAGGGACTATATGGCGATTCCCGTGTACAATTTTATTTTAACTAACAATATCAAAGAAAAAAAAAAAAAAACCCTTGATATCTACATTGTTGGCACATTGTTGGATTTCTACACTAATGAAAGGGCAATTGCTACAGGACATAGTAGAAAAACAGAGGATTTTTCAAAGGGGTCCTCTTGCTTTTATTCTTTTTATATTGTTATGTCTCAAAATCCTTTGCTTCTGAACTTTTCACTTCATGGACAGTACAGCTGGGAAAACCACAGGTGGTCTCCTCCTCACTCCATGGAGATGACTCACCTCCTGGTCATAGCTCCTAACTAAATGGGGTCCAAGGCTGGGAGAACAAAGGGGTTATTTTTATAAGAGTTTTTTTTTTTTTTTTTTTTTTTTTTTTTTGCATGCTGTGCAGAGACATTATGGGGCTGTCTGGCTGGAAGCTGGGATATCTGAAACAAGTGTGGCAGGAAGGAATGGTGACCTAAGAGTCCTCTTGTTTAGCTCTTCCCTGTCTTTCTTTCACTCTCACCACCCACAGCCAATCTCACCTCAAAATGACAGAAGACATTAGCATTTGTCTGGCTCAGTACAGCCTGGAAATCTCCCCCAGGGTGACAGACTTAGGAACATAAAAGAGTGTGTTTGTTGGTTGGATGTTGATTTTTCTTGAAGGGAACCACAGCATCTCCCACCATGCGGTTGACTGGAAAATGAGGGGGACAGACAATATGACAAATGAAAACTTGATCAGCAGAGAAACCCCTGCCTGGTCCCCATCCTCAACAACACAGAATGGGTGTGGGTAACATATGCTGGCTGACTCTGACAGTGAGGGGGAACTAGTCAGGTAGCTTTATTTTCAGGTAGCCAGTTAAAGAGTTCAAAGAGGGAAAACCCTGCCTGCCAGCCTGCTTCAGCAGAAATGGAGTTTAGCATCTGATCTAGTTTACCTAATCAGCTCTCTCTTCCCCCACTCCTGAGCCAGACCCAAAGCCCAGAGGAATCAGCTTTCTCTCAGACTCACCTGAGTCTCAGAGTAAAGCCCAACACAATAAGATTATAAATAGACCTTTACCAGGTGGGCAAGGCCTCTCTTTTTGGCTGTTCACCTGTCCTGAACCATCAGGTCCCTGCTCTGGTAAGCCCTCCATCTTGGTCTCAGCCCATCTGGGGTGTGGAGCTGGACTCTAATCCCAAATTGTCTCTCCACCCCCTCCTGCCTTCCACATGGCAGAAGTTCTCTGGACCATTATTTTTTTTTTAATTTCTTTAGTCTAATAAAGTGTCTTTAAGTCTTACCTTCTACTCCATGGATTTTAGTTCTTTAAATTCATAAGATAAGAATCTGGGGCACCCTAAATTCATTGGTTCATTAGCATATTGATGCATTGGTAAGGAAGCCCAACAATCCTTTTACAACAGTCATGCTCCACCACCCTCTGAGCATGTGTAGAAAACTATCATTATAAAACAAAAATTCTGAAATCACACACACACACACACACACACACACACACACACACATCTATACAATAAGAATCTACTCAATACTATATACTAGAAGTGTAAAAGGACTGGAATTGGAAGAGTAAAAGGACTTCCCCCTTCTGCTTTTACATACTATTACTATTAATCTGAATATAGTGTCTGTTGTTAGGCAGATAAAATCTACAATGCCAGGATTTTAGCCTTCAGGTATGTGGTCTTTAACTAATACACATTAACAATCACAGAACAAAAGGCCAAGAAACAATCCCCTTACAAATGGGTTTGCTCTTCTGAAACTTGACAGGAAGGACCACGTCCACACAAGACAGAGAAAACTTGTATTCAACATCACAAAAGGTAAAATACTTTTTCATTATGTTATTGAAGTATCAGGATGAGAATTTTTATTGCTTTTTATTGCTAAAGTACTGATATTGAATATGAATCCCTGTAAAAGAATTTTATTACCTGAATTTTTTTATATATACTGTATATTTCTTGTCATTGTTCATCTTTAATAAAATACTTCACAACACTTGGGCAAAATCTTATGGTTATGTTAGAATAATGTATGCTAACAGTGATTTCAGTTTGAGACAGCTAGAGCTGGCCAGTAGAATTCCCCCATAGACTCGGGTGTTTTATTAAAGTTTGTAACTTGTGTCTGTAGCCATCTGACATGAGGAGGTGTCACTGGGGGTGGATTCTGAGATTCAGCCCAAAGGTATGTTGGGGGGGGTGTATCTGAAATTCTAGCCCAAAGGTATGCAAAGAGGTCTGAACTCTGACAGGTGTGTGTGTGTGCGTGTGTGTTGGTGGTGGTAGTGCTTGCTGGTGGCCCTGGATGCTTGGTGGTATGTCCCTGCTTGGATTTATGAATGGGAATCAGCTTCTTCCACCATTTGATGTAAATTCCCCTGGATCTGTAAACTTGAAATAAATCCATTCCTCCCCTAAACTGTGCCTGGTTTGGATGTTTATCCAATCAATGTGAAGCTGACTACAAGTGGCACAATCAGATTTTATTCAGGAACAATTGCCATAGGGAAAAGAGATCCCATTTGTGGGTCCTCACCATCACTGGGGGCCATTGGCCACCGACATTCTGGGTGCAGGAGGAGTTGGGGGGGGAGGATCTGTCTTGGAGCAGTGGGTGAGTGTGATGATGGGCAATGAACACCCGGGAGACCATCTGATGTACAGCACTTGTTTATTCAACAGGGGCGTGAGTTTATAAACACTTGAGAAAGGTTGAGACGGCACATACACACTAATGGCGATTGGATACATAGTTTATGGGTTGCTATCTAATTGGTTGAAAGGCAGAAGTGTAAGTGAGATAGTGGCGGAAAAGCTATGTGACTTCAGAGCTGTGAGGGAGGAGATGTGAGAGAGACAACAGGAATGGCAGAAAAGCTACATGACTTCAGCCACATAAGGGTCTCTTGGGCAGCTAGCCACAAGGTCAGGAACTGGGAAGAAAGGCAAAGCCTGACTTATGGGATAGTCAGAGCTTTTGGGATCAAGAAGGGGGGAGGGCCTTGCCAGTTCTGCCCACTCTGGGAGATGACAGGACAAACTACAACCATGCCCAAGGGTAAGGAAGGCCAACCACCATTGCCAGGGTGCCTTCACGATGATAACACCAGCTGCAACTCCCACAGCCTAAAGTCCCTGGCAATGTCCAACAGTTAAGGCCAGCCTCCTCACAGTCTCAGCCCATTTTTAGCAATGCCCAACAACTCCCCCTTTGTTTTTAAAAATGGGACAGTGTTATTTTGGGTAAGTTTTTTGTAGCTTATTGCTGGTCCAGTTAGAGCCAGATGATATATAAGGACCCGATCAGCCAACATTTGTCTATATTGTTTGAGCCCTAATTTACACATACAAAGAATTATGCATATTTAGCAAGGTGCCTAATACCAATAGTAGCCAAATGAAAATCTAAGAAAGAAACTGTTTGGGAGATAATTTTTGTAAGGTATTTTGTAAGGCATCAAAAAATCCTTTTGCTGCCTTAGCAGGATCACCAAAAGATAAGTGACTATGTGAAATAACAGATATTTCCTTTTGTAAACTTTGTAAATCTATGCTGTGATTATTATGATTCCAAATACCCTGAATATGATTTTCAACCTTCCACCATTCAGTAGTGGTCCCATTGTAGGGTAAAGGTATAACACATATGAACTGATAATTAGCATGACACCAATTGCATTTGAGCTGCCAGACTGGCAACCCATCTTCCTAAATATATAACAGCATCCTCTAGAGCATCTAACCAGACTAACCTTTTTATCAGTATCTATCTGTGATGGAAGGGCTTGAAATACATTTTGAGTCAGACCATTAACATGATCAACTGTCTTCATTGACTGTGCCAGGGATATTACTGCCATGGTGGAAGAAGCGATGATGGTGATTGTAGCAATGATCCCCACAATTAGCCATTCTATGAATCTTCTTTTCTGTGTCATCAATCTGTTGGAACACTTGAGCTCCAAAGCTGGAGTACCAGGGCTCAGTCATTTGACTGGCATAATTAAGTAAGGAGGCCGCATGACAATAAAGACTACATTGGAAGAGTAGTCTGCAGGTGTGCCTCCCTTAGAATTGATAAAGTGGTGATAATACAATGGGTACAACTAAGATAGTAAATCCCATTTTGGTGATTGACCCACCCAGGCCCTACTATGAAAAGATAAGGGAGGGACAGACACATCTGATACTTAAAATAATTTTATTTTAGGGTAACTACTACTTTCCATAATTCTGGTTGAGGCCACCCTTGGGGACTCAAGATGGGTGGTACTTCTGACTGTTTACTTTCCTGGGGACACAACTGTAATTATAAGTTATTTTTATTTTGGTATTCACCATCCGTGATTAATGGGTGGTTTGTATACATTAAATAACATCCCTCGTGATACCTATCTCTTGAAAAGCAGATAGGTGGCTCTTCCGTGAGAAAGGTCCAGTTAATTGGTTTAGTTGCTTCTTGCAAGAATTCTAGATCATAATTGGCAGTGGTAAGGGAAGCACTGGAAAATATCTTAGGTAAGGGCTCTTCCCAAAGAGCAGCCCTAGCTAGAGGGGAGGTCAGGAACACAAGCTCAATATGTTTGTTAAGCCTGTACTACTTTTAAGGTCAGGATAGCAAGTAAGGATATAAACAGTCTCTGGTGATAGAAGCTGTTGTGAATTTCATACCTGCATGACTCCTTGTTGGCACAGGGCCTCAATTTGGCCCCAGGTCGGCACGTTTTCCTCCAGAGGGGCCTGGAGGGTTGGGGGTCCTCCTTTTCCATTTCTTGTGATGAGGGGGATACTTTCCTTTTAGTTTCAGGTGAGCCATCTCTTCTTGGTCAGTGGGATTGAATCAGACCTTTCTGGCTGGTATCCAAATAGGTTTGGGTTGGTCCTGTGGCAAGACACAAGCAAATCCTCTCCCCCATTTGGGAGGAGGGGGTCAGGCCCTTTCCATTTTCCATCTAGAGGGTCTCACCATCATGCAAGGATGGGGGGAATGATTTTTGGTGTGTTTCAGTAAAGGGCAATAGGGGAGGGTGTTGGGAATTTTTGTATATATTAAAAATATTTAAAGTAGTCAGTGCCATGGCCAGTTGGAGGTTTGGTGGATAGCTATTAGTCTGCTGATTTTAAGTTGGTTTTTGGTGTGTTCTTTCTATTATGCCTTGGCCCTGAGGGTTGTGTGGAATTCCTTTGTGATGTGTGATCCTCCATTGCACACAGAATGTTTTGAATTAGAAGCTGATAAAAGCTGGGCCATTATCAGTTTTTATTTGGTGAGGGATGCCCATGATGGCAAAGGTAGATAGCACATGGCATATTAGCCTTTTTGTATTTTCTCCTGTATGTGCTGTGGCCCACATGAAGTGGGAGTATGTAGCCACCATTACAAATACATATTTTTGGCAGCCAAATTGGGGATGTGAGTGACATCAATCTGCCAGAAGGCATTAACTTTAAGGCCTCTGGGGTTGGTGCCCATAGTCTGGAGAGCTGGTGTGGTGATTAATGAGGCACAGGAGTGGCAGCTTTTTAGGATACATTGGAGCTGACTTTTAGGGATTTGGGGAAAGCACAAGCACGATTGAAGAAGCCCTTTGAGGTTTTCATGGGTATTAGCATGGAATTTCCCAGCCTACTCAAGAATAGTTAAGAAGGTATCTGTCAGGCTTCTGTGTGAGGCCACCTGATCTGCTAGTTCATTTCCTTCTGAAAGGGGGCCAGCCAGGGGGCTGTGGGACCTCATGGATTTTATATATAGAGGGACTTTTCTTTTACAAATGAGGTTAGAAGCTTTTATCAGTAGTGGTGAAAGGGGGTTTTCATCTAGCTGGATATGTGAGCGAGCAAGCCAGGGGAGTAAGTTAACAGCATATATACTATTGGAGAAAATATTGAAAGGGCCATCTTCCTCTAATAGTGCCAGATAAATGGCATATAATTCTTTGTACTGTGGGGATCTATCAGGAAGCTCCCTGAAGTGAATGGTGGGGGGTTGATCCCCTGGGTGGTAGAGAATTAGAGCTGCTCCCCTTTCTCCCCCATCTTTAAAAATAGGGGGTGCTCCAGGGATGGGTTTTCTTGAAAAAAGGAGGGGTGGGAGCCATTCTAAGAGGGGTATTGCAGGGATCCATTTTTCATTAGAATAATGGTTGTCAATTTGACCAGGGAAGCCCAGTAGACTAATAGCAAATTGGGAGTGATTCCTGAGTAGCCATTGTATGTCAGAGATGGGGAAGAGGGTTATGATAGTGTCAGGTTCTTTGCCAAAGGTCTGGAGGGCCCAGTCTCACCTGGTTCTATTCGTGGTCACAAGGGTGTCAACCTCTGTTAATATGTGAGGGGCTCCACCAATAGAGGTGTGGAGCCATTCTAGGACTCCTTGGGTTTGATGTAGCACCCCCATAATGGTTGGGGAACAGTTAAATATTAAAAGTTGGATCAGTTTGTCTGGAGAGTATCGGGCAAGGGCCAAATCAGAGATGTTCTTGATCTTCGTTAAGGCCTGTTTTGCTTCTGGGCTTAGGGAGTGGGGGAAGGATGGGTCCTTGTCACCCTTTAACATGTCAAATAGGGGGTGTAAATCACTGGTAGGGATGGGGAGCCAAGGCTGAAGCCACTTGAGGTTTCCCAGAAAGCTCTGGAGTGAGGTTAGTGTGAGCTTTTAGGGCAAAGAGAGGGTGGGCTTTAGGGGCCAGGCAGAACAAAGGGAGAGTTCCATTCCCAGAAAGGGTTGTGGGTGGGATTAGGTGGACTTTATCTGGGGCAATTTCAAAGCCTGCCTCAGTGAGGGAAGGTAGCAATTGGTCTCTTAAGTCTACTGGCTAAGTGGAAGAGTCTTTCCAAACAAGAATATCATCCATGTAATGATAAATATTAAGGCCTTGGTTTAAATGAGGCCTTAATGCTGTAGCAACTGTCTCTTGGCATATGGTAGACTATTAGCCATGCCTTGAGGCAACACCTTCCATTCAAAACATTTGGAATGTCCCAAATTATTGACAGAGGAAACTGAAAATGCAAAGTGCTATTGGTAGGGTGCAGAGGGATGGAAAAGAAGCAATCCTTGATGTCAATAGCGAGGAGGGGGGTATTGGCTGGTATGGCCAAGACAAGGGGAAGTCCCCTTTGAGGGGTGCCCCAAATGAGCAAGGCCTTGTTAGTGGCCCTAAGGTCTTGTAATACTCTCCATCCTCCTGAGTTCTTTTTAATTACAAACACAGGAGTATTCCATTGGCTTTGAGAAGGGTGTATATGGTTAAGCTGAAGTTGTTCTGTTACTATCTGATTTAATATTTTAAGTTTCTCCCTTGTTAGAAGCCACTACTTAACAAGACTGGCTTATTAGACAGCCATTCTAGGCAGGGAGTTTCATATTTAACAGTGGCCTTTAGGATTGGGGGTGACATCAGTGGAGATACCTCTCATAATCCTCTGTTTCAATGCATTCTCCTTCTGTGTTGCTGGCAATAACTACATCTAGGGCTTCAAGAATATCTCTTCCTAGTAGGTTCATTGTCACATCAGCCAGTAGGGGTCTAATAAGGCCCATAGTGCCATTTGGGTCCTTCCATTTGTAAGCCTCTTTGGTAACATATGCTTGTGAAGGACCTCCTATCCCCATTAGTTGGGGTCCAGGGATTAACTCACAATGTTGAGGGACTTCAGATTGTTTAAGAATAGTTTTATCTGCTCCAGTGTCAATTACACATTTAAAAATTTTTCCTTGAGCCGGGCATGGTGGTGCATGCTTTTAATCCTAGCACTTGGGAGGCAGAGGTAGGAGGATCGCCGTGAGTTTGAGGCCACCTTGAGACTACATAGTTAATTCCAGGTTAGCCTGGACCACAGTGAAACCCTCCCTCAAAAAACAAAAACAAAAAAATTTCCTCCCACTTCTAGGGCTAATCTTGGGTGGGCCCCTTCCAGGATACTTGTTACCCATTGTACTTTAGGGTCTTCCCTGTTATTGACAGGGCTGAAGGCCACCCCTTTTTAAGTTTGCCATTTATATCCTGAGTAGAATGACAGTCCCTTTTTCAGTGAAACCCTCTGAGGCATCTAGGCCAGACTGTTTTCAGTAGGAGGCCTTTGGAATTCGGTGGGGGGCCTCTGAGACATTCCCCTTTCCAATGTCCATCCGCCCTGCAATTGAAACATTTTCCTTTAAATTTTAGGGCTGCTGCGAAGGCCTGGGCTAAAGAGGACGCCTTGTATGAGGCAGTCCCAATATCCTGGGTGACAACTATACATTTATTATAATGCTCATCTTTTAGCCCTTGACAGTGGTCATTCCCTCCCATACGATACTTTTGAGGAGGAGGTCCCTGGCAGTAGGGTCAGGGATTTTTCTTTCTATATTGGTCCTTGTATTTTTTTTTTTTTGAGGGAGGGTCTCACTCTGGCTCAGGCTGACCTGGAATTCACTATGTAGTCTCAGGGTGGCCTCGAACTCTCGGCGATCCTCCTACCTCTGCCTCCCGAGTGCTGGGATTAAAGGCATGTGCCACCACGCCCAGCTGGTCCTTGTTTTTAAAATGAAATCAGAAAGTGTTTCTTCTGGTTTTTGGTGAAGTAAAAGGAGGATGTATTATCTTGGGAACTGGAGGGTGGGGTCAGTCTATTCCAAGCCTGGAGGGTGCAAAGATGGACCTGGTCAGAACCCTGAGGATTGTTGGGCTTGTTCAACCCCAGTGGAGAAACTGCCTTGTCCAAACATTTCATCAAAGCCCCAGGGGACATTTTGTTGATTTTTAGTTTCTTTTTATCTGTTGGAGGCATTCATCTCTGTAGAGAGCCTCCCATTGGAGAAATAAAGGGCTAGGGCAGTGATGAGTGACAGATATCTCGCCAGTCTTGGACGGTGTTAAGAAAGCCCTGTAGGCTCTGGAGCAGGGATTTAGTCCAAGATGAGTGGATCCCATCCTCCCTGTCTGCTATCCTGAGTTCCTTAAGTTATTGGCCTGATATGGATACAGTTTAAGAGCTGAGCTTGAGTTGGTTGGAGCTTAACAGGAAAGGCTGCAACTTCTTGATTGTAAATAGCCCTGTTTTTACCTCTAGTTTCACAGAGTTGTTGGGTGGGGGTCCCTTTGGGAAAGCTCTGATTAGGGGTATTCATCATGTTGGTTGTTTTTTTGTTCCAGTATGACTTGTTCACGGGGGCAGCTAGGATCAGGGGGTGGAGGATGTGGTGGTAGGTGCAAATAGAGGGGGTGGCTGTGCTGTCTGGAGTGACCCTTTTTTCATTTTTTTCTTTTGCTTTTTCTAAGGAGCTGGGTTCTTCCACTTTTCCTAAGGAGCTGAGATATTTTCCCTTTTCTAAGAAGCTGAGATCCACCATTGAGTGGTCCTCAGTGTTGTCCTCACCAGAGTCATTGTCTGACTTGGGTGCAGAAGCATTTTTTGAGGGGCTGATATGTTGTCTAACTGCTGCCATAATTGGAAGAAAAGAGAGGGAAGAGGGTTCCCTCTTGGAGTTCCCATCTTCTGGCTAGATGTGCTATGCAGGTGTATGTGTCTGGGTTATAAAGGTCCCCAGAGACCATCCAAGGGGCTATTTGAAGGACTTCTTCCCAAAATGAATTATCCTCTTTCTCAGAGAATCTTATGCCCCTAATTTTAAGAAATGTCCTCAATCTGGCAATTTAGGATACCTTTTGAGGGGAGGTAGTGTTTCCCATGATAGAGAAAGACCAGAAGCAGCAAGGCCAGATGGTGAAGTTCCCGGGTTATGGCACTACACGGGATTTCCCAAAAGTCTGGATGTAAGCCTATCTACAAGTTTAAGAGACCAGCGACCACCCTAAAAGCTTTTACTGATTGATGAATTACTGGTTTGTTGATCATGAAGAGAAATAGATAGAAGGTTGTTGCCAATGCCCAAGTGGGCTGTCGGAGCCTTCAGTCAATACTGGAGTGTACCCCTGGCCAAATGATCTCAATTGCCCTTTTGCTTTGCTTCAAATCCACACGATGGCACCAACCAAAAGTAAAGAAGGAAAAAGAGAAGATCACTTCCCTCTAATGGAGGAAAGAGAGACCCACATTTCTCTGATGGAAAAAGGGGAAATTTGCCTCTTTCTGATAGAGAGAGGAGATGCCTTCCTCTGATGAAAGAAGGAGAAACTGAATGGCCATGTCCAACAGTTCAGGCCAGCCTTCTCACAGTCTCACCCCATTTTCAGCAATGCCCAACACCCATTAAGCACATGCCTATAATTCCAACATTTTGGAAACTAAGACAAGAAGAGGTCAAGAGTTCAACGCTATATATCCCAATGACTCTTGTTATTATCTTAAAGATACTTGCACAACTATGTTTATTGCTGTTGTATTCACAATAGCTAGGAAAAAGAACCAGCCTAGATGTTTCTCCACAGATAAATGGATAATAAAGATGTGGTACATTTACAAAATGGGATTCTATTCAGCAGTAAAGAAAAATGGAATTTGCTAGGAAATGGATGGATCTGCAAAGGATTATACTAAGAGGAGTAACACAGGCCCAGAAAACCAAATGTCACATGTTATCTCTCATATGTGGATCCTAGCTACAAATGTTTACACTTGTATGTGAGTTGGAACCAAAAAAATTGGTAGCAGAGGCCAGTAAGCTGGAAAAGGGCTAGGAGGGAGGAAAAGGGAGGACTTTGGGGGATGGTATTTTATGTGTGTGTGTGTGTGTAGAACAGATTACAGGGAGTGAAATGGCCTAAGTGAGGCCAGGGGAAGAGATTGAGTAAGAGAAGAGTGGGGGAAGGGTCAATCAAAATTCAAGATATTGTAATACATATGAAAACCTACTTCTTTGGATAATGGCACATCCAGAAGCCATAGATTACTATTAGAAAATTTTTAGTGCCAGGGATGGGATACCTAACAGTGAGTTGTTGGATAGGGAGGTCCCTGCTGTCTCCAAACCATTACAGGCCCTTGTCGTTACATTGCCAAGGCCCTTGGTTTTCCACAAGTAATAAATTTTTGCTGAAGACTTCACTTGCCTGAGCAGCAAGATCACTGAAAGATCAACCTGGTGCTGAGCTGAAAACCTTCTCCCTGTAGATCAGCCAACTGAAAGCTGGAAAAAGCTGCACATCATGTAGCCCTATGGGAGACAGAAGTCATCAGTGGTAAAACAGTGGACATTGGAAGTCTTAAGTTTGGCAAGACAGGCCAAATGACCAAACAGGTGCAAAAGTGGTATGTCTGCTCTTGGGGAAACCAACTGCTCTCTAATTGGACTGGAGGCCTGCTCTATGGGAGGGAATACATGTGTGGTACTGAAAACCTAATCAAAATCCTATGACAGAGGAGGTCATGTGCTTTAAAGGTATAAAGCCTGCTCTTGTCTGGCTAAATGCATATATTATTCTCACCAAACTGCCCTGAAAGCACTACAATTAATGTTCATATTCATATATTAATGCTACTCTTACTTCTGGTTAGAGAAACTTCTCTTTTCAGATGACGGTGACCACTGGGATGACCCAAAAGGCAACACAGTGCTGAGAAGAAGTGTCAGAGGAGTGCTCAGCACTGAAACATTTCTAGCACACCCTCCAAGGCTCAGGGTCCATTGCGGAAGAGGTAGTAGAAAGAATGTAAGAGCCAAAGGAATGGTACCACTCCTTACAATGCAACTGTCGAGATAGAAGTTGGCCTCAATATCCATGACCTTGCACTGCTTAGCAATACCTTCACAAGACCTTTATAATAGAAGAAGAGAGAGAGGGAGGGCATATGATGGGGAGTGGGGTTGTGAAGGGGAAATGGGGAGGGGAGGGAAATATCATAGTTTATTGTCTGCACATATAGAAGTTAATAATAAAAATTAATAAAAAATTAAAAATAAATGAAAAAATTTTAAAAAGAGTTCAATGCCAGACTAGGCTATAGATTGAGACTGTCTCAAAGGAGAGAAGGAGGGAATGAGTATCCTTAATTGTCAACTAAATATTATTTGGAATCACCTAGAAGACACACCTCAGTGTGTTTGTGAGTGCATTTCCAGAGAAGATTAAGTGGGGAAGTCTTACCCTTACAGTGGTGGAAGAAGGCCTATAAAGAGGTCCAAAGAAGAAGTCTTGTCGGCTGCCCACATTTGCTTTCCCTAAGAAAGTGCACTTGTTGCTTCTGCTGCCAACCTCAGCAAGCATCAACCTTCAGGTTTGTTGGCCTTTCAATATATAGCTAACACCAGCACCTCTCCAGAGAATGCCCAGTCCTCTAGCATTGGATTAGAAGAAATCCAGCTTTGTGGACTGAACAGCTACCAGGTTCTCTGCCTTTCTATAATGCTGACAGCCATTGTGGAACTACTCAGCCCACCAAAGACAACTTTACTGTCCTACCTGAAGGGCAAATTCATTTTAAAGACCTATCATATTCACAGGGATTTTGACTACCTATCTCTTACACCGAATATCATACTGGTCCATTGTATCAATGACATTATGCTAACAGAACCAAATGAGCAGAAGGTAAAGACCACTCTGGAATTGTTACTACAGCAATGCGCATTAGAAGATGAGGAATAAAGTCAGCCAAAATTCAAAGGCATTTTACCTCAGTAAAATTTCTAGGAGTCAAGTAGTGTGGGCCATACTGAGATATTTTTTATAAAGTGAAGGATGACTTGTTTGACCTGGCCCCTCCCACTACCAAAAAAGAAGCACAATGCCTAATGGGCCTCTTTGGATTTTGTAGGCAGCACATTCCTCACTTAGGTGTAGTATTCTGGGACATATGCCAAGTGACTCAGAGAACTACTAGTTTTACATGGACCCAAGAAGAGGAAAAGGCTCTTCATTAGGCCTAGGCTGCTGTAGCATCTATTCTGCCACTTCTGTCATATGATCCAACAGACCTAATGGTACTTGAAGCGTCAGTGTCAGATAGTAGCACTGCTTAGATCCTTTGGCAGGGCCCTACAGGAGAATGACATCAGAATCCCTATGTATTTTGGAATAAAGTGCTGATGTCATCTACTGACAACTACCTTCCCTTTGAGAAACACCTCTTTGTGTGCTACTGGAAGAAATGAAATTATCCTTAATTACAAATATAATTGTATGCATACGTGACTCTAAAGGCTTCAACAGAGTGCTGGAGAGATGGTTCAATAGTTAGTCCACTTTCTGAAGAAGCATGGCCAAGTTCAAATCTACAGAACCCATATAAATAGCTAGGCATGGTTGCATGTGTCAGGAAACTCCATCCTCCAAATGGGAGCGAAATAAGGGAATCACCCGAGCTTGTGAAAAAAAGAAAGCTCTATTATCAGTAAGAAAATCCACCTCAAAATGAGAATGATCAGAAGACCAATGGAGCAGGACTTCTGACATTCTGCTCCAGTTACCACAAACACGTGCATGGGGATCTGCAAGTACATATACATATGTATACATTTCACATACTACATAAAACACATATATCACATACATATACATATATATATATATATACACATATGTTAAAGACTCTACAAGATAACACTTAGAGCTGATAAACACTTCAGTAAAATATCAAAAAGCAAAATTAACATATAAAAATTAGTAGTCTTTCAATATATCCTCAGCAAACATGTTGAGAATATAATCAGAGAAGTAATCCTGTGCACAATAACATACACACACACACACACACACACATAATGTTGGAACAAACAAAGTAATGACAGATCCCTACAATGCAAAATTTAAAACACAGAAGACAATAAAAGTAAATGTTAGAACTTGGGAAGGCCTCCTATTAGCAGATGGGAAGGCATCCTGTCTCCATGCACTGGAAGACATAATATTGTGAAATTAGCTATATTATGAAAAAACAATCTGCAGATTCAAGGCATTCAAAACTCCAATGCTATTCTTCAAAGAAATAGGGAACAAACTATCTTTAAAATTCATATGAAGCTGGGTGTGGTGGTGCACGCCTTTAATCCCAGCACTCGGGAGGCAGAGTTAGGAGGATCACCGTGAGTTCAAGGCTACCCTGAGACTACATAGTTAATTCCAGGTCAGCCTGGGCCAGAGTGAGACCCTACCTCGAAAAACCAACAAACAAAAAAAAACAAAACAAAACAAAAAAACAAAAAAAGAAAAGAAAAGAAAAGAAAAAGACAAAAAAAAAAAAAGAAATCAGAAAGGATAAGTCAACTACTCTGCTCTGCACTGAGATAATAGGAAAAATGCTCTAAGGGCAAGAACTAACCAATTGAAGGCTCAAGCTAGCAATAATAATTCAAAAAGATTTTAAAGGCAAAGCCTGAAGGCATTGCTGACGTACTTTCATACTCCTTAAGGTCAGCATACAGAGGAATCAACAGCTGGGTTTCAAGGCAAAGCTACATCCACATCTAGCAGCAGACCTTGGTAAAATTGTCCACATGGTGCTAGTTTTGGAAGCATTAAAGAAATGCAAGAAATTGAGTGTCATAAATTGTACCATCATTTAAGAGAGCCAGTGAATCTAAGCAATATGAGGCAGATTTGAATTCCCTACAAAGAGGCCCTATGAGGCTACTAAGTGTGTGAAGCTATGAAGGTAAACCCTAAGTTGCAATAGAGAACCCAGGATATTAGAGATGCCAGAAACATATGGTATCTTCCCATAAAATCTACTACAGACTTGGGACCAATCTTCTCCATGAGACAGGCTGCAAGCAGCATAGCTATAGGGCAAAACTACCCATGACTTTTGGAGCTCAGATGATTTCATCATGAATCCCAGATACTGGACATAGATATTCAGGATCTGATGTTTGCCTTGTTGATTTTTCATTTTGTTTTAGTTCAGTTTTCACTTATTATGCCTCCATTCTTTCCTTTTATAATGGGAATGTTAAGTCTGTGTCATTATATGTTAGAAGTATATAATTTGTGTTTTGACTTGTAAGGCTCATACTTAGATACTGTCTTGAATTTCAGATGAGATTTTGGGTTTTGAACAATGTTAGAAATGGTAAAGACATTTAAAATTGGACTGAATGCATGTTTCATCATGATATGGCTTGGAGTCTAGGGCTGGAGGTAAAGGGCTGGAGGTAAAAGTTCCCACATTGATTATGTGTTTGAATATTTATTCCCAGATGATACTGCTGTTTAGAATGACTGTAGAGCATTTATCAGGTAGATCCTTCTTGAAGGAAGTGTGTCACTGGAGGGTCAGGTGTTATAACACCCAGCCCCACTTGCTGTCTCATGCTCTCTTTACTACTGATGTGAAGATATGATGCTGGTTTTCTGTTTCCGCCATGCTTTCCCTGCCATGATCAAAACTTCCCCTTAAAACTGTAAGCTAAAATAAACCCTTCTCTTCCATAAGGTGCTTCACACATAACAAAATTTAGTCAACATGGAGTAAATAATTTATATAGATCTATAACACTCAGTGAGATTTCAGAAGTAATAAAAATAATCTCTCACCTAAAGAATGTCCAGACCCAGATGAAGTCACTGGTGAATTTTACAAGAGCTTCAAAGAGAAAGGGACATAAACATTTCACAAAAGATTCCATAATATAGCAAAGGAAGTAACACTACCAAAATTTTCATGCATCAGTAGTATCTTGACATGAAAACCAGATAAAGATGAGACAAGAACCAAATTTAAATACAAATACCCCTGATAAACATACATGCAAAAATTCTCTAAAAATTTTGTAAAGTGAATGCACATCAGAAGAATCATTCATGGGCTGAAGAGATGGATTAACAGGTTAAGATGCTTGTCTGATAAGCCAAAGGACCCAAGCTGAATTACCCAGGACCCACATAAACAAGATGCACAAGGCATCTCGTGCATCTGGAGTTTGTTTGCAGAGTCTGGAGGCCCTGGCACACCCATTCTCTTTCTCTCTCTTTCTCTTCCTTTTTCTCTTGGTGAAATAAATAAATAGAATTAAAAAATAAAAACATTAGAGAATCATTCACTATGATGTTCAGGTTATTGCAGAGGTACAGAGATAAGTGTTCAGCACAAGCAAATAAAAATGCATTATATCATGTAAATGTACTCAAGACTGAAATCACCCAATCATATCTATAAATACATAAAAGGGCTTTCAAAAATCACATAGGGGCTGGAGAGATGGCTTAGTGGTTAAGGCACTTGCCTGCAAAGCCAAAGGACCCTGGTTCGATTCTCTAGGACTCAAATAAGCCAGATGCACATGGGAGAGCACACATCTGGAGTTCGTTTGCAGTGGCTGGAGGCCCTGGTATGCCCATTCTCTCCCCCCCTCCACCCCTTTCTCTCTCTCTCAAAAATAAATAAATAAATAAAATATGTTTTTAAAAAATCACATAGCTCTTTATGATGATCACTCTAAAAAACCTTGGAATAGAAGGAGCATCTCAATATAATAAAGGCTGATAAGAATAGGCCAGACCCCTGTTTCCTGGTGTCTCCCAGCTTCCTGGTATGGGTTCCCTGCATAGTTCTGTGTGCTGGTGAATGGGGCGGTGTGTAATGAGTAAACCAGACCCCTGTTTCCTGGCTCCTCCCAGTTCCCTGGTCTGGATTCCCTGCACCAGTCTGTCTGTGGATGAGCATGGCAGTGTGAAGTGAGTAGTCCAGGCCCCTATATCCTGGCTCTTCCCAGTTCCCTGGACTGGGTTCCCTGTGCCATTCTGTGTGCTGGAGGGTGTGGAGTAAGTAGGCCAGATCCCTGATCACTGGCTCCTCCCAGTCCCCTGGTCCTCTTAGGTCCCACTGTGCCTTTCTTGAGGAGGCCAGGTCGTGTGTGTGCTATGGAATCAGGCCTTTTGCTCTGGTATCCTAACTGGCCACTGGGTACCAACATTTCTGTTCACTTGAGTTAGAAAGTACATAGGCCAAAGGACAAAAACTTGTTTCCTCCTCAATAATATAAAGAATCTTCCTAAAATAGGTAGACTACAATTCAAAAAAGCCAATGAAAGTGAGAAAATTGGGAGATCTCCACCAAGGATGCCTAGTCCAACAATGGAAGCCTCCAATGAAATCATAGAGAAATCAAAAGAAATTCATTCCCAAAATGAAAACACAACAACCCACAAAACCCTGATCAAAGAATTCATTGAACTGGAAGCAAACCATCAAAGAACCAACAATCATATCAATGAAATTGAACAGAATTGTCTCCTACAGTGTTCAGCTTTTGACAGTAGGCATAACTTGATTGAAGAAAATGTTGGAACCCTTCATAGAGATATGGATAAATTGAAAGTGAGTCACTAAATGGAAGATCTCAACATCCAATTGATTGAGCTTAATGAAGACTTGATCAAATGCAAGAATGAAATCCAGGAAGCATCAAGAAAATGAGAACTCAAATTGAAATCTTACCTCAACAAAGAGATAGGGTGGGTGTGGTGGTGCACGCCTTTAATCCCAGCACTCAGGAGGCAGAGCTAGGAGGATCGCTGAGAGTTCGAGGCAACCCTGAGATTACATAGTGAATTCCAGGTCAGCCTGAACTAGAGTAAGACCTTACCTTGGGAAAAAAAAAAAAAAAAAAGAAGAGAGAGAGAGAGAGAGAGAGAGAGGACACAATGCAAAATAACACAACATAAAATAAAAATCAAATAGAAATTATAAAAGCCTCTTTAGAACCCCTCACCAACAGAGTCACCCATGTGGAAGACAGAACCTCTAACCTGAAAGACAAGACAGAAGAAATTGGGGAGCCAAAAACTTTGCTAAGTTCAAAAAATCAAGTGTACAGAATATGAGGGAACTGTGGGGTACCCTACAACAACCAAACATCCAGATCATAGGTATACAAGAAGGAGAGAAACTCCAGACCAGACATAGAGAACATATTCAACAAAATTACTGAAGAAAATTTCTAAATTGTTCAAGAGAGAGGCCCATTCAGATACAAACAGACAGGACCAATGAAGAAACTCTCCAAGACACACCATAGTTAAAACTCTTAACAATGAAAACAAAAAGAGAGTGTTAAAAGCAGAAAGAGAAACAACTTACAACATACAAAGGCAATTCCATCACAATTACATCAGATTTCTCAGTGGAAACCCTGAAAGCCAGAAGGGGCAAGAATGTAACACTGCAAAGTCTGAAAAACTATGGCTTCCAACTCAAGCTACTCTACCCAGAAAAAGTATCCCTCATAAGAGATGGTGAAAGAAAAACTTTCCATGAAAAAAGTAAACTCCATGATTATATGAACACAAAGCCAAATTTACAAAAATAATTGAGGGAATACTCCACATAGAAGAGTCAATCAATCTCAAGAGCCAACAAGAAGAAAATCACAATAACCAAAATACACCAGGCTCAACATAGTACAAACATAAGAAAGCACCAAACCCCATAAAACACCTCATCATGGCAGGGATTATTTCAAACATCACAGTAATAATCTTAAATATTAATGGTCTTAATGCACCCATCAAAAGACACAGGTTATCAGGGTAGGATAAAAATATTGGACCCTTCTAGCTGCTGTACTCAAGAAACCCACCTCACCACTAAAGATAGATACCTCCTCAAGGGGAAAGGTTGGAAAATGATATTCCAAGCAAATGGAAATGAAAAACAAGTGGGTGTAGCTATATTAATAATATCTGATAAAATAGACTTCAAACCAAAAGTAATCAAAAAGGACAATGAAGGCCACTTCTTACTCATCAAGAAAATGATCCAACATGAGCACATCACAATCATAAACATATATGCACCAAACATGGGTGCACCACAGTTTATAAAACAAAATCTACTCTACAATAAAACATAAACACCAACACCATCATAGTCGGAGACTTCAATACTCCACTGTCATCAAAAGACAGATCACCCAAGTAGAAAATCAACAGGGAAATTATAGAGCTCAACAACATCATAGATCAACTAGACCTAATGGGTATCTACAGAACTTTTAACCCCAACTCTATAGAATACATATTCTTCTCAGCAGCCCACAACACCTTCTCCAAAATTAACCATATATTAGGCCATAAAGCATGTCCCCATAAAGTCAGAAAATAGAAGTAACTTCCTCCATCATGTCAGATCACAATGCTTTAAAGATAGAAATTAACAAGAGACACATTAAAAACTCCACCAGTTCCTGGAGAATAACAACTCACTTTTAAACAATGAATGGGTCATGGATAAAATAAAAAAAGAAATTGTAAAATTCCTAGAATTGAATGATAATGAAAACACAACTAAACACAATAAAGGCAGTGCTAAGGGGAAAATTCATAGACCTACATGCCTTCATTATAAAGATAGAGAGATTCCAAATTAATAACCTGACTGTGCACCTAAAGTTGCTGGACAAACAATAAGAATCCAACCTAAAGAGCTCCAAACATATCACATCCATGGAGATTGAAAAGGTAATCAAAAACCTCCCCCAAAATAAAAGTCCAGGACCAGATGGCTTCTCAGCTCAATTCTATCAAACCTTCATTGAAGAATTGAAACCAATTTTTCTCAAATTATTTCATATAAACAGCGACCAGGGAATCATCCCCAACTGCCTTTATGAAGCTAGCATCACCATAATAACAAAACTAAACAGCTATGCAACAAGGAAAAAAAACTATAGGCCTATATCCCTAATGAACTTAGATGCAAAGATCCTGAACAAAATCCTTACAAACCAAATTCAACAACACATCAAAAGTATTATCCACCTTGAGCAAGTAGGTTTCATCCCAGGGATTCAGGGATGGTTTAACACAAGGAAGCTGATTAATGTAATACACCACATAAATAAACTTAACCGTAAGAACCCATGATCATCTCAATTGATGCAGAGAAGGCCTTTGACAAAATACAACACCATGCCATGATCAAAACACTGGAAAGACTAGGCATAGAGAGTGTATATCTCAACACAATAAAAGCTATATACCAAGCTCCTAAAGCCCAAATAATACTTAATGGGGAAAAATGCAAGGAGTTACCACTGAGATCAGGAACAAGACAATGTTGTTCACTCTAATCACTTCTCTTCAACATAGTACTAGAAGTATTAGTCCAAGCAAAAAGACAGGAGATAGAAAAAAAGGTATTCAAATTGGAAAGGAAGAAGTCAAGTCAGCCCTGTGTACAGATGCCATGACCCTATATATAAGAGATATGAAAGTCTCCATCTCAAAATTTCTAAAGGTGATAATTTCCTTCAGAAAAGTGACAGGATACAAACTCAATGCACAAAAATCAGTAGCTTTTCTATATGCAAAATACAAATATACAGAGAAAGAAGTCAGTGAGGCTGTCTCATTTTCAGTAGGAACAAAAAATTAAATACCTTGGAATAACACTAATGATGTTGTTGGGCCCTACCCGGTGTAAGGCCTAGTGGTTCTGAGCCCAGCCAGAGTTTACCTGTACTTGGCTCCCGGTGAGGCCTAGTCGAACTTCCGGAGCCTGAGTAGAGTTTCGTGACCTGTCCTTGGAGTGACTCAGCACCTAAGCTGAAACTGCCTCCACCCAGTTACTGCTGACGTGGTGAAATAATATTGGCCCTTACACCTTTCTCTCATCCTCTCTTCCCACCCTCTTTCTCAAAATATATAAATACCTTCCCATGACAATAAACGGAGAGATTTCCGCCAGACGGACTCCCGGCTCAATGTGGTTTTTCTCCCCGGTGTTTTGGGGGGGGGTTTGAGCCACTGACACCCGCCTTCCTGCTCAGCCGCGAGAGAGAAGCAGATGGCCCGACTCTCTCTCTCTTCCGCTCTACCTGCCAGTGGTGGAGGAAAAAAAACCGGCAACTGGCACCCAATGTGGGGCCCAACAACTGGTGCCCCATGTGAGGAAACAAAACTACCTGAGAAACTATGTGTGAGGATTCAGAACGGACTACAGACTGCCGACGTGATGAAGGAAAAATACAAAATTAAGCTGACGAGCTAATCGGACTGCTGACGGGTGTATCCTCATAAGTTATGAGGTAATCTTCATATTTAATATTCTAACCTTTGTTTCTGTAATCTGTGCTTACTTCAACATCTTCACGTTCCTTTCTCTTTTCTTTCATTTCCAGGTTGCTGACAAACCGCTTCTGCGGTGCCGCCATTTCTAAGCGCCATTTCATGGTGGATGCACCACATGGGCAGACCTAGAGGAAACTCACCACGTGGACAGACCTAAAAAAGAAACTCCCCACGTGGATAGACCTAGAGGAAACTCACCACGTGGGTAGACCTAGAGGAGACTTTAAACAGTTTGCCTCCTCATTTAAATAAAAACTCCGTCCCCAAAAAACAAAACAAACCTGATGGGGAGATCTGCTCCAAGCTGCACTGTGCTTGATTTCATCGAGCCGTCCCATAAGGGTACAGGCTCACTGGCCATCACAAATCTAAATCTAAACTTAATTCTACAACATGCTTAGCTATTTTTTGGGACTTTATGCTTATGTTGTACTCATATATATTACTATTGCCCTAATATTACAAAAATTTCTCCTATAGTGTGGCTTAAAAGTAAAACAAAAAAACCTCCATGGCTCTTGGGACAAAACTTTTGTTTTAGCCCCATGGATTAATTTAATCCTCCTTGCCATAATTGCTGGCCTTAAAGACATCTCTGTAAAGGAGTTCATTTTTGCACTTAACAAAAGGTATAAGAATAAACTAAAACTAATTTTTAAAATCTCTTTCCTCCCAAGGCCGCCACCCAAGCCACCACTGGCCCCGCTGTCTTTTCAACTGTAACTGCCGCCAAAGGCAATTGTGCTCATAGTGGACTAATGTGCTTAACTGAAGATATTGGACTAAGATTTAAAAATCTTAAGTTAAAAAACCTGAAACAAATTAACATTATAAAAACACTGAGGCTGATTTCAGGTTACTAAACTACTATTGTCAACCACATTAACAATCTTAAAAAAGGCCTACTGGACGACAAAGAGACAGGCAGGCGGGCTCTTTACATTAAAACAATAAAAAAGATAAAATATCTTAAAAATGGACAGGCGGTCCGAGTAGCTGCTGTCCCCGCCCCTTTACCTCTGGACGCTCCCTTGATGCTCTTAACTGAGTGTCCCACGGGGCCCAAAACGTTTACTTTAAAAAATAAAAAAAACAATGACTGGGGGCATTCGTATGGCCCTGCTAGAGGTGAAAAAAAAAAAAACCTGTTTTTCAAGTCTATATGGCTATATCCTACACACCATTGTCCCACCCTTCACTGCCTTCCAATTAATGTGGGGCTAAAGAGATGGCTTAGTGGTTAAGCGCTTGCCTGTAAAGCCTAAGGACCCCGATTCGAGGCTCAATTCTCCAGTACCCATGTAAACCAGATACACAAGTAAACACATGCATCTGGAGTTCATTTACAGTGGCTAGAGGCCTGGCATGCCCATTCTCTCTCTCTCTGCCCGCCTAACTCAATTCATAAAACATAAGACTAAGCCCAGCTAACTCAATCGGTAATACCATGGTGGCCTGGGATTAAAGTTTTCCCTGACAACTCTGCCCAGCTGGAGGGACAAAATTAAAAAAACCTAAAAACTGTTAGTCTCTAGTTACTACAAAAGTTTAATGACAGCTAATGGTGGTTAAATTTACATTGTTCTAGTCTCTCCTTACTATGCCTTATACCAGTTAACTTGTTTGATTTTATTATTATTGTTACTGTTGTTATAAATCTATTGGGGGCCAGGGACAAAATGTGGTAATTTAAATATAGGTCCCCCAATATATTCAGCATTTTATTAATTTATAGTTTACATCTACAATCGCCTTACTAAAGACAATGTCACTGGGGGCCAATTTTAAGGTGTGATAATGATTAAAATTCCATTATAAAAATATACAAAGTGTGCCTAACAAGAGTTCCTAAAGCTTACTGTGGCTTGACTACAATAATTTTGCTGTATGTACTATGTGACTAATTAATTTCTTTTTCTCTCTTTCTTGACTCTATAAAGACAGGCCAACTTCTTCTGCCAGTATGGAACTTCCCCTAGATCTATAAGCTTCAACATCATAGAAAACTGCTAGCTGTCAGCCCTGGATTGACCCTAACAATACATGTCTCATATCTTTTCTTCCTTAATTAATCATCCTAATGTTTTATTATTATTTTAGGTCATTCCAACCCATCTGATCTCCAAGACCTCACTGCTAAATGCCTTGCCATTTTACAGGCCCATGATTTTACAGGTGTCTCCAGAAAAGATTCAGACTGCCCCTCCCTTCAAAATTGTGGGCTCCATGTTATTCCTTAATACTGTCTCTCCTGTCAAACCCCAACTCCATATTCAAAAATTCTATACTTTGCCTCAACTCCAAAAGATGCTGGGAAAAATTAATTGAGTGAGGCCCTAGATACCCATAACTACTAAAAAACTGTTCCCTTTGTTTAACCTCTTAAAGGGCCTTACTCTCTCATCTCAGACCTCTCCATTGGTGGGGTCCCCAGAGTTTACTCTATAACTAACCAGATTACAGACTGCATTATCAAGGGCAGAGACACCTCTGTCCGATTGTTTGGCACAGAGCCTCATTTCATTGTCACCCCCTTTAAGGTAACAGACTTCACTTGGCTTCAGAGAAATAACAACAGGGTTGCTATGGCCCTTGAGGGGTTTCTGGGCATAATCCTCATAAATGGATGAGCTCCTTCTCTAGGTTGGAATGGAGACCCCCCAGACTTTTTTTAATCTAAACTCAACCCTGATTTTCTTACCGTATTCACCGATGGGGGAAGCTTGGGAGCTTCCCTAGTTGTTTACCCTCCCCTAAGGAGGGGAAAAGCCTATGCCCATAAAGTCAATCTCCCATGAGGTCAAAGCATCAACACAATTAAAAAAACTATTCGCTGTTGTTTTGGCTTTGGACACTATTCAGGAGCCATTTAACTTATTTTCTGACAGCCTTTATGTTGTTAACCTGTTACCCAACCTAATTGAGGCCCATATTAGGCTAGACTCCAACATTACTTGCAAATCCTGTCAGCCTTTCCTCCAGGTACCTCCTCTTCAAACTACAGGAGCCAATCCTCAAGGGCTACGCCCTAATCACCTTTGGCAGATTGATGTTACACAATATTCTCCATTTGAAAAACTTAAATATATTTTTCTCTCAGTTGATACTTTCTCCCATGCTTGCTGGGCATTGGCACATGCTGGGGAAAAAACTAAACATGCTATTAGCCATATGCTTCAATTCTTTGCCACCCTTGGATTGCCAGATCAAATCAAAACCGATAATGGTCCCTGCTTTGTAAGCAGGACTTTTATAGATTTCCTCCAAATCTGGAAAATCTCACTTTCCACAGGCATCCCATATAACCTGCGGGGCCAGGCCATTGTGGAAAGATATAATCAAACTCTCAAGTCTCAATTATGAAAACAAAAGGGGGAATCCCTACCCCCACATGACCAACTAAAAAAGGCATTATTAACCCCCTTAACTGGGGGTTAATTATTAACCCCCATTAACTGGGGCCTGAAAGGGGACCAGACCCCCTCCTCACAGCAGGGAGAGGATTTGGATGTGTCTTTCCTCAAGAGGAAAAAAAGACCTATTTAGGTACCAGCAAGAGACTTAAAATATTTACCCCAACAAGGGGACGATAATAATCAATTCTCTAGGGAGTGTCATCACCCCTGAGAACTATGCCTCTGTTTCTTCCCCAGAAACAACTGAAGGTGTGGATGCTACTAGACCAGAATGAAGCCAGAAACAACCTGCTGTGGATGAACTTACATGGCTTCTTACCCTACCTTCTCCCTCCCCTTGGACCCTTCCTTTTTCTTGCTCTTTACCCTACCTTCTCCCTCCCCCTGAACCCCTCCTTCTTCTTATTGTCACTCTCGGGCCCTGTGTAATTAATAAGATTACACAATTCATTCACCAACAGCTTGAGGCAATTAAACTTCATCAGGTCACAATTAAACTTCATCAGGTCAAAGCACCACAGGTTCACAACTCAAAGGCAACGGCTTTTCCGCTTACTGGCTATCCACCTAACATCCCTCCCTCACCCTCCATCGAACCAACGATGGGTAAGATCTCAGACAGGCTGAGACAACCTAAGACAGAGCGTGGAGTGGTCAACGGGCTAGAGGCGTGGTACTCAGTGACAGGTAAGATTCCCAAAGGGGGACAACCTAGGACAGAGGCCATGACCATCCACCGTTCTTACAAAAACAAAAGGGGGAGATGTTGGGCCCTGCCCGGTGTGAGGCCTAGTGGTTCTGAGCCCAGCCAGAGTTTACCTGTACTTGGCTCCCGGTGAGGCCTAGTCGAACTTCCAGAGCCTGAGTAGAGTTTCATGACCTGTCCTTGGAGTGACTCAGCACCTAAGCTGAAACTGCCTCCGCCCAGTTACTGCTGACGTGGTGAAATAATATTGGCCCTTACACCTTTCTCTCATCCTCTCTTCCCACCCTCTTTCTCAAAATATATAAATACCTTCCCATGACAATAAATGGAGAGATTTCCGCCAGACAGACTCCTGGCTCAATGTGGTTTTTCTCCCTGGTGTTTTGGGGGGGAGGGGTTTGAGCCGCTGACACCTGCCTTCCCGCTCAGCCTCGAGAGAGAAGCGGCTGGCCCGACTCTCTCTTCTGCTCTACCTGCCGGTGGTGGAGGAAAAAAAAAACGGCAGGATGTGAGAGATGTATATAAATGAAAAAAAAAAAAAAAAAAAAAAACTCAAGAACTAAATAGGCCCCAAATAGGTAGAATTAATATTCTGTAAAACAGCAATTCTACAAAAGGAATATACGGATTTAACACAATACCCATAAAAATACCAGAATCATTCTTCACAGAGATTGAAAAAAATGATTGCAAAATTCATATGGAATGTCAGAAGGCTTTGGATATCCAAACATATCCTCAGCAAAACAAACAAACAAACAAACAAACCAAACAAACAAAAAAAAAAAACACCTCTGGTTGTATTACCATACCCGATCTGAAGCTATGTTACAAAGCCATAGTGACAAAACAGCATGATACTGGAATTAAAACAGAAACATAGACCAATGGAACAGAATTGAAGACACAGACCTTACGTCAAGTAACTACAGCTACCTGATCTTTGACAAAGGGGCCAATAATGTAGACTGAAGAAAAGACAGCATTTTCAACAATTTGAGTTGGACAAATTAGATGATCATAGGTAAAAAAATGAAATTATACCCACTTATTTCACCATAATCAAGTCCAAATGGATTATAGACCACAATATAAGACCTGAAACTCTTCAACTACTGGAATAAAAAATTGTAGGCACTCTCCATGATACAGAACTGGGAAAAGATTTCCTGAACAAAACCACACTAGCCCAGGAAATTAAACAAGCACTTAACCAATGGGATCTCATGAAGCTAAAAACTTTTGCACAGAAAAATATACCATAAGCAGAGCCAACAGACTGCCCATTGAATGGGAGAAAATCTTTACCAGCTATACCACTGATAGAAGCCTAACATCTAGAATATACGAAGAACTCAAAAAACTAAACAAAAAAAAAAATCAAACAACCAACTCCACAAGTGGGCAGAGAACTGAATGGGGAGTTCTCAGAAGAAGAATTATAAATGGCTAACATAACACACTTAAGAAAATATTCAATATCTCTAACCATTAGGGAAACACAAATTAATACAACTATGAGATTCTACCTTACCTCAGTAAGGATAGCAAACATTAAAAAAATCAAATGAAAAAAATGTTGGCAATGATGTGGAGAAATATGAATACTTGTTGTTTGTGGGAATGTAAGCTGGTACAACCACTGTGGAAATCAATATGGACAGTCCTGAAAGGATGAATAAAGAGTTTCCAACAGACCTTTTTATACCCTTACTGGGCATTTACCCTAAAAGCTCCACATCTTGATTCAGAGATATTTGCTCAACCATTTTTATAGCTGCTCAATCTATAATAGCTAAGAACTGGAATCAACCCAGGTGGCCATTATTAGATGAATGTATAGCCAAGATGTGGTATATCTACTTGATGGAATTCTACTCACCCATTAAGAAATAATGCAATTTGTAGAGAAATTGTTGAACTTAGAATATATCATTCTAAGTGAATTCATACAATAAGAGAAAGACAATTGTCACATGGTCTCACTCATCTGTAGTTCCTAACCCGGATCAGCCCAAGTTGCTGACATACCTGAATGGCATCTCAAGGCTTGGACAATAGGGAGGATAGGTCTTGGGGGAAGAGGAAGGTGGGAGAAGGAACACAAAACTGATTCCAAATTGAACTGGTACCATAGAATCCTCTGTCCTGGAAGTTAGCCTAACATGTGGAACCCTCAAGTGGACAGTAGGGGAGCACCTGAATTGAAGGGCCCTGGAGAGGATGAGACAAAGCATAACCTTAAATTTCTCCTGTTTCTCTCTCTTCTCTTTCTTTTTATTTTTTTTTTTCCCTTGGCACTGATCTGTAATTCCATGTAACAGGATGTGGTTTATATCCACAATGAGCTGTTGATCAGAAAGACTTACTAGATCTCCTAAAACAAACAAGACAGACTTCTGTCAGAGCACTTGATTACCCACTAGAGGTTAATGGTAAAACCCTACTGCTGAAGACACCAAATGCTGTTGGCATGGACCATGAAGAGATGTGGTTGGAATCCAGAAGATAGCCAGTCCCCAGACAATTAGCCCATCTAGTGTTGGAAGGACCTACATGTGCTACCAGGGGAAAGTGGCCAACATCTATCCAAGCATCTCAAAGTCCATGTGACTCAGAAGCAAATAACCTGATGTGATGCTCACACAAGTGCAACAGAGGCACACAGCCATGGTGGGTAACCAACTGCTCTTGGATTGGCTAACATATTTGCTCAATGGAAAGGAAATCATAAGTGGAACTGGGAATCAAGTCAGAATCATATCCAGATAATGATTCTGCTTTCCTTTGTCAAAGCTACCACTAATCTTGGGCTATAAGAGGGTCTATGCCCTTTAAATTTTCTCTAAATTAATAATGGTGATCCCATTTAATTGGTGCTGACTTTACTCTTTATTAAAGAATCTGCTTCTCTTTTTCAGATGGGAGCTGGACCTGAGGAGGTAAATGTCCCAGTGCACTCCATCCAGGCCCCAGCAGAAAACACAGAAGTATTGGGGAAATGAGCAAGAACTCTGCTCCCTTAGTGAATCTGATATCAGCACAAGGGTGAAGGAGATACTGAGGACACTCAACATCTACCAAAGCAGAGATTCAGAGGCTCCTAAGATCCCATCACTGAAGTAGACTTAAAATGCCCCCAAGGCTCAGGGAATTTTGCAGAAGAGTGGGTGGAAAGATTGTTAGTGCCACAGATTGGGACATTTTGCACAGAGACATTGCCTTTCTCACATAACTGACTGCTGCCCCTATAATGTATGACCCACAATACCTAGGGGGTTGACCTGCATCCCCAAAGAGTAAGGACTTTTCAGAAAAGGGGCAGGGTGGAGGGAAATGATGGCACCAACATGTGTTGTTTACATAATAATTATGTCCATATCTAATAAAAATAAAATTTTAAAACTTCTCATTTTGTGAAGGCACCCATGTATGCACCAGTTATATGTGAAATGGCTGGTAATGGGGTATATTTGGGATTTATAATCAGGATGTGTGTTATGTGTACTTCTATATTTGCAATGTATTTTTCCCCACCAAAATAATCTTCTGTTTTTATAGAAATATTTCTAAACAAACAAACAAACAAACAAACAAACAAACAAACAAAAAAGGCTGACAAACCTATAGAAAATGATCTTACCTGGCTCTGTTTTGCAATGGATAGCACATTGGACTTTTAGATAATGATCCTTGAAGAAGTCATAGGTTATTAAGTGAAAATCCCAAGACCAGGTGCAAATTCGTAACTATGAGTTCTGAGCAATGAGCCTTGGAAGCCCTCCAAACAATATAAGTTATTGCCATTACATATGATTTCTAACAACAATTAGGTGATAAGACCCTATTGCTGAAGAAATCACATACTTTGTTTGTAGAAACTAGAAGAATCAAGATTAGACTGAGATGTAAGCTTCTTCCATGCTGGCTAGCTTTCAAAGGGAAGCAGAGTCTATGAAGGCTACTGAGCATGAACAGTCATTAACAGTCTTATTCGTGCTATACTACCAACCTTCCTGGCAGGCTGTTCCACCTGGTACAATACTTGCATAACTTTTATAGGAGTGTGTTGGTTTGAATGGAGCATGTCTCCTATAGTGGAGCTTTTGGGAGGTGGACCCTTACTAGAGGAGGTATGTCACAGGGAACAGAGTTTGAGGTTTATTAATCCAGCCCTTCTGGGTATTCACAGGTACCTCACTCAGACTACTTCTACCCAGATATGTGACAAGCTGTGAGCCAGCTCTCTGCTTGTTCCATGCTTTCTCCACCATGATGAAACTTCCCCACAAAATTGTAAGCCTGAAATGAACCCATTCCTTCCACTAGCTAGCTACATTGGGTCAGGCATTTTTTTTTCCCCACCAAAGAGATGGTATCTGCAACAAGTACCTATTACAAATCGGCTATATTCCCAGTGGGTTATACAGTTATGTCCCTCTTATGTATCCCCATTCCACTTAGGGCCCTCCTCAGTGGGGCTATCAGTAATTACAATGGGGTCATGAATGTACTAATCTGTCTGTGGTGGGGACAATGCCTCAGAGTACTTCTTCCCACCTTGTGGCTCTTACATTCTTTCTACCCTCTCTTCTGCATTGATCCTTGAGCTTTGGAAGGCATAATTCTCCTTTAGTGTTGACCTCTTAGTAGCCTCTTAATTTTATTTGATGAGTTTTGACTCTCCTTACTATCTACTGCCATATGTTAATGAAACTTATATAATCAAAGTTAAAAGGAGAATCTATGAGGGGAATTGTCTAGACTTAGGAATAAAAGGGAATCCTAAAGTTTCAAAGTTATAGGTCATTTTGCTCATAAGTGACCACTGTTCATTTGTTGTCAAGATGCCTTTATAAATTGTACATTGTTTCTTTGGACCATTTGGCATTATCACTGGTGTCTAAAGTTTATTGCCTTCTCCACCAGAAAAAGAAAATCAGATCACAACATCAGATCTTTATTCTAATGTTTTTCCTTCCCATGTCATCACATTTTCCATATCTGGGTATCCTGTGTTATTCCTATAAAGCTACAAACTAAATATAAAGTCTTTGGCAGATGGATTTTTTGAGGAAATTATACATACTGTGACAGCATGTGACAGGTTAATGCAAGCCTATTAAGGAAGAGTTCACACAGCTGAATGAAGTAAGGGAATCTAAAGAACACCTTGAGAAGACAGTCTGCAGCATGACAAATACTGTTAGAAAATTGGAGGAGACAATCCAAAACATGGAGTACAAATTCAGAAAGGAAATTGACAAAATGAAAAAAAAAAAAAAAAGGATTTCTGGAAATGAAAGAAATAATCATTCAAATAAAATCACAACAGAGAGCCTCTCCAACAGAAAAAAACCATAAAAAAAGATCACATTTCAGAGAAGGAAGACATAATTGAGGCAATACTCCCCATATAAATAAATAGTCCCACATATAAATAAAATAACCAAGGAGCATGACCAATACTTTGGAAGTATGGGATACACTTAAGAGACCAAAACATAAAATCCTTAGTGTAGAGCAAGGAGCTGATATAACATCTAAAGGAATTGAAAGACTGTTCAATGAAAATTTACAGACCTGGAGAGAGAAATTAACATGCAAATAAAAGATGTATTTAGACAACAAATACACATAAATTGTGAAGAATTTCTTCATGATACATCATAGTAAAGATGCCATAAATACAGAGTACCACTAATAAACCAATAGGGCTTCATGAAATTTAAAAGCTTTTTTAAAATTGACAAGTTCTATACTTACAGACAATAAACTACAATATTTCCCTTCCTTCTCCCCATACCCCTTCAGAACTCCATTCTCCATCATATCCCCTCCCTCTCTCCAATAGTCTCTCTTTTAATTTGATGTCATCATCTTTTTCTCCTATTATGAGGGTCTTGTGAAGGTATTGCTAGGCACTGCAAGGTCATGGATATAGAGGCTAATTTTTGTCTGGACAGTTGCATTGTAAGGAGTCATACCTTTCCTTTGGCTCTTACATTCTTTCTGCCCCCTCTTCTGCAATGAAACCTGCCTTCGAGGGTGTGACAGAGATGTTTCAGTGCTGGACACTCTTCCATCCCTTCTTCTCAGCACTATGTTGCCTTTTGGGTCATCCCAGTGGTCATCACCATCTGAAAAGAGAAGCTTCTCTAACCAGAAGTGAGAGTAGCATTAATATGTGAATATGAACATTAAGTATAGTGTTTTCAGGGCAGTTTGGTGGGAATAAAACATACATTTAGCCAGACAAGATCAGGCTTTACACCCCTAAGGCTCATGACCTCCCCTGCCATAGACTTTTGATAAGTTTTTTCAGTACCAGCATGTATTCCCTCCCACAGAAAGGGCCTTCAGTCCAATTAGGGAGCAGATGGTTTCCCTGAGAGCAGACATGCCACTATTGCACCAATTCAGTCATTGGGCCTGTCTGGCCAAACTTGAATTTTCCATTGTCTACTGTTTTCACCACTGATGACTTCTATCTCCCATATGGCTGCATGCAGTGCAGCTTTTTCCAGCTTTCAGTTGGCTGGTCTACAGGGAGAAGGTTTTCTGCTCAGCACCACCTTGCTTTCTCAGTGATCTTGCCTCTCAGGCAAGAAATGTCTTCAGCAATAGGGTATTACCATCTGTTTCTCAAGGGAAACCAAGGGCCTTGGCAATAACCTTTAATGTTTTGGAGGCTACAGGGACTATAAGCCGGGCGTGTCAGCACATGCCTTTAATTCCAGCACTCAGGAGGCAGAGGTAGAAGGACAGCCATGAGTTCAAGGCTGCCCTGAGAAGACAAGAGTGAATTCCAGGTCAGCTTGGGATAGAATGAAACCCTACTTCAAAAAAAAAAAAAAAAAAAAAAAAAAAAAAAAAAACTTTTATACATTAAAAAAGAGTTATTTGAACAAAGAGGAAGCCTAAACAATGGTAGAAAATCTTTGCCAGCTATACATCTGATCAATAATTAATAACTAGTATGTATAAAATCTCAAAAAACTAAACAATAAAATAATCAAACATCCCAATCAAAAAATAGTCTATAGAACTTAATAATAGTTTTCAAAGGAAAAATACAAATGGCTGGTATATTTTTTTAATTCTTAACAAATGTACCCATCAAATTAATGTAAATTAAAGCTACTTTGTGATTCCATCTCATTTCTGCCCTAATGGCTATCATCGAGAAATCAAATGATAATAAATGCTGGCAAAGGTGTGGGGGAAAATGAACCTTTATCCATTGCTGGTGAGAATGTAAACTGGTATAGCCATTATGAAAATCAGCACAGAAGTTCCTGAGATAGCTAAAAATAGACCTACCATTTGAACCAACTATGCCACTTCTAGGCATATACCCTGAGGACTCTATACTATAGAAGTTCTTCCTCACACACCTTTCCTGCTGCTTTTATTCACAATAGCTAGAAAATAGAATTAACCTGGATGCCCATCAACTGATGAATGGATAATAAAGATGTGGTACATATACACAATGCAGTTTCATTCAGCTCTAAAGAAAAATGAAATTATGAAATTTTCAGGAAAAAGTGACTATGGGGGAAACAACAAAAAAATTAAAAACACCATAAGAAAACAATCAAATCGGACTTCCAGTTAAGAGGGTGGAATAGGAGTCATGTTAGAACAATATGGGAAGAAAGGAGGCAAGATTTGGTGGCATGATCTCCACACATGGTATAGCTTGGGTCACCTAAAGGCTGGCAGTTTACCTGATTAGGCCCTGTAGTGCTACTGGCTGGGGTATGTGCATGGGTGGGTGGTCTCTGATATCCATGTGTAGTGTGGCTGGGGCCCATGTGTAAGCAGGCAGTAGGCATCCCCTACACACATGACTGAAGCATGCACAAGCAGGGGCTCCATCTGACTCCTACACATGCAGTAAACCACAGCTTCTGCTTCTTCTGCACACTAGGTGTGGTCAAGGTGGGGGTCACAGAGATTTAGGAGTGTCTAGTCACATGCACAACTGGGGATCTGTTGCCATCACTGAGTCCAGACCATCCACAAAACTGCATGAGCCAAACATTTCTTCATCTATTATGATGGAGACCCAGCTCTGAAAGTAGAATTTCCTCCTGTCCTATAAACCATTTCCAACAACAATGGCCAGCAAGTGAGGAGCACAATGAGAACAGGATACTGCTTGGCTACAGACTTGGCCAGGCTTCCCAGGGTCTCACTTAGAACAGCTAAGAGACAGTGTATATGAAGACCCTGCCCAGACCCAAGAACACCCAACCAAAACCTGCAGATATAATGTCATCTCACTCCCATCTAGATCAATTCCGAACAGAAGACTCATCACAGATCCCACAAGAGCCACTAAAAGGTACATCCTTAACAAAATAAGAGTTTTTTTTTTCAAGGTAGGGTATTGCTCTAGCCCAGGCTGACCTAGAATTCACTAAGTAGTCTCAGGGTGACTTCAAACTCACATCAATCCTCTTACCTCTGCCTCCCGAGTGCTGAGATTAAAGGCATGTGCCACCATGCCCGGCTCAGCTTGTTTCTTTGAGATGGGCAAAACCCAACAAAAAAACAAACTACATGAGACAATAAGAAGAGAGGCCCTTGGGCTAGAAAGGTGGCTCAGCAATTAAGGCACATGCTTGCAAAGTCTAACGACCTGGATTCTATTCCCCAGTACCCATGTATAGCCAGATGCAAAGTGGCCCATGCATCTGGAATTTGTTTGCAGTGGCTAGAAGCCATAGTTCTCATTCTCATTCTCTCTCTCTTCTCCCCACCTCTCCGTTTACAAATAACTAAAAAGAGAGAGAGAGATCCCCACCAAGAATGCCTAGTCCAACAATGGACGCCCCCAGTGAAAAGACTGAGGATACTTCACACATAGAATACTAAAATGAAAGCATGACATGCATATTAACAAACTTAAGCCTTCTGGTCAAGATTGCATCTACTTAACCACACTTCACCTCATGGGTAAGGAAAGGCAAGATTGGTGGCTCCCTTAGGGTCAGCAGGTCCTAACAGACCTCCAGTGGGAAGGTGCAGAGGAGCAAAGTAGGGAATCCACTTACTCCCATGCTCTCGGGTAGCTCACCAGTCCCCCAAACCTCTCAAGCAGCCATCCCAGCCGCCCAGCTGCCCAGCCACCAGGTTCGTCCTGTACTACCCACAGGCTGTGCAGACCCAGGTCAGTGGCTCACATTCCTTACTCCTTCCCTCAGCTCTTTGTCCTGTTTCTTCCACTGGGACTTCTGTTCCAGCCATGACTGCCACCCCAGCTGCTGCCCCTCCGTACACAGATTGATCCTCCGGAACTGCCTGCAGGCTACATGGAGCCAAGCCAGCCCGCTAGCTTTCCTTACTCCCTCCCTTGGGTCATCTCCAGGATTCTGCCACCAGGACCTCCAACCCAGCCATGACCACCACCCAGCCACCAACGTGCCAGGCGTGGACCAGGTCCTCATGCATTACCTTCAGGCTTCATGGACCCAGGCCAGCCAGCTAGCAATCCCCCTTCTCTTGCTGGGTTTTCTTCCCCCTTCCAGCCACCAAGACCACCCCATCCTACCTACCAGAGCCTGTGTCACCTGTCCCACAGCAATCCCATCCGCCCACTCCATGCCTGGTCACAGGACCCCACAGTCCCATCCACCCCCGGCTTCATGGTGCCAGCAGACCCACTATCCCATCCCCTCACGCCACCGAATCACAGGAGTACACAATTCCACCCTACCCCACCCCACCCCACCCCTCGCCACCCCACCACAACACCAGACTGCTCTGTCCCATTCAGCCCTAGCCCTGGGGCCATCTGACCACACAGTCCTATACCACCAACAAGCACTTAACTAATGGGATCTCATAAAGCTAAAAAGCTTTTGCACAGAAAACACACCATAAGCAGAGCCAAGAGATTACTCACTGAATGGGAGACAATCTTTGTCAGATATACCATTGACAGAAGCCTAATATCTAGAATCTACAAAAAATTCAAAAAAACTAAACAATAAAAAAGTCAAACAACCCACTCCAAAAGTGGAGCAGAGAACTAAAAAGTGAGTTTTCAGAGGAAAAATTACAAATGGCCAACACATACTTAAGAAAATGTTCAACATCCCTAATCATTAGGGAAATGAAAATTAAAACAACTATGAGATTACACCATACCCTAGTAAGGAGAGCAAACATTAAAAAATCAAATGAGGGCTGGAGAGATGGCTTAGCAGTTAAGGCACCTGCATGAGAAGCCTAAGAACCCCCATTCGAATCTCCAGGTCCCATGTTTAACCAAATGCAAAAGTGATGCAAGCACATAATGTTGCACATGCACATAAGAGGGCACATGCATCTGGAGTTCATTCACAGTGGCTGAGAGGCTGCTGTGCACCCATTCTCTCTGTGTGTCTCTCTTTCTCCATCTCTGTCTCTCTCAAATAAAAAAAAAAGATCAAATGAAATCAAATGTTGGTGAGGATGTGGAAAAATAGGAACACTTATTTACTGTTGGTGGGAATGTAAGCTGGTACAACAGATATGGAAATCAATATGGAGACTCATGAAAAGGATGAATATAAAGCTACCAGAAGACCCTATTATTCTCTTACTGGGCATTTACCCTAAAAGCTCCACATCTTGGTTCAGAGATATTTGCTCAACCATGTTTTTAGCTGCTCAATTCATAATAGCTAAAAACTGGAATAAATCCGGGTGCCCATCACTGGATGAAAGGATAACAAAGATGTGGTATATCTACATGATGTAATTCTCCTCAACAGTAAGAAAAAATGATACGTTGAAATTTGTAGAAAAATGGTCAAACTTGGAACAGATCATTCTAAGTGAACTCACACAATCACAAAAGGATAACCATCACATGATCTCAGACATCTGTAGTGCTTAACCTGGATCAGTCTGAGTTGTTGACATATCTGAATAGAATCTCGAGCCTTGGACAATAGGGAGGGTAGGCCTTGGGGGAAAGGGAAGGGTGGGTGGGGACACAAAACTGAACACAAATTGAACTGATACCATAGAATCCTATACTTTGGAAGTTAGACTAAAAGGTGGAACCCTGAAGAAGACCTTACAGGGAGCACCTGAAACAAAGGGCCCTGGAGAGGGTGAGACAAAACCTAACCTCAAATTTCTCCTTTTTCTTTTCTTTCTTTTTCTTTTCCCTTGGCACTGGCCTGTAATTCCCTGTACCAGGATGGTGCTTATATCCACAATGAGCTGTTGATCATTGAAACCTACTAGATCTCCCAAAACAAACAAGACAGATGTCTGTGAGAGCACATGACTACCCACCAGAGGTTAACAGTAAGACCCTACTGCTGAAGACACCATACACTGTTGGTTCAAACAATGGAGAGACATGACTGGAATCTGGAAGAGAGCCAGTCCACAGACAATTAGCCCATCCACTGCTGGAAGGTGCTACATGAGCTACCAGGGAAAAGTGGCCAACATCTGTCCAAGCAACTCAAAGTCTAACCAACTCAGAAGGAGACAATTTTATGTGGTGCTCATACAAGTGCAATAGTGGCACAAAGCCATGGCAGGTAACCATCTGCTCTTGGATTGTCTAACAGATCTGCTCAGTGGAAAGGAAACCATATCTGAACTGGGAAGCAAGTCAGAATAATATCCAGATATGGATTCTTTTTTCCATTGTCAATTTCCCACTAATTTATACTATAAGAAGGTCTATATCCTTTTAATTCTCTCTAAATTAATAATGGTTAACCCATTTAACTGGTGCTGACTTCATTCTTCATTGGAAAATCTGCTTCTCTTTCTCAGATAAATGACCCATTGCCCTCCACCCTAGCCCCAGCTGAAACCACAGAGATATTGGGGAAATGAGCAAGAGTGCTTCTTTCTTAGTGAATTTGATATCAGCACAAGGGTAAAGGAGATATACACTAAGGACACCCAAGACCTAGTAAACCAGAGATCCAGAAGTTCCTGAGTGCCCATCATTGAAGTAGACTTAGAAAGCTCCCAGCATGGCTCAGAGAATTTTGCAGAAGAGGGGCCAGAAAGACTGTTAGAGCCACAAGTTGGGACATTAGAGACATTGCCTCTAATGCCTGACCCACAATACCCATGGGGTTGACCTGCATCCCAATGAGGAAGGTCTCATCAGAAAAGGGGGAATGCAGAAAAGGTCTTCGACAAAATACAACACCACTTCATGATCAAAACATTGGAGAAGATAGACACAGACTGTTTATCTCAACATAATAAAGGCTATATATAAAGTACCTGAAGCACAAATAATGCTTAATGGGGAGAGACTGAGGGAATTCCCATTGAGATCAGGAACAAGACAGGGGTGTCCACTCTCACCTCTGCTCTTTGACATAGTACTAGCAGTCCTAGTTCAAGCAATAAGATAGGAGAAAGAAATAAAAAGGGATACAAATCTGAAAGGAAGAAGTGAAGTTAGTCCTAGTCACAGGTGACATGATTCTATACATATGTGACTTGAGAACTTCCATCTCAAAACTCTTAAAAGTGATTAATTTCTTCATCAAAGCAGCAGGATACAAAAATCAATGCACAAAATTAGTAATCTTTCTATATGCAAAAGACAAAGACACAGAGAAAGAAATTAGTTACATTGTCCCATTTTCAATAGCAACAACAAAAAAATGGTTTGGAATAACATTAACCAAGGGTGTAAAAGACTCATATAATGAAAACATAAAAACACTCAGGAAGGAAATTGAGAAGGACTTGAGAAATTGGAAAGACCTGCTATGCTCCTGGATAGGCAGAATTAACATTATGAAAATTGCAATCTTACCAAAAGCAATATACAGATTTGGCGCAATCCAATAAAAATCCCAACATTTTTCTTCACAGAGATAGAAAAAATGATCTCAAAATTCACATGGAATGGCAAAAGGCCTCAGGTATCCAAGCATATCCTCATCAAAAGAAATTCCTCTGAAGGCATCATCATACCTTATCTAAACTTATATTACAAATCTATAGTAACGAAAATAATATGAAACTGGAATAAAAACAGGATTATAGGCCAATGGTACAGAATAGAAGATCTGGAATTTAGGTCAAGTAACTATAGCTATGTGATATTTGACAAAGACCCTAACAATATAGACTGGGAAAAAAAGGCAGACTCTTTAACTAATGGTGCTGGATAAACTGGATAACCATATGCAGGAAAATGAAACTAGATCCACTTATCTCACCATGCACAAAAATCAAGTCCAAGTGGATCAAAGACTTCAATATAAGACCAGAAACTCTGCTACTACCGGAAGAAAAAAATAGGAGGAACTTTCCATGATATAGGTAGGAGTGGGAAAAGACTTCCTGAACAAAATCCCAGTAGCTCAGGAACTTAAACAATCACACAACCATTGGGATCTCAGGAAGCTGAAAAAAAATTTTTTTTCACAGACAAGCATACAATAAGCAGAGCCAATAGACTACCCACAGAATGGGAGAAAAATTTTGCTGGCTATACAATTGACAGAGGCCTAATTTCTAGAATTTACAAAGAACTCAAAAACCTCAACAATAAAAAAATCAAACAACCACTCACAAAGTGGGGCAGAAAAGTGAAACGGGAGTTCTCAGAGGAAGAAATACAAATGGCAAACACACACTTAAGAAAATGTTCAACATCCCCAACCATCAGGGAAATGCAAATTAAAACAACTATGAGATTTCACCTTACTGCAGTAAGGATAGACAACATTAAAAAATCAAATGAAAACAAATGTTGGTGAGGATGTGGAGAAATAGGAACACTCATTTACTCTTGGTGGAAATGTGAGATTGTACAACCACTATGGAAAGCAATGTGGAGGCTCCTAAATAGGTTGACTATAGATTTACCAACAGACCCAGTTATTCTCTTACTGGGCATTTACCCTAAAAGTTCCATGCCTCAATTCAGAGAGATTTGCTCAACCATGTTTATAGCTGCTCAATTCATAATAGCCAAGAACTGGAATCAATCCAGATATTCATCATTAGACAAATGGATAACCAAGATGTGATATATCTACAAAATGGAATTCTACACAGCAGTAAGAAAAAATGACACAATGAAATTTGTAGAAAAATGGTCAAACTTGGAACAGATCATTCTCAGCAAACTCACCCAATCACAGAAAGATACAAGTCTCATGGTCTCAATCATCTGTGGCTCCATCTGGATCAGCCCGAGATGCTGACATACCTAATAGGCATCTCAAGGACCAGACAATAGGGAGGGTGGGGCTGGAGTGGAGAGTAAAGGTGGGGGGACACAAAACTGGACCCAAAATGAAATGGTACCATAAAATCTTGTATCCTGAAAGACAGACTAAAAGGTTGAACCTTCATCAGGTCATTAGAGGGAACACCTGAATCAAAAAGCCCTGGAGAAGGTACGATGAAGACTAACCTTAATTTTATCCTGTTTCTCCCTCCCTCTCTCTTCTCTCTTTCTCTTTTATATTACCTGTTTTTTTCTTCCTTCTATTCCCTTGGTGAAGGCCTGTAACTCCCAGTACCAGGATGCAGTACCACAATGAGCTGTCAATCAGAGAGACTTACAAGGTTTCCCAAAAGAAGACAGACTTCTGTCAGAACACTTGATTATCCACCAACCATTAATGATAAGACCCTACTGCCGAAGACATCATATGCTATCTGTACAGAACAAGGAGAAACCTGGAGGCAATCTGGAAGATAGCCAGTCCCAAGAAAGTTAGCTTGTCTAGTGCCAGAAGTTGCTACATGAACTATTGGGGGAAAATGACCAACATCTGTCCAAGCAGCTCTAAGTCTAAGCTACTGGGCAGCAAATGACCTGAGGTGATGCTCACCCAAGTGCAATAATGGCACACAGCCATGGTGGGTAACCAACTTCTCTTGGATCGGCTAACAGATCTGCTCAGCATAATAGAACCCATAGCTGGAACTGGGAAGTAAGTCAGAATCCCATTCAAATAATGAGCCCGCTCTCCAATATCAAGCTCTCACCAATCTTGGGCTACAGGAGGGCCTACACCTATGAAATTCTCTCTAAACTAATAATGGTTATCCCATTTATCTGGTGCTGACTTTACTCTTCATTGGAGAATATGCTTCTCTTTTTCAGATGGATGCAGAACCTGAGGAGAGAATCAGCCCATCACACCTCACCAGGGCCCCAGCTGAGACCATAGAGTAATTGGGGAAATGAGCAACAGTGCTGCTTTCTTGGTGAACCTGGTATCAGCACAAGGGTGAAGGAAATAGACACAAAGAACACTCAACTCCTACCAAAACAGAGATCCAGAGACACAGAGGCTCCCAAAACCTTATCACTGAAGCAGACCTAAAACAAACCCAACATGGCTCAGGGAAATTCATGGAAGAGAGGGCACAAAGATTGTTATAGCCACAAGTTAGGACATTATACACAGAGACATTGCCTCTTCCCCATAACTTATGGCTACCCCCACAATGCATGACCCATAATACCCATGGGGATAACTGGCATCCCCAGAGAGGAGGGTCTCTTTGGTTGGAGGTGGGTAAGGATAGTACCAACATACGCTGTTTATACACTGAGTATGTTCATTACTAATGAAGAAAAAATAATTTAATTAATTAAAAAAATTAAAAAAGAAAAAAGAAACATATTTCCAGAAAAAAAAAACCTTCATGAGGCTATGAACAAATAGATGAATAAAATGAAAGCCAAGAAAATTTTAAGACATGCATAAATGAAAGAGAACCAATAATAAAAAAAAAACCTACTCATTACTCATCTTAACATAATTGAAGAGAATCAAAAAGATCTTGGGCTGGAAAGACGGCTTATCAGTTAAGGCCCTTGTCAGCACAGCTGAAGGACACAGGTTAAATTCCTCAGTACCGATATAAAGCCAGATGCATGAGGTGGCACATGTGTCTAGAGGTCATTTGCAGTGGTTAGAGCCCATAGCATGCCCATTCTCTCTTTCTCTCTCTATTCAGCTTCCTTTCTCTCTCCAATAAAAAAATAAATAATTTTTTTTTGGTTTTCTTTTTGTTTTTTGTTTTGTTTTTGAAAAAAAAAATAATCTTGAAATGGCAGGATAAGATGGCAGCATATTAGCCACACCCAAGCAGCCTGGGAAGGAAATAAGGAAAGAACAACAAAATATACTCTTCTCATGAAAAGTGATGGTGTATAAAGAATTATCATCCTCAGCAGAGAAGCAGAGCTTCTAGCAAGCAGGCAACCAGCCACAGTTGGATCCCACAGCTGTGGCAGTCCACACACAGCCACCTGGCTCTGTCTGAGCAGGTGAAGGGATTTTCCAATCATACCAGCCTCCTCACAAAGTCAAGAAACCTGAAGGAGAAGATGGAGGAACAAGCTGAGCAGCAGCTGAAGGGTAACACAAACAGGACCAGCTAAGCAAATCTGGTATAACTCCAAGCACCCTGCATAGCCTTGCTTCCCTCAACCGCCTGTGCCACAAACCACCCCCCAGCCACACAGTATCCATCACAACCAATCATGACACAAGAGCCAGGGTGCCAAGCAGCCTAACCAAGTCCAAAATGCAACAGAGAGGGACCGAGGTAGGCACTCAGCATGGTTGAGATTGGAAGCCATCGCAAAAGGTAACAGGGCCTATGTACACAAAGCCTAATAGGCCTACACTGGAAGTACTAATCTCTCCATCCGTGTTAGCGCAGGTTATGTGTTAGATTTGATTGATATATTATTGGTCAGCTTTGCCATTCTCAAATAAGCTGTATTTTGGTATTGACTACTGTTGCTTTTGACATTTCCTGATTTACAGGGCCTTTGCCTTTTTCTTCTGTCATCATTGAGGGTAGGATCTCATTCATCCCCAGACTGACTTGGAACCTATTTGAGACCAGAAATCTTAGCCTCCCAGTTGACAGGATTAAGGCTAATAAGAAACTGGCCTTAAAATACCACCCTCAAAAGAATCCAAATTGAGAAAAGTTTAGACAAATTTCTCAAGCCTATGAAGTTCTCTCTGATTCCAAGGAAGGGAATTATATGACAAAGGAAGAGACTAGGCAATAAACAGTGTGGAATAGGTAGTGGCTTTAGTTCCCCATGGAGGTCTTTGATATGTTTTTGGGAGGAGGAAGGATGCAGCGAAAAAAGAGAGGTAAAAAAAATGTGTATCAGCTCCTAGGAACCTTAGAATATATATAGCTTAGAATTTACATACTGGTGCAACAAGAAAACTAGCTCTGCTAGAGAACATGATTTGTTACAAATATGAAAGCCAAGGTGAAAATAAAGCAGTGGTAGAGTGTTGTCCTACTTCCTGGGTACTAGAATGCAAATAACGATTCATCAGGATAGAACCAGGTTCAGGATGTGTGCATGGAGTGCGAGGGCCATGGGGAATGGGTCAGTCCTAAAGATAGATGTAAACAGCTAAAATAGTTTGAGAAACAATTTTAGATATTCATATTTACAATGGTATGAACACTGACCAGAAGATAGCCTTCCAAGGTAAAGGGGATGAAGAACCAGGCCTAGAGCCAGGTTATATTATCATTGTGTTAGATCAGAAGGAACAAGTTTTGTTTTTTTTTTTTTGAGGTAAAAGTATGTATATATTCTCTCTACTATCAGCTAGAGCAGGTTAATTTTTATTTTTACTTAAATTTGGGGATTTTTCTTCCCCTGACCAGGTCTCACTCCAGCCCAGTCTGTAGGCCCAGGCTGGTCTTGAACTCACAGCTACTATATCTTACCTCAGCCCCCCAAATGCTGGGATTAAAAGCATGTGCCACCATTCCCAGCTTATTTTTACTTAGATTTTGTTTTATTTGTTTACTTATTTTGAAGCAAGGTCTCACACTGTAGCTTAGTAGCTTAGGTTGGCCTATGAACCCATAGCAATTCTACTGAATTAGTCTCCCCAGTGTTGAATGGTAAGATTATAGGCATGAGCCATCATGCCCAGTTTAGTCTTTTTTTTAAAAAAATACATTTTATTTATTTATTCATAAGAAAGAGGGAAATAGAGAGGAAATGGGTGTCCCAGGGCCTCTAGCCACTGCGAATGAACTCCAGACTCATGGGCCAACGTTTTGCATCTGGCTTACCTTAGCATCAAGCTATTTCTCAAACCCTAGTCCTAAGTTTTTTTTTTTTTTCCTGAGGTATGGTCTTGCTGTAGCCCAGGCTGACTTGACACTCACTCTGTAGTCCCTGGCTGGCCTCGAATTCACTGGACCATGCTATTTTTACTCAACCAGGATACCTCTTCATGTGTACGGATATACTGCTAGTTGAAGCATTGTGTGGCTTTCAAAAGCCGATATCTACTCAACAACCAAACTATAGTCATTGTTTTTCATACAATTCAGATTGTCAAGCATGGAGATAGCAAATGTGTGCTAAATGAAGGTATGCCAATATATGTCAACCATATGGAAAGGGATGCCTAGTTATTAAATTTAAGGTATATTTTCCTTAAAAAATTATCTCTCCTGATAAAACTCTCTTTGTTGAATACCTTCCTTATTGAGAGGAAGGAAGTAGAGGAGACTAATGAAATGGGTCAGGTAGAACCAATGGACTTTGATCCAAATCAGGAAATATGGTCCCATTACAATGAAAAGCTTATGAGGATGATGACTACTATCCTAGAGATGGTGCTCAGTGTCAGCTCTCTTAAAGGAGCAGTGAATATCACTCCCTGTTGGCATTGAAAATGCAGTAGTGAAGGAAGGAAGAACTGTAATCATAATGTGCTCACTTCTTGCTATTATTCTTGTGTTACTATTCAACTACACTTGTGTTTTAAAAGTTTAATGAAGAATAAACAAAAACACAAAAGCTCTGACTTTGCCATGTGTATATGATGACTTTGGTGTGCAAGATAAAATGTAATATCTGTAAAAACTACTTTAAAAGGTTCCCCGAGCATCTGATATGCCATACCTAGTCATTGATTAGCAAAGTACATGATACATGTAGGCTGAAATGCTAGGTTTTTCTGTTGACTTGATTGTACGACCCTTCATTGTTAAGCTATGAAATTAAAACTGCATTTAACTAGTAATCAGAAAAAAAATGTAGGGAAGTGTTGGTCTGTTTTGTTGTTTGTACTAAGTAGATCCATTGTGATGGATCTATATACTATTGCCTCAACCATTACTTGCAAGTGGCATGAAACATAATTTTACATGTGTTATCTCTGATAGAAATAATACCTATTAAAGAAGTTTATCATAACATGCTGCCTGCTTGAGGGCCTACACTTCTAGAATGTATTCCCTTTTATGTTGTCATTTAAATACATATTTATGTATGTGTGTATATATGTATGTGTATGTATGTATAATGTATGTATGTATATATGTCTATTTTTACTATGCCTGATTACATTATTGCCTCTTCTCTTTAGACCATGATAAGCTCCTGAATAATGACTTCCAGAACAGGGTAACTAAGAGATTAAAGTGAAGAGACCTATAAGTGGAGAAGTAAGTTGCATGTATAATCCATTGGCCATGTTACATGTTTGCAAACCACTTGACTTTAGTTCCAAAGTAACTATAATTTAAAGTTGGTAGTATAGCAAATTATAGTGAATAGTTTCAATTATATTTTAAAGTGACATGTTCACATGCTTAAATGTGGATCTCATAATTTAAGAACTTACTGAAATGCATGACTGTCTCCTTAATATACTAAATACAAAGCAAAATAAAAAAGCAGCAAATAACAACAAAAAAAAACAACCTGAGTATTGCCAAACGAAGGTGTATATTAGCGATTCAATTTCCTTTTCTCTGAGGGTAGTAGCACACCCCTTATTTATCCAAAGGCAATGTTTTAGTACCTATGCTAGGAGTATCCCTTGTCTATTCTGTGTGGGATGACTTCATTCTGCTGAGCATCTACCCAAGTAGCTTAGGACAGCATTCCTGGCCAGGTCATTTCTTAGTACACTCTCATGGTGGTTGACAGGCTGGTAAGATATGTCAATTTACTTCATATTCATTCTATTTCTCCCAAGGCAGCAATAATAACTTTAAGATCTTGATTTACAGTTCTAAAATTTACAAAGTTGTATCCAAGTAGATTATTTTTCCCATTTATCACAGTTGGCACTCTCTAATATAAAGATGTATATTGTTTTCTGGGAAATTTTCATGTAAAAATGCTTTAATATTTCTCTCATACATTTGTATATTATTTTCATTTCTGAATCTGGTATTACTTAGGAGTTGGACTTTTAAAATTATTTTTAATTATCATTATCTTCCAGTTCTGTCATATCTTCCATCATGGGCAGAAAATGCTTTTTCTACCTCAACATCTTCATTATTGTCATGAGTTACTTTAAAGTAATATGAGTAATTATTATTAATACCTAAGAGCAGAATCAGTTTTCGTCACTTTGAGTAACCTTATTCAGACTCTGCTGTTCTTGACTGTATCTTTTTACACCTTCACAAAGTAGATGGACACCAGGAGATAGAATTTAATCTCTCTCTGTCAATGGAATCCAGGTGTAGATATTGTTTTCTCCTCTACTAACCACTGTCTATTGTAGGTACTTTCTTGTTGCTGGTGCAAAGCACCTGAACAAAAGCAGCTCATGGGAGGAAACTTGCTTATTTTGGTTTATAGACTCAAGGGGCAGTTTCATCATGATAGGGTTTGAAAACAATGGCATGAGCAGAGGGCAGACTTTATCTCCTTGCCACAAAAGGTGGCAAACAGCAGCAGAGGAGTGAGCCCACTAACACTAGTAAGCTAGGGCTACTAAACCATAATGTTCTCCCCAGCAACACACCTCTTTCAGGAAGGCTCCATCTCCCAAACTGCCATCAGGTGGCATTTAAGCATGTAAAACACGAGTTTATGGAGGATACCCAAATAAAACTACCACATATTATGGATAAAAATAAGTTCATCTAATAGAATTTGAACTTCAAAATAATCATTTTTCCAAGGGATGGAGAGATTGCTCAGTGGTTAAGGTGCATGCCCATAAAGCCTAATAACCCGAATTTGATTACCCAGTGACCACATAAAGCCAGATACACAAAGTGGCACATGTGCCTATTTGTCTGCAGCAGCTAGATTCCTGGCATGCCCACCCCTCCTCCAGATGTGGTGGCCACACCTTTAATTCCAGTACTTGGGAGGCAGAGGTAGAAGGATCACTGTGAGTTCAAGGCAAGCCTGAGACTATATAGCAAATTACAGGTCAGCCTGGGCTGGAGTGAGACTCTATCTCACTAAATAAATAAATAAAGTCTAAAATCCATGTTTCTGGGCACAAAGCATCTGCCACCCATGTTCTAGCATCTGCCACCATGTCTCTCTGTGGCCAATTATGGCTGGACACACCTAACTCCGAAAACCCAGTAAAAATGTGACAAGACCATCTCTGAACTGAACAGAGACTTTGGCCCCTGATCTTCCTCCCTCAGACTGCACAGGTAAAGGGACAGAGTCAGGGGATCCACATACCTCCCAAGACCTTCATAGAGGCCAGAAGCCCCATATTTACAGGATCCATGTGCCGGGGGCTTGGGAAATAGGTGCTTACTAAACATGTACTACTGAAAAAGAACTAGAAAAACCAAGACAGAGTAAACAATGATTCCATATATTTAAAATGTTTACTCCAAGACCATATATATGGCATATTATATTGAATGTAGTCAGTAACTTGTATTTTTCTGGGTGGTTACAAATTGATTAAAGGGAGGAATTATTTATTTTGGTTCATGTGTTCACTAGATGGTTGGCTGGCTACCCTGCTATGGATCTGTCGCTAGGCAGAAGATCATAGTAGCCATACATTGTAAAGTCAAGCTGCTCACATAATGGTGGCCAGAAAGTGGTGAGACACGAAAGAGCAAGGGTTCCAATATCTCCTACAAGAGTACATCACCAATGAATTACTTCTTCCAAGTAGGCCATTGCCTCCTAAATGTCCCAATACCTCCTAATAGTGCCATCAGTTTAAGACAAAGAATTCTGGGCTTAAGTCTTTGGGTACTGTGGTGGTTTGATTCAGGTGCCCCCATAGACTTATGTATTCTGAATGTTAGGTTCCCAGCTGGTGGCAATTTCATAGTTGGAGCCTCCTGGACCTAGTGTATTGTTGGAGGTCAGATTATGAGGATTATAGTCAGATTCCCCTTGACAGTGTTTGGCACACTCTCCTGCTGCTATTGTCCTCCTGATGTTGGCCAGGAAGTGACATCGACCCTCTGTTTATGCTATCATTTTCCCCTGCCATCATGGAGCTTCCCCTTGAGTCTATAAGCCAAAATAAATAATTTTTTCCCATAATATGCTCTTGGTTGGGTATTTTCTACCAGCAACACAAAGTTGACTGCAACAGTAAAATTGGTAACAGAAGTGGGGTTGTTCTGCTAGAAACCTGACTGTGGCTTTTGGCCTTTTGGGAACTGATTTGCAGGAGGAATTGGGACAGATATGAAACCTGGCCTAAGAGATGCCTTGCAGTGCTATAAGTACAGCAAGTACAGCTTCTTGTCAGAGTGGAAAGACCTGAATGCATTAAGAAGTAATGTCTGCAAGGTTTGGCTTATGGAGGTGAGAAAGAGATTTTCCTGGACTGGGGTAGAAGCATTTGGTGTGAGAAGCTTGCTGTTATGTCCAGGTCCTAAGAACTCTTGCAGGATTGCATTGTGAAGAAATGGACTGGTGTGAGCAGAGGGATAAGGCACAGAAAAAGAATGTTTTGCACTAAAACTGCTTCCCACTCAGCCTCAATTTTCTGAGAGATTACAACCATTGAGATTGGGCCATCTGATCTGCATTGGGACAACAGGAAGAATACAGACTCTTTTGAAAGGTTCTGAATGATGAAGGAATGTCCTGTTCTTCAAAGTCTCCTTTAATGCCCCCTGTATTATTAATAAACTGGTAATCCACCAGGTACTATGGAGTATAAGTAATGCAAGAAAGAGAGGGTCACTGAATTTGCAACATGATTTTGTTTTTTGGAAAGGGCCATGGGCAGTGTGACACAGGCTTGTTGGATTACCTGCATGCAGGCCCAATGTAGCCATGTGGATTTGCTGTGGGTTGCAGAAGCCACCCAATGGAGATGCCAGGATTATTGGATGGCTGCCAAGGAGAGCTGCCAGCACCAAACTAAGTATTCTGGAACTATGCATAGCTTAGCTGGAGGGGTGAAACTGGGACTACGTAGTCTCATCACTGGTTAGAATGATCAGATTTTAAGACTGCTCACTGATTAAAGTTATCTGACTTGGAGATAAAAAGTTTGATGTTTGCCTTGTTGTTAAAAAAATTTTGTATTGGTTGAATATTTCTTTGGTTCCCAGCTGGTGGCAATTTAGGAATTGGAAGCCTCCTGGAGGTAGTGTATTGTTGGTGGTGGATTTATGGGTATTATAGTCAGTTTCCCTTGCCAGTGTTTGGCACACTCTTCTGCTGCTGTTATCCACCTGATGTTGGCCAAGAGGTGATGTCCACCCTCTGTTTCATGCCATCATTTTCCCCTGCCATCATGGAGCTTCCTCAAGTCTATAAGCCAAAATAAATAATTTTTCCCATAATATGCTCTTGGTTGGGTATTTTCTACCAGCAACACAAAGTTGACTGCAACAGTAAAATTGGTAACAGAAGTGGGGTTGTTCTGCTAGAAACCTGACTGTGGCTTTTGGCCTTTTGGGAACTGATTTGCAGGAGGAATTGGGACAGATATGAAACCTGGCCTAAGAGATGCCTTGCAGTGCTATAAGTACAGCAAGTACAGCTTCTTGTCAGAGTGGAAAGACCTGAATGCATTAAGAAGTAATGTCTGCAAGGTTTGGCTTATGGAGGTGAGAAAGAGATTTTCCTGGACTGGGGTAGAAGCATTTGGTGTGAGAAGCTTGCTGTTATGTCCAGGTCCTAAGAACTCTTGCAGGATTGCATTGTGAAGAAATGGACTGGTGTGAGCAGAGGGATAAGGCACAGAAAAAGAATGTTTTGCACTAAAACTGCTTCCCACTCAGCCTCAATTTTCTGAGAGATTACAACCATTGAGATTGGGCCATCTGATCTGCATTGGGACAACAGGAAGAATACAGACTCTTTTGAAAGGTTCTGAATGATGAAGGAATGTCCTGTTCTTCAAAGTCTCCTTTAATGCCCCCCTGTATTATTAATAAACTGGTAATCCACCAGGTACTATGGAGTATAAGTAATGCAAGAAAGAGAGGGTCACTGAATTTGCAACATGATTTTGTTTTTTGGAAAGGGCCATGGGCAGTGTGACACAGGCTTGTTGGATTACCTGCATGCAGGCCCAATGTAGCCATGTGGATTTGCTGTGGGTTGCAGAAGCCACCCAATGGAGATGCCAGGATTATTGGATGGCTGCCAAGGAGAGCTGCCAGCACCAAACTAAGTATTCTGGAACTATGCATAGCTTAGCTGGAGGGGTGAAACTGGGACTACGTAGTCTCATCACTGGTTAGAATGATCAGATTTTAAGACTGCTCACTGATTAAAGTTATCTGACTTGGAGATAAAAAGTTTGATGTTTGCCTTGTTGTTTAAAATTTTGTATTGGTTGAATATTTCTTTGCTATACTCTGCCATCTTTTGCAGTGTGAATGTTTATTCTGTGCCATTACGGTATCATTTTTTTTTTGAGTTATGATTCAGTTAAAAGACCTTGGACTATTGGGATGTTTGAACATTACTGAAATTGATAAAAACTATGGAGACTTTTAAAGTTGGAATGAATGTACATTTTAGATCATCAATGGTTTTCAGTTTATGGGGCCCAGTGTCAGAATGTGGTGGTTTGATTCAGGTGTCCCCCATAAACTTCTATGTTCTGCATGCTAAGTTCCCAGCTGGTGGCAACATAGGAATTGAAGCTTCCTGGAGGTAGTGTATTGTTGGTGGTGGGCTTATGGGTATTATAGTCAGGTTTCCCTTGCCTGTGTTTGGCACACTCTTCTGCTGCTGTTATCCACCTGATGTTGGCCAAGAGGTGATGTCCACCATGTGCTCATGCCATAATATTCCCCTACCATCATGGAGCTGCTCCTCAAGTCTGTAAGCTAAAATAAACCCTTTCCTCCCACAAGCTACACTTGGTTGAATGTTTTCTGACAGAAACACAAAACTGACTGCAACTTGGACCACATAAGATCTAAATTATAACACATTGTGCGTGTGCACTTTCATGTATGTATGTATGTATGTATGTATGTATGTATGCATGTTTGTTTATCATCCTTCAATAAATATTTTAAAATATTTTACTCATTACAAAAGATTGTTCAAATCAGTCTCACTGTCATGTTTCTAGCCAGTCTGTAAATTATACATATACATAAACACAGATACATGATGATGACACAATAACATGCCCTATAAATGTATGTCAAGGTATTAACTCAATTGTTAAATTTCTTTTGGATATTACATAGGAAGTTATGCTTTTTTTTTTCTTGGTTTTTAGAGGTAGGATCTCACTCTAGTGCAGGCTGACCTGGAACTCACTATGTAGTCTCAGGGTTGCCTTGATCTCATGTCAATCCTCCTTCCTCTGCCTCCAAAGTGCTGGGATTAAAGGCGTGTACCACCATGCCCAGCTGGAAGTTATGCTCTTAAAATACTCAAGTTGAGAGAGAAATAAAATAATGAATGCTTCTTGAGTCCCACTATCTTGGTTCCAATACTACAAAGAACTAGTTTTATGCCCTTAAAAAGTTGTATAATCTCCTCTTTCTAATCTATAAAATGAAAAGTTTAAAAATGTAGCTACTTCAAAATAGTGTAAGAATTAATGGAAATTATAAATGTAAACTTCTTGGAAACAGGGCTTGGTCCATGGTAAATACCTCATAAATGTTAACAGTCATGATTATTCCCATTTTTATTAGACTATCTCAAAACAAAAGAATAACATCCCTATTTATGTCTTTTACTTTCCAGTATCATCCTCCATCTAAATGTCAGTTTATTCTACTTTGGAAACTCAGTCTTGCTAGAATGTAAGAATTTGGAGAATTTTAATTTAAAACTTGAAAGAAAGCTCAAATTTACCTTAAGCAAGAATATTCAAAATGGAAACTACTTGAAATGTTATGAGCTCCCTTGCTGATAAAATTTTTGAGTTTGATGTTTTCAGTGTTAATTCTGGAAATTTAACTAAGAAAAATCTTATGACAGAATTTGACACAGATAATATTTTATTTTTTTAATTTAAATATATATATTTTATTTATATTATTCTGATTTTACATTCATAGTATTGGTTCCATTGTCCTCCTCCCTGTCGTCCCACTTTCAAAGGGACCCTCATCAATGGGGAATGTGGGTCGTGCATTGTGAGATTAGTCAAGAGTTCTGGGGGGTAGGCCCCAGTCTCTGGGCATAATGCCCCAACTTGTGTCTCTAACAATCTTTCCGCCCCCTCTTCCGTGAGTTTCCCTGAGCCACATTGGGGTAATTTTAGTTCTGCTTCAGTGATGAGGTTTTGGGAGCCTCTGTGTCTCTGGATATCTGGCTTAGCTGGAGTTGGATGCTCTCTGTGCTTATCTCCTTCAGCCTTTTTCTGGTGTCATGATCGCCATGAACGCTGAACTCTTGCCCTTCCTGCGTTGTTCTATGGTTTCAGCTGGGGCCCTGGTGAGGTGTGATTAGCTGATTCTCCCTTCAGGTTCGTTGTCCACCTGAAAAAAGATAAGCAAACTCTCCAACGGAGAGAGAAGTTAGTACTAGATAGAAGGGATGACCATCTATGTTTTGGAGGGGAATTTTATATGTGTTGGCTCTCTTCTAGCCCACATTTGGTAGTATCTTGCTCTTGGAGACTGAGCTCATTTTTTGTACCTGGTTTTGACTTATTTCCCAGTTCCAGCAATGAGTTCCATTCCACTGAGTGGATCTGTTAGCCAAATCAAGAGCAGTTGGTTATCCACCATAGCTGCTTGCCACCACTGCACTTGTATGAGCATTACGTCAAGTTGTTTCCTGCTGGGTATCTTAGACTGCAAGTTGTTTGGACCAATGTCGGACATTTTCCCCCAGTTGCTTGTGTAGCACCCTCTGGTACTAGACTAGCTAACGGTCTGGGGACTGACCTTCCAGATTCTGGCCAGGTCTCTCTGTGTTTGGTCTCACACATGTATGCTATCTTCGACAGTAGTGTCTTACCATTAACCTTTGGTGGGTCACCAAGAACTCTGACAGAAGTCTGTCTTTTTTTGGGGAGGGGAACCTTGTAGGTGTCTTGGATCAAGAGCTCATTGTGGAGTTTAACCCCTTGCTGGCACTGGGAGTTTTAAGTCTGCACTAGAAAGGTGAGGAAGAAAAAGATAGATAATATTATAGAGGAAGTGAGTATAGAGGAGAGAGGTAGGAAGAGAGAGTGAGAGGGAGAGAGAGACAGAGAGAAGCAGGACAAGATTAGGGTTAGCCTTCATGATGCTCTCTTGATTCCTGTGGTTTGGGTGTTCCCTCTGTGGGCCTGCTGAAGGATCAATGTTTTAGCCTGTTGTTCAGAGTAAAGGGTTTTATAGTATCTTTTCTTTTTGGGTCCTGTAGCAGACAGCTTCAGGTTCGCTGAGATGAACTTCCAGACCGGGCACAGTTATAGAGGAAGGGATATTATTTATTGAAGCTTACAGATCCAGGGGAAGTTCCATAATAGCAGAAGAAGTGGCTTGCCTTTCACAGGACCAGGCAAGAGAGAGAAAAGCCAACCATCCACCACAGCACACAGAGCAAAACTACAGCCAAAAGGTCACACATCACACTTCAGGAACTCCTGCTAGGCACATTTGCATATCTTTACAATGGAATTTCAAACCCACCATTAACACCTTAAGACCAGCCCCCAGTGACCTTGCCTCTAGCAAGGTGATTGCAGATGCAAACTATAACTAATAAAACACTGAATATATTGGGGGACATATATTCAAACTACCACAGGTCCCAATTGTATCCCTGCCCCTTATCCTCCCCCCCCTCTCGTTCCCTCCCACCCTTACCTTCCCCCATTCCACCCTCCCTCTTGTCTGGTCCTCAGAGTGTTTATTAGGTTTGGCTGCATGTCATGTAGATTCAGGTTAGGAGTGACAGATAAACGAGACCATGCGACGATTATCATTTTGTGAGCTTTTGTGAGCTGAGTATGATCTGTTCCATGTTTGACCATTTTTTTTCAAATTTCCTTATTTCATCTTCCCTTACTACTACATAGAATTCCATAGTATAGATATACCACACCTTTGTTATCCACTCATCTAGTGAAGGACACCTGGGTTGATTCCAGCTTTGTGCTATTATGAATTGGGCAGTTATAAACATGGTTGAGCAAATGTCTCTGGTCTGAGGTTTGGAGCCTTTAGGGTAAATGCCCAATAAAGGAATAACTGGATCCATTGGTAGGTCTATGGTCATCCTTTTCAGGAGTCTCCATATAGCTGTCCATAATGGTTGAACCATTTTACATTCCCACCAGAAGTGAAAACTTGTTCCTATTTCTCCACAACCTCGCCAGCATTTGTTTTCATTGTTTTTTTTAACGTTAGCCATCCTTACTCATTGTTGTTTTAATTGGCATTTCCCTGATGATTAGGGATGTTGAACATTTTCTTAAATGTGTGTTTGCTATTTGTATTTCTTCCTCTGAGAACTGCCTGTGCAATTCTCTGCCCCACTTTGTGAGTGGGTTGTTTGGTGGTTTATTGTTTAGGTTTTGGAGTTCTTTGTAGATTCTAGAAATCAGGCCTCTGTCAGTTGTATAGCTGGTGAAAATATTCTCCCATTCTGTGGGTAATCTGCTGGCTTTGGTTATAGTAAGTTTGTCAGTGAAAAAGCTGTTCAGCTTCATGAGATCCCAATGGTTGAGTGATTGTTTAATTTTCTGAGCTGCTGTGGTTTTGTTCAGGAAATCTTTTCCCACTCCTATGTCACGGAAAGTTCCTCCTATTTTTTTCTTCCAGTAGATGCAGTGTTTCTGGTTTTATATTAAGGTCTTTGATCCATTTGGACTTAATTTTTGTGCATGGAGAGATGTGTAGGTTGAGTTTCATTTTCCTACATATGGTTGTCTAGTTTGTCCAGCACCATTTGTTGAAGATGCTGTCTTTTCTCCATTCTTCATTGGTAGGGCCTTTGCCAAATATCAAGTAGCTGTAGTTATTTGACCTGAAATCTGGGTCTTCAATTCTGTTCCATTGGTCTATATTCCTGTTTTTATGCCAGTACCATGTTGTTTTTATTACAATGGCTTTGTAGTATAGCTTTAGATCAGGTATGGTGATGCCTCCAGAGGTATTTCTTTTGCTGAGGATGAGCTTGGATATACGAGGCCTTCTGCCTTTCCATATAAATTTTGAGATCATTTTTTCTATCTCATTGAAGAAGGAAGTTGGGAGTTTTATCAGCATTGCATTGAATCTATAGAGTGCTTTTGGTAAGATTGCCATTTTCACAATGTTAATTCTACCAATCCAGGAGCATGGGAGGTCTTTCCATTTTTGTAGGATCTCCTCAATTTCTTTTTTGAGTGTTTTTATGTTTTCATTGTATAGATCTTTCACTTCCTTGGTCCATGTTATTCCAAGGTATTTTATTTTCTTTGTTGCAATTGAAAATGGGATGATGTTAGTTATTTCTTTTTCTGTCTCTTTGTCCTTTGCATACAGAAAGGCTATTGATTTCTGTGCATTGATTTTATATCCTGCTACTTTGCTGAAGGCGCTAATCACCTTTAAGAGTTTTGAGATGGAAGTTCTTGGGTCACTTATGTACAGAATCATGTCATCTGCAAATAGGGATAACTTAACTTCTTCCTTTCTGATTTGTATCCCTTTGATTTCTTCCTCCTGTCTCATTGCTTGAGCTAATACTTCTAGCACTATGTTGAAGAGCAGAGGTGAGAGTGGACACCCCTATCTTGTTCCTGACCTCTATGGGAATTCCTTCAGTCTCTCCCCATTTAGAATTACTTGGGCTTTAGGTGCTTTATATATAGCCTTTATTATGTTGAGATGTGGGCAGTCTATGCCTATTCTCTCCAGTGTTTTGATAATGAAGTGATGTTGTATTTTGCCAAAGGCCTTCTCTGCATCTATTGAAATGATCATGTGGTTTTTGTGTTTTAGCTTGTTTATGTGGTGTATTACATTGATAGATTTCCATATGTTGAACCATCCCTGCATTCCAGGGATGAAGCCTACTTGATCAAGGTGGATAATGCTTTTGATGTACTGTTGAATTCGGTTTGTAAGAATTTTGTTCAGGATCTTTGAGTCTATGTTCATCAGAGAAATGGGCCTATAATTTTCCTTTCTTGTGGCATCTCTGCCTGGTTTTTGAATTAGGGTGATACTAGCTTCATAAAAGGAGTTGGGGGTCTCTCCCTGTTCTCCAATTGTGTGGCACAGTTTGAGAAGAATTGGTTTCAGTTCTTCCATGAAGGTTTGGTAGAATTCCACTGAGAAACCGTCTGGTCCCGGACTCTTCTTTTGGGGAGGTGTTTATTACCTCTTTAATCTTGAAGGGTGTGATGGGTCTGTTTAGGAAATTAATCTGCTCTGGGCTTAGCTTTGGTAGGTCGTATGTGTCTAGGAATTCATCCATTTCTTCCATATTCTCCTGTTTTATGGAGTAGAGGGTTTTGAAGTAAATCCTAATAACTCTTCCTATTTCACTTGTGTCTGTTGTGATCTCTCCTTTTTCATTTCTAATTTTGATGATTTGAAGTGTTTCTTTTTTATGCTTGATCAAATTGGCCAGGGGTGTATCAATCTTGTTAATTTTTTCAAAGAACCAGCTCTTTGTTTCATCAATTTTCTTAATTGTCCTCTTAGTTTCCAATTCATTAATTTCTGCTCTGATCTCAATTATTTCTTTTTGTCTGGAGCTTTTTGGGTTGGCTTCTTCTAGCTTTTCCAATGCCTTTAGATGGATGGTTAGGTTATTGATTTGGGATCTCTCTGTTTTTATTATGAAGACATTTAGTGCTATGATTTTCCCCCTAAGGACTGCCTTCATTGTGTCCCATAAGTTTTGGTATGATGTGTTCTCGTTATCATTGAATTCTAGAAATTTTGCAATTTCATTCTTTATTTCATCCACAACCCAGTTATTGCTTACAAGTGTGTTGTTTAATTTCCAGGTGGTAGAGGGATTCCTGGTGTACTTTTTGTTGTTGATATCTAGCATTACCACACTGTGGTCTGATATCATGCAAGAAATTACATCAATTTTCTTGAAAATATGGAGGCAGGCTTTGTGGCCCAGTACATGATCTATTTTAGAGAAGGTTCCATGGGCTGCTGAAAAGAATGTGTAATCTGTAGATTTTGGGTGGAATGTTCTGTATATGTCTTAGGTCTAGTTGTTCTATGGTGTTGTTGAGCTCTCTTACTTCCCTATTAACTTTCTGTTTGGATGATCTATCCATTGTTGATAATGGAGTATTAAAGTCCCTGACTATGATGGTATTTGTGTTTATTTCTGTTTTGTTGCCAAGTAGATTTTGCTTTATGAATTGTAGTACACCTGTGTTTGGTGCATAAATATTGATGACTATGATATCCTCTTGTTGGATTGTTCCCTTGATAAGTAAGAAGTAGCCTTCTTTGTCTTTTTTAGTTATTTTTGGTTTGAAGTCTATTTTATCAGATATAAGTACAGATACACCTGCTTTTTTCTTGTTTGTGTTTGCTTGGAAAAATCATTTTCCACCCTTTCACCCTGAGGAGGTGCCTGTCTTTAGTGGTGAGGTGGGTTTCTTGAAGACAGCAGAGGGGTCCAGTTTTCTGATCCACCCTGTTAGCTTATGTCTTTTGATGGGTGAATTAAGGCCATTAATATTCAGAGATATAACTTTGAGGTTTGATTTAATACCTGCCATATTGTGGTGGGGTGTGGTCTTTGTGTTTTTTTTTTTTTTTTTTTGGTTAATGTGGACTATTTCTTGAGGGCTCTTGAAGTCAGTTATTTGTTTCTTCTGTGTGGAGAATTCCCTGAAGTACTATCTGTAGGTTTGGCTTTGTTTTCATATACTTGTAAAGATGAGTTTTATCATGGAAGGTTTTTCTTTCACCATCTATTATAAGAGATACTTTTGCTGGGTAGAGTAGTTGGGGCTGGAAACCATGGGTTCTTAGAGTTTGCAGTGTTTCATTCCAGGCCCTTCTGGCTTTTAGGGTTTCCATTAAGAAGTCTGAGGTAATTCTGATGGGGTTCCCTTTATATGTAATGTGTTGTTTTTCCCTGGCTGCTTTTAGGATTTTCTCTTTTTGTTTGATGTTTAGAGTGTTAAAGATAATGTGTCTTGGAGAATTTCTCCTTTGGTCCAGTCTGTTTGGAGTTCTGCTAGCTGCTTGTAATTGGATGGAGTTTTCTTTTGAGAGAGCGGGAAAGTTTTCTTCAATTATTTTGTCGAATAGGCTTTCCATTCCTTTGGTCTGTGTTTCTTCCCCCTCTGGTATACCCATGATCCTGATGTTTGGGCGCTTAAGGGTGTCCCACATTTCCCTCATGTTCTGTTCACAGAAGTTTTTGAACTTGTTGAAATTTTTGCAATCACGAACTGTTTCTTCTGTTCTGTCTTCCAGTTCCGCTGTTGTCCCTGGTTGGGTCGCGCCAGGTGCTAGCGGCTAATGGGGGTCTTTCGCTGGTCACTCAGACCAGCAGGGTCCCCTGCGGCCCCGGGTCGGGACACGCTGGGCGCTAACAGCTAATGGCGGGCTTCCGCTGGTCGATGGGACCCGCAGGGTCCTCCGCAGTCCCTGATCGGGCTGTGCCAGGTGCTAGCAGCTAATGGCGGACTTCCGCCGGTCACTCGGACTGGCAAGGTCCCCCACAGCCCCGGGTCAGTTCGCGCCGGGCGCTAGCGGCTAATGGCAGACTTCCGCCAGTCACTCGGACTAGCAGGGTCTCCGGCAGTCCTGGGTCAGGTCAAGCCGGGTGCTAGTGGCTAATGGCAGACTTCTGCCGGTCACTCGGACTGGCCAGGTCTGCGGTGGTCCCGGGTCAGGTCGCGCCAGGTGCTAGCAGCTATTGGCGGACTTCTGCCAGTCACTGGGATCGGCAGGGTCCGCCTTGGCCCTGGGTCGGGTCGCGCCAGGCGCTAGAGTCTTATGGCCCCATATCGGGCTGCACCAGGTGCTAGCAGCTAATGGCGGACTTCCGCAGGTCATTTGGACTGGCAGGGTCTGCGGCGGTCCCAGGTCAGGTCGCACCGGGCGCTAGCGGCTAATGGCAGGATTCTGCTAGTCAGTCGGATTGGCAGGGTCCGCTGGACTCTGGCTGATAATGGCGGGCATCTGGCCGCCGATTTGGGTCACCCCAGCACCAAAGACCTAACCTGTGGTGGCCCCTATCCTAGAGCGTGGGAATCAGTGGATTCCCTATTTTTTCATCCACCCCCTCCCTCTACCTGGATGCAGGCACCAGCAAACCCTTTAAGAAATCTTTTAAAAGTTTAAATATCTTGCTTTTGCTTCCCTGTAAGGTGAGGCGAGGTTAGGCTGACGCCATCTTGACCGGAACTCCATATTTTATTTTTTATTAAGTGGAAACTATGTAGGGACACATCATATATTGGTACCATCATTTCATTCTTCCCTTCTCCCATTCCACTGAGGGCCTTTCTCAGTGTGACTGCTGGTATTCACTACAGGATTGTGGGTTATGAGATGAGAGACCAGCCGTCATTCATTGTAAGGGGGAGGGCAATGCCTATGGATATTCCCTTCCACTCTGAGGCTCTTACAATCTTTCTACCCCCTCTTCTGTAAAATTCCCTGAGCTATGTTGGCTGTGTCTTAAGTCTACTTCAATGTTGGGCTCTCAGAAGCTTCTGGATTTCTGCTTTCATACAATTTGAGTATCCTCAGTGTCTATCACCCTGGCACTGGAAGTCAGTTCACCACTGAAGCAACAATACTGCTCATCTTGACAATTATTCTGTGGTTTCAACTGGGCCCTGGTTGATGTGCAAGGAGTGGTTTATCTCCTCGGTTCCTGCTGCCTTCTGCAAAAAGAAAAGCAGATTCTCCAATGAAGAATGAGAGTAACATAGGTTAAGTGGGATCAGAATTGTTAATTAAGAGAGATTTTGATGGGTGTAGCCTCTCTTTTAACCAAAGAGTAGTGGAAGCGTCTACTTTGAGTCCATGATCTTGGTCTCCATAGGATTCTGACTCATTTCGCACTTCAAGCTATGGGTTCCTTTCTATGGAGCAGATCTCTTAGCTGATCAGAGAACCATTGGTTACCCACCTAAGCTGGTTGCCACTACTGCACATGTGTGTATATCTTGCCAGGCTGTTGCTTTTGTATAGTAGTGTCCCCTGCTAGCACCCAATGTTGTTGGCCATTTTCATCCAGCAGCTCATGTAACATTTTCCAACACTATATGGGCAGACCATCTGGAAACTTTCTTCCTACAGATTCCAGCCAAATCTCTCAATGTTCTGTGTCAGCAGCATAGGGTCCTACCTTTTCCCTATGGTGGGTACTCAAGTACTTTGACAAAGCCTGTCTTGTTTTGGGACCTCGTAGGTTTCTTAGGTCAACATCTCAGTGTGAGTTGTAACTGATTTCTGGTACTGAGAGTTATAAACCAGAGTGAAATGTTTTAGTGGTAACCTTCATCCCACCTCTCCAGGTCCCTTCTTATCAAACAATCCCTGCATTCTCCTGTTGATGGTTATACTTTTTAGTGTGGTATCCAGGAAAAAGGTTTCTATGGTACCAATTCATATTGGATTTAGTTTTATTTGTATCTCCCCCATTCCTCTGATTCCCCTTCTTCCAAACACTTTCATCTCGATTATCTGTCCTTTCAAATTACCTGTCAGGTATGTCTACAACTCAAGTTGTTCCAGGTTAGGAACCACAGATGAGGGAGTCCATATGGTGTTTGTCTTTCTGAGCTTGTGTGAGTTTGCCTAGTATGAACTTTCCAAGTCTGTCCATTTTCCTACAAATTTTATTGTATCATTTTTATTTGCCACTGAATAGAATTTCATTGTATATATTTACCACATTTTCATTATCCAATCATCAAATGATAGGCATCTGGGTTAATTCTTAGCTATTGTGAATTGAGCAGCTATAAACATGGTTGAGCAATTATCTTTGCAGTGAAGAGTGGAGCATTTAGGGTAGATGCCCAGTAGAGGAATAGCTGGGTAAATTGGTGGCTCTATTTTCATCTTTTTCAGGAATCTACATGGGAAAACTTGCCTGATGACTCTTTTTGGGGGAGGGTCTTGTATGGGACAGGGAACTTCTTTAGTGAAAAAGAGATAAGAAACTGGATCTATCCCCCTTTATAGGCTCAAGGATATTTCTTGCTTTAAAAAAACTGTTTGCTTTGAGGGCCCTGTAACTCTAAACTGCCTAGACTCTTCACCATTGTAATAATTATATGGCAATATGTAATTCGTTTTGTTGTAAATAATGATATAAAATTCTAGATAAGTTCATGAGGATTCAAGGTTCCCCTTTGTGGGATTTTAGTGTTGTTGATGTGGGAATTTGCAAATTGTTACAGAAAGAAACTGAAGGACCATTTTATTAGAATTTGAGAGAAGATGTAAATAGGCTCAAAGTCTGGCTACTGTTTGAGAAAAAGTAGTCATAAATTTTGAATTAAGATCCAAGCCTTTTAATACCTATCTCTTGTTTAGATTCCTAACAACTTGATGTGTACATACATTGTAAAATTGCCTAAATAAGAGAAATGTCATTTAAAGAAAGGTAACATTAGATTTAGGGTTTATGTTCACCAGATCATTTTTAAATAGAAACTGTTCTTAAGATACATATAATACAGTGCTATGGGACTTTCTGAGATGCAATATGATGACAGTGCTAGTAGGAATGTAGAAATTTTGTTTTTTTTTTTTTTTTAAGTTTTGAGATAGATTTTTAACATTTTGAGTATTTTGACCTGTTAAGTGGTTTTAAAATGCTGCTAGGCTGGAGAGATGGCTCAGAGGCTAAAGTGCTTACCACTTGTACCTGAGTATCTATCTGAGTTCAGCTTCCCAGACCCTATGTAAAAGCTGGAAGCTATGGCAGGCTTCTGTAATCCCAAGGTACCTACAGTAAGATAAGAGGCAGAAACGGGGAGAATTTTCTGGAAGCTCATGGACTAGATGGCCTGGCAAGACCTTATCTCAAAGGAAGTGGATGGTGAGGAATGATTGTTGAAAAGTTGTCCCCTGGCCTCTACATGTGTGTCGTGGCATGTATATATCGGCACTTATATACGTGGCACACATATTAAAAATGTTCTGTGTTTGCTTGTTGAGTTCTCATCTCAATGTGTATGCCATTTAGGACAGTTTAGTATTGATTATATGGTAACTCATTAACCAATTTTATAAGTTTTTGTTTTGTAAAACTATATAAAGATTATCATTTAATATAAGAACTTCATCTGGTTATTGGTATAATAAATATTATGATAGTTTTTAACATTTTGCTCCTTATAAAAGCCTTAAAATACTTATAAGTTAAAATTAAATATAATTCAGAGTAGAGATGTTGTTCAGTGGTTAAAGCACTTGCCTGCAAAGCCTAATGATGCACATTTGATTCCCCAGTACCCATGTAAAGCCAGATGCACAAAATGGCACATGCATCTGGAGTTAGTTTGCACTGGCTGGAGGGCCTGATGTACCTGTTCTCTCTCTCTGCTTGAAAATAAAGTTAAAAAAATAAATGTAATTTAACCTTTCAAAAATTCAAAATGTACTGCTGGAGAGATGGCTCCTTGGTTAAGGTACTGGCCTGCAAAGCCTAATGACCTAGGTTTGATTCTCTAGAACTCACGTAAAGTCAGATGCACAAAGTGGCACATGTGTTTGGAATTCATCTGCAGTGGCTAGAAGACGTGATGTGCTCATTCTCTCTCTCTCTCACGCTCTGCAAATAGTAAATAAAATATTTTTAAAAGTTCAAAGTATAAGCCGGGCATGGTGGCATACACCTTTAATCCCAGCACTCAGGAGGCAGAGGTAATGTGTATCAAACACCATGAGTTCAATGCCACCCTGAGACTACATAATGAATTCCAGGTCAGCCTGGGCTAGAGTGAGACCCTACCCCACAAAAAAAAAAAAAAAAAAAAAAAAAAAAGAAAGAAAGAAAGAAAAAAGAAAAAAACCTCAAAATGTCAGTAATAGATGCCAAACTATTTCTCTGTGCCAGTCATCCACTATTGAGTCAACAGTGGAAAATCATGAAGATGCTGAGAAAGGTGACTGTTTGCATCTTATAATACATAATGGGTAAATATGAGTCACTGAAACATAATGTATCCTTTATACAGGATTTTTCTTTAAGACCTGGAATACAAATACAGGGCAGTCTACTATACTCATTAATAGCCTGATTGCCATCTTTTGACATTTTAAAACTTAAGTAAGTAATTTGTTATACTCAGCAACAGTTTGTAATTGCCTTAGAAGACAAGATTTTATGCTTTACTGAAGATGGTTATGTTTTCTGTTATTTGTTTCAGGCTTTTGGCTACTTAGAAATACCTGATTAAGTATCTTAAATGACTGCTTTGTAAGCAACTATTTTAAAGTGATTTTCATACATTGAATGCCTTATGAATTTGTAACTAGAAGTATGTACAACCACATATATAAATTTTATGGAAGAGTTTGCAGAATTACATGTATATGAGGATAATGCATGCAAAGTGATCAGTAAGTGCTACTTCAGTTTATTCTGAAGAAAACCCTGCCATTGAGGCAATATTGCTTTTTGAAACTCTGGTCTATATCTGTTTTCCTTGACTTCATAACCCTTTTGTCACTGTACATATGAGATACCCTTATAAATCAGAAAATATGTCTACTTGTTATAAGTAGTAGCACAGTTCCTTAAATTTGTAGATCAAAAGTTTTGTTTTTTGTTGGTTCTGTAGCCAAATTATCCTAGTGAGCTAAAGATTCTAAAGTTTAATTTAATAATAGAAGCTGACCTAATGTGTAGGAGACTTCCTTGCTGGTCTTCTCTGTAATGATGCTAATTGTTGCTGACTCTTTTATATATGTATTATTTAAGCCTTTTAAGATACAATGCTTAGGAAACTCTTTTACTAAGATAATGTCCTTTAATTCATCATTGTTAATGATACTAACTTCACCTAGGTTTTGTTTGTGCATTCCTACTTGTATTATGAGCATCATCCTTAGGCAGAGACATTGATCACCTAAGGAATATACAGTGTTGCAGTCAGGTTTGCATTGCTGGCAGAAATCACCCAGCCAAGAGCAGCTTGTGGGAAAAAAGGGTTTATTTTGGCTTACAGACTTGAGGGGAAGCTCCATGATGGTAGGAGAAAATGATGGCATGAGCAGAGGGTGGACATCACCCCCCAGCCAAGATAAGATGGACAATAGCAACAGGCGAGTATGTCAAACACTGGCAAGGGGAAACTGGCCATAATACCCATAAGCCCTACCCAACACTGACTTATACAATGACTCCAGGAGTCATTAATTCCCAAATCCATCGTCTATGAACCTAGCATTCAGAACACCTATGTTTACGGGTCACCTGACTCAAACCCCCACATTCCATTCCTAGCCCCTATAAAGTCATATCTCTATATAATGTAAAATGCAATGCATTCAATCCAACTTTAAAAGTCCCCATAGGGGCAAAGCCTGAGGACCCTGGTTCAATTCTCCAGTTCCCATGTAAGCCAGATGCACATGGTGGTGCATGTGTCTGGAGTTCATTGGCAGTGGCTAGAGGCCCTGGCATGCCCATTCTCACTCTCTCTCCCCCTCTCTCTGTGTCTAATAAATAAATAAATAAATGAATAATAAAAATTAAAAAAAAAATTAAAAAATTTCCCATAGATTTTAATCAATCCTAATTATGTTCAGCTATCCTCATAATCCAAGGTCTTTTAACTGAGCCATAATACCAAAAAGTTCACCCAAAAATCATAATGGCTCAGAATAAACACTCACACTGCAAAAGATGGCATCGGGCATAGCAAAGAAGTATTCAACCAATACAAGATTTAAACAGGGCAAACATCAAACTCTGTAGCTCCGAGTCCCACAACTCTAGTCAATGACAAGTCTCCAGGTCTTATAACTCTAACCACTGACAATTCTTTGGAGTTCCAATTCCGCCCTTCCAGCTATGCTACTCACGGTCCTGGAAAACTTCATCTGGGGCTGACAGCTTTCCTTAGCAGCCATCTTGTGGTCACGTCATCTCCACTGGGTCTCCACTGTAGTCCACGGTTCATCCTCATGGCTCCATCTGGTCTCCATGCAGGTGTGGTAGTTTGAATATATGGCCCCCAATATATTCAGTGTTTTATTAGTTTATAGTTTGCATCTGCAGCCACCTTGCTAGAGGCACTGTCACTGGGCGGTTCTTAAGGAGTGGTGGTGGGTTTGAGATTCCATTGTAAAGATATGCAAAGTGTGCCTAGTAGGAGTTCCTAAAGTGTGCTGTGCTGTGTGGCTGATGGTTTTCTCTCTGCTTGGCCCTGTGAAGGTAGGCCCGCTTCTTCTGCCATTATGGAACTTACCCTGGATCTGTAAGCTTCAATAAGTAATATCCTTTCCTCCATAACTGTGCCTGGTTTGGAAGTTCATCTCAGCGAACCCGAAGCTGTCTGTTTTAGCAGGCATCCAGCCAACCTGCTTCTTTCTGCCTGTGGCCATTTCCAAATCACAAGACATGTTGCAAATTCAATGACTCTCTCTTTTCTGCATTTCTTATACTCTATAATACCAGGTGGAGTGCCAGTTTGTTAATCCAGGGGGGAATAAAGCAGACTTTGAAGAACAGGACACTCCTTGAGCACTCAGACCCCTTCAAAAGAATCTACATTCTTCCTGTTGCCCAAGTGCATGTCAATTGTAATCTCTTAAATAATTGCAGCTGAAAGGACAGAAGTTTCAGCCCAAGGATTTCATTTCTATGACATATCCCTCTGCTCACACCAGTCCATTTCTACACAAAGCAACCCTGCATAATTCTCAGGACATGAGCATAACAGCAAGCCTTTCACACAAACTGCTTCTAGCCCAGTACAGGCAAAGCTCTTTCCCACTTGCAGAAGCCAAACTCATGGTCCATAGTTCTTACTGGATTCAGTTCTTTCAACTCTGACCAGATTAGTCCATCAGGCTACACTTACAGCACTGCAAGGCATCTCTTAGGCCAAGGTTTCTTGAGGAGTGTCTTCCAGCAGGTTGTATATGCTCTGAATCAGCATCCTATAAATGGTGCCATTTCTCCTATAGACCAGATTCATGGGTCCAGGATTCAAGGGGTGAAAATGGGGATGGTCTCACAATCACCCCAAGTGTCCTATTAGCCAATTTTTTGCTTCCTGTTCCCACAACCTTATGCTCTGCTGGCCTAGAGGTCTTGGTTCCAGAGGGGGGATTACTTTTGCCAGAAGGCACAAAGAGCATTCCATTGAACTGGAAGCTAAGACTTCCCCCTGGCCACTTTGGGATCTTGATGCCCTTGAGTGAACAGGCTAAGAAAGGAGTTACAGTGTTAGCAGGGTTGATTAATCCAGACTGCCAGGGAGAAATCAGACTGTTCCTCCACAATGGAGGTAAGGATGAGTATGTCTGGAGTGAGGAAATTCTTTAGGATGTCTCTTGGTGTTATGATGTCATGTATCAAAGTCAAAGGACAACTGAAACAACCCAATCGAGTAGTGTGATAAATGGCCCAGATCCTTCAGGAATGAAGGTATGGGTCACCCCTCCAGGTAAAGAACCAAGACCTGCTGAGGTACTTGCTGAAGGTGGGGAAAATACAGAATAGGTAATAGAAGAAAGTATTTACAAATACCAGCTAAGGCTCATGACCAGTTACAAAAATGAGGACTGTAATTGCCATGTTTCTGTCCTATCTTGATATTGAATGTTTGTACATATATACGCCAATATTAAGATTATATCACTACACCATAAGTTCAAGGCCACCCTGAGAATATATAGTGAATTCCAGGTTAGCCTGGGCTAGAGTGAGACCCTACCTCAAAAAAAAATTATCATTAGCTAACTGTTGTTGAATTTATATTAGACCTATTATAGTAGGGACTAAACATTCCTCAAGGAACTGTGCTTTCTGCTGGGGGGAAGATTTTGCATTTCTTGTTGTACATGGGATAGTTATACCATGTTAGGCAGAATTATGAGCTTGTTACTGTTTTCATTTGGAAATTAAGTATTATGTAAGGAGATATGGTTTGGTGTCAAGTTGACAAGGGATGGACTTGTGATGGTTAAGGTATTGTCAACTTGATCTGTTTAGTAATCCACAGACATCCCTTTGGGGTGGGTCTTCAGGGTTGCTTCCAGGAAGGATGAACTGAAAGAGGAAGTCCTTCCACCAGAGCAGGTGGCCCCTCTGAGAGGGGAACTTTATAAATGGAAGGCCCCTTCCTTCCACTTGGCTGCCAGAGCTGCTTGCTGCCTTCTAGCGTGGATTGAAGACCAGCGCAGACTGAAGACCAGTGTCAACTAAAGACCCACATGGATTGAAAACCAGTGGCTCCTCAGGAAGCCCATAGACCTTCAGTGCTAGCTGGGGACTGCTGAGGCATCTGACCACATGGACTGAACAGCAACCGGGATCTTTGTTTCTCAGGCCTGCAATTGCTATTAGACTACCCTAAGCTAATCCAATGAATTCCCTTTTTAATATAAATCATTCTAGCAGTTCTATTCCTCTAGAGAACCCTGACTAATACACACAGCAAACATGTTCTTAACTTTCAAAAACTACTTTCCTTTAAATATTTGCCCCTGTTGGCTGTATTTTTGTAATGCTTTATCACTATTGTCTGTTAACATTCGGCAGAAATACAACTTTTAATTAAGGAGTCTGAGCAGTATTTTGGAGATGTTAGGACATCACCCACAGGACACATAGAATGGATTCCAGATATGTCTGATCTAAGAACCACTCCTCAGTTGCTTTAATTGGCCATAAAGGGCTTATTAGTACTAACTTCATCATTTCTATCATTTACCCCTCTCACCAATGTGGGATCAAATCAGACCACCTAGGACAGAGCTCTTCCCACTGGTGACAGACATGAAAGATAATCCCACCAGATGGTTAATTAGTGGTGTCTACAGAAAATATTGTTCAGAGACCAGGAGGGAAGTTGTCAGAATCAAAATGAAGATATTCTGGGCATGGGATTACGGAATTTGGGAAGGTGAAGCAAGAGGATCATAACTTCAAGGCCAACATCGACTTCATGGTAAGACTCTGATTAAAACCAATGAGATGGAGTTCCTTGTACCACCCATCTAAAAATAGCAAATGACAAGAGGTTATGAAGTCATGATTCTTAAACACAAGTATGTGACACTAACTAAATGTACCTTGACCTTGGTTCCTACTTGTATTATGTTTATGACATTTGTTTCTGACACAGGCATTTTTCATCTCAAGATTAAAGTGGCAAAACAAACAGTTAGGAAATAGAACTAGCACAGCAGGAAGGAAGATGTTCTACAGAGACACCTCTGCTCTTCCCTTTGGCTATCAGACCAGTAAAACAAGAAACTGGAATTTCCTCAGGAGTCACATGCTGTGAGAAAGAAAAGCCAGAGGTCTGGTGTCTTTCAGAGGAGAAATGAGTCTCCCCCAGAAAAAGATTTCATGTAGTGCTGGAAACTTGCAAGAGCAAGACCACTTTGCAAGAAAGACTAGAATCAGATACTGATGGGCAAGGCCACACCTTGATTAGGACTGCTTAGCTATAAATATTTGTGGCCCTCTACTTAAACTCCATGTCAGATACCTAAAGACGGACTTGGGAGATCACTAAATATTTTTGTCTTTCTTCCCACTGTCTTTCATCTAAATACCCTTTAGAGTCTATTGTAATGCCACTATTGTTTTAAGTAAATATAAGGAGGTAGGACAAAAGAAAATGGCTATTAATCAGAACTTCAGTTGCAGGTCACACATTCTATACAGTGAATCATGCCTCCCACCAGCCTGAGTGAAAAGTTGTTTGGGGAACATTTGTCATCAGAACAATTGCAGTAGATGTATCAAACATTAGGTGTCTGTTGCAGACAGCTTCAGGTTCGCTGAGATGAACTTCCAGACCAGGCACAGTTATGGAGGAAGGGATATTATTTATTGAAGCTTACAGATCCAGGGGAAGTTCCATAATGGCAAGAGAAGTGGCCTGCTCTCCACAGGACCAAGCAGAGAGAGAGAAAGCCAACCAGCCACCACAGCACACAGAGTAAAAAACTACCGCCAAAAGGTCACACAGCAAACTTCAGGAACTCCTGCTAGACACATTTGCATATCTTTACAATGGACTCTCAAACCATCACCACACCTTAAGACCCGGGCCCCCAGTGACCTTGCCTCTAGCAAGGTGATTGCAGATGCAAACTATAGAGTAATAAAACATTGAATATATTGGGGGACATATATTCAAACTACCACAGTGTCTTTTCCAGAATTTACAGCCACAGTCACCTGTAGTAACTCAGCTCATGCCTGGCATGGTACCAACAGAGATGAGCAGGAAATATCTTGAAATGCATTCTATGGAAAATGTAAGAGAAACATTAATTCTAATGAGGTAACTCTAGTGCTCTCAGAATTGTAAAAAACAACATAGCCATACTGGGTAACCAACTGCTCTTGGTTTGGCTAACAAATCTGCTCAGTGGAATGGAACCCAAAGCTGGAACTGGGAAATAAGTCAGAAACATATCAACAAAAATGATCCCGCTCTCCAATATCAAGCTCCTACCAATTGTGGGCTACAAGAGGGCCTATACCTATGAAATTCTCTCTAAAATAATAATGGTTATCCCATTTATCTGGTGCTGACCTCTCTCTCCTTTGGAGAATTTGCTTCTGTTTTCAGATGGATGCACAACCTGAGGAGCACACCTCACCAGGGACCCAGCTGAAACCATAGAGTAATGGGGGAAATGAGCAAGAGTGCTGCTTTCTTGGTGAACCTGGTACCAACACAAGGGTGAAAGAGATGGACACAGAGAACATTCAACTCCTACCAAACTAGATATCCAGAGACACAGAGGTTCCCTAGACCTCATCACTAAAGTAGACCCCAAATGATCCCAACATGCCTCGGGGAAATTCATGGAAGAGGGGGCGAAAGAATATTAGAGCCACAAGTTGGGACATTATGCACAGAGACACTGCTTCTTCCCCATAGCTGATGGCTACCCCACAATGCACGATCCACATTCCCCAACAAGCAGGGTCCCTTTGGAGGGGGGAGGACAGGGAGGAGGCTAACAATGGTACCAGAATGACTGTATACACACTATCTACATAACTAATAAATAAATAAAAATTTTTAAAAAATAATTGTAAAAAACAAAAACTAAACAAAGCTTCTAAAACTGTACTTTTTCATTCATTTTCTCCTTCCTCTCTTCACTCCATTCCTCAATAAGGAACTTCCCGGGAACAAAGTAATAAATATTTCTTTTCTGTTTCACACACAGAATTGGGTATTCTGCAGATTGGGTTCTGTCTTTTCCACATGTGGGCAGGTGTGCAGCTGAGAAAGGGTAGAGACTGCTGGGTTGGCTGGGAGGAGGGGAAGGGGAGCAGAAAGCATGAAAATACCATGAGTAGCAGAGGCACCCTCTCTCCTCCAGCTTGGAAGTGCTAGTGAAATGCACCTTATATGTGTGGAGAAAAGGGTAGAACTCACTTGGTGAATTCCAAGTAGAGACATGCTTTGCCAATTTAAGCAAAAATGGCTTGTAGCCCCCCAAAAAGTAAGGTATGATCCTGGCTTACCTTGGATGTTTAATTTAAGATAACTTCACTTACCTTGGATGTTTAATTTAAGATAACTTCACCTCAGCTTCCAAATTTGTAAAATGGGGATGACAGCAAAACTGAACTCACACTTGTAAACAGGGTCTGAGGTATATTAACCACTCAATTAATATTAGCTATTGTACTGCTGTTACCTTGGAATATCTCCAGATCATAATTATAAGCAACTTTACTACATTACATACTCCTCTAATTGCATGCCAGCAAACTGCCATGCAGTAAAAGTCACCAAACATTTTAGTCCATTCTTTTAATCAACACTTTGTAATAAAAATCCAACATAAAACATCTTGGAATCTATTGAATATGGAAGTCAAAATTAATCCTCCAGTCCTCAGTTTTGCCTAGAGTTGCTATTTCAAGAAATTTGAACAAGGAACAATTTACAGATATATAAAGAAAAGGTACCTGCATGCTTTATATAGGCATAAAACAATATACAGCACTAATTGAATGTGGAACCATATGAAGAGATTGAAATAAGCTATGGAATAGGAATCCTGCAAATAGCATACAGCCACTAATAGCAGCAATTTTAAAGAATTTTAACATAAAGGACATTTGTGAAACAAAGGTAAGTAGAAAAGCAGCCTTCAAAACTCTGTGCAATTGAATTATATTTGGTAATCACAAAAGTGCATTTCCGAGGAAACAAAATTTTGTAGAGAAGCATCTACATATTAACAATAAGGTTTGTGCGGGAGGAGGGACTCCTGTGTAAGATTTGTTTATGTTTCCTTTTTTTTTTTTTTTTTTTTTTTGGATGCCTTCCGTATCTTACAAAGGCTTTTATATTTGGGGAAAACTGTTAAGTCATAAAAATACAGGCTGAGGATATAGCTCAGTTACTACAGTGCTTGACTACTATGCACAAAATACTGGGTTCAATCCCTAGCACCACATAGAGTAGGCATGGTGGTGCATGCTTGTAATTTCAGCTGTTGTAATGAGCGAGTTGAGCTATTAGTGAGATGACTAGAATGCCAACCCAAGTCCATGTTTCACAAAGAACTGAAAAACATAGACAAGAAAGGTAAGTTGTTAAAAGATTTATTTTAAGAAAGTATATAGATAAGAGGGAAGAAAGAAGTAAAGCTCCCAAGCTGAGGAGCTGGGAAGGGTCCTAAGCAAGTTACTTACAAGGTAGTTTGATTTGGTTTACTTTAACATTGAGAATGTAAATCAAGAGGCACTTAGTTGGGATGTGCTTCATGGTCAGGCTTAGGTGAATAGCAGAGATTTTGATTTTTGATGAGCATATAGGAAAGGTCCATAGGCTTAGGAGGAGCCCACCAACCTGGGAGGTGTGAAGATGCCGGTTTGTAGAAAGCTCAGGAAATCTTTTCTAGCTCTGAGTGGCCATTTTTTAGTCTTGCTGGGATAGGTTGTTACCCATGTTCTCCTTGGCCTCTGTCTCTGACTGACTACCTATAAATAGCTGACTTGCCTCTATGGTCTATCACTTGGGAGGTTGAGGCAAGAAGATAAGAAGTTCAAAGACATCCTGAGCTATATAGGGAATGTGAGGCCAGCCTAGCTACATGAGACCTTGGCTTAAAAAATTATCTTTTATCAAGCCAGGCATGGTGGCGCATTCCTTTAATCCCAGCACTCGGGAGGCAGAGGTAGGAGGATCGCCTTGAGTTCAAGGCCACCCTGAGACTACATAGTTAATTCCAGGTCAGCCTGGGCCAGAGTGAGACCCTACCTCAAAAAACCAAAAAAAAAAAAATTATCTATTATTTATCTATCTATCTATATAGGATGGTATTGTATCTATCTATCTATCACTTATATATCTATATACATACATATAAACATACATACATAATCTCCACCAAAACCTATTTAAATTAAGAAGCGAGTTTATAAAAGATGTATAGCTGACTAACAGGAACCAGAGCTTAGAACTATGGCTTATATGCTCCTAGTTTTACACTGGGCCCAGAATACATCTCCATAACAAATACAGGAGTAGCTAACTCTATGATTTATTTTTATAGAAAGGAGAGCTAGAAAAAAACTCACTTCAAAAAAATTGGGCATAGATATTAATGGATGCAGCTTTAAAAGTGAGACTCTCTTAGAAGTCTTAGGATATAAGCTAACTAACATTGGCTATCACAACTGCTTGTTTTTCACAACACTGGGAAGAAACATCCTTGGCCCAGAGCAAGATGGAAGAGAGCCATTCATCAGGATTTTGGAAGTTTAAAAATGGGAAGGAAGAGAGGGAGGGAAGAAGGAAGGAAGGAAGGAAGGAAGGAAGGAAGGAAGGAAGGAAGGAAGGAAGGAAGGAAGGAAGGAAGGAAGGAAGGAAGGAAGGAAGGAAGGAGAAAGAAGAATAAAAAGATAATATAGTCTACCAGGCAAATCTAAAAAGACAAGTAACAAAATTCTCACACCTCTGCACACAGTACCCAGCTAATAAGCTTCCTATTATATGTCCTATACCTAAGGAAAGTCTACTAAGAAGAACCTCAAGTTGAAAGGGCCAGTGACCTTCTCTGAAGTTCTGCTAGATGACATTCAGCCCCAGGATATATAGCCCTGCCCATTTCTGTGGCCCTAGCCCCTTCAGTCCTGTGGCTGGACCAGGGTGCTCAAGAAGTCAGGGTGTCCTGTAGAAGATAAACCTTAACCTGAGAGGAAAGAACAATAACATTAGGATGACCTTGGAGCTAGAGAGAGAGCTCAGTGGGTAAGAGTACTTGCTGCACAAGAATAAGGACGTGAGTTTGGTCTCCAGGACTCCTGTAAAAAGCTGGGCATGGTTGCACAAACCTGTGAACTCAGTGTTGAGAGGACAAGGACAGGAGGATCACTGAGACTCCCTTGATAGCCAGTCTAACTGAAAAACTGAGATCCTCAGGACTCCCATTTCATAGGATAATAAGAAGGAAGAGGAATTGAGAGGATACCTATGACTTCCTCTGGCCTCAGAACACAGGTACATGGGGCTCATGGATCTGCACACACATGGGTAAACACAGACCAAAAATAAAAATAAAAAATAAATTAGGATGACTGTTGTGGTTTAAACATAAAATGTCCTCCATCAGCTCATGTGATTGAACACTTGGTCCTCAGCTTGTGACACTGTTTAGGCAGGAAGCTTAGGAGGGGGGCCTTGATAGAGGAGGTGGGTTCCTGGGGGCAGGTCTTGAGGATTTGTATTTCACTTCCTGTTTGCCTTCCTTCTAGCATGCCAATGAGATAAGCTGGCTTCCCACACATACCACCATGCAATCCCACCATCAAACTTTCCCAACAAAATTTTAAGTTGAATTAAACACTTTTCTTCCAAAAGTTGTTTCTCATCAAGTATTTGTTCACAGCAATGAGAAAATAATTAATAAAGATGACGTAAAATGCAGGAGTGAGTCAAGATTATTTTCTTAGAACCTGAAGGGTTTATGTAGAAGAAATGTTTCAAGTTACTAAACCATTTTGGACAAACTCCCAAGATATACCAAACTTGTCTGGCTTCTTCCCTGAATAGTATCCCTCTTCTAATTTCTCCTGGTAAATAATCTCTTTTATTTCACCAGATGGCAATAATCAATGAGACAAACTTCCTGGCTGCTTTGTTTTTCCTAATTCCCATCTCAAAAATCTCTCTGTACCTTCAAGTCTCAATGGATTTCTCAAAGGAGATAGGAATTAGCATCTCATGAATACCTTCTGTGACCCAAGCATGTAGATATATATTCTCATTTAGTTTCAGAAACACCCTGAAAGGTAAGCAAAACTTGTTTGATACATGATACAGGAAATTATAGTCTGTGTGTGTGTGTGTGTGTGTGTGTGTGTGTGACAGCATAAGAATCCTGTTTGGGAGAGAGAACCATCTTTATGAGAAATAGTAAATCAGCTTCTTGGGACAATGGTGAGGGGTTTTCAAGGGAGAAATGTGTGAGAAACTGTGGAGGGGCTCTAGAGTCCTCACTCGGGAACTAGATGGGTAGATATCCACTCTCAAGAGCCTAATGCCGGCTTGGGTGTTGCTCAGTGGTCAGTGCCTGCCTAGATATGTGCAGACCCCGAGCTTGATTCTCAGCACTGCACATACATATGAAAAAGCCCAACTTAAACTTGTGAATAGATGTGCTAATTTCATAGAATTCTTGTTGAAGGAGGATTTTATGAATGGGCTTGCTGACATATGGTGAGACAGAAGCCATGTGAGTTTTACCTAGGATAACATAAAAGAAATGTATCCTAAAAAACAAGAACAGGAGAATCACCTTGACATCTGTGTTATATAAAGAAGGGAATCTGAAGCTTATAAAAGTTAGTTTTACTAAGTTCACATAGCTGCACTACAGGAGAGACAGAATCTTATTTCTAATGTGTATTGGTCTTATGACCGCCAGTTTCCTCTCCAAAGTCAACTTTCCACTTGTGAGCTCCACCCAACTGTGGAATGAATAGTCATGAGTTTTCAAGTGCCTACCTTATGCCAGACACTAGTGAATGTATCATCTCATTCATGCCTCACAACAGGATATACTTGACAGCATAACTATGTGCATTACATTTACTATTTATTAGTGCACTTCACACATTGTTTGCATTTTAAAATATGGAAACTGATGTTCAGGAAAGTTAAGACACTTGTTTACATCCCACTGCTAAGTGGTAAAGCTGGCATTTGCATCAGCCTGAGCCAGGTCAAGTGGCACATACCTGTAATCCAAGTGACTATGGAGGCTGAGACAAAAGGTTGAAGAGTTGGAGACTTCCATTCATGGTCTCAATCGGGAGTGTGCACTGCAAGCTACATGGCTAGTCAGCCAGGCCAAATGTGTCAAGTGATGCAATGGTGGCATGTGTGTAATGTGGGAAACTAACTCCTCTCTGATTTGATTTGAATCCCGCTCAACTAGTGGGAATTCATGCCTGGTACTGAAAACCTAATCAAAAGCCTATGGCTGGGGAGGTCAAAAGCCCTAGTAGGGAAACTACTACTATTGTCTGGCTAAGTGGAGATAGTATGCCCATCAAGCTACCCCCTAAATACTTATGTGTATGCCTATATGTTAAAGCTACTCTCACATTTGGCTATAAAAGCTTCTCTTTTCCAATGGAAGTGACCACTGAGAAGGTTCAAAACTCAACAAAGTGCTGAAAAGAACTGACAGTGGTGTGTTCAACACTAAGTGAGACATCTCGACCACACCCTCCAAGGCTCAGATGTCATTACAAAAGTGGAGGAATGCTTTTCAGTAATGTCTTCCAAGACACAAGGTGGCCAACATATTCATAACCTCACAGTAACTGATGCTACCTACTCAAAACCTACATAATAGGAAGGAAAAATGATAACATCAAAACAGAAGAAGAGAGACTAATTGGAAAGAAGGGATTCAGTGAAGGAGGGATAGGAAAGGGAAAAAGGGAGGGTGATAGGAGGGGATTATGATAATGGTATATTGTCTATATATATATATATATTATATGGAGGCTGTCAATAAAAAGTTAAAGAAGCTAGCTTGAGCCACTTAGCAAGACCTTGTATGAAAAAAAAAAATCAGAATCTTAGGTCTGGACAATCTTGCTATGCTCCCTTAACTCTTTCCTTCCTACTTCTTTGAAGAATGTTTAATGTATTCAACCCATCTAGCTGAATGTTCTTTCTGTGCCACATTTGACAAGGGTCCTGCTGAGGTTTTCAGGGTCATGGATCCCTAAACAACCAGGCTTTTGATGGGCTAAGGCCAGTAACTGTCAAAGCTCAGGGTAACTGTATAATTTGGGGTTTGATAAATCTTTGTTTTAATCTGGATTTTTTTTTCTTTTTCTTTTTCTTTTTCTTTTTGGCTTTTTGAGGTAGGGTCTTGCTCTAGTCCAGGCTCACCTGGAATTCACTAAGTAGTCTCTAGGTGGCCTCAAACTCACCACAGTTCTCCTACCCCTGCCTCCCTACTCCCAAGTACTGGGATTAAAGGTATGTGCCACCATGCCTGGCCAAATCTTTTTTTTTTTTTTTTTATAAAGGGCCAGATAGCTGGGCGTGGTGGCGCACACCTTTGATCCCAGCACTCGGGAGGCAGAGGTAGGAGGATCACCATGAGTTCGAGGCCACCCTGAGACTACATAGTGAATTCCAGGTCAGCCTGAGGTAGAGACCCTACCTCAAAAAAAAATATGAAAAATGAAAAAAATAAAGGGCCAGATAGTAAACACTGTGGACTTGATGAGCATCTCTCTCGCCAATGATTCAACTATGCTCTTTGTTGTTGTTGGTTTTTTTTGTTTGTTTGTTTTTTTGAGGTAGAGTCTCACTCTACCCCAGGCTGACCTGGATTCACAGTGTATTCTCAAGCTGGCCTCAAACTCACGGTAATCCTCCTACCTCTGCTTCCTAAATGCTGAGATTAAAGACATGTACCATCATGCTTGGCTCAACTAGACTGTTTTGATATGAAAGTAGTGGTGGCTATGAATGAGGGTAGGCCAATAAAACCTAGTTTGGGATGCTGCTATTTCAGTGTCCACTTTGTCTCAGTGACAGAGTACTTGAATAACGTATGCAAGGCCAAGGCCCTGAGTTTATCTCAACCTCAACAATAAGTGAATAGACAAAGAAAGAGAGAGAGCAATAAAAAAAGAATGAAAGAAAGGACAAAAACAATTCTTTGATGAAGTAGGTAGGATTTAGATTGCATGGTTTTCTGATTCTGATCTTACTAAGCCATTTTTCTTTTTGGCTTTGTATCCAATGGGCTAAGTCTGGGCTGAACAGCATCTGGGCTGGAATTTTCTCCCATCTCTCCTATAGAACCTCACATTTGTTTGAGAGCCCCAGCTCATCACTCTTGCTATTAAAAACACTACAGCCTTTCAGTTTCTCCTGTCCATTGACAAAAAGGGATTGTCAGATGTCTCTGCAGGAAGTAGCCATAAAGTAAGTCAGACTTAGTCATCATTGGTCAGCCCTGGTGAAGCTTTGCCCTAGAGGCAGGTTAAAGGGCATCTACTTAAGAACATCAAGGGTACTGCCAATGATATGCTTCAAATAGGTTATGACAGTTCATTTCTATTATGAACTTGATCACATAAGGAATTACATAGGGATGTATATACTCCTTAGGCAGGTGTGAGGGCATTTCCAGGAAGAACTAAGAGAGAGAGAGAGAGAGAAAGAGAGAGAGAGATTCTACTAGTTCTTTTCTTCTAGAGAACCCTGGCTAATACACAGGCTGAAGTTGAACATCATAGAAAGAAATCTCTAAAACAAGCAGAGACGACACCACAAAGAACTTAAGTTAGGCCTAGTGGCACAGGCCTGAATTCCTAGGTACCCATATGACTTAGGCAAAATAACTGTTGGTTAAAAACCAGCCTGGACTATGGAGCACATTCACTCCCAGCTTGGGCAATTTAGTGAGACCATCTTGAAATAAAAGAGGGCTGGAGTTGTAGCTCACGGGAGGGAGAGCACTTGCTTATCATGTGAGAACCTAGGTTCAATTCTCAACTCACCTAAAAAGAGAAAGAAAGAAAGAAAGAAAGAAAGAAAGAAAGAAAGAAAGAAAGAAAGAGAATGAAAGAAAGAACAAAAGAAAGAAGATGGGAAGGGAAGGGAAGGGAAGGGAAGGGAAGGGGAAAGGAAGGGAAATATGAGGAAGGTCTGTTACATCCAGGAAGCTAAGGCAACAGACAGACAGGAATGAGTTTTAATCCTATTGAAACTATTGGGCTATTGGGCTACAGAGAGAAGCATGAAGGTTAAGGTAGGAAAAACATGAGTTTCAGGGTCTTGGGCTACATTGCAAGATTCTGTCTCACAAAAAGTTAGGGCTGGGACATGACTTAGTGGTTAAAGGTGCTTGCTTACAAAGCCTGCTGGCCTGGGTTTGATTCCCAAGTAGCCACATAAAGCCAGATGCACAAAGTGGCACATGTATCTAAAGTTCATTTGTGGCAAGAGGTGTTAGTGCACCCATCCTTTCCTCTTCTCTCTTACTCTCTATCCTCTCACAATAAAAATAAAATAAAATGAAATAAACATAAATAAATAAAACCAATGCCAGTCAACCAGAAAGTGACAGATAACAGATAAATGTTACGAACAACCCCCATGTTCCAGGAACAATACTGCTAGGTCTTTTTAATGATGTATTATTTTATTTAATATTTTTACATTGTCAAGATAAAATAGATATTTAAAATATCTCTGTTGCAGTTACCTTTGCATTGTTGGGACACAACATCTGATCAAAAGTAGCTGATGGGAGGAAATGATTTATGTTAGCTTACAGTCTTAAGAGGAAGCTTCAAGATGTCAGGGAAAGGATGGTTGTAGCCAGAGGCTAGACGTCACATTTTGCCACAGCAGGTGAAAGATAACAGCAAAAAGAGTGAGCTGAACTCTGGCAAGGGGGCACTGGGCTTTAATACCTAAATGCCTGCCCCCAGCAGGACTCCACCTCCAAAACTGCTACCAGCTGGGGACCAAATATTCAAAACATAGGAGTTTATGGAAGACATTCACACAACCATAATCTCCATCAAGGAGGGCTGCAAAATACTGTTTGCTGGATACAATATGGCTATTACACCCATGAATTCATAGCAGCTGTGGTTTCTTACACAAGACCAAGACTGTCAATACTTCACCACCATGGGGAGGATATATGACAACCCACATCTCCCAAAGTAACTAATGGCAGCCAATGGTTGTTGGGAGAGGTGAATTGGGTTTGTCAATGGTGTAGCCATGGGTAAGTTGCCCATTCCATGGTCAATAACCTTCCACCCATGATCATGCAAGCAACTTGAAATTAACTCAATGTGATAAAAAAAAAAAAAAAAAAACCTAAAAGTAAGATGGAGATTAAGCGGGAAGAATAAGAGTGTTAATGTGAAGTGGAGGGGATGAGAGAGTAACTGAAGTCAATAAGATCAAAACACATCTTATACTTGTATGAAAATATTAAAAATGAGGAAAAGCATATGCCTCCAAAAACATCTTGAAAAAGCAAAAAGTGAGACTTATTGGGGGAAGAAAGGGGACCAGCTTGAGGGGTGAAACAGAGATGAGAGAAGGCAATAGAGGAGCAGAACAATTGAAAATAATGTATGATACATAGATATAAAGATGCCCTGATGAAACACAATATTTTTATAATCTAAAAATAGAACATCTCCTTCAATTTATGTTTAATATGTATTTAATACACATTTAATGGGCTAGGTGTACAACTCTGTGGTAGAGCAACTACCTGGATTTTATCCCTGACATCAGAAAAAAAGTTACTGGGTGCTGAGGCTATAATCCCAGTACTTGGAAGGTAGAGGTAGGCAGATAAGAAATTCAAGTTCATCCTCATCTACATAAATTCCATTCAGGTTAGTCTGAGATATATGAGATCCTGTTTTGTTAAAGAAAGACAAAAGAAAGAAAAGAAAGGAAAAGTAATTAAGAGTGGACTAAAATCTTGTTAAAGAACTGTTTTTATTTTATTTTATTTATTATTTTTTGAGACAAGGTCTTATTTGGCCAATTTGGCTTTGATTTTTGATTTTATCTTTGCCCAATGTTTTAACCAATGTCACTTTGTAAGATTTCCAAACTGGCCAACTAAATTAAAAGAAAAAGGCAAGCCGGGCATGGTGGCACACACCTTTAATCCCAGCATTCGGTAGGAGGATCACCATGAGTTCGAGGCCACCCTGAGACTACATAGTGAATTCCAGGTCAGCCTGGACTAGAGTGAAACCCTACCTCGAAAAAACAAAAAAAAAAAAAAAAAAAAAAAAAAAAAAAAAAAGGAAAAGGCATTTGATATACACATAGCCTATGAGACTAATAGGGCCCTGTTATCAGGGAGAAACCAGAGCAGACCTGATAACATCCTCCAAAGAAACATGCACAAAGCTTGGTGATGGCTACATTCTCTGTCATCTTAGTGAAGTCATATTAAATCTTTCTTTATTGTCTATGTAAAATAACACTGTTCAGAATTTCTCTCAGATACTCTTCATGCTGAACCTAGAATGCAGGTCCCTGCACATGCTGGACGAGCGCTCTGTCCCAGAGCTATACCACAGCCAGACGCTCCTCCCTGACTTAGCTTTGCCTACCTCTCCAGCTATCATCAGCATTTCACAAGTCTGCTTTGAGGAAGAAGATTGACTGATCTGCTGTTGAGAGGAACTGCATATCACCTTCAAGTGTCGAGGTTGGAGGACCACATTCCTAGTCTTGTCATTTGGGGGAAGTTCCGTGCAGGAATGACTTCTGTGCTTCTATCCTGAACGCTGTGTCCTTTTCCTATCCCTCAGTTAATGGCTAACATCCTACTGTGAGCCTCTCCCACCAGATCCTAAGGTTGTGAGCTCTGCAGTAGCAAAGACCTTGTCAGAGGCACTTTCAATATGGAAGTTAGCTTGCTTAACCTAACTTTCCCAATGTGGTGAACAACTCCACTTACTTCTGCCCCTGAAGTTTTTCATATTGATAACCTTTGGAGTTCCTGAGCTTTTTATTCCCAGTTCTTAGAGTGAGATCCATAGTCACCAATATCAGCCTCACCTAGAAACTTGTTAGCAATGTAATTTCTCCAACACTTTTCTAAACCTGATCTCTGAAACTGTGACTAGGGTCTAGAATTATGTATTTTAATAAACTCACCAGGTGATTCTGATGCAAACTAGTGTTGAGAAACCCTGCCTTGTACGAAGTTGTTGTTCTTCACAGTTTTCGATATGGGGCATTGTGGGGTCCACCCTCCCTCCCGGGGAGTCTGCTGCCCTGCTTGACTGACATGACCAAGGATTGTTTGCCTAAAAACATCCTGTTCCACTCCCATTTCCTGGCCTAAACACAAGTTCCGTTTGCCCCAGGTGGCTCTTGCTTAACAGTAAACAACAGGATAGGAGGACGTAAACAACAGGATATGAGAACGTAAACAACAGGATAGGAGGCTGTAAACAACAGGATATGAGAACATGACCTTCTAACCCTGGTACATTTCCACAGTGCTGTAAGATATATATATCACCCTCTGCCTTCAATAAATGGCATTCTTGAAGCACGAATGACCCAGTGAATGTCTCTTCAATCCTCGGCACCTCGCCCAGCTCGGGATCATGGTTGTAGCATGGGCGCTACAAATGGAGGTCCCACCGAGATTGGGAAAGAAGGAAAACTGCTGAAGGATCGCTCCTGAAGACTGGCAAGCCATAGAAAAGGTAAGAGAGGAGCACATTGAAAATGGGTACCGCTAGCTCTCATTCATTGCTAGTAGATCAGTTAGTTGAATTGCTAAAGAAATAAGGTACGGGCATTAAACATATTATGGCAAGACAATTTATTAAGACTTTGCAAAAGGCAAGCCCTTGGTTTTTGATTTCAGAGGGCCTTAATGTTTTGGATTGGGAACAAGTAATCCAGAGAAAGCCAATTTATTAAGATTTTGCAAAAGGCAAGCCCTTGGTTTTTGATTTCGGGGGGCCTTAATGTTTTGGATTGGGAACAAGTAATCCAGAGAAAGCCAATTTATTAAGATTTTGCAAAAGGCAAGCCCTTGGTTTTTGATTTCGGGGGGCCTTAATGTTTTGGATTGGGAACAAGTAATCCAGAGAAAGCCAATTTATTAAGATTTTGCAAAAGGCAAGCCCTTGGTTTTTGGTTTCGGGGGGCCTTAATGTTTTGGATTGTGAACAAATGAAACTTGATTTCGCTCTGCATCTTGATCTAGAGAAAGCCAATTTAACTCTTATCTATTCCCTTAAGAATTTCATGTGCTTTGTTCTCAAGCTTAACTATTCTCAACTTAACTCTTCCAATTCCTTTGATGATTCCACTGGGTGCCTTATCCTAAGCCCATGGTCAATTGCAGACTTTTCACCTAATTCCACCAACTGTTCTGTGCATGGTTTACAGCATATCTGGGACTAATGAAACTCCCTCGGGAGATATCCTCAATTGTTCTTCACAGGACTGCCACCTGCCACTGACGCCACAGACTCAGCTGATTCTCACCCGGCAGTGAAGACTTGACAGACGCAGCTGATTCTCACCTGGCAGTGAAGACTTGACAGACACAGCTGACTCTCACCCGGCAGAAAAGACTTTGGCGTATCTGCAGCTATCGTTGCTGCAATTGCCACTGCAGCTACTGTTGCTGGCATAGCCCTTTCCCAATCTGCTGTTACAGCGAGCACTGTGGACTTGCTCTCAGGGGAAGTAGCTTCTGCACTCAACACTCAAAATCATTTAAATTCTCTCATACAATTGGGTATACTAAATTTAAATCAACAGACAGCTCTACTATAATGACAAATAGATTTACTTTAAAGGGTTACAATTTGCAGGCCATTTCTTTAAGGAATAGAGTGGGTCTATGGCATTAGGGCTAATTGCCCTGGGTGGTGTGGCTTTGTCCTTGGTCTGTCTCAGCCACATGGCAAAAACTCAAGCCCAGCGCCAATTTCAGACCAAATAGGTTCTGATGTCTCTGGCAGCAGATAACCCCATTGCTCAAGTATGGCTGAGCTTACAAGATAAATGAGTAATCAATGACGGGTAAGACCTGGGGTTGTCTATCAACCTAAGACAGAGAGTCTGTGGGGCCTGGGCAGGCTTCTCCATGACGGGTAAGATAGATGTCAATGTCCGAGGCAACCTAAGACAGATGCTCATTTATATTTAAGGAAGGGGGACCTGTGGGGTCCACCCTCCCTCCCAGGGAGTCTGCTGCCCTGCTTGACTGACATGACCAAGGATTGTTTGCCTAAAAACATCCTGTTCCACTCCCATTTCCTGGCCTAAACACAAGTTCCGTTTGCCCCAGGTGGCTCTTGCTTAACAGTAAACAACAGGATATGAGAATGTAAACAACAGGATAGGAGAACGTAAACAACAGGATAGGAGGATGTAAACAACAGGATAGGAGAACATGACCTTCTAACCCTGGTACATTTCCACAGTGCTGTAAGACTATATATTTCACCCTCTGCCTTCAATAAACGGCATTCTTGAAGCACGAATGACCCAGTGAATGTCTCTTCAATCCTTGGCACCTCGCCCAGCTCGGGATCATGGTGGTAGCACGGGCGATACAGGGCATGGTGATGTACCCCTGAAATCTTGGCACTAAGGTGACTGAGGCAGGAGGAGTGTAGGTTTGAGGCTAGCCTGGGCTATATGTTGGGAAACTGTCTCTAAAATCAAACAAAAACAAATCAAAATTAAAAAATTGTTGCTGATTTTTTGAGAATGGTAACAGGTTATTTTCTTTATTTTTATTTTTCACACTTTCATACATGCATTTTACCCCATCTTTCCCAATTATTCTCATTCTTCTCCCTCTCCCACTAGCACTGTAAGACCCTGGAAGTGAGGACTCCCCGGGCTCTGTCTCAGGAAAGGCGACACCCAAAACACTCACAAGAAACGGTCTTGATGCAAACAGCAAGAGGAGTTTTATTTTAAGCGCGCCCTGGGGCCCATAGTCATACGCCACGCAGAGGTAGAGGACTGAGGGCCCCGAGGGTAGAATCAGGGCAGCTTTTATTGGATTCAAACAAAGGAGAGGAGAATTTATAACATGATTGGTTAACAATTAAAAATAATGTACATGTAGTATGCTCATTGGTTATGTGGTTACTAAGACATTTTGAGCCAACTTATCTATAACTTGAGGATCACAAGTATGTATAACATTTGCTTAGTTTCTTCTGACTGGCTCATTTCAAGGATTATTTTGGGTACTGGGCAGTTTGGGGTTTTTCCAGTAACTGCAAAAATGCTGTGTCAGCTCAGTCCGGAAATAGAAACTCAGGCCTGTGAATATTCTTAGAGCCTGTCATGGCATTACTTTAGTTTGGGCATTTCTTGCTTACATTTTTTACATTTCTATCTATATACTTTTACTTTGTAACTATTCTGTTTATCCTTTCAGCACAATTCTTCTGCCCATTGAATTCTCAGCCTATTTTCATCTCTTGTTTATTTATTTATTTAAAAAAATATTTTTATGTATTTATTTCCAACGGAGAGATTAAGTGGCTGCAAATGAACTCCAGATGCAGGTGAAGATTGGTGTATCTGGCTTTACATGGGTACTGGGGAATCAGACCTGGGACAGCAGGATTTGCAAGCACATGTCTAACCACTGAGACATCTCCCAAGCCTTACTTATTTATTTTTTAACCCACTTGATTAAATTAAGTTCACTTACATGATCATGGATAGAGGTTACTGGAGAATGGATAACCTTCCAGGAGCTATACCCCTGAAGGACATAACTCCCATCTTCCATCAATCATTAGCTGCCATCAGCTACTCAGTGAGGTGTAGGCAGGTTCTCATGAACAACCTCCCACATCCATGATGCAATACTGACAGGCCCAACCTTGTATAGGAAACCACAACTACTGAGAGTTCATGAATTTAACAGCATGTCATATCCAGATTACAGCATGCTGCAGCCCCCCCCCCCATCATCTTCCTACTCATTCTTTCCACCTACTCTTCTACAAATTCCCTGAGCCTTGCAGGAAGTGGCTTGGATGCTATGATTAGAGATGTGCAGACAGTAGTCATGTATTCTTTGCAATTTCTCCAGCTATTCTTCCTGCACTAACCTCTGCACTTTGCATAAAGAAACTTCTGTGATAAAGGTTAAAAACATTACCAGTCTATGGGAACAAGTACAGATATTTACAGGGCTGGAGAGATGTCTCAGTGGATAAAAGACTTGTCACTCAAGCCTGACTACCTGAACTTGATACTTGGAAACCATGTAAAGAGCTGGAAGCGACGGTGAGATTCTGTAATGCCAGAGCGTGGAGGGTAATGTGGGAGACAGAGACAGAAGAATTTCTCAGAAGCTTTCACTAACTGTAACAAGAAGAACAACAGATTGAGATCAAGAGAAATCCTTCCTAAAATGAGGTGGAGTGGTGAGGATAGATATGAAAGTCATCCCCTGATCTTCACATGCACACTATGGCATGCACGTGCCAGCATTCACAGATGAACATATATGCACATACAAACACATAAATACTAAAAAATATTTTTAAAAGGTAGTTTGACATGCTGTCCCTTTAGAATAACCACAGCAGTGGGTTTGGCCAGATTTACAGTGTAAGGCATAATGTCCAGCCTGTGGATCTAATCAGAGAGCAGTTAGCTACTGTCATGTTTTATGCCACTAATTCACCAGTGAATACATCTTGCCTAGCAGGTTGGGTGTGAAATACACAGGGTCCACAGCAGGGCAGGACTGCTGACTTTTCTCTACCAGCAGTTTGCAAAGCGCTTCTAGCATGAAGGAAGCTAGCTGGCAGGGAATAAGTTTCTATCTCAGTTCCAGGTTGGTTTCTCTTCATATTGCGACTGAAGTTAGTGATGCCTCTAGCAATAGGAAGTTGCCATCTAGATTCGGCAGACAACAAAGAGCACTGGAAATAGCTTATATTATTTTAGGGGCCTGGGTAGCCTTCCTAACCAACAACTGATTGGGAGGTATCTCATCTCTGGCACAAGGATTTTCAATTAACCCCCACCCCTTTTTTTAAACTCCCTATGTAGAGAACATTTGTTCAAACACTGTTTTAAATTCATATTTTAAGTGGGCTTAATCAAGTAGTAGGTTTCCATAGAGTTTATTCATAGCTCTTAGTTTGGGTTCAACCACGCAGCATACCCTTTTCTCCATCATCCCTCTATCCTGCTTAAACCTTCCCATTCCATTATCCGCCCCTCAAATTTCATTCCCCATGTGTTCTACTAACCCCCTGCCAAACTTCACCCTGTTCTCACAGCTCATTCTAGCCCCTGACTTCTACAGATATTTATACCAACTTGTACACACTATTCTAGAAAGATGAAGCTGGGATTAACATATGAAAAAGAACATGTGGTATTTGCATTTCTGAGCTTTAGTTATCTCCCTATGATCTTTTCAAAGTTCCATAAATTTTCCTGTAAATTTCATGGTTTCATTTTTCTTTGCAGCTGAATAAAACTTCATCATGTATATGCACATCTTCATTATCCACATCAGTTGATGGGCCTCTATGCAGAACTTATTTCCTATCTATTACGAATAGAGCAACAATACTCATGGATGAGCAAGTTTCTGAAGTAGAGTGCAGAGTTTTTATGGTATAGACTCAGGAGTGATATATCTAGTCATAAGATAGTTTATTTGTCACTTTTGAGAAGCCTTCATACTTCAGGCATGGTGGAGCACACTTTTAACCCTAGTACTCAGGAAGCTGAGGTAGAAGGATCACCCTAATAGCCTGGGTTCAGAGTGAGTTCCAGGTCAGCCTGGGCTACAATGAGACACTGCTTCAACAACAAACAAACAAAAATCAGCCAGAGAAACGCCCACACTGATTTCCATAATGGCTACACCAGGTTACATACACTTCCACAAATAGTGAATAAGTGTCCCTCTTTCCCCATACCCTCACTAGAACTTGTTGCCATTTGCTTTTTTTGATACTAGCCATTCTGAACTCAAATGGAATCTCAAAGTTGTATTAGTTTTTTTTTTAATTTTAATTATTTTTTTATTAGAGAGAGAGAGAGTAAGAATGATTTCCTTGCTGGTAAGGGCATTGAACACTTGAAAATAATTATTAGCTTTTTGTATTTCTTCTTTCAAGAACACTCTGTTCAGCTCTGTAGCCCATTTTTTGGTTAGGATTTTTAATATCTTTTTGTGTTCTTTGTATGTTCTAGATATAAATCTTATGTCACATGAATAGCTGGAATAATTTTTCTCCCACTCTGTAGGCTGCTGCTTTACTTGGTTGACCAGAATTTGACATTTGGACACCGTAAGTTTTTCTCCATTTAGATGATGCTGGCTATAGTTCTATTGCATATAGTCTTTGTTATGTTGGGCTATGTTCTTTTTATTTCAAGCTTCTCCAGGAATTTTATCAAGAAGGGATATTGGATTTTCTTAGAAGCTTTTCCTGCATCAGCTGAGATGATCATGTGATTTGTGTCTGGGATTCCATTTATGAAATGTATCACATTTACTGATGCATGGATGTTGATGCATCCCTGCATCTGTGGAATGAAGCCCACTCAGTGGTGGTTTACGATCTTCATTATGGGTTCTTGAATTTTGGATGCAAGCATTTTATTGAAAAATTTTGCATCTATATTTATCAGGGAAATTAGCCTATGATTTTCTGCTTTGTTGTGTCTTTCTCTGGTTTTAGAATAAGAGTAATATTGGATTCATAGGGTTTGGAAGCATTCCTTCCCTTTCTGTCTTTGAATCATTGAAAAAGTATGAGTATTGGTTCCTCTTCAGATGTGTGGTAGAATCTATCTGGAGGTGGGTGGTTTTTAGTTGGGAGCTTTTTGTTGTTGTTGTTGTTGTTACTGTTTCAATATCATTACTTGTTTTAATTCTATTTATTAATCTCACCTTGGTTTAATTTTGTCAAATCATGTACATATAGACATTCATCCATTTCCTTCAATTTATCAAATTTGGTAGCATATAGACTTTATGCATTTTTTGAATTTTGTTGGTATCTGTCATAACAGCTTCCTTTTCATTTCTAATTTTATTAATTTGTGTCTTTTCTCTCTTTTTTGTTAACTTGGCTAAGGGTTTGACAATCTTATTTATCATTTCAAAGAATAAATTCCTTGTTTGATTTATTCTTTGTATTTTTGTATGCACTATTTTTTTTGCATCTGGCTTTATGTGGTTACTGCAAACTGAAACTGGGATAGCAGGGTTTGCAATCATGCACTTTTTACTACTGAGCCATCTACCTAGCTCCAATTCCTTGTATTTGTTGTATATATCTCATTAATTTCTGCCCTGATACTAATTATTGTTTCTTATTTATTCTTTGGTTTGACCCCTTTCCACTACCCATAGACTGCTGAGAAAAATGTGCATTGTATCATTTTTATGCAGAATATTCTGTACATATCTGTTATGTCCATTTGCTCTATGAAATCACAGTGCCAATGTCTCTCTGCTTACTTTTTTTTGGATATACTAATATTTTTAATTTATTTTTTTATTGACAACTTCCTTAATTGTAGACAATATCCCATGGTCTCTGCTTACTTTTTGTCTGATTGACTGATGTATTGGACAGTGTGGTATGCTGAAGTTACCTACCATAATTGTGTAGAGGTCAGTCTGTGACTTCATGTCAATTACTATGCGTTTTATGAAGGTGGATGCCCTTGTGTTTAGTGAATTTAGGATTATATTCTCTTGTGGATTGTTTGTAAGTATCTTTACCTCTTCTCCCTAGTTTAAGTTTGAAGTATATTTTGTCAGATTGTAGATTGGCAACACCTTCTTTTTCCTTGGTTCCATTTGCTTAGAATATCTTTTTATCCTGAAGGAGTGAGCTGAATTTTTTTTTTTTTTAATAAAAGGATGGATCATGTTTTCTGATTTAGTCTGTCAGTTATGCCTTTTTGTTGGCAAATTGAGACCATTAATATTCACAGCTATTACTAAAAATTGTGAGTAATCCCTGTCATATTGATGATCTTGTGGTGTTTGATATTTCCTTTGTCATCATGTATTTAACAACTGTTCTAGCATTATCATTTTTTCCTCTGAATTTATCCTTCTTTTCATTCTGGTGTATTCCTTTTAGTATCCTCTATAGAGCTGAGTTCATGACCATAAACTCCTTTAGCCTGCTTTTATTATGGAAAATTTTTCTTTTTCCTTCTACTAAGAGAAAGTTTGGGTTGGCAGATGTGAAATATACTTGAAATAGATCCAAGCCCTTTTGGCCTTTACTTCTTCCATTGAAAATTCAAATATTATTCTGATATACCTGCCTTTACATATGACTTGTTTCTCTCTTGCAGCTTTATATATTCTCTGTTCTGTTTACTTGTTTGGATTATAATATCATGTGCAGTGTTTCTTTTCTAGTCCTATATTTTTGGTGTTCTGTATGCTTTTTGCACATGGAAGGGCTTTTTTCCCCCCTATAACTTGGGTAATTTTCTTCTTAATTTTATTAAAAGTATTTATGATTCCTTTAGCTTCACATTCTTCCCCTTCTATGCCCATTATTTGTAAACTTGGCCATGGAATCTCAAATGCCTATCATGTCATGCTTATATTTTTAAACTACTGAATTTGGCTGATTTATTTCCTGTACCTTGTCCTCAAACTCTGATATTCTGTCCTCCACGTGATCTATTCTTTTAATGAGGCTTTCCAGGAAGCTTTTTATTTGACTTATTTCATTTTTCATTTCAGTTTGGTTTTCTTCAGCATTTCTACCTCTTTAATGAATTCCATTTTCATATCTTGGTTTGACTTCATTTCATTTAACTGTTTGCTTGAGTTATCTGAATACATTCACATTTTTGTGTTCTGTTGGATTTTATTTAGGTATCTATTCAAATTCAGTCATTTGTGCTTTTCTGGATTTCAGTCATATCCAATTTAATTTCTTTTTAATCTTTATAATTGTACTTTTGAATCCTTATTTTGTAAATTACTTATTTATCTGTGCATGTCTCTGTGTGTTTTGTATATGAGTGTGCAAGGGCCTCTTGTCACTGCATGCAAATGCCGGACATTGGTACCACTTTTGCAACTGGCTTACGTGGGTGACTTAACAATTGAACCCAGGCTGGTATACTTTCCAAGCAAGCACCTTTAACTGTTGAGCCATCTTTCCAGTGCCCATTGAATCCTTTGTCTTGAATTTCCTCTACGTAACTCCTATAGAAAGTCTCTACTATAGGAATAGGCATTTTTGGAGGAGAAATATTGCTTAGCTTTTCACCTTACTCATATTGCCTTGGGATTTTGTCCATCTGGAGACTACATTGGTTGAATACACCTGTATTCAAAACTGGAGCAGTGCAGGTGGGAGAGGGGCTCATGTAACAAGAGAAGGCACACGGACTCATATACAGTGCTAGGTGAGATGTGGTGCATGGGGCCTGATAGGGTATTTTTGATCTTAAAAAAGAGTGGTTGATCTATGGGTGTAGCTCAATGGTATAGTACTTGCCTAGAATGTGCCAGGGCCTGAGTAAGATCTGAGACACAGAAAAAGGGAGGGGAAGGTTGGAAGGAAGAGGATCTGGGAGGGGGAGGAGGAGAAAGGAAAAATGAAGAGTAGGGAAAAATAAAATTTCAAAAAAGCAAAGCCAGGCTTCCTGGTGGACAGCTGTAATCCCAGGCCTTGGGGGGACAGAGTTAGGAGGATCAGGAGTGCAAGTCTGTCTCAGGTACTTAGTTTGACACCAGTCTAAGATACTTGAGACCTTGTCTCAAAAAAAACAACAACAACAACAACAACAAAAAAAAAAAAAAAAAAAAAAAAAAAAAAAAGGCCAAGCATGGTGGCATACACCTTTAATCCCAGCACTTGGGAGGCAGAGGTCGGAGTATTGCTATGAGTTTGAGGCCACCCTGAGACTACATAGTTAATCTAGACCACAGTGAGACCCTACCTCAAGCCAGTAAGCAAACAAATAAAATCTAAAAAGAGAACATTTTAAAAAGGAGGAAGATAGAAGGAAAAAAATGAGAAAAACAATAATAGAGTAGATATTAAAGCATTTATTAAGTTGGAGTTTTAGAAAGGGTATCTGATGACAATTTCAAATAAGGCTGTTTCAAAGAGCAATTTGATTTGTATAGACTTCAAAACAACACTGATTCTTGGCTATCAGGCTTGGGTGTGGTTTTGCTGGAAGGTGGGATTTGGAAGCTGACCTCAGTGCTGGAAGTGTCTGCTTTCAGAACATTTCATGAACATTTAACAAAATATAAATTAGATAACAGGGACACATAGAAGTTAGGCTTTGAGTCCAGAAGGAAGCATATACCTTTTCCCTTCCAAACATGAGTCTTTGCCCATCTACACTCAAAAGGAGATGACTAGGGCTGGGAATGGTGGTGCACGCCTTTAATTCCAGCACTCGGGAGGCAGAGGTTAGGAGGATCACCGTGAGTTTGAGGGCACCCTGAGACTACATAGTGAATTCCAGGTCAGCCTGGGCTAGACCCTACCTTGAACAACCAAAAAAATAAGAAAGAAAGAAAAGAAGAAAAGAAGAAAAGAAAAGAAAAGAAAAGAAAGGAAAGGAAAGGAAAGGAAAGGAAGAGAAGAGAAGAGAAGAGAAGAGAAGAGAAGAGAAGAGAGAAGAGAAGAGAAGAGAAGAGAAAAAGGAGATGACTAGGACCTTTCCTGAGAGGTAATTGGTTTTAAGCCATAGAAATGAATCCTTGCTTTGTTTTCAAGAGCTCTTCATGGAGTCTACACAAACTGAATGGCAAGTGGGTGAGGGCCAAGATTGGAAAGATAAAGCTTTATTTGTTGATGTTTAGCCTAGTGCTGAAACAATGGCACAAAGGGATGGGTTGTTAGTATAAGCTCTATAATATACAATGATATTAGTCATGTAATCAGAAGAAAATAGGAGAGGCTTAATAAGATAAATGACATAAGTCACCACATGGAGATTAAAATATTCTGATTAAGCGAATAGTAAAAGGTCCTAAAGAAAGAATAAAGGACAGAATGGTAACTTCAGATTCAGTCAACAATAGTTCCTTCTATCAAAGATCTGAAAGACAAGGGTTGCTTTTAGAGGTTGCCTAAACCAATCTACAATACCAAGATCCTATTTTTCATAAAAAAAAAAAATCACCCTATGCTCAAATCACTGGTGCACAAAGTGAACACATTGTTTTATTTTCCCCCTGCAAGTCTGTGAAGGGAATAAAAGTACAAGCAAATTTCTGATTCTATTTGCATTTTGAAATATGCTAGCCTAACTTCCAAAGTGTAAATAAGCAGTTGTTCTGTAGGTATGGTGAAAACAGCCAACTTATCAATGTTTAAGATCAATGGTGCAGCTGGAGAGATGGCTCAGTGTTCAAAGGCAATTGCTTGCAAAGCTTGTTGGCCTGGGTTTGATTCCCCATTATCCACATAAACCAGGTACCTAAATGCATCTGGAGGTTATTTTATTTTATTTTATTTATTTTATTTTATTTTATTTTATTTTATTTTATTTTATTTTATTTTATTTTATTTTATTTTATTGCTGTGGCAGGGGGCACTGGCATGCTCATTCTCTTTCTTTCTCCTTAATTCTTTCTCTCTTCCCCTTAAAAATTACTTTTAAAAGATCAGTGATCTAACTGAACAGTAGCTTTCTCATACCTGTCTTTACAAGAACATTTTCGAAACTGAGATATAACTGATGGATCTGTGTGCCTGTAGTCAACGTCATATGATAATACAGATGTCTAGATTTTAGGTACATCTATAATGATGCAGAAACATTTTTTTCAAACAGTAAAATAGGGAAACTCTCACTAACTCACACTTACATAAAATTCTTGGCAATGAAAATAAGCACATAAGATTGCCAAAAGCCAGTGAACCTTTTTAAAATACTAGAGAACTAGAGGTGTCATTCAGTGGTGAACATGTGTGTAGCATGCACAGTGGCCTAGGTTTCATATCCCCAACATTGAAAACAAAAAAAAAAAAGTAAGTTTCAAGAGTTACAAGTTTCTAGAAGCAGAATGGCTTTGAAAAGATTTTTTTTTTTCTTTTTTAGAGCAAGAGAGAGAGAGAGAATGGGCACTCCAGGGCTTCTAGGCACTTCAAACGAACTCCAGACACATAAGCCACATTGTACATATGGCTTACATGGGTACTGGGGAATTGGACCTGGGTCCTTTGGCTTTGTTGGAAAGTGCCTTAACCACTAAGCCAATCTCTCCAGCCCAGGAGAATTTTAAAAGTTTTTATCAAAGATGAAATGTGTTTCTACTAGGGGTGGATGTGATCATTTTCCTGGCTCCGTGCTTCTATGAAAAATAAAAAACAAAAAACAAAACGAGTATAGTTACTTCAAAAAGTAAGTATACTTTTTGGTAATAAAATAAAATAATTACCAATTTGAAAAATTAAAATGACATTTAACCTTTAACAAATATTTCATATTCACCTGAAATATTTGAATTTGAAATTCATCATATATATTGACAGACAAGCGGGAATATTCTTTCAGAATTGTCTGTGTCATGTGTTTGCTCTACTTTTTTTTTTCTCTTTCCTTTTTTTTAAAAAAAACTGGGATAGGCCTAAGTTTCTGACAGGACTATAAAACTTTATATGTTAATAATATTGTTTTACTTGATCATGCATAGTACTGAATTTCTTAATTCTCAATTTACATTTTTTTAAACTTTAATATTCATATAATCATGAATTTATCTACAAGTATGTAACTTTTTTCTTTGTGCTTTGCTTATCAAGTTCTCTATCTTGTGGACAGATTTTAAAATGACATGTTCTATCTGTTCTTCTAAGGCTTCCCTTTCCATACTGCTTCTGAAACCTCTCCTTCCTTGCTGAAGCCTCTTCCTCTTGGTAGCTTCCACAGGGCTCCCTGTGGAGCAGTGGGTTCTGGGTTCTTGCTGTGGAGCTCCAATTGCTGTAAGTTACCTCTGCTGTTCTTGCTTCTTAGCATTGCCTCCATTAGCCCGGTAAAAATACTGACATTTTCAGAATCTCTTACATAAATATCTTTTTTTTTGAGGTAGGTTTTCACTCTAGCTCAGGCAGGCCTAGAATTCACTATGTAGTCTCAGGGTGGCCTGGAATACATGGCAATCTTCCTACCTCTGCCTCCTGAGTGCTGGGATTAAAGGCATGCGCCACCACACCTGGCTATATATTTTAACTAATGTAACTGTGGATGGGGAAGGAGGCAGAGAGAGAGAGAGAGAGAGAAAGAGAAACAAAAAAAAAAAAGGCAACAACAACCAAGTAAACCTTCTGCCACAGTTGCCTCCTACCAGATTTGAGGGGGAAAAAGTCACTTTTGAAGCTGGAGAGATGGCTCAGCAGTTAAAGGCACTTGCAAAGTGACCTGGGTTCCATTTCCCAGTACCTATGGAAAACTAGATGCCCAAAGTGGTGCATGCATCTGGAATTCCTTGTAGTGGCAAGAGGCCCTGGGTAACCCATTCCCCACCATCTCTTTCTCTCTCTCTTTGCAAATAAATAAAAATATTTTTAAAAATTATTTTATTATTATTATTTTTAATTTATTTTTGGAGAGAGAGACAGAGAGAAACAGATAGAGAGGGAGAGGGAGACAGAAATGGGCGCGCCAGCAGTCTCTCAGCTGCTGTGAACAAAATCCAGATGTGTACGCCCCCTTGTGGTCAAGTGTGGCATTGCGCCCTTGCCTCACTTTGCATCTGGCTAAACATGGGACCTGGAGATTGGACCCGCTGGACATTGGAACCAGCGTTCTTAGGCTTAGCAGGCAGGCGCCTTAGCCGCTAAGCCATCTCTCCAGCCCAATAAAAATATTTTTTGAAAAATATTTTTAAATTTAGGGCACTGAGCTACAAATCACCTTTTCCAACCAACTCTTAAAACTTTCCCATCTGCTTTCTTTTCTCCCTCTTTCTCCATTACAGTCATTCCTTTAAAATGACATAGTTTTTTTAAAAATTGAGGCTGGACAGATTGCTTAGCAGTTAAGGTGCTTGCCTGTGAAGCCTAAGGACCCAAATTTGATTGCCCAGTACCCAGGTAAGCCAGATGTACAAAGTGGTGCATGTGTCTGGAGTTTCTCTGCAGTCGCTGTGGACCCTGGGGTGCCTATTCTCTCTCCCTCTCTCAAATAAATAAAATTTCAAAAGTGATCACTCAATGAGTTTGGCTTTAGAAGAAAAATGTTTGTGCTTTTTTACAATTGGTAGATAGATTATTTTTAAGGGGAAGCAAGAATGCTAAACTTTAATCCTGTTTTATAAAAGTTTAAATTGTTATTAAATTATCTCAAGTCCCTTTCAGTCCATAGTATAACTTTTTAAAATGAGGTATCTTTTCCCTTTAATCATATCACATGCTCTTTGTCATATATCTAAGGCTAGCCAGCCACTGACAAGTGTTCATGTTATTTTTATGTAGTCTGAGTGCTTTAAAAAATTTATTTATTTAGTTGCAAGCAGAGAGAGACATAGAGAAGAGAGACAGGCAGAGATAGAAAGAGAGAGAGAATGGGTGTGCCAGGGCCGTGAGCTGCTGCAAATCAACTCCAGATGCATGTGCTACTTTGTGCATCTGGCTTTATGTGGGTACTAGGGAAGAGAACCCAGGTCATTAGGCTTTGCAGGCAAGTGCCATAACTGCTGAACTATCTCTTCAGCCCTGTCTAAGTGTTTTTATGTTCAAAAACTACATAACTCAATCTAAGGTCAGTCAACATTTGGATTTTAAAATGTACACATATGCATACATGTATTTTAAGATGATGCCCAATTGCTGGATATACATTTATAATGTATTTTCTATAATTATGTAATAAAATGACTATGTTATTAAGTCTTAATAACTTACATTCTTAAGATAAATTCTAATTTACAACTGTGACATTAAAATATAAAGACTATTTCTTATTTACCTGTGTTCTCCTCTTTTATGATAAATTTACCAAGGTTCATATCTTGTCCAATTTATGATTGATCAATAACCAGGTTCTGCTTTACTTCTATTGAGAGTCATATCTTTAAATACTGGTAGTTGAACAATCTTTTACAAAATATTTTATTTATTTAAGATAGTGAAGCAGATAGATAGATGATAGACATATACATAGATATAGATATAGATATAGATACAGATATAGATATAGATATGTAGAGAGAAAGGTTGTGCCAGGGCCTCTAGCCACTACAAACAAACTCCAGATGCATGTGCTACCTTGTGCATCAGGCTTACATGGGTACTGGGGAATTGAACCTGGATTCTTACGCTCCACAAGCAAGCACCTTAACCGCTAAGCCATCTCTCCAGCCACAATTCTTTTTTGTTTAATGGAACAATCTTAATATCTTATTTGATCAGTCACGGCCCTAGTTCAGATTTCATAAGAAGCCTGCATTGCTTGATTGTCTCATGGGACATATTTACTGCTCTGGGGTTCAGCTGTTATCTCCTGGGCAACCATTCTCATCTCCAGGAGAAGATCTTCTTGGCTTTACTAGTCCTATAGTCCAAAGTGTGACACAATGATTTACCCCTGCTGTCAGCTTTCCTTGAGTAATTAATATGACTACCTGTAGATATATCCAGGGTAACCAAAAATGTTTTAAAACAGACTTTATCCTTCTTTGATTGACTTTTTAGAAATTTTATTTATTTACTTGCAAGCAGAGAGAAAAAGAGAGAGAGAGAGAATGAGAATGGGTGCAGTAGAGCCTAATGTCACTGTAAGCAAACTCCAGACACGTGTCACTTTGTGCATCAGACTTTAAGTGGGTAATGGGGAATCAAAACCAGGTCTTCAGGCTTTGTAAGTAAGCACTTTTAATTTCTGAGCCATCTCTCCAGCCCTAATTTTTTTTTTTTTTTTTTTTGAAGCAGTTTCTAGGTGCTTAACTTTTTATTAGGTTAACTTAAATCTGCTGGTAAGAATGTCTCTAAGGCTGTTCATATATTTTGTTTAAGTTTATACTGTTAATATGCAATATGTTTACATTCTGTCTTTCCTAAGTTTTCATTTGAAAAGTGTTTCAAATTACAGATTGCTGAATTTTCTCTCAAAGAAACATATAAAACATCTATATACTTCTGAATTAAAAATGTTGCAGTTACCTTCTTATTGCTGGGATAAAGCACACAACCAAAAGCAGCTGATGGGAGGAAAGTATTTATTTTGGCTTATGATCTTGAGGGCAAGCTCCATGACAGCGGGAGAAAGCATGGCATGAGCAGAGGCTGCATGTCACCTCTGCCACAGTAGGTGGAAAACAATAGCAGGAGAGTGACCAACTAACACTAGCAAGCTAGGGCTAATAAATCTCAAGGTCTACCCCTAGCAGCACACCTTCTCCAGTAAGAATTCAACTCACAAATTGCTAGCAGCTGGAGAGCAAGCATTCGGAACATGTAAGCTAATGGGGAAACCTGAATCGAACCACCACAGAACATTTAAAAGATTATTATATAAAAGGTTATTAAGGTTCTAATTAAGGCATATTTGAGAATCAAACTAAAGAAGACAGCAAAGTTATATTATTAAAAGTGATTAAATATCTAAGGTCAAAATTTCAAGTTTTCTTAAATATTGCTCTACTCACTAATGTTTACAAAAAATGGCTTACAAACAGGAATTTTGTTTCATGTTTTCCTATTAGATAAAGTCTTTATTTGTTTGATATAACATCTAATTCTTTGTTTACAACAATAAGATTTTAAATATTGTTCTGTTCTTACTAATGCTTATAAAAATGGCTTACAAAGATTTTATGTTATATCTTTTTACTAAATGAGACCTTTAAAATTATAATTGCAATATATCAAAGTACTAAAGTTGTTGGGCAAATCCTTTATTATTTGATATAGCACTTGATTCTTGTTTACAAAAATAAGATTTTCTTAAATAATGTTCTACTCTTATATGTTCTCCCACTGAATATGTGTTTTATTTGTCTGACAGAAAACTTATTCTAATAGGCAAGTTTATTCTACTTGTATAAAATTCATTGTGCCTATGTTCTCTTATCCTCTAAGGTGGTAGTTAAATAAACAACTGATAATAATAAGTTGTTATGATTAATCAAAGCTTTTAGCTTTTTTATTTTGACACATTTTCATTAGTTCTTCTAAATCTAAGAGCTTTGATCTCTGTTCCTTGTAAGTACAGGAACTGAACAATCTCTATTAAAAACCATGATAAGGAACTTTTAAGCCTGATAATTAAAAAATCAAAATCGGTTAATTTCTTAAATTCTTTAATGCTTAAATATAATTTTAAATTTTCCAAAGTATTTCAAACACTGCTTGATTTAGAAAGACGGGCCTATAAGCTTATACTTCTTACCTTTCTTAAGCCAAGTCTTTATATTAAGCCACCAATAAAAATAACATAAGTAGGGGCTGGAGAGATGGTTCAGTGGTTGAGGTGCTTGCCTGGAAAGTCTAATGACCTGGATGTGATTCCCCAGTGCCCATGTAAAGCCAGATGCAGAAAGTGGTGTGTACATCTAGAGTTCGTTTGCAGTGCCTAGAGGCCCTACTGCATTCTCTGTTTGCAAATAAATAAATAAAAATAAAAATAACATTAGTAATATTAGTCTTTTAAGTTTTATTTATTTGAGAGGTTGAGAGAGAAAGAGGTAGACAGAGAGAGAAAGAGAATGGGCACACAAGGGCCTCTAGCCAGTGCAAACGAACTCCAGATGCATGCGCCACCTTGTGCATCTGTCTTATGTGGGTCCTGGGGAATCGAACCGATGTCCTTTGGCTTTGCAGGCAAATGCCTTAACCACTAAGCCATCTCTCCAGCCAGTTATATCAGTTTCTTATACTTCTTACCTTACTCATGCCAAGTCTTAATATTTACAAAAATAATTTCAATTAATACTTTTTATATAATTTTAAAAAATGCCTTCTTCTCTTAGTTCTATAGATAATACTCCCTGTTCCCTCACCTACCACCCATGTTAGTAATTTTAACCATAGATATAATACTCTTTTATGTATCACACATAAATGTCAGAAAAATATATGTGTAATAAAGGTTTGGATAATGACTATAGATTAATGTGCTCCAGGAGTTTCTTTCCTAATGGCTCTGTTAATCATCTCTCTCCTGATGAGCTGCCTTCCTGTGTATTTGGCATCATATGGGAGATCCTAGGAGTAAGCTTACTAGTAGTGTGGAGAACCATAGCTTGCTTGATACACAAAATTCAATGTAATGCTCAGGTGGTTTTCCCAGAAGTCACACCTGTTTTACTAGATTGTCAATGACTTATTCCAGCAATTGTGAGAAGTTAAATGATACAGGTCTTGAGCCAAAATTATTGTGGGTTATATTAGCCTTTTAAAATAGTCAACTTGGGGCTGGAGAGATGGCTTAGCAGTTAAGGAACTTGTCAGCAAAGCCAAGGAACCCAGGTTCAATTCCCTGATACCCACATAAAACCAGATGCATAAGGTGGCATATGTGACTGGAGTGCATTTGCAGTGGCTAGTGTGCCCATTCTCTCTTTCTATATAAATATCTGCCTCTTTCTGTCTTTCTCTCAAATCAATCAATCAATAAAGTATTTTTAAATAGTCAACTTATTATCTTTTTCTATGTATGACTTGATAGCTCCATGACCAGTGCAGACATCCTTTGTTTTGGGTTATAGTTCTAGACATACTCCTTTCAAACTAGACCTATACATGAGGCCCTGATTACTACCTCAGAGGTAAAACTCATTCTTTTGTATGCCAGGGTTCCCTCACAATTACTATGATTTTTTTCTGCTTTCCAATGTCATAAGTACAGATACTTCTCTGATGATGACACCTCAATTTTGTATTTGCTTAATTATACAATTCCTTTCAGCAGATCCAATTCCAAATTGTTTCAAAAAATACCTTTTACTTCCTCAATAAGAACTTTGATTTTTATATTCATAGGCCCCCCTCAAACTCTCTGTTAACTAGATTCATCCAGACTACAACAGCATGTCACATGGACTTCCTTATCTTCCTGGTATAAGAATACAGATATAGGCCCCTAACTTGGTGATTCTGAAATGGGAATGCCTCATCTCAGCACAACACCCCATTTGAGCTTGAGGCAGGTAGAGATATACACTTTCCATCACCCCAGGAGGCTTATCTCTCAGCCTTCCAAAAAATTCTCTCTGATCTTTTCTTTTAATGTAAACAAAAGGCAAGAATGTGTGCTGATTTGAATCAGATGTCCCTCCTGAACTCATGTGCTTTGAATGGTCCCCACTTGGTGGCAATTTTGGAAATAGAACCTTGCTGTAGGAGAGGCACTGTTGGGGGTGGGCCATGGGTTCTTATTGCCAGTTTCTTTTTGTCAGAACACAGCTCACTTTCTGGCTATTTTCTACCTGCTGTGGAAGAAGTAATATCCAGTCTCGTTTTTTTCCCTGCCATCATGAAGTTTTGCCTTGACTGTAAGACAAAATAAACCCTTTCCTCCCATTAGCTACTTTTGAGTGGCTGTTTTGTCCCAGCAACATGAAGGTAACCACAACAGTAAGAATCCCAGTACTTTCTATCCATCACCACCTCAACCCCCTCCCATCTGACCATGCTCCAACTAGGCATGGGCTTCTGGAACCACCTCCTGTTAGGGAATTTAAGATGCCTCTGGGCTGAGACAATGAATTTCACCTGCCCCTGCCCCCATTCCCTACCTCCAAATAACACATCAAATAAGGCTCTTCCCTCACAGGACAGTTTCTCTCCTCCATAAAGCCCTGTCTCTTTCCCCTCCCCTCCTTCCTCCTCTTCTTTCTTCTTGTTTTCTGCCTTCCCTTTCTCTCTCCATTTCTTTCAGCACAATAGTCTTAAAAACCAAGAAACTATGTGTTTCAAAGTCCTCTACTTCCATATCTGAATTGAAACTAGACACCAGGTAGAGTTAAAATTTATCACATTAGCTGGGTGTGGTGGCGCACGCTTTTAATCCCAGCACTTGGGGAGGAGGTAAAGGTAGGAGGATCACCATGTGTTCAAGGTCACCCTGAGACTACATAGTGAATTCCAGGTCAGCCTGGGCTAGAATGAGAACCTACCTTGAAAAACAAAAACCAAAACAAAATAATTTATCATATTAACTTTGAATTTGTTTCCTCTGAATACAATTCCAATAGTGGGATTATTGGATTAGAAAAGATGAAATGCTTTATACTTCTATATTTTATATTGTCCATGGTACAATAGTTTATTATTGCGCTGCCCTGGAGCTACACACTTTTGCCTCATCACTCTTACCAGGTAGTATCAAGCATTAACAGTAATATTTTTTTAAACACTGCTGTAACAGTAGAGTCCCAGGGAGAGTTCTCCCATACAGTTCTCACCACTCTCTCCAACTCTCCTCTTTATTGGAGGAGGGAACAAACACATTCTACACAGGTGCAATCCTAAATTTCATCTCTTCCTCTACTCCAAATTAATACTTCTTTGGTTAGTTTGTACAAAGTCTGGCTAAAGGTAGTGCTCAAAACTAAGCTTTCTACTTTGTTGATGTCCTTAGATCAAGTATCAACAGAATATACAAGAAAAAGGCCACTCTGGCCTATTAGCATGGCACAAAATGAGAAACTAGAATGAACAATAATAGCACATGGACATAAATGGGGGCACAGATAAACATATTGTGGGGATAGAACATGGTGAGGGAAAATAGCCAAGAAAATAAAAGCTCAAGGGCATAAGTATAAGGATCAAAAAGGTCTCCTAGAATTACATCTTTTATATATATATAAAATATACATACACATATATGTATATATGTACATATATATGTATATATGTACACTATACACACACATACACAAAGCCTTTATTTACAGCTCAAAATTTAAACATGATCTTGCTGAGTCTGTGATACTCCCAGGATCCCTTGGTCAGATGGGGAGGTAGCAGGCAGATGCAAACATAGTCAACTGGCCAAGAATGCCATTCAAAGCAAGGGAGACCCTATTCAGTTTTGGTCTGGATTACATCTCCCCACACTGTGAGATCACCACAGGCATCTTGGGCTTATTGTTGGGGCTTGTGGGGACATTCTTGATCTTTCTCATCATTAGAAGTCCATCACTGATTTTTCCAAACAGTACATGCTTCCCATCCAGCCAATCACACTTGGAGCAGGTGATAAATAACTGTCAGCTATTTGTACTGGACCCACTGTTTGCCATGGAAAGCAGGTCTGAAGCTGAATGTCTTAAGCTTAAAATTTTCATCTACAAATGGTCCCCAGTAAATACTGGTGACTGAAGTACCATCTCTATTAACAAAATCTCTACCCTGAATCATGAAATATTTTATGACCCTGTGGAAAGTGCTCACTTTGTATCTTATTGGAACACCATCTTTTCTGAATTCTCCAGTGCCAAAATGCCTAAAGTTCTCAGCCATCTTGGGCACATCTGCAAACAGCTTGATCTTCATGCAGCCAACTTCTTGGCCACCAATGCTGACATAAAAACTTTAAAAATATTTTTATGTATTTATTTATTTATTTATTTATTTATTTATTTATTCATTCACTCATTCATTTATGTTTGTGTGTGTGTGTGTGTGTGTGTGTGTGTGTGACAGAGAGAGAGAGAGAAAATGGACACACCAGGGCCTCTTTCTACTGCAAATGAACTCCAGATGCATGTGCAACACTGTGCAGATGGCTTGACGTGAGTCCTAGGGAAAGCTTTGAAAAGAAGTGCCTTTAACTGCCGAACCATCTCCTCAGCCTGACTTATATATTTTTAATAAAAATATTCAATTATGTATTTATCAGGGAAATGTGTGTATGTCTATACTGTGTGTGGTGTAGGTACACTATATATGTGGAGCCTCATCCCTCATACATGTACATATATGGAGGCCAGAGAAAAGATATCAGGTATTGTCCTCTCTGCCTTATTTCTTTGAGATAGTTTTTCTCACTGAACCTGGAGCTCATCATTTATTGGTCAGACTAGCTGACCATGGAGCCCAGTGATCCTCCTGTCCCCTACCTCATAAGTGTTGCACAGGCACACCAGATTTTTATGGGGGTTCTGGGAATCAAACTCAGCTCCTCCTGCTTGCACAGCAAGCAATTTTACACAACTGAGCCATCTCCCAAGTGCTGGAATATATTTGTAATGATAACAAACCAGAAATTCCCTGTTCTAAATCTGTGACCAGGAATATCTTCCAACTCATCTATATCACATCCATATTTGCCTATGCAGACTAACTCCAACAGCTGGAGAAACCTGTAGAAAGAGTAAGATTTGCTTCCAGCTATTCAATTTCCCTAGAAGCAGGTGGTGGGGAAGTGGGAAGGGGGAAGATGCCAGGCAATAATCAGAGCAGATACTCCTGAAGATAACAAATCTTATACTTGTCCAAAAGGTGCTAGGGCAGTAGATGCATCAAAATGGCACAGTATGTGTCTAATATGACAAAGCACTGGGTTTGATCCATAGCATCTCTCCTCCAAGAAACAGAGAATGGAGGAAAGAAAAAAAGAGAGAACACATAGGGAGAAGGAACATAGGGAAGAAGTGAATGACAGAAGGGAGGGAAGGAGAGAAGAATTAACTTACGTAAAAGGTGGTACAGGGGTGGAGAGATGGCTTAGTGGTTAAGGCGCCTGCCTGCCAAGCCTAAGAATGCCCATTCAAATCTCCAGGTCCCATGTTTAGCCAGATGCAAAAGTGAAGCAAGGGAGCAATGCTGCACTTGTCCACAAGGGGGTGCATGCATCTGGAGTTCATTCACAGTGGCTGAGAGGCCGCTGGTCCACCCATTCTCTCTCTCTCTCTCTCTCTCTCAAAAAAAAAAAAAAAAAACAGGTGGTACATCAGTACTGTTGTTCCTTTTACTTGTGGGACCAAGAGAGACTTTTGCCTTTGTTGCAGTTACTTTATTATTGCTGAGAGAAATACCCATTCAGAAGCAGCTTATGGGAGACACAGTTTATTTCAAGTTTACTGATTCTAGAGCATCATCACAGCAGCAGAGGCTGGCTCACTTCCATAGATCCACAGCAGAGAGACACCACCAATAGCCAGCAAGCACCAATAAGCCAAAGCTCACCCAGCTCTTTACATATCTTACAGCCGGACTAAAAGAGTTGTCCCCAGTGACACTTCTTCCAGCAGACTGCTGGAGACTTAAGTAGGAAGTTTAACTTTAACCAAAAAATCCCTGAGGCTATGGGGGACATGCATTCACATTTAAACCACCACAACTTCCCAGGGATTTTTGGTGCTGGTGAGTAATAGGAACCTCTAATATCTCTATATTGGCCTTTCTAAGGCTAGGAGCTAGAGCTTAGTTTAATGGGGCTGTCAGTAATTTGACAGATGGTATACATGCTAGCTGTAAATATTTGGTCTACAGTGGCTCTGCACTGACCAGCTATAAGGCTAGGTCCAAGTACGAATGCAGTTTCCCTATACAGGAAATGGTGGTGATAACAGTAGTGATGACTTAGAGATACCATGCTACCAGTGAGGAGTCAGAACCTGTACCCTGGCAGACCCAACATATTAAGCTCAGGCACTCACCCTCAATAAACCAATATATATGCTCAAATTAGTAGTTAAAAGCAGAAAACTGAGACTTATTCAATATGGCCAATTGTAAAGAGGTCCAAGGACAGCCTCAACCCCACACCCATCCGTCATTTGAGTCCTGACAAGAGGCCAAAATTTAATTAGAGGGTCAGAGGCCTGCATGACTAAACAGTCCTGGTCAAGGTGTGGCCCTCCCAAGGTTGTCTTGGCTTCAGTCTCACTTGAAAAGTGATCTTGTTAAGTTTTCATCACTGTGTAAAATCATTTCTGGGAGCCAGTTCCCCTCTGGCTGGTACTAGACTTCAGCCTTTTCCATCTTCCATCATGGGATTCCTATTCCATTCACAAAGCACATAGAATAATGACCTCTGAAACTGGTTAGAAAATGAAAATGATGAGAATAACTATAATGATGCTGGGGTGCCTAAAATTATTCCTGTGACCAATCCTTCCATTTTCAAATCACCTGTAAACTATGCTTAGAAAATGTTAGGGTTTCAGAAGCTTGAGGCCAAGTAATTTATTGTCAAAAGTGAATAATAGTAAGTGTTCCCACCTCATTTTCTTCCAACTCCAGAGCTGATTAAATAAATGCATAGAATTTTGTTTGGTTTTGGTTTCTTTGAGAAGGAAAACCAAAAGTTGTTGAGAACAGTCTCGCTGTATACCCAGGCTGGCTCCAATATCATTATGTAACCCAGGCTGGCCTTGAAGTTGCAATCTTCATGTCCCATCCTCAAGAGAAGTACAGGTGTGCACTACCATTGACACCCCCCCCCTCAGGATTCATTTATTTATCTGAGTTCTTTTTGTGCTTTCAAATGAATTTTAAGATTGACTTTTCTATTTTAGTGAAGAATGACATTGGAATTTTGATAGATTTTGCTTTAAATAGATTGCTTTTGTAATATTACCATTTTCACAATTTTGATTCTTCTAATCCATAAGCATGGAATGTTTACATTTCCATTTCCTAGTGTCATCAATTTCTCTCTCCAATGTTGGCATTGTATAGGTCTTTCATTTCCTTGGCTAAGCTTATTCCTAGGTGCTCTTTTCTTTTTTCCTTCCCCTTCTCCTTCCCCTCCCCTTCTCCTTCCCCTCCCCTCCCCTCCCCTCCCCTCCCCTCCCCTCCCCTCCCCTCCCTTCCCTTTCTTTTTTAGGGAATTGTAAATGGGATTGTCTCCCTGATTTCATCCTCTGAGTGCTTATTATTGATATATATGATTGCTACTCTTTCTCTGTTAATTTTGTATCCTGCTACTTTGCTGATTATTTTTAGCAACTTGTTCTAATAGTTTTCTGGTGAAGTCTTTAGAGTCTTATGTATATAATCACAACATTTGTAAATAATAATAATTTGACTTCTACATTTTCTATGGTATCTCTTTTATTTGCTCCACATCTCTTATTGCTCTAAGATTTGTGGTGTTATATTTAATGATACTTGAGAAATTGGACACCTTTGTTTTGTCCCTGATTTCCTGATTTCCATGGGATTGTTTTTAAATTTTCCACGTTTAGTATAATGACTATAGATCTGTGAGATATAGCCTTTGTTATGTTGATGTATGTTTCATTTATTCCCAGTTTCTTTGGGACATTTATCATTAAAGGATGTTGAAATTTTCCAAATGTCTCTCCTGAATCTATTGAGATGATCAGGCAATTCTTGTCCTTCAGTACATTTACATGGTATATTGCAATTGTTGATTTGTATATATTGAAACATCCTTGCATTTATGGAATAAAGACAACTTGATCATAATGAAAGACCTTTTTGATGTGTTCCTGTATTTGGTTTGCAAGTATTTTGTTGAGAATTTTTGCATCTAAGCTCATCTTGACATTGGCCTATAGCATTTTTTTTTATTGTATCTTTATCTGTTTTGGGTTGCCCTCAAGATCCAGATGGCAAGATCCTATTGATGAAGATACCACATGCTTTGGTTGAAGGACACTGAGAAATCAAGCTAGAAGAAGTAAGCTGAAAGCTTTCTCCCTTCTGGCTAGCAATTATAGTACCATAAAGTGCTATGCAGCCTGCTAGAAAAAAAAAAAAGTCATCAATAGTCTTTACCAGCAATTGACCCTTGCAAGCTATACCACTGGCCACGCAGGCAAGTTGTACCCACTAATGCTATAATAGTATATTTGGTATGGGGGTATCCAACTGCTCTCTGATTTGATTTAAAGCCCACTCCATAGGAAGAAATTCATGCTTGATACTGAAAACCTAGTCAAAAGCCTATGACTGGGAAGACACTAGGGGCAAGTTATTACTATTGTTTGGCTACATGGATATATTTATGCCTACCAAGTTGCCTCACAAGTACTTACGTTTTAGCCTACATATTAATGCTGCTCTTGCTTTTTAAAAAGTATTTTTATGGGCTGGAGAGATGACTGAGAAGTTAAGACACTTGCCTTTTTGAAGCCTAAGGACCCAGGTTCAATTCTCCAATACCCATAAAAGGCCAGATGCACAAGGTGGTACATGAGTCTGGAGTTTGTTTGCAGTGGCTGGAGGCCCTGGTGTACCTATTCCTTCTATCTATCTGTCTCTTCCTCTCTCTCAAAAATAAATAAATCTTTTAAAAATACAATAAAATATTTTTATTTATTTGCAAGGAGAGAAAATGGACATGCCAGGGCCTCTTGCCACTGCAAACAAACACCAGATGTATGTGCCACTTTGTGCATCTGGCTTTACTTGGGTAGTGGGTAACTGAACCCAGGTGCTCAGGCTTTACAAACAAGTACTTTAACCACTCCAGAGGGAAGCTACTGATGCAGGATTGTCCAGGGAGGAATTAAATTCCATAAAGATGCAGGAAATCCTGGGCCTGTGGAACCCAATTTTTGGGTTCTTATCCAATTAGCAAAAAACTGCGGGGAGGACTCCAGGAAGGGTAAATTATGAAGTATGAGGTTTGTTTTAGGGAGAATTAGGATCCAGGGAAAACGCTAGGTGGAATTCTCAAGCCAGAAGGAAATTTTCCCCTTGACCAGCTATAATGGGGAAGGAAAATGGAATCTACTTCACAGAGAAATTTCCCAGGGATAGGAGGTGGGGGAGCCTCTGGAGAAGGCATGCAAGCACGTGCACGTGCGCGCGCGCACACACACACACACACACACACAGAAGCAGAGCATGAGAGTATAAACATTCACATAGGAGGTCAGAAAAGATTAAGAGGTAGGATAATAAAGGCCTGAGGGCTTAAAGACAGATCATACATGTAACAAAGCAAAAATGCATCCAGAAATAAAATACATGTAAGAAGCAAGCAGGAAAATATCCAAGCAAAAAGAAGTGCACCCCTATGCTAGGAAGGGGGAGAGAAACTTACACATTGGTGTTCAGGTGGAACCACAGGATGAAGGGAGCCAAGGAAAAGAAAAGAGAGATTACACAAATGGTCAGGCTTCTTTATATGGATCAAATGTCCAGTTAGGATGAGGCTTGTTATGAGACTCAGGTGTGTAAGGGCAAGATCTGATTGGTTGGTGGACTCAAGAAACTGACTCAGGAAGGGCCAGCACACCCAGGTGTGCTAAACTGAGGAAGAAGAAGGAAGTGGCTGCAAAGGAGTGTTGCTCGCAGCCATCTTGGATGAGACTGGGTCAGATTTGGGTTCTAGTCTTGCCAGAGCAGGCCCAGTAGCACCACATTCTTTGGACTTCTGTCCCTGGCTGACTGCCTATAATATAAGCAATCTTTCTCTTGTTCCTCCTTCACTACCACTGTTCTTTTTTGTTTTATTTTTTAAGAAAGCCCAATAGATGGGCCTTTTTTTTTTTTTTTTTTTTTTTTTAGTGAGAGAGAGAGAGAGAGAGAATTGGCATGTCAGGGCCTGCAGTAATTATAATCCAACTCCAGACATGTGTGCCACCGAGGGCACGTGTGTAACTTTGCGTACTTGTGTCACTTTGCATCTAGCTCAGGTGGGAAATGGAGAGTTGGGTCCTTAGACTTCGCAGGCAAGTGCTTTAACTGCTAAGCCATTTCTCCAGCAAACTACCCCTGTTCTTGGACTAAATGGAGACATCATGCCCATGAAAAAAAATCTAACTCCATGGGTTTATGCTCTTTGATTAATGGTGTTCTCAGTTTTGGTTACAGCAGCTTCTTTGAACAGATGGTAGTGAATGCAGGGGAGACCCAAAACTCCCCAACATGAATAGAAGAAGGTAAAGTTCAGTGATTAGCACTGAGAAAGTTGTCACTATCACCCCCACTAGGGCTCAAGGAAATTGCAGAAGAAGTGGTGGAATTAATACAAATTCTACTCTCACAGCAAGCTAGATAATCTCTGCAGAGATGGCGATAGACACTGAGGAGACTCAAAACTTATTAAAGCAGAAAATAAGAGGCTGTTGAGAGCCAACCACTACATTAGATCTCTATTATACCCTCAAGGCCCAGGAATATTGAGCAGAGGAGTGGAAAGACTGTAAGAGCCACAGGGTGGGAAGGTGTACTCTGGGGTATTGTCCTTCCAACATGAACCAACTGGTACATTCATAACCCCACAGCATCATACTTCAAAATTGTAAGAAAAAGAAATATCTGCATAATAATTTATAAGTTACATGGCTAGGCTATGGTAACAAAAATGCTAGCAAAACCACTACTGCTAAAAGAAATTAAAATTTACTTGCTACTCCTTATTTCTTCATATGTAAATAGTTTTGGTGCTTATTTCATAGATTTCTAGTGATTATGAGCTTTATCATCCATGAAAAGATACATTAGAGTATTACTAATGCAATGCCATAATATTTTAAAAGATTTCCATCATATATTGAGAACTAGAAAACAAACAAAAAATTCAAAATAAAGGTGCTCAGGCTTTACAAACAAGTACTTTAACCACTCCAGAGGAAGCTACTGATGCAGGATTGTCCAGGGAGGAATTAAATTCCATAAAGATGCAGGAAATCCTGGGCCTGTGGAACCTAATTTTTGGGTTCTTATCCAATTAGCAAAAAACTGTGTGGGGGGGGGAGGACTCCAGGAAGGGTAAATTATGAAGTATGAGGTTTGTTTTAGGGAGAATTAGGATCCAGGGAAAACGCTAGGTGGAATTCTCAAGCCAGAAGGAAATTTTCCCCTTGACCAGCTATAATGGGGAAGGAAAATGGAATCTACTTCACAGAGAAATTTCCCAGGGATAGGAGGTGGGGGAGCCTCTGGAGAAGGCATGCAAGCACGCTTGCGCATGTATGTGCTTACACACACACACACACACACACAGAAGCAGAGCATGAGAGTATAAACATTCACATAGGAGGTCAGAAAAGATTAAGAGGTAGGATAATAAAGGCCTGAGGGCTTAAAGACAGATCATACATGTAACAAAGCAAAAATGCATCCAGAAATAAAATACATGTAAGAAGCAAGCAGGAAAATATCCAAGCAAAAAGAAGTGCACCCCTATGCTAGGAAGGGGGAGAGAAACTTACACATTGGTGTTCAGGTGGAACCACAGGATGAAGGGAGCCAAGGAAAAGAAAAGAGAGATTACACAAATGGTCAGGCTTCTTTATATGGATCAAATGTCCAGTTAGGATGAGGCTTGTTATGAGACTCAGGTGTGTAAGGGCAAGATCTGATTGGTTGGTGGACTCAAGAAACTGACTCAGGAAGGGCCAGCACACCCAGGTGTGCTAAACTGAGGAAGAAGAAGGAAGTGGCTGCAAAGGAGTGTTGCTCGCAGCCATCTTGGATGAGACTGGGTCAGATTTGGGTTCTAGTCTTGCCAGAGCAGGCCCAGTAGCACCACATTCTTTGGACTTCTGTCCCTGGCTGACTGCCTATAATATAAGCAATCTTTCTCTTGTTCCTCCTTCACTACCACTGTTCTTTTTTGTTTTATTTTTTAAGAAAGCCCAATAGATGGGCCTTTTTTTTTTTTTTTTTTTTTTTAATGAGAGTGAGAGAAAGAGAGAGAGAGAGAATTGGCATGTCAGGGCCTGCAGTAATTATAATCCAACTCCAGACATGTGTGCCACCGAGGGCACGTGTGTAACTTTGCGTACTTGTGTCACTTTGCATCTAGTTCAGGTGGGAAATGGAGAGTTGGGTCCTTAGACTTCATGAGGCAAGTGCTTTAACTGCTAAGCCATTTCTCCAGCAAACTACCCCTGTTCTTGGACTAAATGGAGACATCATGCCCATGAAAAAAAATCTAACTCCATGGGTTTATGCTCTTTGATTAATGGTGTTCTCAGTTTTGGTTACAGCAGCTTCTTTGAACAGATGGTAGTGAATGCAGGGGAGACCCAAAACTCCCCAACATGAATAGAAGAAGGTAAAGTTCAGTGATTAGCACTGAGAAAGTTGTCACTATCACCCCCACTAGGGCTCAAGGAAATTGCAGAAGAAGTGGTGGAATTAATACAAATTCTACTCTCACAGCAAGCTAGATAATCTCTGCAGAGATGGCGATAGACACTGAGGAGACTCAAAACTTATTAAAGCAGAAAATAAGAGGCTGTTGAGAGCCAACCACTACATTAGATCTCTATTATACCCTCCAAGGCCCAGGGAATATTGAGCAAGAGGGAGTGGAAAGACTGTAAGAGCCACAGGGTGGGAAGGTGTACTCTGGGGTATTGTCCTTCCAACATGAACCAACTGGTACATTCATAACCCCACAGCATCATACTTCAAAATTGTAAGAAAAAAGAAATATCTGCATAATAATTTATAAGTTACATGGCTAGGCTATGGTAACAAAAATGCTAGCAAAACCACTACTGCTAAAAGAAATTAAAATTTGCTTGCTACTCCCTTATTTCTTAATATGTAAATAGTTTTGGTGCTTATTTCATAGATTTCTAGTGATTATGAGCTTTATCATCCATGAAAAGATACATTAGAGTATTACTAATGCAATGCCATAATATTTTAAAAGATTTCCATCATATATTGAGAACTAGAAAACAAACAAAAAAATTCAAAATAAATAGAATTTATAACAAAGTTTAGATACTCAGAGATCCAAAGTTATAACCCTCAGTAATACTTTATCTGTGTTCCATGGTCAAGAAAAAAATTGTGTATACTTTTTATTTTCTAGAGACATTGTATATTGGTCAATTTCTTGTTTCTGGAATAAAATAACTGACAAAAATCAGTTTAAGGAAGGAAGGGTCTGTTTTGGCTTTTGGTTCCAGAAAATAGTCTATGGTGGCAGGGAAGGCATGGAGGCAGGAGTGCGAGGCAGCTGGTCACAATTAGTCCACAGTGAGGGATCAGAGTAGTGATGAACGCAGGTGCTCAGCCAGCTCTTTTTCATACAGTCCAGGATTTCAGGCATGGAATTGTGCTGCCCACACTTAAGGCAGGTCTCCCCACCTCAATTAATCTAATCAACATAATCCTTCCCAGGAGATTCTACTAATGCTGGATTTTTGGGTTCAGGGAGGGATTAAATTCCATAAACATGCAGGAGATCCTAGGTCTGTGGACTTCAACTTTTGGGTTCTTACCTGAATTAGCAAACAATTGAAAAAATGGACTCTGACAAGAGTACATTATGAATTATAATGTTTACTTTAGAGATAGTTAGGATCCATGGGAAAGTCCAGCTGAAAGACTAAAGTTAGAAGGAAATTCTTCCACTGGTCTGGCTGGAAAGCATGGGGGAGAATGGAGAGACTCTCCTTCACAGAGAAATCTCTGGGGGAAATGCTGGAGCCAGTACACCAAGGTGTGCTAAACTGAGGACAAGTGGGAAGTGCCACTGCTGAGTAACTGCTTACAGCTCTCTTGGATGAGACAGGATCAGACATGGATTCTAGTCCTGTCAAGGCAGGCAAGGTGGCATCCATGTTCTTCTTGGGCCTTTGTCCCTGGATGACTGCCTATAAAATAAGCTATCTTTCTCCTGTCCCTCCTTCACTAGGTCTTGTTGACAATCAGTATAAGCCATCATACATTGTTGCAGTCAGGTTCACATTGCTGGTAGAAAACACCTGACCAAGAGCAGCTTGTGGGAAAAAGGTTTATTTTGGTTTACAGACTCGAGGGGAAGCTCATGATGGCAGGGGAAAACTATGGCATGAGCAGAGGATGGACATTACCTCCTCGCCAACATCAGATGGAAAATAGCAATAGGAGAGTGTGCCAAACACTGGCAAGGGGAAGCTAGCTATAACATTCATAAGCCTGCCCCCAACAATAAACTGCCCCCAGGAGGCTTTAATTTCCAAATCGCCATCAGCTGGGAACCTAGCAGTCCGAACTCCTAAGTTTATGGGGGATACCTGAATCAAACCACCACATACATCGTCAGTTTATCAAAAATATTTTATTTGCAAGCAGACAGGAGAGACAGAACAGGCACAGCCAGGGACTCCAGCCACTGCAAACAAACTTCAGGTGCATGCACTACTTTATACATCTGGCTTTGTGTGGGTACTGGGGGAGTAAACCTGAGTCATTGGGCTTTGCAGGCAAGTGCCTTAATTATTGAGCCATCCCTCTAGCCCCTTTGGTCAGGTTTTTTTTTTTTTTTTTTTTTTTGGTTTTTCGAGGTAGGGTCTCACTCTGGCCCAGGCTGATCTGGAATTAACTATCCTTTGGTCAGTTTTTAAACTATGAAGTGAATGGCATTTCTTCCTTACACACCTGAGTCTAATGGCAAGGCTCATCCTAATTTGTCTAATCCACACAAATGGGCCTGCTGTGTGTATAATCTGTTGATCCTTCTCCTGGCACTTGAATCTCCTGATCCATGCTTTGGTAAATTCTACCCCTGGCTGGCAAGTGAGGTGAATTTCTTCTTGTGGGATCATTTTCCTGCTTTGTTTTTAGGTGCTTTCTCCCTTTGTTACATGTATAATTTCTCTTTAAACTCTGAATCTTTTAATTTCTGAGCTTTCTTCTACATGAAGGTGAAGGGCTTGCACTTTCATGTTTCACCGTGTGTGTGTGTGTGTGTGTGTGTGTGTGTGTGTGTGTTTTCTTTCTCCAGAAGTTTTTTCCAGGGGATTTCTTTGTGAAGGAGATTTTCTTCATCTCTCTTCTCCCTTTCCAGCTGGGCTAGGAGGAGAATTCCTTTCTGGTTTGAGTCTTTGTAGCTTTCACCTGGATGCAAATTCTCCCTAAAATGAACCTCATAATTCATAATTTACCCTTCTTGGAATCTGTTTTATCAAATCTTTGCTGAAATCTGAAAAGGATCCAAACGTTGGTGCTCACAGGCCTAGGATCTCCTTCATACTTCCTCCCTAGACCCCAAGATCCTGCATCACCACCATGTCTGGTGATATTGGCTTTTAAAAGGGCTCAAGACAGCTCTTTGGTGGAATCTTCCAAAATTTGTTTTGTTCATATAGGCCTGGGTTTTCCATTTTAGAAACATGAAGGTATTCTGGCCTTCAAGCTGTTTTCCCACCCTTGCAATTTACCTGCTTTCAAGAACATTACAGATAACCTTCTAAGCCCAATCCTAAACCCTTCAAAAACTTTGCTAGCTTCCTGAAGAAACTTTATTTAAAGATACTATCAAAGTATATTTTGTCTCAGTGGTATACTGTTTTCCTATTAACTTCTGGGCCTGCAGCAAAGGCAGGTCATTAGGAGAATTTTAAGGGTTCACAATTCCCTCTTGTTATGTGAATTTGTAGGCAGAAGCATCAAAAGTGCTTCCTTGAATTACTTGCCTGACAAATGTCCTTTAATATCTGTCCTGCCAAATGCTAAACTGCAGAAAAATTTAAAAGTACATTATCTCAACTTTGATCAGACTTCACAATGGGTTAAAACCCATTATGATGATCCCAACTCCAGGTAGTATGCTGTCTTTGCTTTTCCTGGGCATTTTACTGGTGGACATGGGATGCTCTGACAGGAAAGCCCACTGCTGAACTGCTTCAAAGAATTTAGTCTTCATTGGGTTTATGGATGTGAAAAAAAACCCCCTTTTTTTGTCAGTTTGGGCTCCTCAGGTAGGACAAACTCACTAGATAGCTAAGGATAACAGACTTCTAATTTTTTTTCTGCTACTTCCAAGTACTGACGTCGGTGTGTGCCACCAAGCCTGATTTTATAGGGTGCTGGGGATCTAATCTAAGACTTTGTGCAAGCCTCACAATTGTTCCACCAACTGAGCTACATTTTTTGACCCCCAAATCTCAAATTACACATTACGTTAACACATAGAAGTGTGGCATCCTTGTGTATTAGATGTAAAAGGGCTAGGAAGGAACATTAACATGCAAAAATAATATGGTACAATGGCATGTCTATCTCTGCACAGAGATTACATGCTATTTTGTACTCATAACTCTTGAAAGACAGATTTGAAAAAAATAAAAGTTTGGCCTTGGGTGATGTGGGTTACAGGCATCAGCATCTATACAAACATGATTGATTGGCTATGAAGTTCAGTGCACAGTGCCTAGAAGTCTGTTTATTTGAATACTGAGTGAATAGCTAATCCCCAACAAGTTTTGGGGCTTTAAGAAGGTAAACAGAAGGGTTGACTGTGAAAGTAAACATCTTACTTCCTCCAAGGCTTATCCTAATTTCCAGCATTCCTCTGCCTTCCAAAGCTTGGTCTCCTGTACCCTGTGAAAGTACTGAAATTGCAAAAGAGACCTTTTTAATTACAACTACTACAGTAATGAATTCAAGTACACTCATTTATCATAAAGGACTTTCCCATCTGTCTCTAAAGCATACTTAAAAATGCTGCGTATTTGATAACATTAGCACCAAGCATCTTCCACATGTTAATGTTCAGTGTTTTATATGTTCCTGTTGTCTTCATCCTCTGCAACCCCCAACAGCTCAGAGGTGGTTCCAGAAAGAACCATTTATCTGTATGTTTGGGAGTGCCTGTGTGGTCTCCTCCTAATTTATTTGTTCTCCAATCCTTGGGGATCCATTGCAATCCCTCTAGGCAAAAGAGATTAGGAAATGGGACTGTCTGCTTTTGCCCACCCTGCCAGTGAAGGGAAAACTTCTCCAAGTCCCTCATGTTCTTCTGGCCACTGTACAAATTGTTCTTGAGCATGGAGACTTTCCAAAAGCCCTAATTAGCAACTCACAGCAAACATTTCTTTGCATTAGCTAATGATCCCACTACACTTGTAAGCAAACAGAACCAACATATCTAATCAATGCTGAAAAACCAACCAAATGCCTATTAAACATCTGGATGCAATTTTCTAGTTAGAACAAAATGAAAACATGTGCAGGTTCCTTTGATCTGTGTCTTAACAAAGAAATTGTTGATAAAAAAAAGCATACTGGTCAGTCAATGTGTCATTTTCATAACGTCTGCTCATTTCTCTTCAAATGCTCCCAGTTTAATTTAGTCGGTTTCCTGCAATCTCTAATTTTATCATATTGTGTAAAACCACAAGAGATTCTTTGGATGTGATTTTATTTGAGGTTTTACTGCTACATGAATCTGCTACTGACTTTTTTTTTCCCCTTTCAATTTCTGCCTTCTCCCCTCTACCATGATGCTGTAGGAATGAGGTGGGGGAAACTGTTACAAAGAAATGCTGGGAAAATTTCTTCTGGACTCTACAGTTAGGTTTAAAAAAACACATAGCGTGTACGCGCGCGCACACACACACACACACAATGCTGGGAAAATTTCTGGATTCTACAGTTACGTTTAAGAAAACACATAGCCTGCGCGCATACACACACATACACACACAACCAGGTGTTGTGGCTCATTCCTGTAACCTCAGTATTTAGGAAGAAGCAGAGATAGATTTACTGCAAAGTTCAGTTTAACCTGAGCTACGTAGTAACAAACAAGTAGCTTCATTGGTAGAGTACTTGCCTAGCATGCAGGAAGTACTGGATTTGATCCCCAGCACCACATAAAAATGGGCATGATGGCACATACCTGTAATCAATCCCAGTACTTGGGAGGCAGAGGCAGGAGGATTGTGCAAGTTTGAGGCCAGTGTGTCCTACATAGTGAGTTCCAGACCAGCCTGGGCTATACAAAGCAAGAGTCTGTCTTTAAAATTAAAAGAAAGAAGAAAATTGAAGTAAAATATTGAAATTATATATTTCATCAGTGAGACCATTTTCTTTTAAATAAGACATAGGCAATCTGCACATATTTATTTAAAACATAAGATTAAAGCTACTTGATTGTTTAAACACTATCATTTGTGAGGTAGTTTGATGAGAGTTTTGTAGTATAATTATTACAGCATGACGATCATAGAGAAAATATGACCCAGAAAAGGAAAAGGGACATAGCCTTCTACTCCCAAGAAGATGCTCTGAATGGAAGGAAGCCTTCAAAAACCAATCATCTTTATACATGCAATCAAAAGCCTTCCAATTTTAAAATCATTATGCATTCTTTTTCTTTTTCCAACACACTGCATTTTAAGGAAATCAGAAGGATTGGCCTGATTTTAAACTGTACTTTTAAAGAAGCACTAGTTAAAAAAAAAAAAAAATTCCATCTCCAGTTTTTTAACTCACAGCAAACTGGGAACTATGGTAAGTGGGAACATACTTTCTGTGCACAGTTATTAGAGAGTATTCAAGATTTAGAGCAGATTTTGGATGAAGGGTAGGGGCATATTTTTGTTCATGTTCTCAAGCATACATTTAAGACCATTTACTAGTGTATGGCAGTTAACAAAGGCACATCTACCAAGTAAAGCTTATGGAAGCCAAAGAGAAGTCAAAGTGGGCAAGAGCATACCTGTGGCATTCCAAGCACTTCCTCGCCAGCCTGGGAGCTGATTATGACATAAATCCACCTTAGATTGGTATATGTAGTTCACCCAATGGATGGTGATTTCCAGGAACACATTAGTCGCCCACAGATATGATTTCAAAAAGTTTTGAATGTGGAGCAATTCCACTCTTATCACCATATATAACCACAGAGAGAGGTACTTCTTTTTCATTCTCCATGTTAGGAAAACGAGTAATGTAAATAAATACCTTCACATTTCCACTTAATGAGAATAGCCCTATATTACCACACTGAACTTGTTTAAGCATTTACTGTGGCCTACCAATGGGCTAACACTGCTCTCTTTCTTTTCATTTAAACAAATCAATAACAAACATATTTAAAAACAGCTCCCACAGTGAAATGTATTATCTAACATTTAAAAAATTCAAAGGAAAAGATCTCTAAAATGAACCCCACACCTACATAAGCTTAAATAAGTTCTCACACATAAGCCTGAAGCTAAAAATAATAGGGATGGGAAGGAGTTATTAATACCAAAATTTTGTTCACTAGGTTTTCACATGGGATGAATGTTTGTCCAAGGTCTGTCTTTCTTATGGAAGAAGTTACTACCATTTGACTAAAACAGCATCTTTCACTCGTTGCTCACATAAAAACAACTCTACCAACAACTGTTCTTTAAAGTATCCATGTGGCAATACTGAAAGTTTTCTGCTGTGTAGTGTAGAGAAATAGATAAAAACTGCAGTCTCAATTTGGGTTATAAAGCATGTTTCTTTCAAAATTTCAAAATCTCTTTTAACTCAAGTCTCAAGAACCTCAGCCATGCTGCTTACCAACTCTTCCCACTCAGGTGTTTACAGATTAGGACAGGGGTACAACCAAAACTATGGGGATGGGTGGGCGGGACAGGTTTTTCAGGTCTCAAAGCTGGTTTATTCCATTGTCTCTCTTTGTTCCCAGGAATTGAAAGCTGACTCTGGGTCTGGGCTGAGAGGCTCCTCAAACTCTCAGCCACCTATCTCCCTTTTCCCCATTTCAAGACTTAGGCTTTCTCATCAAGCCGCAAGCAAAGCATCTCCTCAGCACTTGGGACACGCTTCCTAACACTGGTGGCACCTAGGGGATCTTGCCTGTCACACGAAACACAGGCCAAACCTTTTCGCAAAGTGATTTGAAATCCACCAACACGCCTGATCCCTGCTACTTTGGTCGTAAGAGGGAGGAGGGGGAAGTGCGCAGGAATCAAGTCTTCTCGTCAGCCAAGGCTTTGCTCACTCACGCATTTTCCAATAGTGCAAGGTCCACTTTTCGAGCGTCCGTGAAAAGGCAGCTCAAAGGAAAAAACAAACCGAGGAGCAATTGCTGACTGTTACCTCACTTTCCGTGTAGCACCAAACAAAGGGATCCACCCCGAAAACCTCTTTTCGCTTTGATTCTCAAAAGCGTCCCCACAGTTCCCCCAACAAGAAGCCACGTAGTTGGTCTCAGAGTTACTTTCACTAAGGTCTGAGGATCTTCGTTAAAGGAAAAAACTTAACAAGTGGCAACATTTCTGCAAGCTGGAGCCCCCAGCTTCCGCCGTTAGCCGGTGGGTCGCTCGGGCTCTCGCGCACCGGCGCGCTCCCCGCCCGGCCCCACGTTACTTTGATTGACAGCCCGGCCCGCACCTCTCCCTCGCGCCGACCTTCCAATCCTCCGTGCCAGTCTCAGCGTCTCGCCGCTTCCCATTGGCTGCTCTCGGCGTCCCGCGGCTCCGCACAGTTTCTCTCGAAGCCCCGGAGGACTCTGCAGGCGAGGGAGGGGCGGGGGCGGGTGGGAGGAGAGACCCGGGAGACAGTAGAGATGGAAGCGAGTGAGGGTGGGTAGGAGGGTTCGCGGGAGCGGACCTTCCGGCCCGGCGCTCCCATAGGCTCCGGGGAAGACATACGTCAGCGCCCCACGTTGGGCGCGACGCACACGATTGGCTGACGCGGCCTCGCTCCCCCCGTCCCCGGGGCCTGTGGGCCGCCGCTCTGCGCTTGCCGCCGCCGCTCCCGCCCGCGCGGGTTTGGGCGGGGCCGGCCCTGGTTAGCTCCGAGTGTGAAACCGCGTGTTAATGTAACCGGCGCGAGAGGCGGCGGCGGAGCGGCGGGAGCTGCGGCGAGTAAGCCGCGTCCTCGAGGCGGCCAGCTGCATCACCCCGCACGCTCGTAGGGCTGGGTGGGACGTGCGCCCCGAGCGAGACCTCTGCGGACACCGACCCCCCCCCCAGGCTACCCTGCGGCCGTGACCCCTCTGGACTCGCCCACGGAGTTTGCCCACCGAGGAGTGGGAGGCCGAGCGCACTCGAGTCAATGTCGTCGTCCCCCGGGTCGTGAGGAACTTTGCCGCGGGAGGGAGCGCTCCTGGCCCCGAGGACGGGAGGAGAAGGAGCCCGCAGAAAGGGTGGCGCGCGTGCGGCCGTCCCGGCGAGTGTGCGTGCGGCGCAGCGCCCTGATGCGCCCGGGGCGCGAGGAGCCGTAGCGGGCGGCGGCGGGACTGCACTTGGACGAGTAGCCGGGTCGGCCCGGGAGCGTCGGAGCCGGCGCGGAGGACACGGCGCGCCCTCCGCACTTTCCCCGCCTTGTCATCACTAGGTCCCCGGCCGAGCCTGGGCTTCTGGTGCGGCGCGCGCGGAGCCTCTCATTCGACCTCGACCTCCCTGGAGCCGAAGACGTGGCCGGAACGCCGCCGGGTTGGCTTGGGTGGGCTTTAGCCGGAGGCGCCGCGCCACCTGTACGGCTCCCGCCGCCGCTGCAGGGACAGCCTGCCGAGATTTATTAGCGGGCGGGCGCCGGGAGGAAAGAGCTGCCGCAGCCTGCGGCCCCGAGGCCCGCCGGTTGCCCCGTGTTCGCCGCTCGCAGTGCATATTCTTGGAGGCCCCACGATGTGGCCGTGAGGACTGGAGCCCCCACGGGCAGGAGCTGGAGTCGCGGCCGGCGCGGAGTCGCCGGTGCGCCCGCGGAGCGCGCGTGCGTGCGTGGCCAGCGCGCCCCCAGCGCCCCGCGCGTCTGTCTGGCTTCCTTGCTTAATTTTCCTTGGCGGGATTAAAGTTGGAAATCAAGCCGAGGATAGAGTTGTTTAGAAACCGAGTCGCGGCTGCCGCCAGAGCGATGTTCCCGCAGAGCCGGCACCCTGTGAGTCGCAGGCCGGGTGGATGGATGGGGACGCGGGCGGGTTGAGGAAGGGCTCCTATGCGCTGGGGAGACGGGAGGTTGCTGCAGCCGGTGGACCCCCCTTCACCGGCTGCACAAGGCGGCGAGGTCCTGGAGCTCCCATGTTAGGGTGGGGGTGACTTGAAACTCAGTTTCCCCCTCCTTCGGGGTCCCCTCCTACTGGGTAGGCGTGGAGGTGGGAGGCTGGGTTTCTGTAGCGAAACCTGGAAGGGTAGCGCCCCCCTTTGTTTCTTGTGTCGCCTGTTTACACGTCAGTGCGGACCCTCGAGGTGGCCCTGTCACTTTGGGAATGGGGAGTTTAAAGGGAGTTGTTTTTCTGTCGGGTCCTTGGAGGGGCGGGGGTCCTTATCTTTCCCTTGGGGAGGGAGTAGCGACGACCACCATCTGGCCTCGTCGGTCCTCCCCAGCCTTGGATCAGCCGGCTCCCACGAGCCCGGTCTTACAGCGCACTTGGTTTCCACCATCCACTCTGGAGGCTGGATTTGCTTCTGAGCCTCGTTAGAAGCTAGAAGCCTGGAGAAGGTCTACACTCCCCCACTCCAAAGTGAGCCATGGACTTAGTTTGGGTCAGCGTTTTCCACACTTTTTTGTTTATGCCCCATCCATTTCTCCTTTCGCTGACTTTCTGCTTTATCCATCCGCCCACATTTCTCTCTCCTCGGTCTCTTTCGCTGGCCACATCCAGACGCCGCACCAGGCTGCCGGCCAGCCCTTCAAGTTCACAATCCCAGAGTCCCTGGACCGGATTAAAGAGGAATTCCAGTTCCTGCAGGCGCAGTATCACAGGTGCGTGCCTGGCCCCTCTCGGTAGCGTGTGGTCACTTGAGAGGCCCTGTGCCCCTCCAGTCTGGCTATTAGGTTGGCTGTACTTAGTACTTGAGTCCAGGCGGTGGCGTGTGAAGTCACAGTTAGGACGTGTCACTCAGTTACCTCTTTCTGGGCTCTTCCTGGCGGTCTCTTCTGTTGTCTCCTTCTCCTCCCATTGTTTCCCTTTTGCCTGTTTCAGCGAGTACCTTTTCGTGTATTTCGGAGTTGCGTGACAACCGCCAATATTTGCACTTCATTTATTTATTTTGCAACAGGCTGAGCTGAAACATTGGTTCAATCGACGCCTCAGCCATGGAGTTCAGGCCCAGAGAAGCAAAGCCATATTGGAATTGCTGTTTGACATACTAGAAAATTGGGTTGTCTGAAGCAAAGTCCTTTAGGGAAGGCTAGATACATTTAGTTGTGCCCATCTTTGGTGATTATCATGCGGAGGGGGTGGAGAGGCTTCGGCCTTGGTTCTGGGTTGCTTTGGATAGATGGGGCAAGGGGTAGAATCACATTTATAATTATCTCGGGCTTGCTTGCTTGCTTTATGTAATGATACCTCTTCAAAATATTAATAAACGGAAAATCTTTGTAAAGTACAAATCCATAGTGAATATACCCAAAAGGTTATTTGCCTTGTTCCTATGAGGTTTTGGCTCACTGGAAGTAAGAAATTTATATAAAGATAATTTTTACTTTTCTCATGCTTGAGGAAAAAAAGGCAAAGCTTTGTGTCTTGGAAGTAAATTTTCTTGCTTTGTCAGGGGCTTTCTGATTTTAACCTTTAGTCTGCTTGTAGTTAATGTCTTCAGAGTTTGGGGCATACTTGTACACACCGTGTTTACTGAACAAGGAGAACTTCAGCCCATTTCATTACAGTAGCTACTTGTCATATTTTGGCAGGAATTAACAAGCAAAGATTTTGAAAGGGATCAGTCATATAGAAATGACTTTACCGATGAGATTTTCAAATCTGGAGACTGTTTACTTTGGCAAAGATGTTGCATCCTATATTGGATGAAGATTGTGTTAAGGTCAGATTTTGCTTCAGTGAACTCTGATGCACCGGAAGTGGGGGATAGATGACCATAAGGAGGATTCTGTTCTGACAGGGTTTTTCATTCTTGACATCTCACTAGGTATGCAACAGAAGGGAAAGAATAGAGGTTGAATTGCTATTTTGTATTGTTCACCTTATTTTTTTCCCTTGTTAAGTACAAGGGCAGACATTTGGGGCATTTACCTAGATAAGTTTATGACTTCTCCAAATGGGTTTTTATTTTTACTTGAAGTGTAAATAGATGAGGCAGATGTTAAACAAGTGACATAATGTTTACCTTAAGTTGCCTATTTTGTTTTCATAGCCTTAAATTGGAATGTGAGAAATTGGCAAGTGAAAAGACAGAAATGCAGAGACACTATGTGATGGTAGGTATCAAAGACAGGGCCTTTTTTCTCTTTTCATATAATAGCAAATATGTACTAGTGTTACAAAAATGAGTTAATGAAATGCTTAATTCTTCTCTTTACAGTATTATGAAATGTCATATGGATTAAACATTGAAATGCATAAACAGGTAAGCTTTAGTTCCATCTCAAGTTGAAATAAATCAGTTCATAGGATTTTACAATACTGGCTTTGTCTTCTGTCAGTCATGGCCTGTGGGATTAGGCATTGCAGGCCAATTTTCTACCCTCTTGTGAGTTGGTGGTAGTTCTGTGCAACAAGGATCACTTCTTGACAGTTACTGAAACTAAGCAAGAGGTGCTTTGGAAATGTAAACTAGCCTTTTTTTGTAGGCAGTCAGGAACTGAGGCTCACTTTGCTCTTCTGCCTAATAGAAGAAATCTCCTAGCAGATTTGTTCTTTTTAAAATCTGGTGCATCATGTGGAATTGCTGTAGTTCAGAGAAGTTTTGTGTGTTTTGGGAAGGAAATTGAAATTTTAGGGGCAAAGAATAGTACTTAGAAGAGTCTGATCAGATTAAACAAGATGTGCCACTGTGTTGATGTTCTTTTTGCTTTATGACAGCACAAAGTGACACACGATTAATGGCTTATTAGCAAACATATTTTTTGAAAAAAATTCTGAGTTGATGCAGGTTTGGAGGTGGAAAAAACATCGTGTTATGGCCACAGAATATGTTGGAGTTGCTTTGGGTCCTAGTGGTTTTAAAAGCATGAAGAGATTAGTGACTGGAAAGCTCCAGCTATGACTATTGAGTTTGCAAGTTCCCATAAAATTCACACTTACAGCTACAATAATGGTGTATAAAAAGAGTATTGAGCTGGAACAAGACACTAAGGACCTCATAAGAGAAGAAAAGCTAAATGATTGCTCAGTCCAAAGGACCCTCAATTGAGTAGTCATTGTCTGCCAAAAAAAGCATTAATGGTGGGGTATAAGTATTCTGGAGATATGCTGACGTTCACTTTTTCATCAAGATGCTGGTACAATAAGTCTTTTAGAAATCGATTGCCTCTTAAAAAATTATCATCAGATGGAGTTGCACAGTTGGACACATTTCAAACTGCAACAAAACAATTCTTACTTGATGTATATGTGCTATTTCATCTCAAACCCTTGTTTCATTAAATTAAAGAGCATGGCTGACCGGCTAGGCACAGTGGAGAAATTGATTAGTTCAGCCTTCAGATCTTCCTTATATTCAAAGACTTTCATTAAGCAAGTGTGTTTCAGAGTGAATTCTGCTTTTGTAGCTCTGTGTTCTTTGATTTTTAATTCATCATAGATTTCATAGTGTTAAGTTATCATGTGTGTACATTAGATTTGTCCTCAAATCTGTGGAGAGAGCTAAGTTCAAGGGCTTTCATTAGTAATAAAATTGGGCTCTTTAAGAAGTGCTGGCTTTACTTTGATTTACAAAGTTGGTAGTTTATGTTGGGGTTGTGCCTTTGTTTTTGTGTGTTTCCATAGCTAGTGCCATATTGAGGCATTTGAACTTGTTGATAGTAAGTAAGATGTAAGATTTATGGCTCGCTGTGGTCTTTATGTCTGTTTAAGTTAATTATGTAAATAAACTTGGCCTAGGGGTTCTTATCTGTTTCTTTTAAATTAAAGCATAAGGCACTTTTTTTTTTCTTTTCTAACAACTATTCTGAAAGAGTAAGAGGAGACTGAGCTTTTGCTTTAAACCCATAAATTTTTACAAGGGAACACCACCTCATATTGCCTCAGTGTGATGTTATATAGGCTGCTGCTAGTTTTTTGAGGAAAGCAAAAAAGAGGTGTGTAATTCTTATGGGTTCCTGTAAAGTACATGGTGGGGGTAATCAAGGCAGGGTAAAGAGGCCAGGAGAGTTAGAAGCCCTAAGATATGAACCTATTTTATTAAGAGTTTTTCTACTGTGTTGTGTTGAACATTCGTAGGTAAATACTGTCCACCCATATTTATGCATTAATATCCAGTGCTGTGCATGATGAGCCAGTAATTTGAAAAATGTGAAAGACTGAGAGATACCACATTCTTCATAGTAGAGTATTAAGCCCCTGAAAGTTAGTTTATATTGTAAATGCTGACAGGACCCTTAACTGAAGTGCTGTGCATAGTCATGCTGTAATTCATTTTAAAGTGTTCTTACATTTGAAAAACATCCTTCTGAATGTCACACATTAATAATAAGTTCTGAGGAAGCATTTGGTACTGCTAGTAATCATAATTCTTATTAAAACCGGTGACGTCTGGCCCCCAGGGTGTAGCCATGCTCAAATTGATGCTTTTTGCTGCCTGATCACCAGCAAGGCCTAAGTGCTCATTATATTGTAGAGAGGGCCTTTGGAGCTCTCATTAGATTTGACAGGAGTTCTCTCTAGGGGGAAACTGGGCATTAGCGAGACTCCTGACAGGCTGAAATTATTCCTGCTTTATGGCTTATAACCAAATGCTAGCTAGGCCTCATCAGGGGACACAAAAAATTGTCATTTCTGACAACATCTTTGTTACTGAAAAAAATGCAGTGATGGGGAAACTCTCCATGCAGAGAGCTTTAATGCAGCTAAGATATGTCTCCAGTGTGACGACTGCCTTCCCTTCCCACCTTTCAATGATTTTTCAGGAGGAATGATTTTTACAGAGTTCAGTGACAAATCTCACCACTGACTTTTCTGTTGGGAAGTTTTAAAGTAGAAGTATGTTCAAATCAAGAGTGGTATATTTGTGGTTTCCTTACTTAGCACGGTGCCTTCAGACCATGTTTTGTGTCATATCAACACTTCCTTGTAAAGCTTTCCCTTTACTTTCTATGGTCAATGTTGGCTGGATAAAGGAAAAGGAAGCTTACTGTAGCATTGAGACAACTTTCCCTTAGGGCATTTTACTAGATCCCTGTCCCATCTTTTTCTAGGTGGGCAACAAATCTAGCTATTTCTGAGTAATAGAGAGGTGGAGCCAGGTGTGGTGGCACATGCCTTTAATCTCAGCATTCAGGAGAGGTAGGATCACTATGAGTTTGAGGCCAGACTGGGGTTACAGAGTGACTCTCAGGTCCTCCTGGGCTAGAATGAGACAGTAGCCCAAGAATAAAACAAACCTATAAAGAGTAGATAGAATGAATGAGTACATGGATTTCTCCATGTTTGTGTCATATTTAAAGTTAAGTTACAGGTCTAGCTCTGGAAGGAAGGATGATATAATTTTGATGATGTAGATGTTATAGTTTTGGCTTAGTAAGGAGAAGCAGCTTAATATTTCAGAGTACCACATGATATTTCAAGGAAGTACAGTATCTACAATGACATAATTTGGGAGTGAAACAGTTTTCACAATTTGAATGGGTGTTTTAAATCTTTCTTAGAAAACAAATTTTTTTTTAGTAAACTTGTATGTGTGTTTATGGATCTGTGTTTAAACTATTTAGGCAGAGCTGGTAGAGAATCTTCTTTCTGAGTATTAAGTACTTATATCAGATATTTACTGTTTTCCTATAAGTTTTACCTTTTTCTTCTTTTTTTTTTTTTTTTTTTTTTTTTTTTGAGACAGAGTCTCATGTGGCTGAGGTTGTCTTCAAACTCACACATGGCAGACACATGATGTAGTGCTGAGATACATTACCTCCCTTAGGACCTGAGATCCCTCCCCCAAGTCAGAATATCAGACCCAGAAATGACTAGCTGGAGTGTAGTCTCTTTAGAGTTAAGCTCTACCAGGTGTTAATCACCTTGTAGTATGAAGAGGGTATCTGTCATCAAGATTGGAGTGGTCCCCAGCTTCATTTTCATCAGCCAAGCTTATCCTTGGCAAGCATAATTTCAGAGATAAAGCTGGTGTATTTAAAGCCTAGTTTCTGAGGTACAAGATTAGCTTTTTTTTTTTTCTTTTCCTTTTTAAATCAACAAGCAGGGCTGATTTCTCTGTGTAACACTTACTTTCCCATCCCTCATTAGTTGGTTGGTGGCCAGTTTCTGTTGGTGGCCAGCTCTGAGGTAAGGAGAGTGGGTAGCTTGAAATTGAAGGAGCCATCAGAAAATATTGCAGTCACCATGGGTGTCTGTGTCTGTGCACATATGTATTTCTAGAGATCAAACGTATGGCCACAAACATGCCAGGATAGTGTGTGCATGTTTTGAGATAGGGTTTCTCTGTGGATCCTAGGCTGGCTTCAAACTAAATCTTCCTACTCTGTCTCCCAAGGGCTAGGATTGCAGGCATGCCGCACCATGCCCAGTGCATGATGGATAATATTGTAAAAATTAAATATTGCCCATATCCACCTAGCACAGATCATCAGAGTTTTCTGTAAGTTTAGATTCCTTCAGGATAGGTTGTATCAGGTGGGGCAGGAGGCAGAGTTGGCCTCTGCAACTCAGAATGCCACTCTCACCTCCCTCTTTAATGCCCTGCCTGGAGTCATTGGTCTGTAGATTTTGCTTTGGTTCCTTGTAGTTTATTGAGGCCACTTTATTAGGCATGCTATGAACCAGTTCTCAGTGTTTTTTTGTTTTTGTTGTTTTTGTTTTTTGTCTTAAAATGAGGGGTGAGAATAGATTAAAGCAACATCTTGTATGTGCAAATTGAGTGGAGTCCCTCTCTAGAGGATGTAAGATGATGTCCCAAATAGTGTTTATTAAGAATACTGTGTGGGAATTTGGAGATGACTCAGTGGATAAACCTCAAGCCAGTTTGATCTCCAGATCCCTAATAGAGGCCAGGACACTGACTGGGCAAGGCAAGGTGGAGACAGGAGGATTTCTCAGAAGCTAGAACACAATAAAGAACACTGGCAAGAAAGGGAGTGCTTCCCCACCCACATGTGCTATCAAGTGTGTACACACACACACACACACACACACACGGATCTATAGATATACTGCAATATGCTGTTTCACAATTTTTTGGTCCACAAAACAGATTAACAGAGAAAAGGTGTGATATAGATCAATTTTGGTATAAGGGAGAAATAGAAGAAAAGAACAAATCCTGAAAATTCTAGTAGTGGAATTTTTTCATCTGTCAAATAGAAATTTTCATGTGCTAAATAAATCACCCATTGACACATACACAGGATGTTGCTGAACGTTTTGGAAAGCTCTTCCAAGGGCACCACTAGATACCCATTATCAGTTAGATGTGGTAGAAATCGCCTTTGGGAATGTGGGCTAATTTGAACTTCTATGTCCAGGTCATGCTATTTTGTGTACTGTTTGACTGACTTTATTGTTAGCACCATATGATCCAGCCAGATTCCTTAGTCTCTGGTACTCTATGAGACTGTTCAGGAAGAAGTTTGACCACAAATCATCGGAGTTGTTTGCTTACCTATTAGCAATCTGTATAATGTACTGCTATTCATATATCATATCCATTCTAATAGATGCACATTTTAAGGAAGAGGTTATAGGAAGTGCTCATATATCAGTACATTCCCTTAGCTTGTACAGGGTATATCCACTAGCTGTGTCAAATATCAATAGCCTGTGTCTCAGAGTTTTCAGCACACTTAAAACTCTGGCCCTGGGAAGGGAAGGGGAGGGGAGGGGGGGAGGAGGAGGGAGGGGAGGGGGGGAGGGGGGGAGGGGAGGGGAAAAAAGGGAAGAGAAGGGAGTACCTTTCAGTATGAATGCAGGATGTCTTCAGAGCTTGGGGCTTTGTGCCTCTCTAATTCTTCCACTTTGCCTGACACTCTGTGTCTGTCTCTGAGTACTTTCCTGTTCATTCTTCCTTGGTACATTGCCTTTTTTTTTCTTTTTTCCATCCTGCAGTCCTTTTAATCCAGTGGAATGAGTCTCTCCATGTTAAAAATGTGTATTGTGTATTCCATTTTCTTTACAGAAAGGCTTTTTTGTCAAACATCACATGGCTTTCCTCAGCCTCCTTCAAGAACCAGTTTAAATACACCACCAGTGTATTTCAGGGCCTTTTGTGAGTGTGCCAACAGTGGGCCCCACTACTTACTTGGTTGTTCTCTCATGTATCTGTAAACTTGGTTCTTAAAATATTTTTATTTGTTTAAAAAGCGAGAGAACTCCAGACACATGTGCTACTCTTTACATCTGGCTTTTTAAAGTGGTTACTGGGGAATTAAACCTAGGCCTAGGGGCTTTGCAAACAAGCTCCTCTAACTGATGAATGATGTCCCCAGCCATTGGTATTGGGGGAGGGGATGGTGGTTGTTGCTGTTAGTTTTTGGGAGACAAGGTCTCAGTAGCTAAGTTGAAGTCTACTGGAAGCTTGAGTGTGAAATATTTGTCTTGCCAATGAGTTATACAGCATAAGCATTTATGGATGGTTAATTCATTCCTGTGTACAGTGGTGGTTGTAACTATTTTGGGTCCTGAATGTTTGAAAAGTTTGTGAAAGCTGTTTTGCTGAAAATAACCAAAACAGTTGTACGCATTTTTACATCCAAATAGATAGCTCTGCCCAACAGTTTTACTTGGTTGTGTCTCAAGATACTTGAGCAAAGTCCATGGAAGCCATATTAAAAACAAACAAAAATCAAGAATACCAATAAAGGCCCTTATAATTAAAATGAAATCAGTTTAATTCCAACAATCTTACCTAATGACTTCGTTTTTTCTTTTGGCAAATGATTTACAGTCAGTGTCTATTGAGGCTTCTGGAATACACAACCACCTGATGTGGTCCACTAGGAATTTTTTTGGTGGTGAGCGGGGATAGATTCTTGCTGTGTAGCCCAGCTGGCCTTGAACTTGTAGTTGTGCTCATGCTGGGGCTGAGATTCCCAGCTCCAAGCATGGGCTACCACAACTAGGCTTACTGTTGTTATAGGGTCTTCTGTAGCCCAGTCTTGCCTTGAACTTATTATGTAGCTGAGGATGATTTTGAATTTCTGATCATACCTCCACCTCTCAAGTGCTGTGATTACAGACAGGCACCACTATGCACTGAGGCTTTTTAATGAGGAGTTTAATTACAATAATATATTTGAATTGGAGCTTAAGTTAAAAAACAGATCAATATTAACATGTTGCTGAGGCCAGAGTTTCAGTGCAAATTGAGAGTGTGAATATATTTCTGTCCCTGTAACCATAGCTTATTGCATAGGGTGACCAAACTTCCAGTAGAGTTGTGAATAAAATGTACTACATGCCTTGGTCAAGGCATTGATCTTGATTTAGTTGACAGTTTTCTTTCTTGTCCCTTTCCCCTTGTCCTTTCTATGGGGCTCAGGTGAGCCTTGAACTTCTAAGGAGCTAAGGGTGACCTTTGTTCAGTTCCACCTTCTCAAGTGCTGGGATTATAGGTGTGCATCGCTACCTTAGGTTTGCAGTGTTGGTGATCAAGCCAAGGGTTTCATGCATACTGGACAGGTACTGTCCCACTCAGCTACATCCCTAGCCTATCAGATTTTGTAATAGTGATTACAGCCATATTATTCACTTCATGCTTTTATTATTCCCCTAATCATTTTTATGATAAAACTAAATATGCAAAAGGAAAAATACACAGTGAAGGGCTATTTTATGCCCACATATATTATGTCTGAAGTCTATAAATTATAACATTTTAACATTTTAAAGTAATTGCCTATCAATTTTTTAAAAATTTTGGTGTGATATATGGAGTAGAAGGAGGAGGTGTTGTGTGTGTAGTTTGTGGTCTATGTATATGTGTATGCAGATACATGTGTCCCATGTGCATATGTACCTATGGAGAATGCAAGATGCCCTTCATTCTCTTGCTTTATTTTCTTGAAGGAATCTTACTGAACCTATTCCACCCCTCAGAGGACTGGGGTCACAGGCATGCATGGCCAGTACCTAGCGTTTTACATGGTTTTAGCGATTAAACTCAGGAACTTATGGGGCAAGTGATCTTCCCTACTGAGCCATTTCTCCAACCCTAGTACCCTAGTGGTTTTTGTTTGCTTTTGTTTTATTTTGACACAGTTTCACCTAGCCCAGGCTAGCCTTGAACTTGCTGTGTCTACACCTCTATAGGCTGTGATTACCTGTTTTTGCATATCTGAAAAAAAAATTGAATCTAGTGAGAATGGATAGGCTTAGAAGAGTACCTAGCATTTGTTCTCCAGTTGCTGAAAGTTCAGATTTGATGTTAAGAACAGGTTTTCATATGAATCTTAGGAGTTCTGTCTTAACATCATGTTTTTCAACTAGACTGTGTGTTCAGCATGATTGAATTACAGATTTACAATCCTATGATGTTAAGGTTCAACTGTCACATGGAAGCATGATTTACACTTACACTGAGAAATGTTGGACTTGTGCCTTCCCTTCCCATTCCTTTTTGCCCTTTAATGAAATTTGCATTGTAAGACACCTTGGAGATGTGGCCTGTGTGTCTGTTAAAGGAAATAGCTTTAGTGTTAATAGGAAGGATCCCAGAAAAAGCTTTTACAAAAGGAAGCTGATTGTGAGCTTTGTGTACATTGAAACTGTAAGTAATTTCTATTGTTGGGTGGTAGAGGAGGGTGAAGTGCCAGGAAACAAAACCTCTGAGGTCCCTTGTATATGGAACAGAGTGGAGCAGAGGAGTTTCTCCAAGGCTATGGCCTCCAGGTTGGCTCTTCAGGAGCACACCCTTTGTTCCTTCCTAGTACCCTTTTGATGCCTTGAGCAAACAGCAAGTCAGAGCCACTTACAAGCACAGTGACCAGCTGCTGTATTGACATGCTCAGACACAGAAGAAAACTGCAAGAGGAGGTGAGCCTTTGGGATTTGCAGTAAATATATTACAGAACACAAGTGACTTGTCAATACTGCTTGTTTAGCAGTTTGCAAGGGCAATGGCTGTATGGATTTTTGAATTAGAAGGGAAGGGCTGTTCTTTCTCTGGGCAGGAACATCTAGTTGATGTCTGGGGAGAAAATTGATTCAGAGAAGAAAATGCAGCTGCCTTTATTTGAGTCATTTGAAAGGCTTCTGTGGATTTGTGAGTGAAAATAAAAAGGTCACTTTTGGTTTAGGAAAGATTGTTTTAACCTGAAACTGTATCTATGTCTGGGTTAGAGAAAATAAAGGCCCTAGGCTACAGGATGGAGAAAGGCATCCTGTCCCCATGCAGCCTGCACCTACAAGTGCTTGCTCTATTCTCAGAGTTGTCTCCCTCACTCTCCCCATTCCTTCCCTTCCCTTCCCTTCCCTTCCCTTCCCTTCCCTTCCCTTCCCTTCCCTTCCCTTCCCTTCCCTTCCTTTCCCTCTTCTCTTCTCTTCTCTTCTCTTCTCTTCTCTTCTCTTCTCTTCCCCTCTTCCCTTCCTTCCTTCCCCTTCCCCTCCCCCTTCCCTTCCCCCTTCCCTCCTTCCCTCCCTTCCCTCTCCCTTCCCTTCCCTTCCCTTCTCTTCTCTTCTCTTCTCTCTTCTCTTTCTCTTCTCTTCTCTTCTCTTCTCTTCTCTTCTCTTCTCTTCTCTCTCTTCTCTTCTCTTCTCTTCTCTTGAGTCTCATGTAGGCCATGCTGTCCTTGAACTCCTGCCTCTACCTCCCAATAGTTAGGATTACAGGCTTGTGGGACCATTCTTTGTTACCATCCTAATGTTTTTTAATATTTTAATTTATTTATTCATAAAAACTGGGAGAGACAGACAATGAATGAGAGAATACAAATATGGGTGTTCCAGGGTCTCTTGCATCTGTAAAAAAAAGTCCAGATGCTTGCACAACTTTGCACATCTGGCTTTATGTGAGAATTGAGGAATGGAACTTGGGCCTCCAGGCTTTGTAAACAATTGCTCTTAATTGCTAAGCCATCTCCCCAACCCTCTTACTTATTTATTTTTTAAGAGGAGCCTTGCCATTATAGCTCCAGCTAGTTTCATATTTGGAAATTTTCTTGCCTCAGCTTCCTCCATGCAAGGATTATGGGCATGGGCAACCATGCCCAATTCATATAGCTGTATTTTTCAGCATTTTGGTTTTCACAAGTCATTTTATTATGGTGGAGTGGGCCTTATTAGTGCCTTAGAATGAACAGTCACAGTCCCCAGCTTTGGAGCTCCTGGGAATTATTCATTATTCTTCAGGAGCTCTCTCTCACTCCTCCTTCCTTTCTCTGGATATTATTTACTTCACATAAGATAGTAAACAGAGAAGTAGAGTGTAGTAGTTTGAATATGAACGTATGTCCCCAATAGCCTGAGGTATTTTTGCTAAAGCTTCCAGCTTTAGTGTCCAGCAGCCTGCTGGTGAGTTTGTCACTGGGGACCTTAAGGTATGTTCAGAGCAGTTTGAGCTCTGGCTGTTGGTATTTGCTCACTTGGTGGTGTCTCTCTGCTATTAATATGGAAGTGAGCTAGCTTCTTCCACTATTGATGGTGTTTCCCCTGGATTCTGTAAGCCTGAAATCAAACTCTTTCCTCCCATAAGCTGCTTGTGGTCAGATGTTTATCTAGCAATGTGAAGGTAACTAGTAACTAGGACAGGAGTACATACTACATAGGGTAGTACTACATAGGTGGTTCCTGGTTGAGGGGCCACAGCTGTTACCTCATCTGTTATCCCAGTGTTTCCACTGCCCATTGAAGACTCCACACTGTTGCTGGACTTCACTGGCCTTGCACCAGCTGTACTTCCTTCTGGTATGAACCATGCCCAGCTTCCTTCTCTCTATTTCTCCTGGTATTGTAAATTTTTTTTTTTTTTTTTTGCTTGCTCCTAAGATCATAAGCAATTATCTTTAGGTTCAAAAGAAAAAAATTAAAAAATCAAGAATATAGCTGTGCTAATAGTCTCTACTGAATGGGGAATGTAAAGAATTAAAATGTCTTACTCAGGCCAACCAGGAAAATGTGTCCCTGGCAGGGAGCAACTTGAAATAATATCACTACCAGTGAGGTTGTGTTGAATTTTTTTTCAATTAAAGGGGTGGATGAACAACAAGGATTTTTTTCATTTTATTGAAGTGAGTTTTGGCAGAAGAAATGGTAGCAGAAGTATTTCAGATTCTTTTTAATATAGCACGGAAAACTAACTATTAATTTGAAGAAATTATCATCCTGAAATGAGGGAATTATGGAATTGCTAGGTCACGTGGTGTGGTTAGAGAAAAGAAAATGTTCCAAGCCATGAAGCTTGGTATGTATTGGGGGAGGGGGGCTAGGGGTCTGCATGTCAATGTGGATATGTGGTCTTGTTTTTTCTATGGAATTTGTAAAGTGTTGTGTGAAGCTTCATGTAGAGTGCTGTACAATTACATTTCTCCATATGTTGCCTGGGTTTGAGATTTTATTGACTATCACATTTGTAGCTGATGCTTAGTGCTAGTATTTAAGTAAGCAAAACACAAGAGTCAAGTAGAGCCTTTGAGATTAGGTCACACTGGAAGTTTATTGTCTATTTATTTTGAGGTGGAATCTTGCTCTGCTGCCCAGGCTGGTTTTGAACTCTTGAGTTTTACCATCCTCTGGCTACAGGCATGAGCCACTGTTCCCTACTGACATTATTAGAAGTTGAGGTTTACAGTGCAGAAGAAAACTCTATATGTCTTGTGTTTGAAGATGAAGAGGACAATCAGGCTGAGCCAGTACCTCTACTCAGGAGCTTACTAAGTGTTCAGCAGCCTGCTGACAGTGTGTTGAGAGGCTCCCCACTAGCTTCCCTAGCAGCTCTTTTGTCAGTCCTGTCTGTCTGTAGGGGAAGCATGGTTGTTGACAACTGCATAAGTCTGCCAGTTTGGCCTGGCTTCTAGAGCCTTTTCCATTTTGTAAACACACTGGCTCTCTGACAGGGACTGGGCCATAAGTTTCCTCTAAGCCAGTGTCTACACAGTTCCAGAGGAAAACTGCACTTGGACTACTGAAATGCATCTAGCTTCTATACTTTTTAGCTGGCCAAAACGTTAAAACAGCACTCACTGAAGCAGGGACCTGCTGACTTTTTAAAATCTTGTCAGAAGGCTGTATTTCATAATTGACTACCTTTTATGTTGGGATATTGCTGAAGGAAATGAAGCATGAGCAAGAAGTAGATTTTTACTATGTTTTTTTTGAAGACATAGAGATTTTCAGGTTGGTTATTAAATTTGTATTCATTCCTATTTTTTGACTAATTTATTAGTATGACTTAGTTCCTTTAAGGAGCATTGAACTCAGTGTCTTCTTAAAACCTTGAGGAGGAGGTATTGTTTTAGCTATATTGATTAGAACGTCAAATATCAAAAAATGACTTAAAATGATTTTATTTTTATTTTTATTTTTATTTTTGAGGCAGGGTCTCACTCTAACCTAGGCTGACCTGGAATTCCACTATGTAGTCTCAGGGCCTCATACTCAGAGTGATCCTCCTACCTCTGCCTCTGAAGTGCTAGGATTAAAGGCATTTGCCACCAGGCCTGGCTTGATTTTTTTTTTTATTTTATTCTTTTTGTTCAGCTTCTGGGATTGCTGTTGTCAGTTTCCCTCAGAGTGCTGGTAAGGCATTGTTCAGTTTGTTTGGAGTATCAATTGTTGTCTTGAGTTAAAGCAGTATAAAAAGGAAGGGCCTTTTGAGTAGACTTTGCATTGTGAGAATATTGATATTGACACCATTTGTAATTTGGAGTATAGTTGGAAGACCAGATTCTGCTGTTGGTCCTATACTAGTTAATATGACTATAGAGAGTAGATGAATGTGGCTACTTTTCCAAGTCTATTACTCAGGAGGACTGTAAATTTGATTGGCTGTTACAATTCTAGCAGAATCATTCGATTTGAGAGCAATAGAAAGATAAGATATCCAATTACCCAAATGATTTGCAGGGTTAGCCAACGTTGTCATGGAGACATGAGTTGGAACAAATTAAATTTTAAGCAATAAAATAATCTTAAAGCCCGTCTGGGAACAAGAAAATTTGGCAGTGGTACTTACCTGAATTGAATCTTAGCTTGACACGATGTTGTTTGACATTGATGTACTGTAGGGGCCTAAAATTATATGTGGCAAAACATTATCTTAAAAAAAATAGCTCAGCCAAACCAGTGGAGGAAAATGTTGGTATAAAATCAAAGGCATTAGCATTTATCTATGACTTAAATGATAATTCGGCCCTGGGTTCCCAAGAATGTCCTGCATTTATTGAGATGCTTAAAAGATGGAAGCAGCTCTAATTGGACATTTAAAGAAAAGATTTGTTTAGTAGCAACAAGCAGTGTTTGGAACTGTTCTTTGTGTGTGTTATTAGATCTAGTAAAAAATCCTGTGCAAGTCTTTTAGTGGAGGCGGGTGGAGGTGTAAGTGTTCTCATGTACAACTCAGGAGATTTTGGCACCTGCCCCTGCATTGTAGACAATTCTCTATTAGTTAAAATTTCTACTGTGCAGTTCTGCTTGAAGACTGGAAAATTGTATTTTAATTTTAGCTCATGACCTAAAACCTAAATAAGCATTGGTTTGAGGTTTAAAACTTATTAACCCTTATTCATATATTGTTTAACTGGCTCCTGGTTTGTGCCTTGGATTTGAAAACAGCCCAGTGCTCAGAAGAAAGGAGGGAGGGCTTTTTCTCCATATGTCTATTAGATAGATGGAGATGAAAATTGGTCTGAGGTCAACCCATTTGCAGCATTCTCACAGCCTTCGATTTTCCTCTCATCCTCACCACAGATCATCTCAAATGATTCAGTAATGACCGAAAGTGCAACACTGACCTTTATTCCCTGGTGAATTACTGTGTTTCACAGTCCAAATGGCAGGAAGTCTATTCTGTTCTTCCAGGAGGAGTGCAGCATTATTGAGCCATCTCGGCCCTGTGGGAACCATACAAGTGCAGACCAGTGTAATAGAATATGTGGTTTAAATTTGGTTTCTGGTGCCTTGGGAAATGAGAATTGACATGTCCTGGAACCCACACAATTAGTGGAGGAATATCGAGGATGTTTTCTAAAAACACATAAGTGCATAAATTGATTTGTCCACTTGTAAAATAATTTGTGGTAACTTCTGGTGGGACTTGGTTTATAAATTGTTCTCACTTCCATAACCCTTGGTTGTTTTCCCCTTAATACTTAATACTTCTCTAGTGTGTCTCAAGAAAAGATTGTAAGCCATGTATTCTAATAACTATAAATTGACATGACTAGGCATTTTCAGACTTGTGAAATTTCTTCAGCACACTTTTAATTATGTATATTTTGGTCAATCTATGTAACCAAGATTCATGTCTCTTTCATGCAACATATTTTTTTTTCTTCTGAAAGTAGGCAGGTTGGTATCTTGGAAGAATGGTAATTTTCCATTGGCTTGAATTTCTCTAGTTGTATTTTGTTCCATTTTTTAAAGGAAGTCATTTAATTATTATCTAAAGTGTTATTCTTGTTTGCCCATTACATGCATAGCTGAGTCAATATCCACAGAGTCTATACACTATGAATCTGTCATTTAATGTATAAGTGACTTTTTCATTGCTGAGACGAAATACCTGACTCGACACAGCTTATGGAATTAAACAGGTATAATTCAGCTTACATTATCAGAGGGTAGAGAGTCATGGTGGTGAAAGTATGGCAGGAGTAGAAGGGCAGTGCTAGTAGGGAGGAAGTAGAGAGAGCACTTCACAGTCCAGCAGAGTTGGGCAATCACACCTCATGGCCTGCCTCCAGTGATAAGAGTTCCTCAAGCCAGGCTTCTCCTCCTAAAGGTTCCATAACCTTAAAGGGCACCACAAGCTGGGGATTATGTATTCAAACATAAGAGCCTGTAGGGATCATTTTACATTCAAACCACCACATTTAGTATCGTTTTACAAACTCTCTTCCAAGTAGTAAAGCTTCCCCAGAAGTTAAGCTTTGAAAATTTTAGGTAGCTTCTCAAGTTTGCTCTAAACTGTGTTTGAGAAAATATTTTCTTGACTGTTAGCTATCTGTAGTGGCTCCTAAACTTTACCCCTCCCCCATCCCAACCCCCACTTCTCTCCTTGAGCTTTCCTTAGGCAGATTGGGCACCAATTTTGAAATAGCTCACCTCCCCTTACAGGTTCTTTTTCTGGCTGTGTTTCCTGCTTGTTGGCATGTGATGCTGTTTGAAAGGAGATTTCCACATTTCCATCTAGGAAAGCCAGGAGCTGCCTTCCTTCCTGAGGAACCATCTTTGGTTTACTGCTCAGTCCAGCCCAACCCAGCTGATGGAGTGGGAAGGCAGCTCAGATTCTGTGATGTCTCTCCCCACTCTCTAGCTTACACACACTTGTACACATCACATTTGGCAGTCATTTTGTACTTGTGCCATGGTTTCCATTGCCTTGTTCCTGTCCAGTAGCTGGAGTGACAGCTTTCCTTGTGAAGGCATTTGAGAAGTGGAGTGGCAGCCACCCTGTGTGTAGGGGTCATTCAGCTGTAGCACATTTGACCATGGTTGCCTCGTGCATCCAGATACCATTATGGCAGGAAAACATTCACGTGCAACTGCTTCTCCAGTGACCATCCAGCAAGATGTGGGGTACGTGGAGGGAGCAGTGATGGTACACACTGAAGCTAATAATAAACTAGCCTTCATAGTTGTCCTGATAGATCATGCAGAAATTGTGATCACAGATAACTGGAGAACAGAGTCAACCATAGACAACTTACACAGGCCTTAATAGTAGCTCTAGTTAAAAGGAAATGCTTTAGGTTTCAACCCTTAGTCTACTTTTAATCCACACCTTCCTATTCCTTAGTAGGCTTTGTTTTTATGTGTTTTAATTTTGAACTTCCAGGTGTTTTGCTATTTTTTTTTTTGTTGTTGTTGTTTGTTTTTCAAGGTAGGGTCTCACTGTAGCCCAGGCTGACATGGAATTCATTATGTAGTCTCATGCTGGCCTAGAACTCACTGTGATCCTCCTACCTCTGCTTCCCAGGTGCTGGGATTAAAGGCACATGCCACCACACCCGGCCCAAGTTGTAGTTTATGAAATTGACCTTTCCTCCCACTAGCCCTTCTATTGTACTAATGAGTAGGATCTGTTAGGAAAGTGAAGGTGTGGAGTTGTTACAGGGTGTGGATGGGGACTAGCTCACTTTCCAGAGCTGAACTGTAGGAGATGACTTCATAGCCCTGTTTAGTGATTTTTCAGTGCAGTTTGTCTTGATAGCCTTTTGTGGAGCCACAGAGGCATTTTCCTTTAAGGCTACCAAAAGCTTTAATCCTTTTTTTTTCTATCCTGGGACAAGTCAATATAATTTTCTGTGAACAGGCCCTGTCTGAACTCTATAACATTTATTTTTGAATAATGGAAATGTGTTTGTTAAGAACTGGAACAACTGTGATGCTTTTGTCAAAGATGCATCTTTACCAAAATGACAAATTAAAACCCAAATGCTCTGCTTGGCAACAGTTGGGTCAAAACATTTAAGTCATTAATCAGAAGGAACTGAATGGGGGAGGGGTTTGCAAAAATACACAGCATTGCAGACTCAACTTCAGTTTGCAAAATGCAGCCGAATTCTTTGGGGGGAAAATGAGGGCAGCCCTCAAGTGAGGCCTGACAAGCTTGTCATTTGCAAATAAATCAAAAGACCATCATTGCAGGAAGGAGAACCAATGAATAGAGTTGCTTTGTCATTCGTTGATGGGCCCCACACTCAAGCCTGCTATTAAAAATGAATGTATTCAAGAGGCTCTGCATTAAGAACATAAACAATTAAGAGCACTTGAGCTGCTCTGCTGAGCGCTGCTGCTAAGACAGGAGAGCTTTCTCCAGAGATGGGAGATGCCGGCCCTGCAGTCTGCTTCTAGAGCTGGAGAATGGGAGCAATTAGTGTTGATATCTCAGCTCTGCTGGCAGCCTTCAGCACCATGCCTCCCCCACCTCCTTTCTTTCCCCTTTTCTATTAACCCTTCCTTGTTTTTGGAGAAGCTATGAGTGTAAAGATGAACAGTGAGGTTAGAATGCTGTAGGAACTGCCAAATGAGGGGGAGAAGGAACATAAAGTTATCACCTGTCAGTAACTGGTGACATGTTCTGTTTGGTAAAGCCACAAAAGGTTTCTAGCAGCTAATTCACTTTGTTTTGTTTTAATCATAGACTTTAAAGAAGGGACAAGTTTACATTGCCATTAATGGAGTAATTTAGTGCTTGAGGTTGTCCACAGGAGGCAAATGTGATCCCATGATCCCTAACTCTTGTTTTGTATTTACATGGAGCAGGCCACCCTGGTGTTGTAGCAAGGCTTTGGAAAGAGGCAGTCCTGACCTGTCCACTAGGTTGTTCTGACTTTAAGCTATTTTAACCTTATTTTAACCCTTCAGTTCATTCTCACAGGGGACTTGGTGTGAAGATTAGAGAGAGATCTGAGAGCCAGACAGCTAAAGCTATATTGTTGTATGTGGTAATAATGATAGTGGCACTCAAACTATGATTCCCTAGTGTTAACAGCTGCAGTTATCGGCTGGGAACTCATTAGAAAGAAATGCAGGTTCTCAGGCCCATATCTCCTCAGTTAGGAGCTCTAAGGGGCTGGGGAGCTACTCTGGTGAACCTGGTTTGTTCACTGAGTTTAGAAGCTTGATAGCTGGGTTAGATTCCCCATTACCTACATAAAGCCTGATGCACAAAGTGGCTCATGAATATGGAGTTTGTTTACAGACAATGCCCTTATATGTCCATTCTCTCTTTCTCTCTTCCTCCTCCCTCTCCTTGCAAAGAAATAAATACTTACATAATAAAGGGCTGGAGAGATGGCTCAGTGGTTAAGATGCTTGCCTGCAAAGCCTGACAACTTGAGTTTAATTCCCCAGTACCCACATAAAAGCAGATGCACAAAGTAAGTGGTGCATGCATCTGGAGTTTGTTTGTAGCCGCTAAAGGCCCTAGTGCACCTATTCTCTCTGCCTGTTTCCCTTCTATCTCTTTCTGCTTGCAAATAATTTTTTTTTTTTTTAAATAGAGGGCTGGAGAGATGGCTTAGCAGTTAAGGTACTTGCCTGCAAAGCCTAAGGTCCAAAGTCTGACTCTCCAGTTCCCACGTAAGCAGTCGCACAAGGTGATGCAAGTGCTCAAGGTTGCACATGTACACTAGGTGGTACACATGTTTGGAGTTCGATTGCAGTGGCTGGAGGCCTTGGTACACCAATTCTGTCTTTCTCACTCTCTCTCACACACACATAAAAAAAAAATAGAGCCATTGATTAACCTCATTATAACTTCAATTTAAAGATGCTCACAGGCTAGGACTGTTGCATACTGGTATAGCATGTATTAACATGTGCCAGGCTCCAGTTTCCATCCCCAGCACTGGAAACAACATAAAAGAACCATTCTGTATTCTTTTAATTTAGATTTTTCCAAAATGTGATTAGTGATTTTATCATCATAATTGTACATGAAGCAGAGATCGACTCAGTGCATTAGAATTTTAGATAACTTTACCTTTTCATGAGCTTATTGGTGAAGTGAGTTGTTACATGCAATATGGAGCCACAGAGTGGTTGATGTTTTGAAAGCTACCCTCTACCAAAGGAGCCTTTCATCTCATGAAGAAGCAAGAAACATGGAGTGATCATTTGCAGTGTTCTGCACATACCAGTTTGGTACAAACACAGCTTTTATACATAAAGCCTGAATTTACTTGAGGTGTATTGGAGTAATCTTCAGTAACTCAAAATGTTTTAGTGGATTGTGCTCCACAGGTGGGTAAGAATAGTAGATGTTAGTGTTGATGCATAATTCTATTTGCTGGTGAGGAGTACTGGCTGTGGCTTGTGTTCTTGGGTTGAAATTGCTTATAAATTCATGTTCTGCCATGTGGCACCTTTCTGCATCAAGAATATACAGTGATCATGTCTTTATTGGCAGTGGGGACCACCTCTGTGGTGGTGTTGTAAACTGAGGGATGACATGGCCTTGGCCTTGTGCTGTTGTAGTCCTGTTTGGAATGTATGGCTGCCCAATTGTATTGCTGTATAAACAAGCTCAGTTATTCTGTTCTGTATATTTGACTTCTAATCTCATTTTATGATCTTTAGCAAATCATTTCCTTAAGTGTTGCTTTCTCCATATGTAATATGAGCATTGTAGGAGTCAGATATGCAAAGTTTCAGGGATTGTCAGCATTGTTGCCTCTGGGTTGTAGGCTAAAAGTGCCTATATCCCTTTTTCCATTTAATAATAAATTTCAGCAATAAATTAAAGGCAGCATTCACAAGGTCATTGAGTTGAGGGAGTCACAAATATCCCTGCCACCCTATCACAATCATTGTTTATCAGTTTACAGTACTTGTCCTCTGCATGCATTTAAAACATATGTGTGTGCTACCACAAAGTTTTTGTCTCCTCTCCATCTTGTAAATATGTTAACCATTTTAGCATTATTATCCTAACTATGACTTTTATGATTATTTGACGTTTCTTCTGTAGGTTGAAAAAATGTATTTAACTATTCTCCTAGTATTACACAACTGATCTATCAGGAGGCAGTTGTCAAACTTCTCAAAAACTCCTTGGGTGGTTGTGACATGCGGGACTACTATTCTGTTTTTACCAGGCCTTTCCCCTCTTTTTGAAACTACTATGTTGAGTGAACAGAACTTCATGCTTGGGATGCTTTTCAGTTTATCCTTTGGATAAATTCTTCATTGTGGGAATCTTTACCCAAGGTTTCATACTCTTGAAACACTTTGTCCAGCTGCTTTCTAGGACTGTGATTCTACTGGGGCTGGGCTGTGACTCAGTTGTAGAGTGCTTGCCTAGCTGAGGTACAGTGAGGCCCTAGGGTCAATCTTCAGTACTGGCAAAAATAAAAATAAAAAAGACTACTGTACTAAGTTACTGTCCTCAGTTCCTTATGATCAGTTCCCAATTGCCTGAGGACTCACTGAGTTTTATTAATTTATAACCATATTACCTGGTTCCACTCACTCACCATATTTAAAACAGAATTGTAGTTTGTATGGTTGCAGGTGAAGTTCACATTTTTTTCTGCGTGTCATATTTGTTCACTTGGAAACGTGAATTTATGGGTTCCTTGCCAATACACCAGTATGCCAACACACCAATAAATTTATAGTAACCCAGATTCTTGTCTTATGATTAAAGAATTAATAGACCAGAGGGTCAGATTTAGAGAGACTTTATTAGATTAAGAGAAGAGAAGAACATACAGAGAGCTCCTGCCATGTGGAGGGCAGGAGGGGGTAGATCAATGTAGGAGTAAGGGTGGCGGTCTCCCCTCATCTCAGCTGGGAAGCTTACCACAATTTGGAAGTTCAGCAGCAAGCCAAGAGAGCTTGTCTCCTCCCCCGTGCGCATCTGTATATAACTTTGTTGTGGTGGGGTTTACCTTCAAGCTCAGGTGAACCTGAGAGAATGCTGATTGGTCTGGGCTAGAGGCTGGCTCAGGAAGTGGCTAGCTATGACCTGGAGTGTTCTGGGAACTGGACTTGACCAACCACAATGTGAGGATTAGATTTAAATTCTGTGAAAGGGAACCTCCCTCCCAAGAGGGGCTCAGGTTGTTTATAGAAAAACAGATCTAGAGAACTCCTTTAGACAAGAGATTAGAAGTCAGATCATCCTTTGTATCTCTAGCAAAGTGGAGATTGCAAGGGCAGACTTAAAGACATTCCTGCCTTTACTTTCAGGGGCCCAGCCACCCTAACTGCCCCAATTTTATAGTCTTAATCAGTAAGGATTTAGAGGTTATCCACTTAATTCTTGTATGCTTTGTTTTCATGTTTTTGCCTGTTTCTTACCAGTCACCATTGCATTGTATTTCTCTAGATTTTCAGCTTGGTTTAAGGAAACTGAAAGATTGCTTTACCAGTCTTAGTGTAAGCACCATTTTCTAGGATTCATCAATTTGTGATTTAATCCTGGTGAAGTTTCCCCTTCCTCAGCTGACTTTGGGCAGGATGCCATAGAACTGCTTTAAGACCTATGGACAATTATTCCTCTGTAGTCTTCACCCTGTTCTTAATATTAAACAACACTCACTGTGCAGTGGGGAAATGTGTGGGCACTGAGGAGTGGATTCTTTAGTCTTGTAATTGGACAAAGTGTAAGGCATATGAATAGATGACAAACCAGAATCCAAAAACTAGTAAGTTCAGATGCCCTGTGAGATAGACCAGTTCATGGTTAGTATTTAGATGTAGTTGGCTGTGGTTTAGCTTATTTAAAATAGGTATGTATGTGAATCTTGTTTTGATGGGGTTTTTTTAATATATAATTATTTATTTATTTATTAGAGCGAGAGGGAGAGAGAAAGAGGCAGATACATAGAGAAAGAATGGGCACATCAGGGCCTCTAGCCACTGCAAATGAATTTCAGATGCATTCGACACCTGGGACCTTAGGCTTCAAAGGCAAGTGTCTTAACCACTAAGCTATCTCTCCATCCCCTGTTTTGGTGGGTTTTTTGGTAACCCTGGTGATTAAACCTTGTACATACTAAACATGCACTCTACTACTCACCTCCATCCTTAAACCCTAGGTACATGCATTTTCTTGTTATTGTTTTGAGACAAAGTCTTGCTGTATCAGCTTCTTTAATTGCTGGGTTTATAGGCATGTGCCATGATACCCAGCTAATATCCGTAACTGTTACACCCATTAACATAACTTTCTTGTGAACATCATCAGTGTACCACTTTGTAGTGATAATTTATCTGGTGGCATCTTGGCCATTGAGTTTAAGGGTACAGGGAGAATCATCTTTGTACTTCAGTCAAGCTTGACTTTGAAGAAATATTGGACATGGACTAGTAATCAGTTTTAGAGGTGGAGATTTGGTGACGACATGTCAGAACATTTAATGGGAGTTTGTCTTTGTGTACCCATCATGTTGTGTAGAGATGGCTTATTGGAGGATGATGTTAAAAACCTATAAGGATACTTTACAAGGCATGTGACTTTTCAGCATGGAAGTTAGTTTATCAAATGACAATGAATGCTATGGAGGATCTGTATGAGCCCAGAGAAGAGTGTATTTATTGGTGTTATGGGCAAAGGCAGCTTCTAATGGGATTTGAGGGAGGTTATGAATGATTGGGAAGTACTCTCGAGTTTGTATAGCACTTGGGAATTGAACACTTGTAGCTTTTATGTTAGCTCATTTGACTTAGATGAAACTGATAGGTTAGTGATGTTCCTGTTATTCAGACAGGAGATCTATGACCTTGCAGTTGAAATGACTTAACTCGGAGATATATGATTCTAGTTTGCTGAGACCAAAGCTTAAATTTTTGGACTCTGAAGCCAACTCTCTCAATGACAAATCAGTAAGAGGAGCTGACATGGACAAGGAGCATAAAAGATTATTCTTGATAAGTAATTTGTACTCCTACCTCCTGCTGCCTTGATTGGGTGCAGGATGTCCAGGAAGTAGGTTTTGTGTTTGGGCCTTGACTCAGCTGCTTCCTACAGATCTGATTTAGAAATAACTCTGGATGCTGATTTATTGTTGTTGCCTTACAGAGTCAAAGGAACAGGTCTAGGGGCAAGTTAGTGAGCAACAGTGGTTTAGCAGTCACCAATATTTTCTGCTTTGAGCAGGACAATTATTTGTAGGTGGAAATGCAGCTAGCCCACAGGGTTTTCATGGAGATTGTCCAGTTTTCAGGAGAGTTAGAAGGCAATATGAAAAGATTCTCTAACTCTTATTATTAACTTAAAACAGAGTATAATATCTAGGTACCCGCCTTCACACATGAACATGTGTGCACACACCAAAAAAAAAAGGAACAACTACAAAAAACCAGCAAAAAATGAAGATAGGAAAAATACAGTGGCCCAATAAACGTGAAAGCATGTTGATCTTCTAGAAGAATATAAGTAATGCAAATAAAAATGAGGTTAGTTTTTAATCTTTTAGATGGATAAAGATTTTAAAAGGTCAGCAAAATCCAATATTGACATTTGGTAGAGAGCAAGCCACCTTCAAGGTAAGCCAACAATGTGGATTGTTACAGCTGTTATTTTATTTATTTATTTATTTTAATGTAAGGTAGGGTCTCACTGTAGCCCAGGCTGACCTGGAACTCACTGAGGTTCCAGGCTGGCCTCAAACTCACAATAATCCTAGGAGGTAGACCTCTGCCTCCCAAGTGCTAAGATTAAAGACATACATCACCATGTCTGGCTCTCTTACAGCTTTCCTGATGGGGAGTTTGGCAGCATGCTTGACAATATAAAATATACACACACTTTGACCTCTAAGCTCACATTTAGAGGTTCCTTTAGCGTTATTTGACACAGAACTTGTGATTGTGGAAAACTGGAAGAACCATAACTAGCACTGGTGTTTGAATGTTGGTATGATGCTTACATAGTGGAATGTGTTTATTTCAGTCTGTGTTTATTGACTGGGAAATATCTCTGACACATTACTGAGTGGAAAAACATGATAGAAAGGGGATGTATCTAATGGGACCCCTTGGTATTAAAAGATGTCCTCCTGCTTTGGGATTCTATATGCCAAGCTAGAGCCTAGAATGGTGGCGTCCCAGGATCATGTAACGTGATGTGTGATTATCTCTGGAGGATGCATTTAGGGTTTTTTAAACTCCTCGTGTTTCTCTATCCATGCACATCTGGCATGCAGTGTGTGTTCCATGTGAGCATATATTACTTTTGGATTTCATTTTCATTGTTTGCTATAGTGGGGATCAAACCCAAGGCCTTAGGCATACTAGGCAAGTAAGTGCTCTACTTCTGAGGTACATCTCCAGCCAAGCATATGTATTTTATCATTGAAAAATCCTAAGTACATCTTTTAAAAATACACACACACACACACACACACACACACACACACACAATTATTTTTTATTAGAGAGAGAGAGAGAGAGAGAGAGAATGGGTGCCCCAAGGCTTTTAGCCTTTGCAAATGGATTCCAGATGTATGCACCACCTTTTGCATCTGGCTTACATGGCTTCTAGGGAATCAAACCTGGGTCCTTTGGCTTCACAGGCAGATGCCTTAACCACTAATCCATCTCTCTAGCTTAAGTGTATTTTGAAGAAAGAAAAGTACAGAATGCTGTTGGAATGTTTATAACGTGAGGAGTAGGTACTTAGCTAGGAGGCCACAAAGGGTATCTCTACTCCCTTATGTGTACTGACATAAGAGAGAGTATGTGTATAGTGCTTAACCTCGCCACTAGGAAAGCAAAGCCGTTCATGCTTCTTAGGCGAGTCATGACCTTGGGTTATTCGAGTTAATGAGTAGGGTGACCCAGTTTTGTATTTGTACCTGATGTAGCTACACCATCTGTTCATACCATTGAGCGTTTTCTGTTATAATATACTTCCAAATTAGGATTTATGATGACTTTTTAGGTTACCATATGAAGTAATGGGTTATATATTATGGCATTTTCATCCATATATATCATTATATCTTGTTCTTCCTTCCTTCTTTTAAAGTTTTCCCTTCACATTAATGTCATATACATTCCATTACTCATTCTCTTTTTGCCCATTCCTACCCTGGCTGGCACCTAAGACCTTTTCCTCCTCTCTGACCATTCCCTTTTTACTTTCATGATCTACATAGACATTTTCCTGCAAGAGTCATGATTTCATTTTTGTTTATGGCTGTGTAAAATTCTGTTGTGCGTGTGTTCCCATCTTTTCATCCCTTACTGCCTCCCTCCCTCTCTCTTTTCTTTTCCTCTCCCTCTTCCCCTTCCTTCATCTTTCTAGAAATTTATTATCTTTGAGTTCCAGAGAGTACATGTCCAAGATCAGGCTGCCAGCAGGATTGGTTTCTCTGACGCCTCTTCCTTTGGCTGACAGATGGTCATCTCTCCTGTCACGCATGCATCCTTGTTCTTATTCATGGTCCACATTTCCATTTTTTAATCTTTAAACAGGGTTATTGAGTATACTGCAAGAGACAGCAGGCTAGTAAGAATACTGCAAGCCCACACTTTTACTTTTATTTTTACTTTTTTTTTCTTTTTCGAGGTAGTATCTCACTCTGGTCCAGGCTGACCTTGAATTCACTATGTAGTCTCAGGGTGGCCTTGAACTCACAATGATCCTCCTACCTCTGCCTCCAGAGTGCTGGGATTAAAGTTGTGCGCCACCACACCCGGCCATTTCCTCTTAAAGGACTCCAGTCAGATTATACTTGTTTAATTAAAGCCCTATCTTCAAATACTGTCACATTCTGAGGTATTGGAATTTAGGAGTTCCAATCTTAAGTTCCATCTTAAGACTTCTGAAGAAGACACCCCATTTCCCATTACATTATGTAATGTTGTGTTCATAAACTTAGGAAGTACCCTTTGCTTAGTATGGGAGTTTTATCTATTCCACTTTTGACCTGGGCCATTTCATCCTACCTTAGGCAATCTGGTGGTCTCTTGCTCCTAGGAGGCCACCATACTGATGCTGAACTTAGTGCAGACGCCTGATTAGCATAAAGCACTAGATAGCCTGGAACTTGGAGACTCAAGTGATCCTTCTGCCTTAGCCTCTTGAGTAGCTGGGACTTCAGGCATGCACCACCATGCCCAGCAAGGAGTATTCCTTGAGAACTACTCTTCTAGATTTGACTGGCCAGACAGGGAAATGTCTTTTGAGTAGAAGTTTCTCAGTCTTAAAATCTGAATCCTGACAGGTCTTGGTTTTCTGCACTTTCCCAAACCACCTTTCTTCTCTGCTGTAGCTGCTACTCTTAGCAGGTTATTTTCTAATCTGCAGTGGACTTCTGTGCTCACAGCGACTTAGGATGTATCAGATAGAAACCAGCCTGTGTCTGGTGAGATATATAATGTTTTCTTTATCCAGTCATCTGTTGATGATCATTTAGGCTGGTTCCATTCTCAGCCTGTTATGAGTAGTGCACCTGTAAACATCCTTGTGCAAGTGTCTCTCTGGTATGATAATTTCAAGTCCTGGAGATTTTATATATATTTCCAGGAGTGCTATAGCTGGAGCATAGAAAGTTTTATTTTAAGCTTTTTTGAGGTACTCAGCCTCATCTTGACACAGTGGCTCATCATTTTATATTTGTGCCAGCAGTATATAATAGTGGGATGGGGGGATCAGTGGACCCCTTTCTTTTGCTCTCTCTCTCCTGGAATCTTTGAAACTCAAACTTCCTTAACATAATAATGAAAACATTATTTAGAATGAATTTGCTCTAAGTACATAAATGTGCCATGCTATACCATCAATGAAAAAATATTTTATGGGGCTTATGATCTCCAGGCTGAAATAATCAGCCTTAAACCACATTGATTTTTCTGACTCACACTATTCATTATCTTTTATCAAGTGACCAGTAACGTCTGCAGTTTTGCCTTACTTTGCAAGAGGGACTAATAACTACTGTTTATATCAAGTTGAATAATAACATGACCTTGGAAAAGAGGTTTCCATCTTCCAGAGAGTTGAGTACCCAAGTGCTTGCTGTTGGTTTGAAGTTTCACCTTGCTAAACAGATTGTGAGGTGTTCTAAACATTTGTATGACTTTGTCTTTGTAGACTGAAATCGCCAAGAGATTGAATACCATTTGTGCACAAGTCATCCCATTTCTGTCTCAGGAAGTAAGTAAAACTGTTGAGCTATTAAAGTGCAATTATGTTGCTTCTTTGTTTGCAAATTAGCTAGTTTTTAGATGTCAATTTTATCACAAGGAACAAGTGTGAAGAACATCTGTTACAATTGAAGTGTGTAAACCCTCTGTAATTATAACACGTCTGAGGGCACATTGCAGAAGTGGTGACAATAGCACAACCCCATAATAATTTTTTTTCTGTGGAAAACTGCGAAGTTACTGTCAAACATAAAGGCTTTGTTTTCTTTGAGCAATATAAGCGCCATAGCTCCTTATGATTCAGGTGTCCTTTTGTCTTCTGCTGACTTGAAACTGGCACCATCAGGGTTTAACTCTGGAAGTAGACATTTCATCAAGTTGTATTTCAAGTCTGTTAACTATGCATGGATGGAGTGGATGATACAAGTCATAAGGACAAACTAAGTATTTGCACTATGCCAACTCATGAAATCATAAGCACAAGTAACTACTTTATTTAAGTTTACAATGACATTTTGAGAAGGGAGCTTTCCACAGCCGTAATCTAAAATGACTCAATATTGTATCCATCTCAGTTTTGCTTTGAAAGGTTTACTTTCCTTCTGTGTTTTCAGTGTGCACAGGATGAATGCATCATGAGGCAGGGTGAAAAAAATCTCAGTGGCCTGGGAGTAGGAGTACTGAGACTTGGTTGAGCTGGCACCTACTGCTCTGTGCTATTTTGCTGCGAGTCTTTTTAATATAGTTATTAGATTTTAATGACCTTGGTCTGTACTAGACTTGGGCCTCCCCAAGCTGTCTGTGGCTGCACTTTCATTTGTATGCAGAATTGGGGAGCATGCAGGGTGAGTTCTCATTTTCTGAATTGAGAACAGCTTTTTCCTTATAGGCTTTTCACAAACTGCCCATAAGTCCAGATTTGTTCACCAGGGAAGTGATCAGACTCCATGTTTAAGTAATGAAGTGGGTGTTTTGGTTGTTTTGAACTTACTTTCCAAAATGTAGCATTACAGATCCTTTCTGTAAACCAAGTCCACCTTTGAGACCTAGTACTCTTTTGTACCTAAGGACTATTTTTTTTCTTCTCCCAGTTAGGGGCTCCCTGTAACCTAGGCTGACTAGGTACTGTAGCCCAAGACTGGCCTTGAACTCAGTGCATTCCTACCTCAGCCTCCCCGTTGCTGGGATTAAAGGTGTAGCATATGCTACCACATCCTTAATGTCCATTCTGGCTTTTCAAGCCCCAAATCACCCATCAAGAGTGAAAGTAGTTTTCCTTCGGAAATAAAGAGATGCACCATTGTTTTCCTTTGTGAAATGAGTGTGCTTCCTGTTTTTACTCTGTGTTTCATCCTGCTATTTGTGTTGGAATTATCTTTAGGAGAATGCACAGGGAAGCTCTTGGCTGCTGCTAACACATTCTCTTGTCCTTGTTTTCAAAGCATCAACAACAGGTGGCCCAGGCTGTTGAACGAGCCAAACAAGTGACCATGGCAGAGCTGAATGCCATCATCGGGGTACGTGGCCTACCAGGTCTACCTCCTACAGTGTGTATAACCAGCTTTCATTTCTTAATAGTTTGATGGCCTAATATATACATATATAATTTTGTGAAGCTTAATGTTGACTTTTTGAAGTGGGAAGAAGGGAGTTTTGGTGTTTGCTGAGGTGTGCAGGGGAAGAGAATGCTTAGCATAAGGAAAATGATGGGAGAACTATGAGGAGAGGAAGAAAAGGAACTTCTTTTATGTGGGAAAATACACTAGTTTATCCTGTGATCCTTAAAATCACTCTGCTTTATTATTGAGTGGAAGCTCTTAGATTACAGGTTTACTTTTGTTGCTTCTGTCTGGTTGACCACAGTGATGTCAACACCGGTCTCTGAATTATCATTTCAAGTTGTCATTGTTTTTAGCCTTTTGCTTTCTAGTGTATTCAAGTCTATGTTACTGTTTACTCCTTCTCTTTTTGGGTGCTTTTCATGAATTTTTATGTGGCTGACCACTGAAAAGTTTCCTCCCTAGGGAAGAAGTGTTCATTGTCTTCATAGCGCTCTCTGGCCTTTCCCTCTGGAGTTCAGCTAGCACATTTTGCTAGTGAGGGTAGTGACTGTTGTCAATCACAAGTCATTTGCTCCATATTAAGGGGCCTGTTGAACCATGCATTTTGTCCCAGTTCACTGCTTGAGTTTAACGCCCCACCCACTGCAAGACCTAGAATGGTTCTGATATGCTTTAAGTGAAAGAATTAGCTGAAACAAGGGAGGGTCCTTTAAATTTTATTCATATGTGACTTCCTTGAGCAGATTTAGAATCATTCATTTATCAATTTATGTTAATTACTTGTGAGAAGATGCCCTGCTGGTCTTTATAGTTCCCTCAAACACTTTGTAATGATAATTAGACATGCTGCTGTACAGATTAGGAAGACCATAGTCCAGTGTGGCTACAGACAATGGAACCAGTTAATCTATCAGAGTTTAAAATTACATCCCCACTGGAGATAGGAAAAACACAAGAGCCTAGGATTAAAGAATGAGCCTCAGCTTGAAAACTCTCCTTTCACCAGTTTCTCAATAGCAGATCTGCAGTTGGGGTGCCTGTGGTAAGCTATTGACAGTCAATTAGGTGAAATAAACTAGGAGGGTGACCTTCATTTCCTTTTAATAGATTTTTCTGCCTTGAAATGGGGAGCTTCGGTGGATTTTCAGCTTAAATTTTACTCAAGCTGCTTTATTACACTTGACAGCTTAGCTCTGCATAAACAATTCTCCCTTTCCTCCCAGATCTGGGCTCTGCCTTTCTTCCCCTTCAGGATCACATTTTTGACTGTTACTTAGTGGGCTTTAATCACGTTCAACAAAAAACACAATTACATCTGCATTTGTCTTCTGCTTTCTGTATCCTTTTCTTATGTAATGAATTGCTCTATTTCAGAGATCAAATCAAATATTCACTGGTAGTTTTGCTGCATGTACCTTGTTTGATTAGCAGAGACTAATAGCAAATTGTACTTGTAGATCTAGCAGGGTTTTTTTAGCCCAAGTGAATGAGGGTGGAAAAGCTTGTTCTGATTAAAGGAAAACATGCAAAGCAGTTCTCAAGTACTAGCTCGGCTTTGTTGAGTATATTTGTTTTCTTAGAGGCTGTACGTTTTTACATAGCATTTTTCTTCTTTTCCTGTGTTAGTGCTAGGGATTGAACCCAGGGCCTCACATATGTCAGCCAAGCACTCTACCAATGAGCTAATGAGCTATAGTACCAGCTGCATGTAATTTGTCGAAGAGAAAAGCTTTATATTTAAATTAACTGCCTGTCTCTGTGCATCTCCTTCAGACCTACACTTTAGAAAGAAGGAAGTTGTACTAGTCTTATATTTAATGCCCATTTTGAGTAGAATTGGAAAATAAAAATAGGTCTCTTTAGAAGGGCAGAGCAATTTCTAATTTTATGAATGGCTTTAGTTCAGGAAAAATGTGCTTGAGATTATGAAGACTGATTAGCTCTTAGAGCATTGCAATAATACCTCAGATTGCTGAATTGGATCCAGCACAAGGGTTTTGCTTTATGCATCCTGGTTTGTATAGTTTTTAATCATTGAAATGTTGAAATCAGTATATTAATTTATGCCAGAGGCTCTTTGAAAGTATGCAGGGATCAATAATTATACCCCACCATAAGTTTCATGCTCTGGCATATGCTTGATTTTTGCTGGAAAGGAATTGTGTGCATCCTGGAAAATCGAAGTAGCATAAAATTGGGCTAACAATTCAGTGGACTTTTGTACCCCTTCATTGAACATGCAGTGTGCAAGCTTTTTTTCTCCAAAGAGGAGGAGGCATTAGAAGATTGTTCCTACAAGCAGCAGCTGTGCACAGAGTAAATGCAGCCTGGTCTGATAGCAGCTGTCAGTATTGTTAAGGGAGGACTTGTGTAAAGAACAATGGAAGAGGCCAAGCTCTTAGTCTTCATTGACTTGCAGGCTAAGAAAAGAAATAGTAATTTAAGGTTTAGACATCTATTACAAATGTGAAAGGTCATGAAAGAGTACTCTTTAAAATGCAAATGAACAGAAACATTCTCATTCCCCTTAAGGTACAATCAAGGCCCTTACTCCTTGCTTGACTGGGCTAAAGATAATTCTCTTTAGCAAATTTGGAAGAAGTTAGGGCTTCTCAAGGACTCCAGGCTGATAGGTGAACTCCACTTGTGTCTTTGGCCTCTGGGTGCTCTTGGAGCTACAGAGGAAGAGAGAAGTAATGCATTTTTCTGTCCTTGTTGAGTGATGAACGATAATTTTTTGTTACCAACAGCATGGAAATGTTAGTTCTCATGCCTGGCAGAAATAAGAATTTTAATTCTCTTCTACCTCCCTTTCACTTTAATATAGGTTGCTGATATTTAGAACAGAGCTTTCAGATACTTATTTGGATAAAATACTGAAATATTTTTATTGACTTTTTAAAATAGCTGTGATAGCAAATTTGATGACTGGCAGAATGATAATGCAGCTTTTTGAATTCTTAAATACTTGCTGCTAATGTCTTCTGTTCTTGAAGCAATAGAAAGGAATGTTAATAAAGCAGAGGTCTTAATAGACAGAGGGTTTATTTGGTTTCACACACAACCACTGTGAGAAAACAAGTTGCATTGTGGGCAAAGGGAATTCATTCATTTGAAATGTTTTTAGGTAGGGTTATCCTTACTTAAAGCAACATTCATTTTTTTTTAATTTGGGATTTATTAATAATTATGAAAACAAAATCGGCTATTCCATGCTATAGCATCTCAGTGTAATGGCCAAAGACTATTTGAAACCCAGGAATTTAAAAGTCTTCAAGATGTCTTCACTCTTTGAAGAGATTGGCACTAAAAGCTCTCTATGTTCTCTGAAATAACTTTTTTTTTAAAACAGGGAAAAATTTTATTCACTTATTTAAATTCTTCTAAAACATTAAAGCCCAGAATGGCTTACTGAATTACAGCTTTTAGCAGTGAGTCAAGATCACAATGAATAACACACTGTAGCTTCCCACATGAGATTCTGCTTTAGTAAAAACCAACACAGGAAACAAAGTTCCGTTTCCTAAAATGACATTCATTTAGATGACCTACACATCAAGTTTATTTAAAGTGCTAAAATTCTTATGACTGCCAAAACTTCACATGAGAATTATAATAGACAGAAGAATGCATTAACTTAGATACTCAAGGTCAGCTCAAATCAAGGAGACCCTCGTTCTTTGGTGACAGGAAGAACTTTGCTAGGAAATAGATCAAGGCCATCTTCAGGCTTTATAAAAATCTGGTTTGAGCTGGGCGAGGTGGCACAGGCCTTTAATCCCAGCACTCAGGAGGCAGAGGTAGGAGGATTGCCATGAGTTCAAGGCCACCCTGGGACTACATAGTGAATTCCAGGTCAGCCTGAGCTAGAGTGAGACCCTACCTCGGGAAAAAAAAAATCTGGTTTGATAACTCTGTGTAAAAATTTATTTAATTAAGTTGGGCATGGCGGTGCACGCCTTTAATCCCAGCAGTTGGGAGGCAGAGGCAGGAGGATCTCTGTGAGTTGGAGGCCACCCTGAGACTACATAGTGAATTCCAGGTCAGCCTGGGCTAGATTGAGACCCTACCTTGAAGAAGAAGAAAAAAAAAATTAGTTATTATCTTGCAGTGCTAGGGATGGACCTTGGGCATGCTGCATGGTAGTCATGTTCCCCACCACTGAGCTATACCACCCATCGCCCTTGTTTTTTTTTGAAAGGTTGTCAGGCTGGTCTTGAACTCCTAATGGAGCCCAGGCTGGTCTTGAATTCATGATTCTTCTACCTCTGCCTCCTAACTGCCTGTCTTATCTGCTAGCTTTCTATTCTTCTGCCTTCATTTTTTTTTTTTTTCGGTTTTATCTGTCTTCTCTTTCCACAAATTCCCAAGCATGATTCCTGAAAACATGAGTATTCCTAATGTTCAGTTCGAGGTGAATTTATCCCAGCAGTCCTCAGGTCTGTTGAAGTCCAGCGTGTAAACCTAGTGAGCCAGATGGGCTCCTACTGCCAGCAGAGCAGTGTAGTAGGGGCAGTCTGGTCACTGTTCACACCCACCAGGCTCAGAGCCCCCAGCATGACGACACCAAAGCCTCTGAGCCACTGCTTGGTGTTCTCTTTGAACAGCAGCGCCGTGGACTTCAGACCAATCAGAGTGACATCTTTTTTGTCCTGATGGGCATAAATAGTATCATAAATCAGTGCCCACATAACTCCAGAAAAATAAAGAGGCAGGCACTCAGATGGATGGCAGGAACCCTTGATAGCTGACCATCCCAGTAAAGCTCCCCAATTAAAAGTTAGGCCCAAGGCTGAGGCTAAAATGTGATTCTTTTCATGAGTGGGTAGGTGATTACAAGAAGTAAGGATGATGCTCCCAGAGCTATACTGTAGTAGTTCAGACACAGAAGGACACCGAGTGCCCAGGCCAACTGTCCTCCAAGAAAGACAAAGGATTGAAAGGTGGAAATGTCTCCAGCGGCTATGGGGCTATTTGCTGTTCTTGTAAGGGATGGGCTTGTCCAGCCGCATGCAGCAGGCAGGGAGTGCACACCCAGGCGGCTTCCTTGGCCATTGCCAGTCCCCAGCTTAGGGCGCCCCTACCGCCGGCGTCAGGTAGGCTGCCATGGCCCGCAGGCCCCCACGCAAGCCCCACTCCTCGCAAACCCCTGAAATAATTTTAATTGATTGGTGTCAGAGGTTTTGGTTCAAAGACTGAAACCTCACCTTTTCCTGGGAATAAGGAGTTTATAGCAACTGAACAAAGGGTAAAGAGTCAGGAACCCAGAGAATTGATGGTGGGATTAGCAGGGGAGGGAAGTCAAGTGTGAGCTGGAAGCTGGGAGAGAGAGTGAGAGAGAGAGAAGTGCATGTGTAGAAAGGAAAGTACTTGGGAGTTTGAGGGAGGGAGAGCGATATAGTCAGAGATAGAAAACATTGCTTTACTTCAGAAAAGAACTAGAAAAAAGAGTACCTGGGGCTTTTATGCCCGAGCCCTTGAAGCAGGCAACTTGGCCTTTGGTGGGGAAGAGCCTTGGGTTAGTTGGTCCTTCTCATGGCCTGGTGGGAGGGGTTAATGGGGGATGGATAGAGAGAGTGCTGAGACTATTAACAGTTGGGATTTCAGATAACACACTCTTTTAATCAGGTTTACATCACTAAAACATCACATGATACAGAGCTACATAGTTATTCATAAGCATGGATCTTTTTTGGTTAATGTATGTTTTCTGTGTAATGAAATTATAGATCCGAAATGTAACACCTACATGCATCCAACTACCCATGATTTAATTTCTGTAGCTCTGGATGGTTCTTATGGTTTGTAGTCAGGTTTCCTCTGAAAGAAGATGGTTGATTTTTGAGTAAAAAGTAAAGTAATAGTAAAATAGTAAAGAAAATAATAAAGAAAACTGTTGATTATTTGTGTATTTTATTTTTGGCCTCCTGTTGGTTAACTTCATGGTGTTTGACATGGATAATACATCTACCTGCATGGCTTTTATAGGGCTAGAACTTTGGTTGGCAGACTTCACCCAGCATGTCTTCGTGACTTCCTGAATTGTAGCTCTGTTTGCCTAGTTTTTCTGAATTTAGCCTTGCCCTTGTGTGTGGCCTTTTGGGTAAGATTTGACCAGGTAGGTGACTACTTCTGCCATGAAGCAGTGATATACAATTGCCTTTAATGCATTCTGCTAGGAATGAATAAACTTCTAAGTTCAAAACTAAGGACAGGTGGAGACAGGTCAAAAATGTTAGGATCAGACAGTGTTGGCTTCCTCATGCAATATAAGGAAGGAGTGCAGTCAGTGCCTTTGCTGACTTTTCAGAGTTATAGAGACCACTGTGGTGGGTTTGGAAGCAGAGAGAAAGAAGTAACCAGAGGACAAGTGGTGACTGTCTCTCCTGTCTACAAAGTGCCTCGTTGCTGACTTTTGGGCATGGGAAAATTGAAGCAGTTTCTCATAGCAATATCTAAACAGTGAGAACTCAAGAAATTTGAGGCTCATCTAGCTATTCTTGTTTTTCTTTCAATTTATAGAGGTATAGTGTAACCCTATATAATATATAATTCCTACTTCATAGACAAACTAAAATCTCTATACTTTAAAACAACTTAGTATGATACATCTGTGAACATCTATTAGTTGTTATGTAGACATTGTTTCCCTCTTAGAAAATTATGCCTGGGAGTATAATTAGAAGGCCATAGTTAACTTTTTATATAATTTTGTTAAAAAACTGCCAGTCTACTTTCTTTTTAAAATATTTATTTGTTTGCTCTGGGCCAGGAGGGGAAGGGTCTCTTGCCACAGCAAAAGAATACCACCAGATGGTTGTGTCACTTTTTGCATCTCGATTTACATATGTGCTGGGGAATCAAACTTGTTCTGGCAGGCAAGCACCTTTAATCACTGAGCCATCTCCCTAGCCCAATGCCATTCTACTTTCTGAAATAGATATAACATTTTACATCTCTTTTATTCCAATTTCCTACATTGCAGCACTTCATTGTTCAGCTTGTAGATTCTAGCCATTCTAGTGTGTATAAAGTAGTATTTCCTTGTGATTTTCATTTGCATATCCTTTCTGACTAATGAACGTCATTTCATGCCTGTATAGTTTTTGAAATGGATCTACCTAAACATAGCTTTCAAAAAAGTATTTTATTTACTTACTTGAGAGAGAGACAGAGAGAGAGAGAGAGAGAGAGAGAGAGAGAGTGAGTTAGATTAACTGGGCACTCTAGGGCCACTAGCCACTGCAAATGAACTCCAGAAGCATGTACCACCTTGTGTATTTGGCTTTATGTGGGTACTGGGAAGTTGAACTTGTGTCTTTAGGCTTTGCAGGCAAATACCTTAACCACTTAGCCATCTCTCCAGCCCTGGATCTACCTAAGCATAGCTTTTTAAAATGTATTCTAATTCAGACCTATAAATCCTAGGAAGCTTTCTCACTACCACAAGAGTCCGTCAGGGCAGGTGAGATGAGCAAGGTGGGTGGTGGTCACACAAGATGGCTAGGTTTGTGTAGATAAGCTGAAATTCTGGAAAAGTCCAGATGGTCACCTATCTTCTGAGATGTGGCTTCTCTCCCTCCTTGTGCTTACCTGAACACATGGCATTTGTTCTGTCCTTGTGTGAGATTTTTCCCACTTTGTCAGCCTTAGTAGAATACCATTAACAAATAGAAATTACATAGATTTAAGGGGTATAACTTGATGTTTTAATTATGTGTCATTGTAAAATGACTGCCATAAGCTAGTTACCACCTCATAGTACTCTGAGTGTATGTGTGTGCACACATGCATGTGTACTGCTTAAGATTTATTCTGATAGCACATTACAAGTACACAATATGGCATTATTGGATGTAGGCACTGTGCTGTGCATTCATTTCCACAGTATGTCATTGTTGCATAAGGTGTAACTTTATCTCCTTAACCCCCCCCCCCAATCTCTGTTTGCCCCAACTCCTGGCAACCACCATTCTGGTCTCTGCTTTTCTTAGAATACACACATGGGGGTTGAAGATGTAGCTCAGTTGGCAGAGTACTTTCCTAGCACAAATGAGGCCTTGACTTTGATTCCTAGCACTGTGTAAACTGGGTATTAGTGGCACACACTTAAAATCAAGCACTCAAGAAGTAGAGGCAGAGGGATCAGAAGTCCAATTTCATCCTTGGTAAGTTCAAGGCCAGCTTGGGCCACATAAGACCCTTTTTTTAAAAAAAAAGCTACACACAAGTGCAATCTTAGAGCTTTTGTCTAAGCCTGGCTTATTTCAGTGAAATGTCTTCTAATGTCTTCTAATGATAAAATTTTCCTGTTGTATACTTACTGTCATACACAAAGTCTTGCTGTGTGACCTAGGCTGGGCTAGAACTTGTGATCCTCCTGTTTTAGCCCCTTGAGTACTAAGATTACAAGCCTGGCCTATAACACCTAGCTTGATTACTGCTTTTTAAAGACTGTATCATATGTTGTTATGCATATATATCGTGCCTTCATGGGGCACTTCATGTGTTTTCTATAATAAAGTTACCAGCTTAAATTCCCAGCACCACTATCCAGGGGGTTCTTTTTCTTGTTTCCCTTTACAATAGTAATGCTAGCAGGTCAAAAATAGTTTTCACATGCATTTCCCTGGTGGCTACTGATGTACTTGTTGGCCATGTATGTATTTTCTATATATGTGTGGAGGTGCACATGGGTGCCTTTGTGGGCAAGAGGTTGGCATTTTGGTGTCATTAGACACTCTCCACTTTTCCAGTTTATCTACTGAGCAAAGAGTGATGTGGCTCCTCTAGATAGCCAGTTTGAGCTGAGGATCTCTACACTGTCACCCAAGCACAAGGAGTACAGGTGGCTGCATGCTTGCTTGGCTTTTATGTGGGTGCTAAGGATCTGAACACCCATCCTCATGCTTGTGCTGCAAATGCTTTATCCATTGAGTATCTCCTCAGTGGGAGTATGTGTACGTACATACGTACATACATACATACATACATACAGTGAAATCCTTTGTTAATTTGTTGTTGTTTCCCTAATGAATCATTTGAGTTCAGATAGGGTTTCCATGTATTTTCTCCCATTCCTGGCATTGCCCTGTGTGTCATTTTCTGATGGGGCCTTTCATTTTTTTTATTATTGTTTCAAGTGGTTGAAGAATTCTTGGCTACAGTAAGCAGTTTTTCCCTGTTTATCACCCTTGCTCCTCTTCTGGAGAGGGGCTGTTCACATAATTGGTAGTTTTCAGAGAACTCCTATACTGTCCTTGATGTTGCTGCTGCCAGCCAGCCCGTCCTTCCCACTTGTTGATGTAGGGTACCAATTCATTCCCTTCCTTTCCTTCCTCCCTCTTGCCTTCCTTGTCAAGGAGGAGAGGAATGGAAGTCTTCTTTGGAGGAGATTGCCCTCTTCCTTTCTTGTAGTCTTGTTTCTAGGAAGTAAAAAGGCTTGTAGCAGTGTTCATTTTGGCTCTGAGCACTGTGGTAAGTCTCTTCGCTTGAGCCAGTGTCAACTGAACTAGGAGCCCCACTACCTATGCTTACTGTCTCAGGTGTGTTCTGTGCTCAGGCAGGATGGTAGATATAAATGTAGTTACAGTATGCCAGGGGCCACCCAGTCAGATCAAGAGGTAGAATGGAACCATAGTATATGTAAAGGGTGTGACCTGACTGCTACTTAATTCTACTTCTAGTTTGATAAGAGTTTTTTCATCACCTCCTATTCCCTCCTTTTCACCCTTCCTTTTCAGAGAAAAAAAATGGCTTTCAAGATTTCTGAGCTCAGGGTGGAAGAGCATTTTACCTCTAGTAACAGACAGCTGTTTCTTCCTGGACTGGCAAGCCAGGGCAGGGTAGAAGTGGGAAGTTCCTGGGGCCAGTTTGGCTCTTTAATGTCCCTGTTGATAATCATTAGCCTAACTGTTGGGTTTAATCATACAACCACTTCACAGCTATAACAAAGCCCATGGTTATATAACCTAGACCCTCTTATCAATAGCATATCAATCTGCTTTCCAGTTTCTCTCTGAAACCTAGGTTAGAATTGAGCAAGGGAGGTGCAATCTATTGGTGTATATATACATGTGTTCTTAAGCACAGATTTGTTCCCACTAGAATCTATCCATTCTTCATGCTTTGGGGAGGGACAAGGGAGTGTCCTCCACCCTGTGGTTAAGTCCCTTCCCTTCTGTGCCTCCTGCCTCTTCCTTTAATCACTGCTGTGCCTAATGACCCACTGCATGCTTGTATACGCACCACTGCATCCCCCAAAGCCGGACGTGGCTTGTGCTCACCAAGTAATGATAGTAATTGCTGGTAGGGCAGACCTGTTCCTCATCCTTCTCCAAGCACATTTCTTATGGCAGGTGTCTCCTTCCTAATTAAGTGCTAATGAGCATGCCTAGTGGACCGTGATGCTGCTGCCAACTTCTTTAGTTTTATGTCTTGCCATTCTGAGCTCTTAAAAGGTGACAGAGCAAGAATTAATGTCTTTGGGTTGACAGGAAGGTGATTTTACATGTGAAGAAATTGTTACTGTGATCTTAGGTAGTGAATGAATAGTTTATAAATGCTTTCTAAGAATACTGTAATGCTGCTTGTTTTGACCTCACCACCTTTTCATTTTTCCTGTAATTTAAATTGTGTTCTCGCGGGGTGTGGTGGTGCATGCCTTTAATCCCAGCATTCGGCAGGCAGTTAGGAGGATTGCCCTGAGTTCGAGGTCACCCTGAGACTGCATAGTTAATTCCAGGTCAGCCTGGACCAGGGTGAAACCCTACCTCAAAAAACCAAAAAAAAAAAAAAAAAACAAAAAACAACCAAAAAATAAAACAACAACAAAACAATAAATTATGTTCTCTTTGGAAAGGATGAAAGTTTAAAAAGAAATTGGACTCTTAAAAGTATTTTAGGAAGGTGCAAGGGGGTGGTTGGAAATTCACTGTAAAAATGACAGCAGGCACTGACTTTCAATTTTTTGTTGTTGTTGTTTTGTTTTTGTTTTTTCAAGGTAGGGTCTCACTCTAGCTCAGGCTAACCTGGAATTAGTCTCAGGGTAGCCTCGAACTTACGTTGATCCTCCTACCTCTGCCTCCCGAGTGCTGGGATTAAAGGCATGTGCCACCACACCCGGCCTTGACTTTCAATTTTTAAGATGGTATTTTTCTCTTGAGAGTGGCAAAGATGTCTGAAATTGAATTAATCAATGGTGTGGGGCTGGAGACAGCTCAGGGAATAAGAGCACTGGCTGCTGTGCAAGCATGAGGACCTGTGTTTGGATCCTTAGCACCCACGTAAAATAACAGGTGTGGTGTCATGTGCCTGTAATAGTTTTAAGTGCTACGGAGGTAGAGACCAGTGGATCGCTAGGGCTTGCAGGCTAGCTTGTCTAGCAGAATTAGCAACCTCTGGTTTCAGTGAGAAATGTACTCTTACTTCAGAGAAAAAAGGTGGAGAATAATAAATACATGTAACATGGACTTCTGGCTCACATACTCATATACACCTACACACACAAAAAAAAAAAAGGAAAAAGAAAAAGTAGTGGTCTAGGTGAAGAAGACTAAAGCTCTGCCATGAAGGTTTAATGGAGTCTCTTCACACATTGGGGTGAAAAATCAAACTAGTCATTAAGTCTCAGGCTTGAGCACCAACCTCAGTCTCAAGAACTTTCTAACCTTAATACCGTAGAAATTGAATCATTTTTACTTTCTCATCAGAAATTATTTCAGTCCAGTCCTGGTGGTGCACGTCTATGATTCCAGCATTTAAGAGGCTGAGGTAGGAGGATTATCATGAGTTTGAGGCTAGCCTGGGCTAGAAAATAAGTTCTAGGTTATCCTAGACTAGAGTGAGACCCTGCCTCAGAAAAGGAAACAAACAATAAAAATAATTCATGTTGGACAGCTGACACATCCAGATTTATGATAGAGGGCTTTTTAAAAATCATCATTTTGTGTAACAGTTTTAAATACAATATGTGAGGGCAACAGTGCTATTTCCTGTGGACAGATTTATAGCTTGTGGAATAGGTTACACAGTAGAGAAAACACAGGCAGTGGAAAAGACACCTGGGAATGGCAGAGCTTGGGTTTCTTGCAGCTCTGCAGTAGGTGAAAAATGCTTTCCCCCTTAAGGCTTGCTCTTAGTCGCAATGTTTCGCCTATGAAGGGGTGGGTAGGTTCAGGTGTGGGTCTTGGGAGAAAGGAATGAATGCACAAAGTTTGTGTATCCAAGGTTTTATGGAGCTGTCAGCCTGCTCTGAGACCATCCTCCTGTACATAGTCTTGACGCAGCTCAGGGGCCACTGACTCAGTCCCCTCAGCCTAATGGGAGAACCTCAGTTAGCTTCCCAGAGCCTTGAAGCCTTGGTGACTTCTGAGAAACAGAAATATTCTAAGAAGGCATGGGGGAATAAGAGCACATAAGTGCCAGGTGGTGAAGAGAATCTTCCAAATACCAGTTCTCCCTTCTTTCTGAGTAGTGTTCCTGAAAGTAAATTGTCTGGTTTCACCTTAACATATCATTGCGGAAGTTAATACCATGGGATAGGTGAGATGCACCCACCTCATAACTGGTGTGACTACTGTTTTGAGGATGTACGTCACATCCCCTAATTTACCTGCAGTGAAATCAATCAGGTTAAGTCATCTTAGATTCTGTGATGTACTGCTTCCTCATCAGAGACACTTAGATCTAGATGAAGTCTACATGTGAACTTACTCATTTGGCACACTTGGCTCATGATAAAGCTATCCCTCTCAGGGATACATAGAGCAGAAAGGGCACAGTAGACCTGAGGGCTAGATTTGGGGTTGGGGCATGGGGAGGAGCATCAAGGAGGTAAGCAGTTTTGATAAGCTGAAAGCACTAATCACATTTTCCCCTTTTTCTTCCTGCTCTTTCTCTTCTTGTCTGTGTCCAACTTCTGGTTCTGTTTCTTGCATCTCATGCGTGCTTTCTTTTTCTATCTCTCATCATCTTCTTCCTCCCCCCCCCTCCTTCCTACTCTTCTTTTCTTCCTCACCTTTTTCCGCTTCTTTCTTTTCTCAACCACCACCAACAGCAGCAGCAGTTGCAAGCTCAGCATCTCTCTCACGGCCATGGACCCCCAGTACCTCTAACACCTCACCCTTCTGGACTCCAGCCTCCTGGCATCCCACCCCTCGGGGGCAGTGCTAGCCTGCTAGCACTGTCTAGTGCTCTGAGTGGGCAGTCTCACTTGGCAATAAAAGATGACAAGAAGCACCATGATGCAGAGCGCCACAGAGGTGAGAGGCCAGGCAAGCCAGATTAGGCTTTGCCCTCATACTCAGACAGTGCTGCAGAGTTGTGCCTCGCTGTCAAAAGCCCCAGCCCTCACAGCAAACAGTGAGATAAGAGGAGTGTTCTCAAAGCTTTCCACTGACACACAGTTCACCCTGCACGTGGGCAGGGTTTGCCGTGGGCATCTGTAGATTTCTCGATCTTGCTAGACTGCAGGCATCTTGACATCTTGGCAGCTGCCTTGTTAATGCCAGTGGCCTGCACCATATTATGGAAAACTGCCTTGTTAATGCCAGTGGCCTGTACCATATTATGGAAAACTGTTAACTGCTTAATTGGGTAATTTTCAAAGAAAGTAATGTTGTTAAATGGGGCGAAATAAGAAGTTAAATTTGAAAGTGAATGTGTTCAAATGAAAGGTTTGATAATTGCATCTGTTACTACTTAGCTTTATAGGCTTTAATTCTAATATGCATTAAATATTGGGCAAAATTGCACTTGACTAATTTTTTGACGAAAGGTAATTTATTCTGTTAAGAAATTAAAAATAGGCTTTGTGTATGGTTAAACTGTAAATCTTATGTTTACAAAATACTGTAATTTTCAGGAAATCACTGTATTAGGAATGTGCAATGACTTATATAAATAAAAGCCATTTTTAAAACTGTCTGGAGCCTGTGTTCTAATTATTCCCCCCTTTTTTTATTTCTGTTCTTGCCTCTGTGTCTGAACGGGCGTGTCTGTGCATTTCTTGGTAACCTCTGGAGCAGACAGAGAGCCGGGCACGGTAAGTACCCCAGCACCTGCTGCCCATGAATACTCCCTAATGCCTTGCCCAGCTGCCCTTTTCAAACTCAAACACGAATAGACACACAGAACCCTGTACATCTCAGTAACCTGGGTTTCTCCTTTTTTTTTTTTCTTTCATTAATACTTGCCCTCTCATCTGTTTTATAAACCTGGTGGGGTTTTTTGTTTGTTTTTGAAGTAGTGTTTCATTCTAGCCCAGGCTGACCTGGAATTTACTATGTAGTCTCAGGCTGGCCTCAAATTCACAGTGATCCTCCTTCCTCAGTCTCCTAAGTGCTGGGGTTAAAGATGTGTACCACCATGCCCAGCAAAACCTGGTGTTTCACAAGTGGTGCTTGATGTTGAGGTGAAGCAATTTGCAGTAAATTCTTACATGGAAATAAACTGATTTGTTTGTGCCCCAGACCCACTGGAAAAGTATGTTTTTCAATAACATTCTGAATCTTGGTTGCATGTAGTCTAAAAGATTCATTTTTATCTTACATTAGCCTTATAGGCAAGGGGTTGCCACCAATAAATGAAGTTTGTTTGAAATGTGTCATTTCTACTCAAGTCATTCATTATTCTCTCAGTGAATCTTAGTTGCTAGGTTTCCATATCTGCTTTTCTTAGCATCATTGTTTTTGGAGTGTGAACTTGATCTTAAATGTACTTTAGACCTAAGACTAAGGATAGTAGTAAACACTCAAAAGCAAGAAGCTTCAGAAATAGGGCTATGTATTCAGACAGTTCATCTTTTCATAAGCCTGTATTGTACCTGTTTTATGTGCTGCAATTTGGACTGTACATGCATGTGTCACTTAGCCATGGAAAGACAGATATCAAAGATGTATCTCTCAAATACTGGATCCAGAGTGAGAATATAGCCTTTGTTTAGTCAGGGTAGTTTACAGAGTTTTATTTCCTCTTATTTCTGAGCCTAGGAAGATTTTGACCATCTTTTAAAACACAGCTGAAAAAATGGGACACTGAACTTTAAATTATTTCCTCCCTTTCCCCTCCCTTCCTCTCTTTCTTGCAGTGCTGGGCCTTGTTCATGGTGGGCAAATGGCAAGCTTTACCATGGAACTACACACCCCTCCCCATTCTGATGCTTTTTTTTTTTCCTCTTTTCAGGCAGGGTTTCATTATGTAGCCCAGGCTCCCAGGTGCTGGGATTACAGGTGTGCAATATATTTTTGTTAGGAGTTCGGGGGAAGATTAAAAAAATGTTTTTGGCAGTTTGAAATATTTAAGATCCTCCCTTTTTTGCATATGTGTCTGGGATGTGTGTGTGTATGTTTGAAAGTGTGCAGGCACATGTGTACAGGCATGCATGTGGAGGCCAGAGTTTAATGTGGGGCGACTTGGAGCTATTTTATTTAGTGAGGCAGGGTCTCACTTGAACCCACAGCCATAATTTGGCTAGTCCAGCCAGCCAGCTTGCCTCAGAGATCCTGTTTCTGACTCCTGAGTACTGGGATTGTTAGCAGGCTGCTGGGCCAGCCCAGGAAGGTACATGAGTACATGGCAAGTACTTCATCCACTGAACCATTCCACAGCTACCCTCCCACCCCACTTTTTGAGGGATTTTTGTGTATTTGATGTGCTGGATTATGTTTGGAGGTGTGGGTTATGGTTAAAGGAAGAGATAGCTAGTTTTTAAATTTTTACAAGTTTTTTCTAGAAGGTGTTGGGAGAAGGAGAAAAGATAAAATTTGTACTTAGAAAATAACTATCCTACAGGCAAGGTAGAAGTTTAAATGAAGTGACTGATTCACAGCAGTAACCTTTCTGTTTTGCTAATTTGGTTTCTCTATAGATCATCATCTTTTCTGCCATGTTGTTTTGTTAGAGTACAAAAATTAAACAGACCTAACCGTGGACTGGAAAACACTGCAGAAGCTACATGGTTTCAAAAGTCTATGCTGGCTGTTTCTAATCTTTTGAATTTATTTCGTCTTGGGACTTCTGTCATCTTACATTTCTCCTTGAGTACTACTCTTTCCCCATGAGTCTAATCATTGGGGACTCATACACGTAAGACAGTGTGGCCATGTGTTACAGGTGAAGTATGTAGATCTGCAGCAAAGGCCATTCAGAAAAACAAGGACAGGTGACAGAAGTACTAAAGACATAAAGACACAGTTTCAGCAAAAATTTTCAGAAAAAAAATTTCTTCTACCACTCTGGCATCACAATTGTGCAAGGTTTCCATACAGAAGGTGGCTCAGAAATGCTTGGGACATGACCTAGAGTTTGTGTGCAGAACTGCTAGAGCTAGTCAGTCCCCAATATGTCCAGTGACTACTTGATCATGTTTTGGACTGAAAACTATATACAAGTACTTAATCATTGAAGGAAAGTGGAGCAAAAAAATGTATAGAAGTACTTGGTCATTGAAGGGGTGAGAGTAGGGTGAAAATGTATACAAGTACTTAGTCATTAGAGGACAGAGTAGGGTGAAAAAGTTTACAAGTACTTAATCTTTGGACAGGTGAGCACAGAGTAAAAGGTGGGAATTAGTTGGATTCCCCCCCCCCACTTTTTTTTCTTTTTTTGAGGTAGGGTCTCGCTGTAGCCCAGGCTGACCTGGATTTCACTATGTACTCTCAGGTTAGCTTTGAATTCCTACCAATCCTCCTATCTCTTCCTCCTGAGTGCTGGGATTAAAGGTGTGTGCCAGCACACCTGGATTTGTATCCCTCTTTCTTAAGTTTTTAGTTAGCACACAAAATAATGGGTTTTATTATGACATTTTCATACCTATATATCATGCTTTGCTCATATTTACTCCACACCCACTATGCTCCCACTTCCCTCCTGCTGGTAGCAGTTCTCTTCATTCCCTTTAGACAGTTCCCCAATTGCATCCTTAAGGAAATACAAAACCGTCCTTGAATTTTAGGCAGCTATGGATTCTTTCTAGGTATATCTGTTAGAGTTAGTAGTAAACATAATTTCCTGTGAAAATGTTGTAGATGTATTATACAAACCAGTCTAAATATAATAGAAATGGCTCAGTTACTGGCTTATATTTCTGTTAAGATTTTTGACAAACTTGTAAGCTATGTGTGTACTGTTTTTCTTGCCTAATTACTACAAAATTTTGGGTGGTGATAGAGTATGGGCCAACTATACCAATGGTAACCTAAGCATTTAATGTTTGTGTGGCAAAGTTTGAGTGTTCACTGTTCACATAATAAGGACTTTGCTGAAATTGTATAAAATTTAAGCAGCTCTTCAAACTTGGAATAAAATTGAATATGAGAAGCAATCGTAATGAGATGATGTGTACCATTAGTACCTAAAATACTGTAGTTGTGAAATCTGATGTAGGGCTGAGGAGAAGGCTCATTTGGTGAAGTAATTGCTACACAATTATAAGGACCTGAGTTCTGGTCCCTAGCACCCACATACAATGTTAGGCAAAATGGTGCACCCTTGTAATCCCAACACTGGGGAGCAGAAACAGTGGGATCCTCAGAGCTTACTGTCTATCTTGTCTAGCAGGATCAGTGAGCTGTGAATGCAATGAGAGATCTTGTCTCAAAATTAGGTTGAGGGCCGGGCGTGGTGGCGCATGCCTTTAATCCCAGCACTCGGGAGGCAGAGGTAGGAGGATCACCATGAGTTCGAGGCCACCCTAAGACTACATAGTGAATTCCAGGTCAGCCTGGACTAGAGTGAGACCCTACCTCGAAAAACCAAAAAAAGAAAAGGAGGGGTGGAGAGATGGCTCAGCAATTAGCAATTAGGTGTTTGCCTGCAAAGCCTAAGGACCTGGAATTCGATTCCCCAGTACCCACATAAATAGCCAAATGCACAAGGTGGCACATGTATCTGGAGTTTATTTGTGGCTAGAGGCCCTGATGTGCCCATTTTTTCTCCCTATCTATGTCTTTCTCTCAAATAAATAAAATATTTTAAAAAATAAGGTTGAGAGCAGTAGGACAGCCCTCACTGTTGACCTGTAGCCTACACACACATATTTGCATGCATTGTGCCCACACATAATGAGCACATGCATGCACACAGTAAGCAAGTATGCAGAGCACACGCATGCAAAAACAAATATGATTTTTCTTGGCAAATGAACCAATTGCTCTGTTATACTGTTTTCATCTACCAGAGGTTAAGGGTCGTTGCTTTGGATCATAGGTTTGTTTCCACATTTATAGTTTGAGGGTCTTTGCTTATCCTTTAGAATTAAAATGATTGAGGATCCCTGATCTCTGTGTCTTGGTTATATAGCCAGTACTTGGGAGGTAGAGGCAGAAAGGAGGATTAGGAGTTTGAGGCCAGCCTACATGAGTCTGTCTCAGGAAGAAAAAAAGAGAGAGAGAGAGAGAGAGAGAAAAGAAACCATGTAATAGAACAGTCTGGATGTGGTACATACACCTATAATCCTACCACTCTTAGAGGTTGAGGAAGAAAGATTTCAAGTTTTGAGTTCAAGGCCTGCCTAGACTGCATAGCAAGTCATTATCTCTAAAAAAAAAAAGAAAACAAAACACCAAACATAACCAAAAATCATATGTTTAAATACTTTGACTTATTTAAGAAATGTTTTTTGAGCATTTATATAGCCAAGTATTTGAGGCACTGTATTTGACGCCATGTTCTTATCCTCTCATGATGTCACGCATAAACATAGCTGAATGTAGTAATACTACATACTTCACTCATGTGATAATTATTGGGAAATAAAAGGGGATTCCCAGGATGTCTTAGAACAAGGAATGTGTAGATTCAGGGGTTCATGGTTGGGTTCTAAGGTTTGTGTGGTGGTATAGGGCAGAGCTCTTGCGTAATTTGAGAGAGATCCATAAATCTGCATTTTTTAAAAGGAATTCCTGGTCCAGAAAAGTTTTTAAGTACATCATTCCCTTACCTTATGACTTATAAGTCATACAGCATAGTATCATCATTCTATCAAGGAAACAGCAATGTTGGGAAGACTGGGTACCTCTGTTCATTTACTGAAGTGTCAGAGAGTTAGTGTTTAGATCGAGTCTAAAGGATTGTGTTGTTACTCCAAAACTAACATCTAAAATCAATGGAGAGTCATATTTAGAACATAAAAGTCATTGTGCCAACTATCACTGTATTTCATAGGAAGGATTTCTTTAGTTTTCTTCTCTAACAGTTCTGGACTAATTTGAACTAAGACCAGGTCCTAGCTCAGGATCACACACTAGTTCTTTTTCTTAAAACAAAAGCACTAAACATTATAAAGGGCAAGAGGGAGAATAAGACTTGCTTTATTTTGGAGAATACTGTTGGACTATGGTAGCACTGGAAGGTGTGATAGAAGAATAAAACTTTTGGACAGAGGCAGATCTGAGTAGGATTCTGGTTCTATAGGCAAGGCACTTTCTACTTGATGTCAGTAGTAGCTGCCTCACAAAGAGGTCAAGAGATACCAAACAGGAAGGTAAGATACTGGGAAGTACAGTAGGTGCTTTAGGAATGACCTCCCTTCCAGAGGAGCAAGGCAGTGAATGCATTGTTAATTGTTCTAACTGCCATTTGCCTTTAAAATACAAGTTCCTTGAAGCAGTTGAGGAAGTGAGTGTCCATCCACCTAGGTGGCATTTATTAGTAACATTCCCATTGTAACATCATGGAGATAATCCCAGCTCTTCTGGGTCATGCTCAGTATACTCATTTTGATTGAAAGGAAATAAGGATTAACAACTATTTTCTTTAAGTATTTATGAATTAATTTTAGTTGACTTAACTAAGAACATAAAGGCTAACATTGAGTTGAGTCATCTAGAATTACAAATTTTAGGCATGGTGCAAAAAAAAAAATTTTTTTTAACAGTTGCCTCTGAAAATTTCTCTTGGCAAAATATAAGACTGATTAAGAAGATCCTCTTTGCAAAAGCAGGCATCCCTGCTGTGAATAGTAAAACTCTGAATAGTGAAGCTCCCATAGCAGAGGGTTATCTGGTTACTGTGGAAGTAGTGACTTGCCAGGTGGGTGCTGGGCTATGTGCACAACTGGGAAAATATTCAGGTTTATCTCATTGTGATTATGGTGGAAATTGGGCATATTTTATTCATAGCCACTTGTAAATTTTGTTTTGTTTTGCTTTGCTTTGTTTTTTGAGGTAGGGTCTCATTCTAGCCCAAGCTGACCTGGGACTCACTATGTAGTCTCAGGGTGGCCTCAAACTCATGGTGATCCTCCTGCCTCTGCCTCCAGATAAAATATTTTATATATTTGTGAGGAGAAATATAGACAAATAGATGATAGATAATAGATGAATAAATAGATAGATAATATGAATGGGTGCACCAGAACTTTTTGCCACTGCAAACAAATTCCAGTTGCATGTGTCAATTTGTGCATCTGACTTTTCATGGGTGCCAGAGAATTGAACCCAGGCCAGTAGGTTTTGAGAGCAAGCACCTTTAATCACTGAGCCAGTCCTCCAGCTACTTTTCAACTTTGGTGTATATTTTAACTAGAAAATTTTGAATCCCACCATGTTGAGCAGGTGCCCCTGTCCCCCACCCTGTTCTTTTGACATAATGATTGTGATTTCCTGTCTGGAAACACAGGCAACAAATACAGCCTTTCCATTTATGAGATGAGCTATTCGTGTAAGTGCTATTAAGAAGGTAAATAACTCAGATTCGGACTGAATGTTTTCTAGTTTTAGGGCTATTTCCTACCTAAGAGATAAACTTTATTTCTTCCCTGAAATGCCTGGGTATAAAAGTGTTTCAGATTTAAGTTTCTCAGACTTTGGGTTATTTGCATACAGTTTCTAATCAAACAGTCCTAGTCCAAAAATGCAAAGTCTAAAGTTATCTGAAATCCAAAACTGATGCCCAAAAAGGTTTGGATTTTGAAGCTTGAGGTTTGGGATTTCAGATTAGGGATGCTTCATTTTGCCTCATAAGGAATGCAGCAAACTGAAAGGCACCAAGACATCTGTATGAGTCAGAGTTCTCTAGAGGAACAGAACCTCTAGAATGAATTATATTAAAAAGGAATTTACTGGGTTAGCTTACGGTAGTTCAATAGCAGTTGCAGGCCCGAGAATCAAGGAACCCAGTAGCTTCTCATTCCATGTGGCCAGATGCCTCAGCAGTCCTAATGTAGCACTGAAGGTCTATAGGCTTCCTGAGGAGCCGCTGGTCTTTAATACACGAAGACCTTCAGTTGACACTGGTCTTCAGTCCACACTGGAAGGCAGCATGCAGCTCCAGCAGCCAAGTGAAAGGAAGGGGCTCTTTTGGCCCAGAGCTTCCTTATATAAAGTTCCCATCTGAAATGGGCCCGCCCGCTCTGGGGGAAGGGCTCACTATGGGGTTAGGACTTCCTCCTTCAGTTAATCCTTCCTGGAAGCAACCTTGGAGACCCACCCAAAAGGGACTTCTGTGGATTACTAAACAGATCAAGTTAACAGTGCCTTAATCATCACAGCATCCTAGTAGCATTTAGGAAACCAGCTCTTTCAAAGGCTTGGCATAGATTTGGGTTTTGCAATGTCTAGGTTCTGAGTTGGGAAATAATACTATCATAGTTTCTTAAAAGTTCTTTTAAATGTTTGTTTTCTGCTCCAGAGTTAGTTTTTTTGTGATCTGCTTGGATAAGGAGGGTAGAAGGACAAGCTGGGGATGAGAAGGTGGTAACAGAAACATGTGGTTTAATGTGGTGTCCACACCAGTATTCACTAGCTGTGCATGTCATCTCCTGCAAGGCCATGCTCCAAATTTATGGGTTCTGACTCTCTCACCTGCCTTTGACAGCCCAGTTCCTAGATCTAGGGATAGGAATACATGGTCCCCCCCCATCATATTTGCCTATAAACTACAAACCAGACAGACCCTCTTAAGACCTGTATATTCAGAGTTCTGACATGGGATAGGCTTGCCATGTGAACACTTTTTCCACTTTCTCAATGTTTTGGAAAAGGGGTGATCCCCTTGGTTATGGGTTCAAAGTACATTGGTTGAAATGTATGATATAACATCTGAGTGACCAATTGGACTGCAGCAAAAGGCACAGTGCAGTGATAGCTTAATTGGTACCAGGTGTAGCTGGAGAAGGCACACAGATGTGATGGGGTGCATCCTTACCTAATTGTTTTAATGTTCCTTGAGAAGTTAATTGTCAGTGTAGAGTGTACTAGCAAATTAGGTTCCCAGTGTCTTAGTGTAACAGGATAAATGAGGTGTCATGAGTCTTCAATCTGCTTCTAACACACTTTTCCTGTGGGGAAGAGAAAGTTCCTATGGGGAATCAGTGAAGCAGCTGAAGAAATCCTTGTGAATCATGTGCTTGATTAGGAAAATCTGTCTAGCTTTTGGGGCGTCCATGAACAGCTTTTCCTTTCAGGCTTGCTTCTAGTTCTTTCAAGGTTTGAACTTGCTGACAGAAATGTTCCTCAGAGGTCCATAGGTGCATGAAGACTTCTGAAACTAGTGTTCAATGAATTACAGTGTTGACAGTGAGTGGCATTTCGTTAAACTTGCTCTTTTTTTTTTTTTTTAATAGTTACTAGAGTTATCTTCCAGAATTATCTCAGTAGAAGTGAGCAACCATTAGTGTTAAATTGCTTGAAAGTAAAATCCTTGGGACAAGACTGTACAAATTGGTTTTTATCTTTATCAAAGCACCTGGACCCTTGATACTATAGTTGAGTAAGTGCTCAGACATGAACTGACTCATTGCCACCTGTCATGGTCGACAAAGCCAAATGTGGACATTTTCTTTTGAGCCTGCTGGTTGTTCTTGAAGTTAGTAGAGGTGCTTGACTACATTATAAGTTCTTAGAGAAAAGTATAGTGTTATAATTGCATTGGAATGCTTTCTCTGCTTTTGGTTTGAAGAGGCTATTGGACTCCAGTACCCACTAGGTGCAATGCTTTGCTGACATTCTTGTTAAGTTGTACCCACAACAGGGAAAGATCCTGGAATGAAGCAGGGCTGCCACAGTCAATATAATGTGCTCTAAATTTTGCTTCTCAAGGGAATGCACAACCACTTTTTTGTTTGTTTTTCAATACTTTTACTTGTATGTGTGTGTGTGTGTGTGTATGTATGGGGGACACACAACAGGATCTCTTGCTGCTGTAAGTAGAACCTGGCATTACACGGATGCTAGGGAATACAATCTATTCTAGCAGGCTTTGCCAGCAAGTGCCTTTAACTGCTCAGCCATCTCCTCAACCCCTCTTTTTTTTCTTTCTTCCTTCCTTTTTTATGAAGACAAGGTTGCATATAGTCTAGGCTAGCCTTGAACTCCCAACCCTCCTGCCTCTACCTCCTGAGTAGGGATTACCAACATGTGCTACCACACCTGGCTTCTCAGGTTGTGTGCACTACTGTAGCCATACTGTTCCACCAGTGCTGTTAGTGCAAGTAGATAGGCATCTTGGGAAATCTGTGTTAGTAATGTTATTTTGATTACTGCCAGTGGAGATGCCCTAAGATTTGCTATTCTCAAAGAATTCCAGATGGGTAAGGTCATTTCCTGTTGTGGAGCATACCTTTTCTATTCTTAGCCACATCACTTATCTAATGTGTACATTCTGTGTATCTTTAGAATATTCTTTCTTTATTGTGACTTGTCTAAATTGGATCTATACCCTTAAGCCTGGGTGACACATAAGGTGTAGATAATCATTGTGGTTTCAGAATTTCAGTTTGCTTTGAAAATACTGTTTTCAGGTGTTTCCTTGCTCAGGGTTATCATATATTGAAGACTCTATAACTCTAGTTTGAGTTCCTGCAAAATAATAATAATAATAAGATAGTAAGATTTTATTTCTTAACAAAATTTTAGAACAAAGAACAACTTGTATGCAGTCAGAGATCCCAATCCTCAAGACATTTAATAGAAGTCTGCTCAGTATTGATAATGTTTGAAAAATTCTGGCAGTTACTTAAATTTTACTATATGCTGGGATGAGACCCTGTCAGTGTGGCAGCACTGGTTCTGCTGTCTGTCACAAAACTTAATTCATGATGAAATATCTGGAAGATAAATATTTGAAAAATGAATTCTGTGTGATAGGTACTATCTGATAGATGAAAATCTTTAAGATATGGGTCCTTGGAAAAGCCCTGTGTGGTGGCACCACAGGTCTATAGAACTCTTGTCTATGGGGACCAGCATCCATGGATGGTGCTGCAGTAGCTAGATTGCTTATGACTCTGCTGAGAGTTTGGCCAGTGCATGTCTCGGTCATGGGTGGAAGGATTTGAGTGAAAAGGCAAGAAGTAAACTATTGGTTATTTTACTATTACTATTATTATTATTTCAGAAAAAGGGTCTTATGATGTTTCCCAGGCAGGTCCTAATTGTATGTTTATATTTGTGTGTTATGCCTATACGCCAGATAGATCAAGGGATTTTGTGACTGTTGGTTAGGGGGAGGATCAGAGAACACATGCATTAGACATTGGTATGTCATGTTTGGGTATTCATCACCATCAGTTTAAATAGACAGGGTACAAGAATTGTATTTACATAAACTGAGCATCTCAAGAATTACAGTGATACCCAGGAAGTCATTTGGGGTTTCAAGATAGCAAAAGAGGGAGCTGAAAAGTTAGGAGTCCCCTGGAAAGTACTTGAAAATCTGAAACACTGGCTGTTACCATCAGTGCAGCTCTTGAGAATGGAACTATTTTCATGTATCAAGAACAGCAGCCCATGCAGTACCAGGGCTAGAAACTTTCACCTTGAAGACCAAAGGTATGAAGATATTTTTCTTTTTTTTTAAATTTATTTATTTTAGAGGGGGAGGGAGGGAGGAAAAGAGAGAGAGAGGGAGAAAATGGGTGCATACAAACCTTTAGCCATAGAAAGAGAAAGAGAAAATGGGTATATCAGGGCCTCTAGCCACTGCAAAAGAACTCCAGATACATGAGCCACCTTGTGTATCTGGCTTTACATGGGTACTGGGGAATCGCACCATGTCCTTAGGTTTTGCAGGCAAGTGCCTTAACTGCTGAGCATCTCTCCATCCCCACAAGGATATTTTTGGCTAACTTTGACAAGAATGTCTGGCAGGAATCAAGTAGCAACATGAGCCAGGAGTATCCCCTGACTGTCACTCCAGGTCTTTCTGTCCTACAATTTTTTTCTGCCTTGTTTTGAATTGGCTGTATAGCATCAAAGGTATGAGGTGATATCTTGTTGTATAATTTGTTGGAGTCTGCCAGTTAAATGGGACCTATGTAAGGATGCTAACTACTAGCCCAGTTCAAATCTGGAGGAACTTTTAGAGCTTTTCAAAATCCACTCAGACTATAGGCCTCATTTAAGTTGTTGAAGTGGAAGTTAGGATAGTGACTTCTACCTCAGATAGAAAAGGGGAGCCCTCAAATGTGATAGCTTTAAAGGTCCACCGTGGTAATGTTACTGTTTCTAGAAGAAATTGTGGTGTTTCTAACAGAAGTGTAGTTTACTTTTAGCTTCACAATTCCACTTGACATCATTTAAAAGTAAGGCATTAAACACTGTCTTGGAATTGCTGAGTGGTCTGGACACCTAGTTCCTATTACTCAGGTGAGACTTTCAGGTTGCCCCTGACCTGGACTCTCCTGTTTTGCTAAGCACTTGTGCTGATGTAAAGTTGAGTAAGAAAAAGCCTGATGATTTTGCTCAGAGCCTGGAAGTAGTCACAGGGCTTAACTACTCTAGATCATGCAGGTGTTTAAGCACTTTCTCAAGTGAGAGTTAGCTCTTTGCAGGAGTTATGCTAATTTGCCTACATCTTTTGTCAAGCATTGGGGCCAAGCTGGAGTTTTTAGCAGACATTTATCTAGACAATTAGTTCAGAGATCCAGCCTGCTCACCTTTCAGCCCCAACCACTGTGGTAAAGACATTATTTCTTTATATTGAATTGTGTGTGTGTCCCTCCACCTTTTATCTAAGCCTCCTGGCATTTGTGGTGCTTGAACAGTCATGAATAAAAGAGTTCAGCTTGCTTTAGAACCAGCCCCTGAAGTGGGATAAGAGGATTCAGATTGCCTGCTATTTCCAGTTTTGGTTTCTTTTGGGGGGTGGTGGAGCTCAGAAGACTGTCATGGTGGAGTCCGGGTTCCCCAGGGGAGCTTGGGGAGCCAGCCACCTGGCTAATTACTTCTGGCTGGTGAGAAATAAAAATCCATGGCCTTAAAATGATACCTACATATCTGTATGCCGACAACAAAAAACACATACCATAAAATATTTGCTCCCTGTGCATATTGTTGGGATGGATGTGGGCCTGCTTACTAAAGCATCCCCTTTATTTTAACTTAGGGTTGAGAAAAGTGACATAATTACTGGCCCTGGCTTACCCCCACCTCTTAGTTTTCCAACCTCTTGAAGAAGTTGGGGATCTGCCTTGTGAAAGGCAGTTTTGGCACAGCTCATTCAGCTTTGTTCAAGGCAGTAACACATCACTGAACAAATTGCTCCCTTGCATATGCTAATCCTGTGCTTAAAAGAACTCTTTGTAACATGTTCTGCTATATAGCCTGAGGAGAGGTGGGAATTGAAGGCATGTCAGATCATGTCATGTGACCCCCAAATAGCTAAAATGCCTATTTTCTTTGGGTCAGCAGTTCCATACTCAGCATATGCCAATGCAACTGTCCTATGTGGTTTGTGGAAAAGCTTAGTCCTTGTTCCTGCTTTTGTGTGCAGGAACTGTTCTTGTCATTGAAGATGCACTAGCTCAAATTTCAATGCTGTTGGGTAGCAACACCCAATCTTATTTTCAGTAGTAAGCTAAAGAATTCAAAAGTCTTTCTTTGTTGTTATGAAAAAGGTGATTTGCCTTTTAGGAAAGTGTGTTTTTAATCCCATCTGTCTCTGCTGTGTTGATGCACAGCAGCATCCAGTTAAAGACTGTCCCTCAGAATTCCTGGGGTAGGGGTGGGTGGGGGGGAGGTATTGCGGGTCCTTACCAGGAAGTTGCAGTGGGAAAGACTAAATGTTCTCATATCACAGCACATACAGTAGAAAGCACCCATTTATCAAGTACTAAGTAGAACAGAAGCACATTTTGAATTAGTAGGACCTAAAGGATCCACGAAGGTTGAGAGGGTTTGATGGTAACATCAGGCTTCTTTTAAGTTCAGAAAGCTCTGTGAGTGGTTGTCTTCAGTTTTTAGACACATACATACCTTACAGGGAATAAATAACTATCATTGTCATGTTTATCAAACAATTATCACATCCAGGTTGGGTTTTCTTGTGTATAAATGGGCTGGGAAGAAATCTTTGATTAGTATTTTCTTGTCTTACAGAGTAATTCCCTCTTGGTCCCAGATAGTCTAAGAGGCACAGATAAACGCAGAAATGGTCCGGAGTTTTCCAGTGACATCAAAAAAAGAAAGGTGGATGATAAGGATTCTAGCCACTATGTAAGTGAATAAAAGAATTTAAAGTAATCATTGTTTTCTTACTGCTTACTTCTGAATGTACTCTGAAGTCTTGGATAATTCCACATTACTGAAAGTATACTATAAAATGGGTAAGTTCTTAAATTCCAGGATATTATTCACCTTGAGAGCAGTAAATTACAGTTCTTGCTGATTTAGTTTTAGCATATAGAACTCTTTACCTATGTTGCTCATACAAGGGCTGCTTATGCAGGCCTGTAATCCCAACACTCTGTAGGCTGAAGCAGGAGGATTGCAAAGTTGAGGCCAGCCTGGACTACATAGTGAGAGCATGTCTCAAAAAAGCAAGGACTGTGGATATAGTTCAGTAGTGAAATACTCTCAAAGGATGTACCAGGCCCTGGGTTCAATCCCCAGCATGACCAAAAAAAGGGTGAGGGGCTGGCTTCATGGACCATGTGGCTGCTGTATAGGGTTCTGTGCTGTAAGTACTCTACCTCATCATCTTCAAGAATCTTAGCTTTTTATTTGATTTCATCTTGTATCCCCTCCTCAGCTACTTGTGGTACTGGGAATCAAACCTAGTGTCTCATGTACTAGGTAAGTGCTCTGCCACCATTGTAAGACCCCAGCCCCAAATCTCTGATTTTGAAAGCTCTGCATTTTCATTTCATCTTGACCCTTGCAAATTTAGTAACTACTTTTACTCAAATAGTAAAAAAGTTGGTATCACTATATACCTTTTGGATGCTTTTCTGAGCAGATTTTGTCCCTTGTAAGTATGAGGGTAAAGATTACCATCATCTGCAGGGAATGATCCTAGTCCATAGTCATGGGAGCAGCATCATATATCAGTTCATTTCTGTAAATGAGGTCACTGACTATGTGGTGGAGTGAGAATTGTAGGTACAGTATAGCCTGAACCATATTCAAAGACGATCAAGCCAGGCCAAGTGGCCATTTAGCTCAATCTAGGAGCCATAAACATTGTAGCCTGCAAATAACTTGAAATTACCTAGTGCTTCAGGCCACATGTGGATGTGTTCTCAGGAACATAGTTATAGAAAGCTGAGCTGGGCCATTTGCCTCTTGGCTCTGGAGGAAGAGGTATCTCCTGTGTGGCTAACTGGTGTCTTGTTTCCTGCTGGCTTACTCAAGCCTTCAGCTAACAAGAGGTAATATTTTGTGAACACCAACTCAAGTTAATGCCTGGTACCCTGTCCTCTGACATGGATCATTTCATTTAATTTTTACTACAACCCTCTGAGTTGAGTATCACCTTCATTTTTGTAGAGTAAGAAGCTATGTCTCATAGCGTTTAAGGTTTTGCCAAAGGTCATGGTTAGTGCAAAGTCTGGAGGCAGCTTGACTCTAAAGTCAGGCCTATGTCACAGTCCAAATTCACATTCATTCCTGGAGTTAGTATTTCTTCAGAGGTCATCAGGTCAGATAACAGTTTGTATTATAATTTAATGCCAACCCAAATCAAGCCTTTCTGTGTTTAGTGCTTAACCTTCTTCCTTTATCTGTTGCCCAGAGCTGCATGCATTTACTTTTATTTTGACATTAAATGTTAACAGTAAAGTCCATGGTATGCAGAAACTGGGAAACTGTTGCTGTCTTTTGGCCTTGCATATTTAAGTTTTAATTCAGCAGTGTAGGACCGAGAATCAATAGCTTGATGTGATAGTTTTTTTACTTACTTGTACTAGTTATGTCTGGTTAGAAAGGTGGGTTTTGGGAGTGATATGTTATGTTGGAGAATGTGAGGAATGAGGCCTCAGACCAGAGACTTTTGATCATAGAAGTTTGCTGTACTAGGCTTATATTTGTAGCAGGACCAAATACAAAGCTAAGATTTAAAGTATAGAAGATTGACTCATGCCAGAGTTCTGTTAGAGGATAGAGGGTGTTGGAATGGAAAAAGACTGTAGCAAAATAGGAGTGAAATTTACAACCACTTATTATCTGTTTTATGACAGTAAAAGACAGTAGTTTGAGATCCCAACCACAGAGAAATGATAAGGAGATGAAAATACTTATTATCTGGGGCTGGAGAAATAGCTTAGCAGTTAAAGCATTTGCCTGCGAAAGCCAAAGGACCCAGGTTCAATTCCCCAGGACCCACATAAGCCAGATGTCCAAGAGGTGCATGTATTTGGAGTTTGTTTGCAGTGGCGAGAGGCCCTGATGTGCCCATTTTCTCTTTCTGTCTGTCTCTCTCTCTCTCTCTCTCTCTCTCTCTCTCTCTGCTTGCAAATAAATAAAAAAATAATTAAAAAAGAAAATACTTATTATCTTAATTCAGTTACTTCACACCTTGCATATGTTTATGCTTATTAAAAGAAAAGTGATTTTTCTAAATAAAAAAGGAGTTTCAGCTGGGTGTGATGGCACATCACACTCGGGAGGTAGAGGTAGAAGAGGATCACTGGTGAGTTCAAGGGCACCCTGAACTACATAGTGAATTCCAGGTCAGCCTGGGCTAAAGTGAAACCCTATCTTGAAAAACCAAAAAAATAAAATAAAATAAAAAATAAAAAACCCAAAACAAAGAAAAACAAACAAACAACAACAAAAAAAGAGTGTAATGGTAATAAAGTAATTGCTTGCTGCTTTTACCTAATTTACCCCATGCACTATATTGTCATTTCTATAATTATTTTCTCTAAGAAGGGAGCCCTTTTAGTTTATGCTTATTTCATCACCATCAACCTTACCACCTTTTGTGCTTTTCTGTGGGTTTTAGTAAGAGAAAACAATTCACTTTAGTATTACTTTTTTTTTTTTTTTTATGAAAGCATTTCGGTAAATTATATTTTTGGATTGCCCTGGCTTCTTGTTTGGTTGTCATTGCCTGTTACAGTGAAAAGCCTGCTGCTTTATAACAGTGATTATGGCCTGTCTTGTAATATACCATTGATGAAAGTAACCCATGTCTCTTAAATGTAGTCAAGTATATAAGAATATAGTTGGAAAAAGATAAGTACAAAACATTTAAGACCTATATTTAGAGTTAAAGGTAAAGTTTTCAGCCTGGGATATGGGTCCACAGAAGGCCATTGAGGATAATATATGCGCTTACATGCACTAATACTCTCAAATGTTGTTTTGTATAATTTCATAGCTACTTAGATCATAAATTGAGGTCTATTCCCTATAGCTATTGTAGTCCAGTGAGTGTTTCTGCTTTCGCATATACTCAATGCTTTTCACTACAGTAAAGGCTATATATAAAGTTTTTGAAAGAAAATACATTTCCTTTTTTTTTTTTAGTCTTAAACTTTACTGTAAGAATGAATGCATCTTAAATACAGCAGCTTTTCTGAATGTTTCAAAACTTAGATATTCCTTTTATCTGCAAGCTTTATAGTTTTGAAGAGGCAATAAGGCTATTTTGTAGGATGGTAATAACTTACAAGTACTACTGCCTGCTTGCCTTCCATATTTCCAAAAATAATTTAGGCTGAAGATTTTTTGTTGTTTGTTTGTTTTCTAATAGTTTTTTTTTGTTTTGTTTGAGATAGAATCTCAGATAGCCCATGCCGGTCTCAAAACTTCCTATATCCAGGATGACCATGAGCTTATGATCCTTCTTCTTCCACCTCATGAGAACCCAGATTACAGGCATGCACCATCATGCCCAGTCTTGTGTGGTGCTGGGAACCAAACCTAGGGCTTTGTGCATAGTATATGTAATTCTCTCTACCACATCTCCAGCCCCAGGAAGTTTATTCTTTTTTTTTTTTTCTTTTTGGCATGCATGTGTGTGTGTTTGTGTACACAATTGCATGCTGGTCAGAAGGCAACCTAGGGTAAGCACCATTCACCTCCTTTGAGACAAGGTCTTTCATTGACCTGGAACTCACCTATTAGACTAAACAAGCTGCCTCACAAGCCTCAGATATTTGCCTCTCTGCTTTCTTAGCACTGGAGTTACATGTGCATGCTACCATGCCTAGTATTTATGTGAGTACTGGGGATCAAACTCAGACCCTTATTAATCAAGCATTTTACTGACTAAGCCATCTCCCCAGTCCAAGAGGTTTATTTTTAACATGAATTTATGTATATATAATTTATTTTCTGCTAACTAGTGACATGGGCAGGTGGTTTGAGTATATTTGTCTCTATGAAATGTCTGTGAGTGCCAGATTGACTATTACTGTATGCTTAGGTGATGCATATAAAGTCAATGATATAAAATTTTGTGTACTTTGAAATGGGAAAAGAATTCTGACATAAGGATATGCAGATTTCAGAATACAAAATAGATTTAGCTATTGCAAACATTTATTAACCCCCTACAATGTTCCAGGTTTTTACAGCTTGCCCTCTCCTATAAGCAAACTGAGATTGTGTAGCTGGCTTCCTATTGCAGCAGAATACCTGTCTAGAATTTTGCATAACCTTAAACTGGATGAGAAGAGGGAGAAGTGTATTAATTGCAAGGGCTGGCAGTCTGGAAAGGAGCTCACAAGCATGACCTGAGTAGTTGTCTAATTAGTTTTCCTGCTACCAAAAGCTACAGAAAGAAATTTAAGTGTTCAAAGTCCATTCTTTTTTTATGTATGAATTTATTTATTTATTTTTTGGTTTTTCGAGGTAGGGTCTCATTCTAGCTCAGGCTGACTTGGAATTCACTATGTAGTCTCAGGCTGGCCTCGAACTCACAGTAATCCTCTTACCTCTGCCTCCCAAGTGCTGGGATTAAAGGTGTGTGCCACCATGCCCAGCCCTTTTTTTTTAATGAAAGAGAGAGGGACAATGGGCATGCCAGGGCCTCCAGCCACTGTAAACAAACTCCAGATGCAGGTGCCCCCTTGTGCATCTAGCTTACGTGGGTCCTAGGGAATCGAACCAAGGTCCTTAAGCTTCACAGGCAAACACCTTAACCGCTAAGCTATTTCCCAAGCCTCTCAAAGTCCATTCTTGATCTTTACTAAACAGAATTTAAATTTCTTTTTTTTCTAGGACAGTGATGGTGACAAAAGTGATGACAACTTAGTTGTGGATGTGTCTAATGAGGTAACTATGGATTTTTTCAAAGTTTGTCTTAAATAATGTTGTAAGAAAAATCTAATTATGAATGAATAAAGTAGAGCTGCAGTTCCGTCTTTTCATACCTTCTTACATCAAGAACTTTTTCATGAATGGGGCAATTAGTTTATCTCACTCAAACTAAGTTTAAGTCCTTAACAAACTATCTGGCCTGGGGATGCAACTCATTTGAAGAGTATTTTTCTTTCTATTAGAGACAGAGAGAGAGAGTGAGGCACACCAGGGCCTCCAGCCACTGCAAATGAACTCCAGACACATGTGCTACCATGTATATCTGGTTTACATGGGATCTGAAGAATCGAACCTGGATTCTTAGGCTTCACAGGCAAGCGCCTTAACTGCTAAGCCATCTCTCCAGCCAGAAGAGTATTTTTCTCACATTCTCTCAGACAGCCTTGGGTTTGAAAATTCTGTTTCCCAAGTCATTTTTGTTTCATTTTGATTCCTGCCTAGGGGAAGTACTTGTACACAAGGAGCAATATGATTGTTTGCTTTTATAGTATGTTTCTGGGTATATTAGAAATGCCATCTTGCTCATTGTAGTGACCTTGTTAAGTATAACACTAACCCCAGACTAAAAGATTCTGATCATTATACTTTAATTTAGAGTGTGGAAAAGACTGTCCATTATGAGCTAAAACAAAAACCTTTCATTATGTTTGTTGAGGACCCTTCTTCTCCACATGCAAGTCCTGCCCACTCACCCAGGGAAAATGGAATTGACAAAAACCGCCTGCTGAAGAAAGATGCTTCAGGCAGCCCGGCATCCACGGCCTCCTCAGGAAGTTCCTCTTCCTTGAAATCCAAAGAACTGAGCTTGGTAGGTAAATTGACCTTTGCTGGCTAGCAGTGCTATTTTCTTTGTTGACCATAGGACGCTAAAGTGTGTAAGCTAGGTTTTTGGGTGTGTGTTTTAACATGAAAAAGTGAAACTCCCTGTGTCCCTTTCATTGTTTACGTTTCCCTGACATACATCTCTCTTGGGAAGTGATTAGAGTGGGCTGTTATTTTCATCCTCAGATATGTTCTGTGAAACTTGCCTGTAAGCAAATAATTGTCTTCTCTTAGGTCTTAAGACATGTTGATTTGCTAAGCTGGCATTTATTGAGTAGACTGACTTGTCATGTCAGGGCATGTCACAGATGTGCTCCAGCACTGCAGATTCACGAAAGACCTGGGACTGGTGGTATGGGTGCATCACAATCCATTCATGTGGTCATTTGTACACTGAACAAACTAGAGTATGTATGTTACAATACACTTGTAACTCTAGTACATGGGAAGCTGAGACAGGAGGCTGTTACATCATTAGACACTGTCCCAGAGAGAGAGAATGGGAGGGGGGCAGGGAGAAAGAAAGTATATCTAATCCCTTCACTCTTGTGGGAAATAGCCCCTAACTACCTTGAAGTTAATCCTTACATGGTGGCCCCAAGACTATCTTCACTTCTCCTTTCACCCATGAACAGCAAAGCCTGAGTAATTGACTGAAGCTGTTCAGTCCATTAAGTCCCAGGCCAGGCAAAGTTGGGGTTTCTGGGTTATGCTCATTTCTATATCATCTTGCTTCTTGGGCTATATTATATTCTAGAGGATTGTGAGGCAAAATAAGATGTCCTTGTGTAACCTTGTTGATACCTCAAGTTGTAAAGGTCTCTGTTAGGTGTTAAGTCTTCCATCTGCAGTGGAGGGTCCTCATTGGCTAAATAGCCAAGTGAGTAGCTTGTTTACCTCCTAGGGTATTCTTTTTAGGCATGTGTCTCAAGAACATTGGCAAGGGTGGTTCTTGGGCTGTTGTATCTAAAGTACTGCTTTGTTTCTTAACAATTGATGGCCCTTGCTATCTCTCCACCAGTCTCAATCCCCAGGCTACCTACAGGCCAAGTGGGGATAAGGTCTCTCCTTACATACTCAGTAGCCAGGTATGCATTTCTAAATGACTAGGAAGAATTTTGTGTTTGGTCATCATTCTAATTTGGTATTGAGCCAAAGTCCATAAGCCTGATATAAAATTCTTTCTAAAATAAAATCTGTGGAGGAAGGAGTGTGATCATGTTCCGTGTCTCCAGCTCAAGTTTTAATCTGGCAGGAAGACGAAAGGTCAACATTCTCGCTCACAAGTTAATGCTGTCAACATTGTGTGGATTTATGAAAATTGGCTAGGGAAGAAGGAGAAGGTGCCCAGTGTCCCAGCTGCTATTGTGATAAATTGTGTAATATGGCTTGGATTAAAAATAATACTCATTTAATTTGTTTAATGATACTAGCATGAAAAAGCCAGCACGCCTGTTCTGAAATCCAGCACACCAACACCTCGTAGCGACATGCCAACCCCAGGCACCAGTGCCACTCCAGGCCTCCGTCCAGGTCTTGGCAAACCTCCAGCCATGGAACCCCTTGTCAACCAAGCAGGTACAGCATCCCCTCTCATGCTGTGTTTTGCTTCTCCCATCCTCAGTTCAACATGTTGTGTGTTAATCTTGTGGCACAATTTCCCCATGAGTGCGACATAGCTACCCTCCTTCTTATCTCTGAAAAAGGCATGGCAAAAACCAGATGTTGTCCTTGGGTTTTAGCAGTTGCCCTGTTTGTTATCCAACTATTTATATTCAGTTTTTCTTTCCTTTTTTTCTTTTTAAATAATCCAATTCCTAGGGATTTCAGTAATTGAAGTTTCCAAACATAATCTTTTAATTATGGTTTAATTATTCCAAACATAATCTCTTTACCAAACTGTCATTGTCTGTCTGATTTCCTTAATATTGCCAAAATAGCTGTTTTTTCAGCCATGGTGCGATCTTGCTCATAGTTGCCTGTTTTCTGTTGGTATATCTTTCAGGAATCAGTAGGCTTCCTTCAGAGGAAGTTAGGCAGTTTCACTAATACTCCAGCCCATGAGGTTACTCATAACTCTCAATTTGATCTTCGTCACTTGACAAACTAAAAAGTTACAATCCATGTCCAAAGGGTACTAGGTATCAGAGTATCCTCCTAAAACCCTGCTCTAATTTGCATGAATCTAGGATTTGGTTTTCTTTTTTAACTGGTACCAGAGAATGGAAAGTTCAGACTGAAGGAAAACCTTCTTTTGAGGTTAATTCAAGTAAACATACAGTATATGTGCATTGGTTCGCTCTTTATGAATTGCTTGTGAAGAAGTTGATTAATCCCCCTGGCTTCCTAGTGTTGCTGTATTTGCCAGTGAGGAAATGAGGAGCTGTGCTTTCTGTCCCAGAAGAGAATTCAGCTCTGGGGAGAAACAGACCTTGTGTATAAGTTGGTGATGATCTCTTCTTCCCTGGAAGTCTTTCCTCCTTACCATCACTAATGACTATAATCTTTGGTCAGATCTGACTTTGTTAGTCAGATTTGACTTGATAGTCAAGTCATGGGTGACATGTGTTTTCTTGCAGCAGCTGGCCTGAGGACACCCTTAGCAGTGCCTGGCCCATACCCTGCTCCCTTTGGGATGGTGCCCCATGCAGGCATGAATGGAGAATTGACTAGCCCAGGCACTGCCTATGCTGGTCTGCACAGCATGTCTCCACAGATGAGTGCTGCGGCTGCTGCTGCTGTTGTAGCCTATGGGCGCTCCCCAATGGTAGGTCATGGGCTTTGGTATGCCTCAGGGTGTGCACATTGCCCAAAGTGTTCAGATCTTGGGGTGCATGTGCCTGAAGGGGGCAGAACCCCAAGTTGTAGGGCTAGTATGAGGGAAGGGAGTCTTGGGGTGTACCACCTGGAGTGAAGGACATTGGGGCATAGACTTCAGGGTGCATGGTCTCACAGCCCTTCAAAGGGAAACAGTCAGCAACAATATACTTCAGAAACAAAGACCAAAGATACCCACTGTTCTAGCCATACACTTAACTTCTTTTTCATTAGTAGGCAGGTTCAATAAGAGTCAAATGCCTTTTGCTTCACTGTTTCTGTAGATGAAAGAAAATGATTAGTGGTCCAGAGATATCTGGTTTTCTCCCACCAAACAAAAACTTAATTTGAAGACAATGAAGTGATTCTTTATTTTTAAGATCTTTTTTTTTTTTCTCTAAACCTGAGGAAAAATATTTGAGAAGCCATGGACTTCTCTTTCTGTGCCTATATGTTCTTTAAAGCCTTTGTGTAAGAAGTGATTTGTGTATCACATGGGCACATTATGAAATCATAGGGCCAGTTTCTCCATGTCTTCTTACTGGGCCTTTTGCTAACATGCAAGTGGCCCAGTTTTTGACTAAAATAAAAATCTAGAAGTAGGCAGATCACCATGATTTTGAGGCAAGCTTGGGCTACAGAATGAGTTCTAAGCCATCCTGGGCTAGAGTGAAACCCAGCTTCAAATAAAACAAACACAAAACTACATTGAAGGGTGAATTCATGTCACCCTTCAGCACACCAGAGAAGTGAATAAAATACCATGCATAGAAAATTACCCATGTCACCTAGAATGGCAAGGGACAATTATTCTGTCATGGTGTACAAAATAGGGACTCCCCATATGAGTCTCTACCCACTGGTCTTGACAAGTAGCATGTAACAGAAGATGTTTGGCCACTAGAGACATTCTTCATTATAACAGCTCAGGGAGATGCTATTAACTCTTAAGGATGGAGGCCTAGGATATTAAACAGTACCCTCCAATGCCAGGACAGCCCAGAAGGAAGAAGAGAATGAGCTAGCTCACAGCTTCCATAGGGCTGCATCTTGTCTGTATGCCACTCCCTGTACTTGCTGGGGTGAGGCAGGACCCCCATTTTCTGTGAGAAGCTTTTTACCCTGGGAAGCTGGTTCTCATTGCACAAAGAAATCATAACCCCTTCTCCGGTTCCTTAGAAAGGAAGTCTGTTTTGTAGTGTTCAGAGTTGGCTCTTTGACTTGCCACCTTGTACCATTTTCTTTGGCACATGCTAGCCATTGTTAGTACTCTTGCTATGCTCACTTGTATATACTCACCTGTATCAGGGATAGATGAATTTCTAATAGGACGTTAATGTCACAAAGTGCCTTCCTTGCATAACTGAGTCTACTGCATTTTATTTTATTTTCAGGTTGGTTTTGACCCTCCCCCCCACATGAGAGTACCTTCCATTCCCCCAAATCTGGCAGGAATCCCTGGGGGAAAACCGTAAGTACATTTTTGCCTTAGTTTTGTTTGGTTTCAAAGGTGGTGTTCTCAACAGCCTGGAATTCCCAAAGGAGAACAGGCTTGGGTGTTTCCAAGGCGACTTCCGAGGAGTGTTAGCACTTTTCTATAAATAGGCACCTTGTAGGTGTCATGCCTCTGGCTTCTCCCTGTGGGTGAGCTCATGCATTGTTATTTCTGGAGCTAAGCTGTTGGCAAGATGAGGATGAAATAGGAAGAAAGAGCTGGAGGTGGTGGTTGGCCCTCTCTGCTTGACCTTTCTGAAGAAAGCTGCTCTGACTTGACGTTTGGTTGGAGGGCAGCTGCAAGAGAATTTTTGCTAGTGCTATACTGTGGGCAGTAAGCTGTTAGAACTCTTGAAATCTTAGAGGCTTGGAGTGTGTCATCTCTTTGGCAATGCAAACCTTTCCCTTTTTTGGTGGAAACGAGTTATTTCATAGGTAGACCCTATAGGATGTCAGCATTGCAGATTGACCACCAAGCCACCAATTAAAAAGTCACTTGCTTTCCATGTGTTATTTATAAGAAGTATGATTTTAAAGAATTACCAAATTTCTCATTTCATACAAAGCAAAATTGAAATCTGAGAATCTGTGTTTATTTCCAACAAATGCTCTTGTCTTCTTTTGTTGTAGAAAAAGCAAGAAGGCCTTGTGAAATGTTCCCTTTCAAATGAGAAGTTCTTAAAGTGATATGCCTTAGGATTTCAGTTAATCTTTGTCACTCTCTTGTTTTCAGTGGTTGCCTTGGCCTTTTATCTGTGCTTCACTTATTATATCACATTGTGCTGTGTTATCAGTCATCCTAGTGTGGTTCTGGCTAGAGTTTTGTTTCACATAAGATGCTAACCAGAGGAAAAATGGATTCCTTAAGGAGTCCACGACATACCTTATAGGATGGCAACTCTCCATTACCTGCTATTCATGGTGACAATATCTACTTCATGATAATGTGATGAATGGCGAAATGTGGCTTTTATCTACATTAGGAATTAGTAGAGGGGTTAAGAATTTAAGGCAGTGAACAAGGCTAGAGGTAAAGGCCAATCATGCTAAATGCTCACACAGCTGATAGGTCTTTTCAAGATGATCATCTGTATATTGTGGGCTTCTGTGTTTCTTGGGAAGACCCACTGCTCTCTGTCTGGTTTGACCTCAGAACATATGTGGGCATTGTTTTCTGTGGCTGCACAGTGTAGCTGTTAAGTATTTATCTGGACTTGTTAGTGGATAAATTTCAGTAAAAAGTAGATAAAATGAGGAATATTGCCTTAAGGAATAGTAGTACCAGCTGAGGAATCTTTGGTAATTATGAGACAAGAAGGTCTAGAATTGGCTCAGGAAAAATATCATCCAAAGTCAGAACTATGTGGACTTGTTCAGCAACTAAGACCACATTTTGAGGTTGATGTGAGGGACAGGTGGCAGTAGTAGGAAAGCAATGAGTTTCAGTTCTAGTATAGAAGGCTGAGGTTCAGGGCATGCTTAACATGGACATTCTTCCTTAACTGTTGCATGCAGTTGTGTATGCACATGCCTGATTTGAAACAAAGATAGTGGTATGCTAATCAGAGTCTCATAGTCTTTCCTTGCCTTGGGAGTACCTGGTAGTTCTTTGTGTTCAAAGTTGTGTAAGCACCAGGCTTGATAATACATACCTGTCATCATCACAGCACTTACTTAGCATACAGAGGCAAGAACTTCACAATTTTGAGGCCAGCCTGACACTTACTAGTCAAGGTTCTCTAGAAGAACAGAATCAGAGGATTTATTAGATGTGCTTACTCCAAATGGGCTAGGCAGGCCAACTATGGATGTCTTTATGTCAGAGAGTCTGAGAACCTGGTAGCTTCTCAATCTAGAGTTAGATACCTCAGCAGTCCCAATCTTTCACTGAAGGCCTGGGGGATTCCTGGAAAGCTGCCTATCTTCAGTCTACATTGGAAGGCTGAAGAAGCCGTGTTTCAAAGTTTCACTAAGGATAGTAGGTAGCAACAGGGTAGATGCACTCACCAGCATTGTAGCAAGGGCAGCCAGGCAAAAGGGCTGCTTTTTCCTTAGAACCTGTTTTATATATAAGCTGTCACCAGAAAGGCTGAGTACTTGGAGATCGCTCCCTTCCTCTCAGTTAGTCCTTCCTAGAAATACCCTCACAGATCTGCTCAAGAGGTGTGTCTCTTATTGGTTTCCTGATGTAATCAAGTTGCCAATAGATATTTACCATCACAGCAACCTTATCTCAGAATAAAATAACAATGCTGTAAGCTACAATTAGAATGTACATAGAAACACAGTAAAGATGTACAACTCAGTTTGTCAAGGTGCTTTTCTTATCTGGTCAGAATGGCCACTGGTCTCTGGATATGAGTGGTCACTGCTCTCTCTAAAGAGAGTCATAATTGGGGCTGGGGTGATGACTCAGTGGTTAAAGGTAGTTTGTTGCAGACCATTGGAAATGTTTACAGAGGATATTTTGGATAGAGCTGACCTGAGGCATTTAGGAGAAATGGGAACAAACCACCAAGTACAGAGTAGTGTGAACAAGGTGTACAGGTTATGCAAACACTTCTCTGAGATTGAGCAGTTGAAAGTGTTTGGGTAGGGAGGCTGGAGGTAGGATGGTAAATTATGGCTTTAATTGCTGTATGACATGTGTATGAAGCTTTGTGCACCATCCCCCAGCATGCTCCAGACTCAGGGTCTTTCCCTGTCTTCCCTGCTTTGGTGGCTTGGTGGTATGGGCCTGGGCTAGATCGAGACTCCACCTAAAAAAACAAATACAACAACAAAGAACATGTTCTGGACTGAGTTAAACTTGTAATAGTGCTATGAAAGCAAAGCAGTGGCTGATAGGTGAACATATAAAATTAAGATGGGAAAGACCTCTTTGGGATGAGGCACATATATGAAGCCAAAACACAGGAAGGAATAGGGAATAGGTATTCCAGGGCTCTGAGGAAGGAACAACCTAGTTCATGCACAGAGGGAGGGTGAAAGACTTGTGCACACAAGGACAACTGCCTCCAGAGAGTTGAACCATGTGCAGCTAGGCTGGAGGGACCTGGTAATATGAGGTTTCTGTGCCCTTCAATTTGGCTACAATATCTTCTCCATGCCTAGGACAGGTTCATGACAGTGTGAAAACTCCTGTAGCCCCTGAGCTAAGCATCTCCCCAGATTTTAACTCTTCAGTCTTTGTCATTCCTAATGCTCTGAAGAGACCAGATGCTGCTAATCTGACATCCTCTTGATACCTCTTCCAGTGTTCAGAAGCCCCATTGCACTATATGCTTTCTTTAGCCTGAATTTGCCCATTGCTTTGGCCTTTTCAGGTTCCCATGTCATCTGCTCACCAAGTTTCAAGCACTGTCATCTCCTTTCCATACATCTTTCAAAAATTTTGTTGAGACCTACTACCTGGCCTGACTTGGCTAGTTGGCACTCAGATAGAAGCTCACACCCCAGGGAATGGGTGTGAGGAAACATTTCTTCTCTGGGTCCTTAGAGTCCCCACATAGACTTAGCAATTAAACTGACCTCAGACAAGTTAAAGGCAGAAACCACTTATGTTGTTAAAATTGTATGTGTACTGGTGAGTTCTCCTCACAAGAAAATAAAGAAGTGAAAGCCAGAGCAGGGAGTACGAATCAAAATAACATAGAATTACAGCAGCAGAAGGACACTTATATGAAGCCATAAGGTGAGGGCTCAGTTAGGCATGGGGGTGATTACCTGTAAACCCCAGTACTTGAGAGGCTGAGAAAGAGGATCACCATGAGTTTGAGGATAGCCTAGGCTATATAGTAAGTTCCAGGCTAGCCTGGGCTGCAGAATAAGACCCTATCTCCAAAACTAAAAGGTAAGACTGAGGTTCTGACCTAATTGGGGATTGTCAGGGAGGAATTCATCTAAGGAAGAGGTATTATAGTTATATGAGCACAGTTAGGGAGTGAACCTTTAGGTAGAGAGTCCAGAGTACGTAAAGGCCTGAAGGCCTCATGTTGCTTTTATCAGAATAGGACCAAGCACTGCACCATCCCACACTTATTTCTGGTGTTATAGTGCTACCTAACATTCCCATATAGCTTTCCAACCTGTCTGTTCATTTTCCCTCCCTATCTTCTACTCACTCTAGCATCACCTAATTTCTTTTTCTTTGTTTAAGACAAGAGTCTTTTCTCTCTGACATCTAGGCTCAAAATGTAGACTTAGGAACTTACTTAACCTGCTTTTTTTTTTAAACCAAGGCTTATTCTTTGTCCAAATCCTTTCCTTTTCATAGCCCCACCTGTCATTAAGGACTAAGATGAGGTTAATCTTTGTTCGTGTTTTGGTCAGATTGCCATCAGCTTATTCTTACCATAAACTATTCATCCATTTCTTGCCCAGAGAGCTTCTATACTGAATAGAAACTAACGTGATATGTGATGGTCAACAGAGACCTCACAGGTATTACTAGCCTGTTTTTCCTAGCCTTTTGTCCTATCTTTGCAACTTGTTCGGACTAGATAGGATAACCTCCATCTCACGCTAACTGGTATATACCTTCCTTCTCACTAGTCTTTACCTTTTCCTGGCTGTGTTACTCAGCTTTCCATTGCTGTAACAAAGTACTTGAGATAATCAAGAGGAAAGGTTTAATTTGACTTCCAGTTTGAGAGGTTATAGTCTTTGTATACTTGGATCTCTTGGTTTGGGCCTGTGGTGAGACAGCACCTCATGGTGAGGAGCATGTGGTAGAACGCGCTGTTTACTTCATGGCCAGTAGGAAGCAAAGATGCAAATGAGGGACTCAGTACCCCTTTCAAGGGCACAACCCTAGTGACCTCACTTCCTTCCATTAGGCTCCACCTCTAAAGATTCCACCATCTCCCCATGGTGCTAAAAGCTAGGGACTACCAAGATTTTGGGGGATATTTTAACACTGCTAAAATATTTTCAGCCCATCAGATACCACCTCACTTGCTGTTTAATTCATGAAGTCTTTCTGCATGCCTTCCTGCACATGATGTCTCTCAGGTAGCACCTTGTCATGTATTATGGTATATACCTTGACCTTGGATTAGAGTCATGTGTACAAGTCATGTTTCTGTCTGCTTCTTCCCAGAAGTGCTAGAAATTGTCTTTTGTGCAGAGATACAGAGTAAGTAAATATTTATTGCTTTGAAAGAGCAAAATGAGATCAGGATTCTGCAATACCTGAGATTCTTCCTTCTTGAAGGAGAGATTCATGATTTTTACACTTCAGAATAAAGTGAAGTTGATATATAAGAGGAAATCCTAACTTTATTCCATACCCTCAAGACTACATTTAATTAGTATTGTTCAATTAGCTTAATGTGAATGTATTTCTAGTTTTAGAAAATGCATTACCCCAAGCTCGATGGAGATTATGGGTAGAGAAATTTGAAAGTTAGATTTTTTTCTTCTCCCTGCAGCACTACTTGTATCCCTGTAAAGAAATACCTGGAGGCTGTGCTCTTTCCCCATCTCAGGTGATAGATTTTTGTGGATAATAGTAATTCAGACTAATGGTAGTCTGTATTCAGATTCTAGATTAGTTCCAGGTTCCTTTACTCTGTGTTTTAAAGCCAGACATGTAATTCAGAAACCTCCTACCCACTTGTTTAGTATTTAAGTAAGTTTGAAAGTACTCTTTGACATATATAGTTTAAAGAGAAAAAGAAAATCTTAATTGTCATTAGGGTGAGATTGCCTCTGAAGAAAATATGTTTTGCAGCACTGAAGGGGCCATCCCAGATGTCTAGCCAAGAGATGGTTCAGTGACCACGATGTTTCTTACTCCCTTTTATTCTTCTCCATCTCCCTCTTCTTTCACTTAACCAGCCAGGCTTCTTTAGTAGACTTGAAAACCCAGTCCTCTTCAAATTTGGTATAATTGTGTGAGAATTCTTCAGATGAACAACCATTATAGTTGATAGGTTAGGTCTGAGATTGATGGATAGATAAGTGGGTAGGTAGATAAGTAAGTACATAGGTCAGTAGATAGATGAGTTATTAGGAAGGACTGGCTTACATATTTGTAGAAACTGAGAAATCCTGTGATCTGTAATTAGAGGTTCTAAAAAGCTGGCAGTAAAATTCTGAATTTTAAGGCCTGGGAGCCAGTGGTGGAAAGTTCCAGTCCAAGTCTGATGGCCTGAGAGTCAAGAGAACATGTGTCATGAGAGCCAGAGAAGGTGCTGTCCCAGCCTACAAAGACAGAATCTTCACTCTTCCTCTTAACTTTTTGTCTTTTTCTTACCCTCTGTGGGCTGGACAATGCCTAATGTTGCCTTCCTGTATTGCTGAGGTTGTATCTGCTTTAGTCTTTCTACCAACTGAGATGCTAATCTCAACACCCTGCCAGACTGAGCCAGAAATGATGTTTCCAGTCACCTGGGCACTGCCTGGCCCAGTAGGGTTAACACTTAAAATTAACTGTCACAATGATATTTAGGGCTTTGTTGCATAATAAAAGCATTATCTTTTCTAGTTTTGCTATTTATGCTTTAGATTTTCTACCCCTGGGTGGTCTGGGAATGTATAGCTGCTTTCTTGAGTTTTCTTGAGGAAGGTTCTCCTTGATGTCAGTTTTATATAATTGTAGTTGTTCCAAAACCTCTCCCTTTTACCTCTTTAGAGATGATTTTCATTTTATAAGATATAAATGGGGTTCTGTGTATTTCTTGATCTTGTTTGTAGAAGTGTTTCCTGTGCTAGGATTTTATTTTATTTTATTTTATTTTATTTTATTTTATTTTATTTTATTTTATTTTATTTTATTTTATTTTATTTTATTTATTTAGTGAGGTAGGGTCTCACTCTGGTCCAGACTGACCTGGAATTAACTATGTAGTCTCAGGGTGGCCTCGAACTCTCGGCAATCCTCCTACCTCTGCCTCCCGAGTGCTGGGATTAAAGGCGTGTGCCACCACTCCCGGCTCTGTGCTAGGTTTTTTAAACTGAGTGTTAAAAATGGCTGTCTCTCGGGCTTCCTCTAGGAATCTCTTAGTGTCTGTCTTGACTATGCGGAGCAGCTTTGTTCATGTCCCTGCACATTTAGAGGACTGGAAATGTTTGATTGGTGAAAGTGGATTCTAGAACTTGGACTCTTAATGCTGACTTTGCCTGGAGAACCTCTACTTCATCAAATTCTTATTTCCTCTGCTAGTAAATCTTTTTCATGTCATTTTTGGAAGTGTCATATTAAGAACAAAGAGAGAAAGTAGTATCATATTTAACTAACTCGTCTCCTTCTAATGCTTGGAGTCCTCTACTTGCAGTCTATTACAGTTCTTCAATGCTGTGTACCTGCCACCTTCCAAATGAGATAAGTATTGTACCCTGATCTGCATATTACTATTTGGAAGGATGCCAAACTTAAAACAAACAAACTTCATTAAAGTAGAGGATTTTCCTGAGATATGAGTTAGATATGTTGGCCTGGTTAGGATTTAAATATGAGCTCTTCCCCACAGGTTCATGTTTTGAGCACTTGCTATCCAGATGATGGTGCTGTTTTGGGGAAATTGTGGAACTTTGAGACCTGTGTCCTAGTTAGCAGAAGCGGGTTTGGGGGTGGCAGGGTTGTTGAAGGTTATATCTGCCTCCAGTTCTAGCCCAAGGTCTCGGCTTACTGATCTGCTAACATGTTAACAAATTATATCATAAGTTTCTGTCCATGAACCAAGCCATTCCAGTCACTATGTGTGGCAGACAGCTTCAGGTTCCCTGAGATGAACTTCCAGACCAGGCACAGTTATGGAGGAAGGGATATTATTTATTGAAGCTTACAGATCCAGGGGAAGTTCCATAATGGCAGAAAAAGCTGGCCTGCTCTCCACTGGGCCAAGCAGCGAGAGCAAAGCCAACTAGGCACACAGCACACAGAGCAATAAAACAGCCCAAAGCCATAGCACACTTCAGGAACTCCTATTAGGTACACTTTGCATATCTTTACAATGGAATCTCAAACCCACCATCACACCTTAAGATCCGCTCCCAGTGACATTGCCTCTAGCAAGGTGATTGCAGATGCAAACTATAAACTAATAAAATGCTCTATATATTGGGGGACATATATTCAAACTACCACACTGTGCTTCCCTGCTATGATGGACTGTGCCTTCCAAAGCTATGAGACAAAATCAAGCTCTTTTCCTGTGAGTTGCATCTGTGGGGTATTCTGTCATGACAAGAAAGTGACTAATACAGACACTGAAGATCTCTTAAAATAAATTGTCTTGTATTGACAGATTTTTTTTTCTCCCATAAGCTGGGTTATTATCCACGTAAGGACCTATTTTATTCTCTGAAAGTCTTCAAATAATAAAGCTCTGATTTTCTTATACTTCCATACCTCTACTTCACCCCCAGTTCTACTACCTTCATTGGTTTTCAGGCTAAGAGTAACCTCCAAAATCATAAATTGTACAAATCACATCTTCTCATCTTTTTTAGAAGCCAGTTGTCCCTAGCCCTCAGTCTCCTGCCTCCAGATTTCTTATCTCTGAACTCTGTATTGAACCACATTGATCATGGTGATTTGTGTTTAGGATAGGGGCTTCTATTATGATGGATCCTACGTTCTTCCTCTGAGGGATGATGTTGTGATCACTAAGGGAAAACTTAGGAAGTTCACTAGTATTTGATCTACTCTGTACGTGAATGTTGACTATACATCTAGAAGCTGGGTAGTTTCTCCTGAATCACTTTCTTTCATTATAAGGGACTCTGTTTCCTTCTTTGATATAGAAACCAGATTGGGTAGAATTGTTCTGATGTCTCTTGGAGTTCTTTCCAGTGTGGCTTTATGTATTCTAGACCTCAACAGTCCTATTCATAGGCTAGAGTTTGTCAGGTATAAAAGTAGGGAAATAAGGTCCCCACATCTCAATGGAGAATAACCTCTCTGCTTGTATTTTTACTACGTGGGTTGTGCTCTCCAAGGCCTGGGTATAGGCAGCACTTGTTCCCTGTGGTTTCTTCTGTCCCAAATTGCAGTGGGAGGGCCCAGTATATATCTGACCTGAAGAAAAAGTATTATGCTGGCTGTTTCAATTATTATGGTGGATTACATTTCCAGGGGATAAGGCAGCCATCTCTACCACATCTGCTAGATTATAGTCCAGAGAAATTGGCTGGTATGACCCAGATGGTGAGAGGATGGCTGTCTACCTCCTTGTTTTCCTCACCAGTAGTGTCTTTTCATGACTCAGTTTATGATAGGCAATAGTAGATAACTTATTCTGATTCATGGATTGAGTTCCAGCTCCCTGAAGGCTGGTGAAGACAGTCCTCTTTTCCATGCAGAACTCTAGAATTATAAGGACAAAAATGTCTACTATGATAGATTCTGTAGTAGAACATCATAGCAGAAAGCAGAACCATGGAGAGGAGTCTTCCTATCTAAACAGTAATGATAGATACGGGGTTTGGAGGGTAGGAGAGGGTGCTTTTCCAGGCAGAGGGAACAGTTATGCATGATTTGGAGATGTGACAGTGTATGATATTTAAAGAACTGGTCTGCTCTCAATGTGGCTAGGGGTATAGGGTCCCAGGAAGTGAGAATACTTGGCAGTTAGATTATAAATAGCCTCAGGAGCCCTAAAGAGTTTACAGACTGGGTGAAGGTTTTTGACATGAGTGAATTTGTGATACCTGTTCATATAGCAGAAACTTCTACATCAGCAGTACTGTGTCCTTGGCACCAGGGACTTACTTGGACACAGCCCTCATCTCTGGGTCTCTGGGTCTTCATTACTGTTTACTGGATTCTGCCACTGTAGTTCAATCTATTTCCAGCTAACCAACTGCTCTGTGAACACCTGCTTTCTTTTGACCACAAGACACAGCAGTTTTATTAACAGAGGCCAGTCTGCTCAGGAAAACAACCTGCTTGCTGAGAATGCAATCTTGTTTTCCCTTTTCTGGGAAGTCTCCATAGGGGATACTTTTCTTTTAGCCATTCACTTCCACAATGTGCCCAGTAAATTTAAAGTCCCTTGATCTGAACTGGTGTTGATTTTTATTTGCTTTTAAATATATGTGGAATCCAGTAAGGTTTCTTCTCTGTTTCCAGTGCTGCTACCTGCTTTTACAATTATAAACAACATATCTAATAGTCAAATCAGAAGGCTTTGTGTCTGGGCTCACAGGCAAAGATCTCTAGATATGATGGCCTTAGTCAAGCCTGATGCTCCCTCACAGGGAGTCCAGGAATTCTTAATTTCTGCCTCATGGTTTGCCACAAGTGTCCTTTTCTCTATAGATGTCTGTTTTAAGTCTGCCAAGGGACATGTCACATATGCTTGCCTCTTATAATCTGTGTTTTTCCATACTTCCTCAGTCATCTCTTGCTTACCCGGTTATTTCCACTTCCTTCTTCCTCCTTTTCCACATCCTTTAATGCTCACACTTGCCCACTGGTGGAATAAGGGCCCTAATTTAGTGGTGCGTCACTAGCTGTTAGATTTGTGGTGGTTTAACAGGAAAACTGCTTTCTGAAGTCCTGCTGCAGTGTGCATACTGTGTTTTTAGCTTTCTCTCTTAATCCTCACAATGACTTAATGCTTTAATAGAAAGCAGCTCTTACATTTCATTATTATTTCTGTCATGTGGATAAGGAAACAGTTCTCACACATTTGGTGCAGCTGGCAAGCCAAAGTCTTGTGTCTGAGATCCATCTAACACCAAAGTGTGGGCTCTCGCTCACATTGTGGACCTAATCTAATGGATTAGTTTGTTAGGACCTGACTTTCTTTTTCTTATTTATTTATTTATTTATTTATTTATTTATTTATTTATGACAGACAGACAGTGTGTGAGAATGGGCATGCCAGGGCCTCTAGCCACTGCAGATAAACTCCAGACGCATGTGCCACCATGTGCATCTGGCTTACATGGGAAATGGAGAATCGAACCAGGGTCCTTAGGGTTTGCAGGCATGTGCCTTAACCGCTAAGCCATCTCTCCAGCCCCAAGACTTTCTTTTTTGAATAAATTATGAAAACTTTAAAAACAGAGGTGTGGAACATGAACAGAATAGTACATACATACATCATGTGTGTACACTCATAAGATACTATTCCCCCTTATCTGTAGTTTCATTTACCTGTGATCAACTGCAATCCAAAAGTACTAAATTAAGAATTCCATCAATAAACAATACATTTAAATTATATACAATTCTAAGTAGCAGGATTAAATCTAACTCTTCTGGTCTGTTTCATGTGGGAGATGAATCAGTCCCTTATTCACTGCATTCCCTCTGTCTATACTACTGCCCCAGCACAGTTTCACTGTGAAGCCCAGACTAGCCTCAAACACAGGATCCTTCTGTCTCTGTCTCCTGAGTGGTCAGATTATTTGTCATCTCCACCATCAGATCAGTTGTTACGGTCCATGACATGTGGAAGTTAAGCTTTACCATAGATGTGTTTTGTTGTTGTTGTTTGTTTAAGTGGGGGAAAACTACACAGTGCATAGGGTTCTGTGCTCTTATCTGAAGTGTATCTGTGGAGAAGATGGAACAGTTGTCCTCACTATCTGTTTATAAATTCTCCTTCTTGGATGCTATTACTGTGCCTTTCTCAGCCAGTGGACAAGATAAGCTTCTTTTGGGATCTCTTTATCATTGTCATAATGGGGTGCTGAAGTTCCCATTATGGTTGTGGTTAAGTAATTCCAAATGGCCTCAGTGATCCTCTTGTTTTCTTTCTTGTGGGTTCCTGGAGGAGACTTCACAGCCCTTGGGTCTTCTGGTTTATTCATTTGATGAGGCTCTCCAGTGTGGTGGGCAGCACCCAGTTCCTTTGAGGCCCACAGGGACTGATATATTAGCATCAATATGGGTTTCCCTCAAGACTATTGGTGTGTTCTCAGCTCTGGCTGCAGCTCACTGCACTGTGAATCTGTTTTAAATTGCTCTGGTGTGATGCTTGTGTAATGCTTGTAGGTCTCCTGTGTAGTTGCAAGAAGAACACACTAGGGAGATGGGTCTCCCAAACACTAACATATAGCTCTCCCACTTATACCTTGTACATCTATTTTAATCTGGAACATTTATCTCTATAATAAACAAGTCTCAGTTGAAGCAAGATAAGCTATCCTCCTATAGGATTCAATTCAGGAATTGCTGGAAAGGCACTTGATGGAAAATTTGCCTCTTCTGGAGGGACTCATGTTGAATGACGAGGTGAAGTTTCTATCTGTGCCATTGCTCTCACAACAAGAGGGCTTTGAGAGGCAGGTTGTCTCCCCCTCTCCCCAAACTCTTCTTCTTATACAGTAGTGCAACCCAATATTATTTTATGGAAATAGGTTTGTCATTTCTTCAACCCTACCTGGATACTCACTTGTCATTTTAGGTCATGGTTCCCGATATTTGGGTCACCTAACTTCCTTCTGGATTTTTTTTCCTACCAGTTATTTGAAATCTAGAATTCTTGTAGGGCAAGAACTGACAGAAACATCTGTGCTTCAGTGGTATTGTCTTTAAGCATAGCAAATTGCTATTTGGATTGAAATTACAGAGACTCCCATACTGGGTAGCATGGGTCCCTTTTCATGCAGTTGTAATGTACATACATGTTTATGTATTACTAAGACCAAAAAGTACCCTATCCAGTTCAAGCATGAGCATGAGGCTGAAGAAATGACACAGTGGATAAAATGCTTGCTACACAATCCCAGGCAGATACCCCAGTGCAATCTGGTTAAATAGACTAGTCTAATAGGCCAGCCCTGGGCTCAAGTGAGAGACCCTGCCTCAATAAAGTGGAGAGTAATCAAGGAAGACACCACATGTCAACCTGTGGTATCCACATGTGTGCACATGCAAAACATGCAAATACACACATGCTCATTTTATATATTCACATATGTACACATGTACCCACACATAAAGACATGCAAACACACACACATGCTCATATTACATGTCCACATGTGAAAAAAAAAAAAAAGATTTAGAGGCATGAGAACACAAAGGCTGTATGTGATGGTTACCATTGTGTGGCTCAGCAATTAAAATGAAAGCTCATACTATTTGTTTGCTAGGCTTGGTAGCACATGCTTTTCATCCCAGCTAACTGGAAGGATGAGGCAGGAAGACTGCAAGTTCAAGACCAGCATTATACAACTTAGTGGAACTGTACTCCAAAATAAAAATAAAACAGAGCTAGAAATGTAGCTTAGTGGTTGAGTGCTTGTCCAACATGCATAGGGCCTGTATTCCATCCCTAGCATTGCAAGAAAACAAGAGAAAACAAAGTCGCGTTACTATTTCCCCAGCATTACTATTACTGTGAAGAGTAATATAACAATAACAAAAGAGTATCTACAGATTTGGCCAAGATAGTCATTTTCCATTAGTTATTGGAACCAGTTTTCCACAAAGGTTATCTAATATCTTGTCCTTTGCTTGAAAGAAGGGAAACTTTATCGTCTTCATTTATTTGATGTTTGCTTTTATGGAGCCTGTGTTTGATTTCCAGGCTAAGGCATGTAGGTTTTAAGTGTGGACTAACAGATACTTTATGTTAGGCATCAATTTTCAGTTGTTTTTCTCAAGAAAGTAGATGGAATTTTAAGTATACAAAGGGATACTTAAAAATGAAATAGTTGTGAATCTTCAATCATAAAGACTTTTTTTGAATAATTAGGAACCTAGTATTGTATTTAAACATTACAAATTGCAGGTATAGAAAAAAACCTATGGTATAAATGTAAAGAAACTCATGAGGATGATGATAACTACTGTGTGTTTGTTTTTTTCTTTTTTTAAATTTTATTATTTGAAAGCAGAGAGAGACAAAGAATAGGCGCACCAGGGCCTTCTGCCACTGCAAACCAACTCTAGATGCATGAGCCACTTTGTGCATCTTGCTGTACATGGATACCAGGGATTTGAATCTGGGCCATCAGGCTTGCAGGCATGTGCCTTAACCACTGAGTCATCTCCAGCCCTGGTTTCTTTTTGTAAGCCTTAATTTTGCTTTATTACTGTTTCAACGTTTAAAAAAAAAATTAATTGATCCAGGCATGGTGGCACACACCTTTAATCTCAGCACTCCGGAGGCCAAGGTTGGAGGATTGCCAGGAGTTCGAGGCCACCCTGAAATTACATAGTGAATTCCAGGTCACCCTGAGCTAGAGTGAGACCCTACAAAAAAAAAAAAAAAAAAAAAAAAAAACATAATTTAATCAAGTTCCATCCCTTTGTCGCCACCCCTCCCCCACATCACTTACCCCACTCCCCTGAGGATCCTCTGCTTTGCTGTCTCCTTCCTTTTGTCCTTTTCTGTCCTCCATGTCAAGATGTTGATGGGCTTAGAGCTGAGGACTTGTTGGGATATAAGTAACTATGATGGGATCATGAATGCACCAATCACTTGATGTCAGAAGGACAGTGCCTCAAAGTAGTACACTTATGCATCCTGTGACTCTTAAACCTCCTCTTCTGAAATGTTCCCTGAGCTTTGGAGAATATAGTAGAAATCTCCTTTGGGTCTACGCTCTTGCCAGCCTCTTATTTTCTACTTTAATGAGTTTTGAGTCTCCTTGGGATCTACCCCCATCTTCATAGAGTTCTTTGGCTACCAGTAAGAGCAGCACTATATTCATTCTGCATCTACCTCTGAAATGTGTACAATTCTGTTATATGGAGAAAACATTCTATATCTCCATTCTTTAAAGTGTCTTTGGGTATGTTTTATAATATCTATTATATACTAGTTCTTGGAAGTTAAGTTGTAATTTAGTTTATTGCAGCAAAATATTCTTGTTGAATTTTGTTGTGGAGCTAGAAGTATGTAACTAGAATCAGACTTATCTATACATTACATGGAACATAACAGTAGCTGAAGTAGCATAGAAGTGTATTCCCATTTTTCATAAAAGGTACTAGCTATCAGCAACCCAGGGCACTGGTGTGTACTTCTTGTTGGGCTGGTTGTTTCTGAGTAGCTTAGACCCCTGCTTGCTCACACCATTGTTGGCCACTTTCCCCCAGTTCCTCATGTAGTATTTTCTAGCACTAGATGGGCTAACTGGGAACTGGCTCTCTTCTGGATGCCAGCCATATCTCTCGATGTTCTGTGCCAGCAGCATATGGCACTTTCAGCAATAGGGTCTTACCTTTTACCTCAGGTGGGTAATTAAGTGCTTTGACAGAAGACTGTCTTGTTTTGGAGACCTCATAGGTCTCTCAGATCAACAGCTCTATTTCTGGTACTGTGAATTACAGGTCAGAGCCAAAGTTTTTTTAATGTTTGACTTCATCCCACCCTCTCCAGGGCCCTTTTTTCATGTGTTTCCCCTGTACCTCTGTTGAGGGTTATATCTTTTTGTCCACTTCCAAGGAGAAAAGTTTCTATGGTACCAGTTCATTTTGTGTTTAGTTTTGTGTTTATTCCCCCAACCTTCCTCTTCCCCTCCTGTCCAAATCCTTCTATCTCTGTTGTTTGGACCTCAAGTTGCCTATCCGGTATACCAGCATCTCAAGCTAATCCAGGTTAGGAACCACAGATGAGTGAGAACACGTAGCATGTGATTGTGTGTGTTCGCTGAGTGTGATCTGTTTTAAGTCCATCCATTTTCCTACAAATTTCATTGTATTGTTTCTTCTTACTGCTGAGTAGAATTACAATATATATATATATTACAATTTTGTTATCCATTGTCCAATGATAGGGACTTGTGTTGATTCCAGTTCTTACCTATTATGAATTGAGCAGCTATAAACATGGTTAAGCATATATCTCTGTAGTGAAGCATGGAGCATTTAGGGTAATTTCCCAGTAAGGGAATAACTGGGCCTGCTGGTAGTATTATATTCATCTTTTTGAGGAATCTCCCTATTGATTTCCATAGTGTTTATACAAGTTTGCATTCCCACCAAGAGTGAATAAGGGTTCCTCTTTCCCCACATCCTCACCAACATTTGTTATCATTTGGGTTTTTTTGTTTGTTTGTTTGTTTGGTTGGTTTTTCTAGGGTCTCATTCTAGCTCAGGCTGACCTGGACATCACTATGTAGTCTCAAGGTGGCCTCGAACTCACGGCGATCCTCCTACCTCTGTTTCCCCAGTGCTGGAATTAAAGGCGTGCGCCACCACGCCCAGCATATTATCTGGTTTTTTAATGATTGCCATCCTTACTGGAGTAAAGTTGAGTCTCATAGTTGTTTTAATTTGCATTTCCCTGGTGGTTAGGGATGTTGAACATTTTCTTAACTGTGTGTTAGCCATTTGTATTTTTTCCTCTGAGAACTCCCTATTCAGTTCTCTACCCCATTTTTTCAGGGGATTGTTTGATATTTCTATTGTTTAGTTTTTTGAATTTTTGTAGATTCTGGGTATTAGGCCTCTGTCAGTGGTATAGCTAGTGAAAATTTTCTCCCATTTTATGGATAATCTATTGGCTTTGCTTTATGGTATGTTTGTGCAAAAACTTTTTAGCTTCATGAGATACCATTGGTTGAGAGATTATTTAATTTCCTGGACTACTGGGTTACTTTTCAAGAAGTCCTTCCCAACCCTTAAATCATGAGAGTTCATCCTATTTTTTTCTTCCAATAGTTGAAGAGTTTTAGGACTTATATTGAGGTCTTTAATTAATTAATTAATTAATTTTTTTCACTTATTTATTGGGTTGGGAGAGACAGAGAGAGAGAGAGAATGGGCATGCTAGGGCCTCTAGCCACTGCAACTGAACTCCAGATGGATGTGCCACCATGTTCATCTGGGTTATATGGGACCTAGAGAATCGAACCTGGGTCTTTAGGTTTGCAGGTATGCGCCTTAACCACTAAGCCATCTCTCCAGCCCTTATATTGAGGTCTTTAATCCATTTGGAGTTGAGTTTCTTTGTATGGTGAGATGACTGGGTCTAATTTCATTTTTCTGTGTGGTTATCAAATTTATCCAGCACCATTTGTTGAAAATGCTGTCTTTTCTCCATTCTACGTTATTGACATCTTTGTCAAAGATCAAGTAGCTATACCTATTTGACCTAAGTTCCAGGTCTTCAATTCTCTGCCATTGGTTTATATTTCTGTTTCTATGCCAGTCACATGCTGTTTTTGTTTCTATGGCTTTGTAGTATAGCTTTAGATCAGATATGGTGTTACCTACAGAGGTCGGTCTTTATTTCTTTCTTTCTTTCTTTTATTTGAAAGAGATAGATAGAGAGAATGGGCACACCAGCAGCCTCTCAGCCGCTATGAAGGAACTCCAGACATGTGCGCCCCCTTGTGGGCAAGTACAGCATTGCGCCCTTGCATCCCTTTTGTGACTGGCTAAATGTGGGACCTGGATATTGGAACCAATGTTCTTAGGCTTGGCAGGCAGGGTCCTTAACTGCCAAGCCATCTCTCCACCCCAGAGGTGTTGCTTTTGCTGCGGATATGTTTGGATATCTGAGGTCAGCTGCCATCCCATGTAAATTTTGAGATCATTGTTTTTCTATCTCTGTGAATAATGATACTGGAATTTTTATTGGTATCATACTAAATTTTTATATTGCTTTTGGTAGAATTGCCATTTTCACAATATTAATTCTACCTGTCCAGGAGCATGGGAGGTCTTTCCATCTTCTCAAGTCCTCCTCAATTTCTTTCTTGAGTGTTTTCATATTTTCATTATATAGGTCTTTCACATCTTTGGTTAGTGTTATTCCAAAGTATTTGATTGTGTGTGTGTGTGTGTGTGTGTGTGTGTGTGTGTGTGTGTCTATTGAAAATGAAACAGTCTCACTGATTTCTTTCCTGTATATTTTTTGTCTGCATAAAGAAAGACTGCTGATTTTTCTGTGTTGATTTTGTATCCTACCACTTTACTGAAGGAAATAATCACCTTTAGAAGTTTTAAGATGGGGACTTTTGGGTCACTTATGTATCATGTCATCTGCAAACAGGGCTAATTTGACTTTTTTCCTTCTAATTTGAATCCCTTTTATACTTTCTCCTGTCTTATTGTTTGGGCTAATACTTCTAGTACTATGTTGAAGAGCAGTGGTGAGAGTGGGCAACCTTGTCTTGTTCCCAGTCTCGATGGGAACTCCTTAAGTCTGTCCCCATTAAGTATTATTTGTGCTTTAGGTGCTTTATATTTAGCTTTTATTGTGTTGAGATATAAACTGTCCGTGCCCATTCTCTCTAGTGTTTTGATCATGAAGTGATGTTGTATTTTGTCAAAGGCCTTCTCTTTATCTATTGAAATGATCATGTGGTCTTTATTATTTAGTTTATTTATGTGGTGTATTATGTTGACCAGTTTCCATATGTTGAACCATCTTTGCATCCCTGGGATGAATCCTGCTTTCTTTGGTGTGTTTGTGTTGTGGTCTACCCATCTTTGGCTAAAAGTCTTATTGGGAAGGAAGCAAGTATTTGTTCTTGTAGGATTTTCATTGAGTGCTTTGTTTGTTTGTTTTGTTTTTCAAGGTAGGGTCTCACTCTGTAGCCCAGACTGACATGGAATTCACTATATAGTCTCAACATGGCCTCAAATTCACAGTGATCCTCCTACCTCTCCCTCCCAAGTGCTGAGATTAAAGATATACACCACCATGCCTGGTGAGTGCTCTGTTTTAAATGTGACCCAGATGGGTGTAGGATGGGGTTATAACCACAGATGCACAGACAGTGGAGAATGCAAATACATCAGAGTTACCTGGGGAACTGGGAGCTATGGTCTACTCACTATGTACAGCCTCCAGAGCAGAGAATTCAAGAGTTGGGGAGCCATGGGTAAGTTAATCAGGAAGGCAGAGCAACAGGTCTGCTTTAGCAGCATGCCCTCAGGGTCCAGGCAGCAAGGGTATTGGGATCAGGGAACTAGGAGGTGGGGAAGGAACTAGGAACTCTAGACTACTCACTGTGTATGCAGCCCCTCCTGAACAGGGGATCTGCCAGTGGTTTTCATACATACAAATAACTAATTTCCTAAGAAAGAAATAGGGAAAACATCCCCTTTATAATAGCACAAAAATAAATAAATGAAATACCCAGGGATAAACCTGACCAGGGAGCTGGAAGGTATCTACAATGAAAACTTTTAAGATAATGAAAAAAATTAAGAAGACAATAAATGATGGAAAGAGCTTTTATGCTCCAGGAGTGGCAGAATTAATATTGTGAAAATGATTACATGACAAAAAGCAATCTGTAGATTCAGTGCAATCCCCATCAGAATTCCAATGCCATTCTTAACAGAACTAACAAAACTGGAAAAAAAGATCCAAAATTACATATAGAAACACAAAGCACAAATAACTAAAGCTGTCCTAAGTGGACAAACCACTTCCTGAGATACCTAACTTCAGATTAGACCATAGAGTTATAATGACAAAGACAGCTTGGTACTGGCACACAAAACAGGCATGTTAGCTGGGCATGGGGCCTTTAATCCCAGCACTTGGGAGGTAGAGGTAGGAGGATCGCTATAAAAATTTGGAGAATTTTTATAATGGTTCACTGAGCAGACATATATTATAAGGAGGTATTTCATGTAGTAGTAGAAGGCACAAATAGGCATTGTAGCGGTTACTTTCTCGTTGCTGGGACAAAATACCTGACCAGAAACAGCTTATAGAAGCTGTAAGTTGAGACGAGCCTGAGATTACATAGTGAATTCCAGGCCACACTGGGCTAGAGCAAAACCCTACTAAAAAAAAAAAAAAAAAAAAAAAGAAAGAAAGAAAGAAAGAAAGAAAGAAAGAAAGAAAGAAAGAAAGAAAGAAAGAAAGATGAAAAGGCATGTTGGCCAGCAAACCACAACTCAGTACCTGAAAATAATCCCACAAAACTATGGCTTCAAAAACATACTCTATAATAAAGGTAGTCTAATCAACAAATGGTACTGACAAAACTAGACATCCACCTGCAGAAGAATGAAATTAGATGCTTATCTCTCCTGAGCAAAAATCATATCTAAGTGGATCAAAAACCTTAATTGAAAATCAGAAGTGCTGAGTCTGCCAATTAACAAATGGGACTATATGATATGAAAAAGTTACTACACGACAAGGGAAACAGTAGCAGAGTAAACAGATAGCCTAAAACTGGGTGAAAATCTCTGCCAACGATATTTCAGATAGGGGGAACTAATATCTATTATATATAATGAACTGTAAAAGTTAAACAGCAGAAAAACAAAACTGCCATGCATAAACTAGTCTAATGAAATGAACAGTTTTCAAAAGAAAAGCACAAATTACCAATCAGTATTTTAAAAAATGATAGCATACTTAGCCATTAGAGAAATGCAAATTAAAAATGACTGGTTTGTAAAATTGTCAAAAAATTTATTTATTTGTGTTATATCTCTTGAACTGACAATAAAAATCCTTGCTTTCTCAAAAAAAAAAAAAAAGGCTATCATCAAGAATATAGATACTGGTGAGGATATGAGGACAAAGGAACCCTTTTCACTGTTGGTGGGGGTGCAAAAGGTAGAGCCAATATAGAAATCAGTTATCAGTATGGCAGAAACTCCAAAAATTAGATTATGATCCCGCTATACCATTGCTGGGCACATACCCAAAGGACTGTATCCTACCTCAGAGATACTTATACATCCATGTTTATTGATGCATTAGTCACACCAAGGAAGTAGAACCATAATACATAAAAAGAAGTCTTTTATTTAATTTAGAAATGCATTGTTTTATAATGGGTTTTGAGAGAAAGCTTATACAAAATAGATAAGCACAGTTTTTAAATACTAATAAAAATATGAGTTTCATCTAGGTGAGATTTATTATTAAACTAGTAGCTTAAATATTGATCTTTTTATTTCCATCAGTAAATACTTGGACCTATATTGATTTCACAGGGTAACCACCTCAAGATAATGGCCTTTTCTTCTTATCATCTTCTCAGACAGAGCTGAGGTCATGAATGATCCCTTTTTCATATGTTTTTTCTCCTCTCTCCCAAAGTGCATATTCCTTCCATGTTACTGCAGACGGCCAGATGCAACCTGTCCCATTTCCCCCGGATGCCCTCATCGGTCCTGGGATCCCCCGACATGCTCGGCAGATCAACACCCTCAACCACGGGGAGGTGGTGTGTGCTGTGACCATCAGCAACCCCACGAGGCACGTGTACACAGGTGGCAAGGGCTGCGTCAAGGTGTGGGACATCAGCCACCCTGGCAATAAGAGCCCTGTCTCTCAGCTGGACTGTTTGGTGAGTGAGCAGGGACTAGAACAAGAGGGTCACTTCTCACTGACTCTGTGGGCCTAGCCTTCATTTCCATTGGAAGGAAATGGAAGCTTCACTTATTTGCTGTGTTATTCTTTTCCCTAAAATGAGCTAAATTTAGATTGCTACTGCAGTGGTTAAATCTAATTGTTGATGGATTTATTTTTGGAAAATTTTTATCATGGTTCACTTCACAGACATGTGTTATAAAGAGGTATTTCATGTAGTAAAAGAAAATACAAATAGACATTGTAGCAGTTACTTTCCCATTGCTGGGACAAACACCTGACTAGAAACAGCTTATGGAAGGCAAGGTTTTATTTCTAGATTACAGTCTCAAGAAATTTCATCCTGGTGGGGAAAGCATAAGAGCATACAGTTGAGCAGAAGGAGGGAGTGTAAGCTTGCATCAACACCCAGTGGGGCTGAACTAAGTGACATACCTCCTCCACTTCCAAAGCTTCTACTAGCTGGCAATCAAGTGTGAGGCTTATTCATAGACATATTAGGCTGTGGGGTACATTTTATATTCAGACCGTCACATTACACCCCTGGCCCCTATAGACTCTTGGCCATTTCATGATGCAAAGTCAATGTCTAACTTTAAAATTCATCATAGTTTTTACTAGTGCCAACACTGTTCAAAGGTCCAAAGTCTCATCTGAGATCTAAGACTGTCTCTTAACTGTGAGTCATGTAAAATCAGCATATAGGTTAGCTAGATACTTACTTCCTACACATACTGGCACAGAGTAAACATTCCCATTCCAAAATGGAGTAATTGAGGCATAGCAAGGAAAAATTGAACCAATGCATGATTGGAAACAGCAGGGAATACATCAGAGCCTACAGCTCCATCTCTAGCATCTATGACCTGTGATGAAATGCAGAGCATTCTGGCCCATCCTCAATGGTGGCAATCTCTTAAATGTAATTGGAAGAGTTGAAGTCTATGTGCCTAGGACCTGAAACTGGGTTCTCTTTTCCTCCTGTGCCAAACTTTATTTTTTTAACATCCCTCTGTTCTGTATTTTCTGCCATCAAACACACCTTTCCATTACTTGTAAGTTCAACATTTCTCAAGTTCTTAGGACTTGGACATGAACACAGCCTCTAGTCCAGTTCCCGATGCATTCCCTTTTCCCCTCTAAAAGCTCATAGGCCAAGCCCCTACAGTCCACACTTCTGTTTGTATTTTGGTCTTCTAAACTCTCCCCAGTAATCCATCCTTGCTGTAGCAAGGCTTCTCTAATCCAAAGTTCCAAATCCTTTCAGATTGTACCTTCAAACCAGCTAGCTCCAAAAGACCATGAACTTCATGGTCATAGTAGTGACACCACTCCTGTTTTATAGCAGTTAGTTTCTTATTGATGTAACAAAATACCTGATCAGTAGCATCTTATGAAAAGAAAGGGTTTATTGCCAGCTTATAGTTTCAAGAAGTTGCATCATGGTGGGAAATCATTGCAAGAACAGAAGGTGTAAAGATCCCAGAGACACTTTTCCGAAAGTCTAGGTGGACAGTACGTTCAGATGCAGAGTTTTGGGTTGGGGGATGGGTAGTGATTAGTATTTTGTGTGGAGGGGTGTTTGTTAAACCAAATAACTTAAAAATAAGGCATGGCATGGTTGTACACACTTGTAATACCAGCACTAGAAAGGTAGGAGAAGGAACATTGCTAATTTAAGGCCAACTCTGAGTATAAATTGAGACCTCATCTCAATTAAATGGATGAATAAATAAATGATAAATAGTTGCTTGAGTGAAACTGATACTCCAGGGTAGTCCAGTCTTCTCCTGTAGAAATACACTTCTTTGAAGTTACATACTTGAAAATTTCCTAATTTTTCACAGACCCCTCTCAGAGTGGTATGTGTTGGCGTATGAGTAGAAATACAGTTATTATTTCATTCAAAAGTGGCTCATGTTATGTCCTACTCTCTCCCACTTTCTATCTATGTTGCTTTTGATGAAGGGAGTGACACCCCCCTTTATCAATTTCTTTGGCCTTTGAAATGAGAGTTTGTATACAGGACAGCAGCCAGGCTAAAAGCTGAGCAAGTTTTAGCTCTATTAAATCCTTAGTTGAGACTCCTGATTAGTGAAAACACAGTACATTGGGCCATGTTGTGAGCAATGAAAACCAAAACATACCCAGCGTGTTTGCAGTGTCCAGATAGTAAATAATGGAGAGGGAAGAAACAAGGGATTTAAATTGACATTCTAATGAGGCTCCTCACAAAGGAATACACCCACACTTGCCTTCTACCTGGATGCTTTCATGTCTGTGTTCAGCCAGAAGTTGAGATTTTTCACCTAAATTTCCATACAGGGCTTAGTCTTGTGAGTTTGTTTAGCTTACTGTTTTGAAGACTATAATTACAAGCCGGGCGTGGTGGCACACACCTTTAATTCCAGCACTTGGAGGCAGAGGTAGGAGGATCGCCGAGAGTTCGAGGCCACCCTGAGACTACATAGTTAATTCTAGGTCAGCCTGGACCAGAGTGTGACCCTACCTCGCAAAACAAACAAACAAACAAAAAAAAAAAAAACAAAGAATATAATTACAGTTGGACGCTAATCTTGCCTCTAGGACAGAGTGTCCATGAACTGCTGCTCTGAAGTCCAGACCAGGGACTGTTACCTGTTGGTAATATATCATAACAATTGAATTCTTTTTATTTGACAGAATAGAGATAACTACATCCGTTCCTGTAAATTGCTACCTGATGGTTGCACTCTCATAGTGGGAGGAGAAGCCAGTACTCTGTCCATCTGGGACCTGGCTGCTCCAACACCTCGCATCAAGGCGGAGCTGACTTCCTCAGCCCCCGCCTGCTATGCCCTGGCCATCAGTCCTGACTCCAAGGTCTGCTTCTCATGCTGCAGTGATGGCAACATTGCCGTGTGGGACCTGCACAACCAGACCCTGGTGAGGTGAGTACAGGGCATTTCCTTGAATTGCCATACCTTGAAAAAGGCTTCTTGTCACCCTTGCTTTTGAGTCTGTTGCCAGACTCCTAAACCATCCATTAAGAACTTACTGTTTTTCAGGTGTGGAACTACTTCTGGGACTATAAGACAACTGTGGTTATCTGGGAGGTGAGGTGTACAGTCTTGCTCTGTGCCATTGTCACCATAACCTTACCTTTTTCATGTTGACATTTTTTAAAACTTTATTTTTCACAGTTCTTCAATTTTTTTTTATTTATTTGCAAGCAAAAAGAGAGAGAGGAGAGAGAGATAGGCAGAACGGGTTTGCCAGGGCCTCCAGCCACTGCAAAGGAACTCCAGATGCATGTACCACTTTGTGCATCTGGCTGTATGTGGGTACTGGGGAATCAAGTGCAGTTCCTTTAGCTTTGCCAGCAGGCACCTTAACCTCTGAGCCATCCCTCCAGCCCTGTTCCCACTTTTGGGCCCACATTCAGATGACTGATCTGGCTTTGTAGGGGATGGCCTAAGGTGAATTACATGGTGGTACAAATGGCCTCAATTCTAGATGTTTCGGTCTGGCTAGAGCCTTGTTTGTATGAAAGAAGACTACTGATACTAGATAACTAACAGACATTAGAAATGGGTTTCTAGGGTTGGAGAGATGGCTTAGCAGTTAAGGCACATGCCTGCAAAGCCTAAGGATCCAGGTTCGATTCTCCAGGTCCCATGTAAGCCACATGGTGGTGGTGCATGCGTCTGGAGTTCGTTTACAGTGGCTAGAGGCCTTGGCATGCCCATTCTCACTCTCTCTCTCTCTCCCTATCTCTGTCTCTAATAAATAAAAAATAAATAAAAATAAAATCTTAAAAAATGTTAAAGAAAAAGAAATGAGTTTCTATGAATTGAAAACACAAATGGTTTAAAAATACCTTTGTTTCCCAATAGCTAACTAAGAAATTTGCTGAGGGAATCATTTCACCTGGGTACACATGGGCTTCTACCTTGCTTCCTGGAACCTGTGCTTCTGCTCTTAACAACTGATATGACCTCATTCACTGCTCATGCCATTATGTCATAGAAAAGTAATTTAATAAGTAAGCACTTGGGCTGGAGAGAGAGCCCAAATGGTTAAAAAAGTGCTGGCTTGTAGGTATTGACAGACTTGTTTGATTCCCCAGTATCAGCTAGATGCACAAAGTGGTGCATGCATCTGGAGTTTGTTTGCATTGGCAGGAGGCCTTAGTACACCTATACACATTCTCTATCATCCATCTATCTATCTCTTTCTCTCTTTCCCCCTCCCTCCCTATCTCTCAAATAACTTTTTAAATGTATATAAAAATAAAAAGTAAACACTTAAGTCAGATGTGGGAGGAAATCCCAGAGGTAGCAGCAAGAATATTGCAAGTTCAAGGCCTTCTATGCTGCTGTTCTCTCCACTACATAGGTAAGCAGTCTGAGATACAAAGAAGTCATTTGCTCCTATTTGCATACTCAGACATGCTGACATTGGGCTCAGAGCCCAGCCATTCTGCTAAGTCTGTACACCCCTGCTCTGGGCCATCTCCTTGGAGTACATAACTATCAGGTATAAGAGCCTATGCTTTATAGAACTGTTGTAGTTTGACTAGTGGATGCACTGCAGGACTGTGTCTGTATCTCCAGTGACACAGCACATTCTGAACAGTCATGGACTCTGCCTCCTGGCAGCAACACAGATGTGCATGGAAAAGGCTGCAGGACCACCCATCCAGTGCTACCATACAGCAAGAAAAGATGCTTGACTGAAGAACTGAAGTATTGAAGAGGTAGCAAGAAGTCAGTAAAGGGAAGAGGGCATTAGATTTGTTTGAAGAAAAGAAGTAAAGGTGACAGGGACTTCTGTAATCCTGAGTGATCATGGAGAAAAAGGATAGCTTATATGTTTTTGAAGTGATGGCTCAGAACTCAAGACAACAGTGGTGATTTTCCTTCCCTTTCACTTTTAAGTTCTAAGCTAAGCTTAAAAGCTTTAGGCTCTCTGGGAAGGTGTGGGGGACCCTAGAGGAAGAAAGCCCCCAAACTTTCCTCTTGGCATTGAAATTTCCTAGTAGTTCTTGATTGGGCCTTGCTGAGTTCTGAATTTAATTCTGACATCTCATCTTGCCTGGCCATTCTATACTCAGCATGAACAGTGAAGTTTGTGACAGTCCCTAGCAAACCCCAGCCTCTCTGTGGTCATATTGCCTTCTTCACTACCAAACATACCTGCTGTCTTGTATAGTACATAGGCTTTTGAAGGCCCTGACACTTGGTTGTTTTGGATGATATTCTTTGAATCCTACAGGATGGTCTTCTGTAAAGAAAGCATTATATTTAGCTGTGTGTAGGATCTGGCAAAGGGTCAAGGTCAGCCTCAGCCCTCACCTTTGGCTATACCCAGCACCTCTGAGGTCAGGGCTCTACCTGACCCTTGGTCTTCAGGAGTCCACATTCCCCAATGCAGGGTCATTTCTGACTCAGAAAGCAAGGCTGAGTAAACAGGTGAGCTCATTCTGTGTTGACAGGAAGGGCACCGCCAATTGATTCCTCTTGGAATGAGAACACTTCTGTCCTTTGTAGTGTGTATCCTCTTCCTTCTTATGGATTCAAGCCTTGGCCATTGAAGCTCAGGGCTTTATCTTTCCTTAAGTAAACCACTTGGGTTTTGTGTATTTAACTTCATTATTTTTCAGCATTTTAACACTGTTCCCAGCCTGCCCAGGAGGAGTTTTACCACATTAATTTATCAGGGAAGCTCTGGTAGCATGTTTGACTTCTAGGTAGCAACCTTCAATGGCATTCTGTTTCTTTTAGGCCTTGGATCACAAAAAAGAATCTACAGGTGCTATTTTCCTGTTCTCCTGGGGTGGTTAGGTAGATGGAGCTTAGCAGCAGACACTGATGAGATGATACACAGTGATCCCCAAACTAACAACACAACAGTGTTTACCTTGAGCTCTGGCAGGAAATCATTATTCAATCTGGTTTGTTTTATCAGGCAATTCCAGGGCCACACAGATGGAGCCAGCTGTATTGACATTTCTAATGATGGCACCAAGCTCTGGACGGGTGGTTTAGACAACACAGTCAGGTCCTGGGACCTGCGCGAAGGGCGGCAGCTGCAGCAGCATGACTTCACCTCACAGGTGATTGCCTGCTACAAAGTCTATGATGGCTCTGAATGTTATTCTCCCACAGCAGGATTGGCTTACTGCTGAATTTAGACTAACATTTAAGATCTGTGTATGAGTGTATGCAATAGCATTCAAAACCTGTGTGTGTGTTTGAGTGCATGTAATAACATTTAAGACATGTGTGTATGAACCTGTGGTTATTTATCTTTTTTGTAATAAAAATTACTCAATAAGGCAAAAACAGAAAACACCTACATATACTAATAAATTTTAGGTGCCTATTAATATTTTATGTATTTTCTTCATAGGTCTTTATGTTCTATCATTCTGTAAAATCTGCAGTATGTTACTTTTGCTCCCCTTAAACTCACAGAAATTCTCAAATGGATATGAATGCCAAAAATTGTGCAAGCCTATCTCAAAGTACAGAGAATTACACCTATGTACATTGCTCAACTGGCACAGTTAATCACTGCCCAGCCAGCTTTGTCTGTTCTACCACCCCTGCCCCAGGTACTGGATTACTTCACAATGAAGTACTACACATTATATCTTTCATGCACAAGTATTTCAGTTAGTGTCTCTAAAGCATAAGGACTACTTTGACAAACAAGTAAGTGCCATTATTTAAAATAATGTATGGGGCCTACAGAGATGGCTCAGCAATTAAGGGCCTTGTTTGCAAGACCTGACTTTGATTCCCTAGAACCCATGTAAAGCCAAAAGCCCAAAGTGATACATGCATCTGGACTTTGGTTATAGTGATGGGAGGTCCTAGTTAGCCCACTTCTCTCTCTCACACACATACACACTCACTCTCTTCTCTTTCTCTATCTCTCCTTGCATATAAATAATAAATTAAAATATTTTAAAATAATTTGTGGGCTGAGCAGATGTCCCAGTGGATAAAGAGCTTGCCACTCAAGCCTGAGTGCCCAAGGTTAGTCCTCCCCAGACTCCAAATATAATGCCAGAAGTCTAATGGCAGTCTTCTGTAATATTTCCACACAATATGACAAAATTGGATGCAAAAGCAAGAGAATTTTCTAGAAGCTTACATCAAGTGCAGTGAAAAACAATAGCAAGGCAAAATATCAACATCAGAATGAGATGAAGAGAGAGAAGCCCTGCCTCAAATGAGGTAGTCCTCTGACCTCCACGACTATACCATACCACACAAGCACCTACATTCCTGCATGTGTGCGCACACACACACACACACACACACACAGTAATAGTTCTTAAGTTTCCTGACACATATGGAAGTGATTATTCTCACAGTTGTTTGCTGAGATTTCTGAGCAGGGCTGTTGCCATATACCCTTTCTCAGTCTGGATTTGTCTGATTTTACCCTATTCCTGCTATTGCCCCACCCATTCTTGTTGCCTTTTTACTTCCCCTTAATTTATTAAGCAATATCATCAGTGGTCTTGTTCTGCTCCTGACAGATCTTCTCCCTGGGATACTGCCCAACAGGGGAGTGGCTGGCTGTGGGCATGGAGAGCAGCAATGTGGAAGTCCTGCATGTAAACAAACCTGACAAGTACCAGCTGCATCTCCATGAGAGCTGTGTGCTGTCCCTAAAATTTGCTTATTGTGGTGAGTTAACTGAAAGAAAACAGGAAGCTGTTGATGGCCTAAATGAAAAGTACTTTAAAAAAAAAAAAAAAAAAAACAGTGATTATATCTGGGAAAAAAAGGTTGTTATCCAAGCAGCTGGATATAATTATTCTATTGTTTTCCTATGTCCCAGAGCATAGTAATGTCTGTTTGAGCTTGTTTTGCTAATTTGACAAAAGTCAACATGCAATGAAATTGCCTAATATAAGGTTTGGACTTGTATTTACTTTTGGTGGGGCTAGGGAACAATTGTTACCACTCTGAAGAAGGGAGGATGGGAATTTTTAGAAGAATGGAACAAGAACAGTAGACGTCACCATGCAGTGGCTATATGAGGAACCAGGGCCAGGAAGGAGTATATTTAGCTATACCTAGATTCATTCCCTCTGCAGTGAAAGCAGAGGGGACAGTCGATGTAGAGAAGGTCTTTATGTATTGTAGATCGTCACATATTTGTTCACTTCATGAGAAGACTGACTGAAGTCACCTATAATTCCCAGTCATGAATCCAGTAACTCACAGGAGTAACAGCCTCTGATTATACCCCAGATCAACCAGAGAGTCCAGATATGGGCCTTGTAGTTCATGCATTATCAATGATTGTCTGATTAAGTGCAAGTGGGTAACAATATAGAGGAATTTTAATCTTGTTCAAACTACAAATGCCTTTGCTAATTCTAGGTAAGTGGTTTGTAAGTACTGGAAAAGACAACCTCCTCAATGCATGGCGGACCCCATATGGAGCCAGTATATTCCAGGTATGTAATGTTCTTACCTAGCATAGCAATTTGATGTACCCAAAATGTTGCCTGTGAGACCAGAAGCAAAGGTGCCTGAGAGAGAGAGAGTAGGGCTCCTGTGTGCTCTTGTTCCACATTAAATATTCTGTGCCTGTTGTTTTCTCTTACAGTCCAAAGAGTCCTCATCAGTGCTCAGCTGTGACATCTCTGTGGATGATAAGTACATAGTCACTGGCTCAGGAGACAAAAAGGCTACAGTTTATGAAGTCATCTACTGAAAACATGGGATTTGATTTAACATTTATAGTTGAATTGGGCCAAAATGTTTGAATTTGTAGAAATAGAGTTGTAACTTTAAAAGAAACCAGTTTCCAAACCTTGATCCAGAACTCCTTGGTTTCTACAAAGAGGAGGCAACAAGTCTATCAGCAGACAGTCATCTGTCTACCGACCAAGACCAAATGGAGCACCATAATCACATGGACAGAGGCACCATGGGCATGGAGTGAGGAGTGGAGTCAGCTCCTCCCCAGTGTGAGCTTACCGTCTTTCCCTTGCGGTTCACCCAGCGTTGCATCCTTCATAGAGCAGTGGTGTCTCCAATGAACTTGTTTCCTGGTTTTGCATCTTGTGAAATATTTTTTTTGTATTTTTGTTGGGAGTTAAACATTTGTATAAATTGTAAATATATCTGGTTTGTTACAGTAAAGCCTTTAGTACCAGGAAGTGGCTTTCCTTTTGGATTGTTCTATCAGAGCTTTGGGATTATGGATTGGGGTTTATAAGTAAAGTCCAAACATACATTGGTGGAAGTAACTTTTTAGAAAAACATTAGCATGTAAATATGTATGTGGTGTGCATACATGTGTTTGTATATGTATAGGCATGTGTGGGTGCACATGGAAGCCAGAGGTCAACGTTGGGTGTCTTCTTAATCACTCTCCACTTCGATTTTTGAGACAGATTCTCTCACTGAACCTGGAGCTTATCAGTTCTGCTAGGCTAGCTTGCCAGCAAACCTGAGGTATCTGCCTGCCTGTCTCCTGGGATCACAGGCATACACTACCATGCCTGGCTTTTACATGGTGGGAATTCTAACTTGGGTTTTTATGCTTGCACAGCAAACATTTTATCCACTGAGCCATCTCCCCAACCCCACTGGAGGTATTTTTATATGTACTTCTTATTTGACAAATATATTTGGCAATTGATAGCTGCTGTATTAGAACTATAACCATTGAGCATTTCTGAGTTACCAGAAACTCAAGACTAAGAATTATAATTGAAGGTTTATAAATGACAGTTTTAATTTAGGAAGCTAAACTTACTAAGACTCGTCCTTTGTTATGAAGCTTTTGTGAGTAAAGATCACAAATTGCTATTGTTTCTATTTTGTTTCATTTTTGGAAATGGGGTTTTATTCCATAGCACAGACTGGCCCAGAACTCTCTAAGTAGCCCAGATGGAACTCAAACTCATGGCATTCCTCCTGCCTTAATCTCTCTAGTGCATGATTACAAGTATGTGCCACGATGCCCCATTTTTCTTCTCTTTTTTATTTATTTCATTAGCATACAAAATAATGAAACCCATTTTCATGTGTACAGATTATACTTTGCTTATATTTGCCTTGGTATTTTCTCCTGCCTTCCACCCTCTTCATACCTCTCCCCAAATCTTCCCCTCTGCTTTCTGTCACATATATGAGTGTGTTGCGTGTAGTTAAATCTAGATTCCACGTAGGAGAGAAAATACAAAATGATGATTTTTTTTTCTTCAGGGTCACAAGTTAAAGCTGATAACTTTTCCTGCTAAATCACTGGAAGAGGGAATCTCTTTTTTTCTAGAAAAGTCCAGTCTTCAAATGTGTATTCTTTCTCTTCACAACTTTTGGGTTTTAGAAAATTTACATGTCTTGGCTTTTGTGTTAGAATTTATCATGCCCAGGAAGTTGTAGAGGTCATTTCCTTGTAGGAGTGAGGTGGAAAATCATATGATTTTTCTCTTCATTAACGCTTGATTTATTATGTTCATTTGCTTACTTGAGCACTCCTTGCCCCACTCTTCTCATGAATGCTGCCCTTGCAGCCCGCACCATTGCAAGCTCTCATTAAAATTTTGTCTTTGTCTTTGACAAGCTTTACTAATTTGATTAAATGAAATATGTAACCCTGGGCTTTTAATATGTTACCAAGCATGTTTCCATTTGAAGAAGCTATATGACTCATTCTTTATATATCTGTTACTTACTGTTATATGTTAGGAAAGAATGAGTGGTAATTTTAAGCCAATTTTCTTAGCCCCTTAAAAACATTACTCAAGGAGTTTTTAAAGCTCTTATTTTTATATGATTCAGTGAGTTGGCAGTTTGTCTCAATATTTTTTGTTTCTTATGAAACCTTTTTTTAATTTTTATTTATTTATTTTATGAGAGAGAGAATTGGCATACCAGGATCTCCAGCACTGAATTGAACTCCAGACATATGTGTCACCTTGTGTGCATGTGCAACTTTGCACGCTTGTGTCGCCTTGTGCGTCTGGCTTACATGGGGCCTGGAGAGTCCAACATGGGTCCTTAGGCTTTGCAGGCAAATGCCTTAACTGCTAAGCCATCTATTCAGCCCTCATCAAACCTTTTTAGGTATTTAAAACGTTACTTTGGTTTGCTTTATGACCAAGAAAAACCAACAAAAAAAATAAACTTGTTCACAAAGTTTGTTAAATACCCCATTTCTCATCAGGTGGATGGTAATCTAATTACTAAAGTCTATTTCTTTTTCGTCTCTTTCTTCTAGAGTGAAGGTTTGTGTACTGCAGACTCTGATAGTTCATTAGTGTAGTGTGTACCTCTTCTGTTCTCTCCTCTGCCTTCCTGTTTCCTCTAATAGTAGGGTAAATGTTCTTGACAGACACCCAATAATACAGTTGCTAAAGAACACCTCATCCCTGGGACTCAGGCCAGCAATGTTAACTCTGGGCTTGCAAGGGCCACTTCCAGGTTGCAATGGGGAAGGAGCAGAAGTCCAGGGCAATGGATGTGTTTTTATGCAGATGCACAGAATTTATCTTAGTCCATTTGCTGAGACCAAGTCACATGGTGTATCTGGCCAAGGAGTGATGGAAATGATGCTATCTTGCTATGTCTCCACAGTGTAGAGAAGGGGATCTGGATGGAAGTTTGAATTTTAGGAAAACTGCCCAGACATGGTTTCCCATGTGTATAATAGGAATAAAATTCCTTGTGCTTATCTTCAGTATCTAGAGGATCATAAGTGGGTATATTGGCAGGAGGACCTGTCTCACCAGTGGAACACAAATGGCCAAAGGATTTCTTCCAATTAGGAAGTTACACACTTCTTTCCCCTGGCAGATGGGGATTTTGTTACTGTTCATACCCAGTATGCTACATACATGCCTTCAACATGGATTACAAAATAGGGTTCAGCAATTCAAATTCAAGTAAACATTGGTTGCTTCCATGTGCCAAGAGCCATGCCAGTCAGTTTCACACATAAAAGTACCAGGAAATGGTTGTCATTGCTACTTAACTAACCAAGGCTCATGGATTGTGTCCCCATGGCCACAAAGGTCATAGAACTAAGTTCAGGTTTTACTTGGTGTTCTTTCATACATCAAAATAGGTAGCTATGATAGTTTTTGTGGTTGTTGTTATTTGTTTGTTTTCTTGTTCTTCAGATTACGTCTTCATCTGAGTATTCATATTGGGCAACTTCCTTGAGCTCTGTGCAGTACTGTAAGTACATAGAAAACTTTGTCCCCATTGATTGGTGACTTATGAAAATATTTCCCCATTCTTTTTTATCTGATGTTGTCTTCCATATTTTTAATCTTATTTTATTTTAACTACTCCCAATTTATTTTCTTATCTTGTGTATAGGTTCCTACCATGTAGTTATGCTCTAGAATCAGTTAAAACCATCAAACGTCCCCATGAGACTGGTTTATAATACTTTTTTCCATGCCTAGGTGTTTCTAACATTTACATTGATATTAAGTTGGTATGGTAATCAATATTTACTAGGTTTCTGTGATTTGTGAATCACTAGAACAGATATCTCTTGGTGTCTACAGGTAGGATATCTTAGAGGTTAACTCTTTAGTTGTCATGATTGGTAAGTAGCATGTAGCTGAAGAGTATTCCAAAAGAATATTAATCATTGCACTTGTGCTTACCTGGAATCCCTACTATGCTATGGTGTATATATGTATATTTTTAAATCTCACATAAATTTTTAAATTGCATTTCCCTTATGATTGTATTATAGAGCTAGTTTGAAATTAGCAGTTTGAAAGTCATTAAGGATGAACCTTTCCCTCATAATTGGTTTCATGACCACCTTTGTGTTTCTTCTAATACTGACTTTAAGAAAGGGGGATTTGAAATGCCTTGTTAAAGAAGGGAGGTTAGGAACACCTTTGCTGTCTTTACTTAAAATACCATATGAAAGGATAGCTACAGATAAGACAAAAGGAACAAAGGTAAAGGGAGCTTGGTTTTCTTGAGGCTTCATTAAGGGAAGGCTGTTTTCTCCTGGTAAAGCATAGCTATTTTTATAAATTAATATTTTTATTTTTATTTATTTATCAGCAACAGACAGAAAGAGAAATAAGCAGAGAGAGAGAGAAAGACAAAGAGAGAACGGGTGCACCAGGGCCTCCAGACACTGCAAACAACTCCAGACGCATGCACCACTTTGTGCATCTAGCTTACGCGGGTTCTGGGGAATTGAGCTTCGAACCGGTGTCCTTAGGCTTCATAGGCAAGCGCTTAACTGCTAAGCCATCTGTCCAGCCCCTAAATTAATATTTTTAAAATTCATTTTTACTTGCATTATTAAATATTTTCTGTTCAAAACTATGGGATCTGAGTTGTATTTCTGGTCCTGAGTGGAAAGAAAACATTATTTTTAAAATATATTTATTTTTATTTATGAGAAGGGGCAGATAGAGAGAGAATGGGTATACAAGGGCCTCCAGCTATTGCAAATGAATTCCAGACACATGTGTCACGTTGTGCTTATGTGGGTACTGGAGAACTGAGTTAGACTATTGTGTGTGTGTGTGTGTGTGTGTGTGTGTGTGTGTGTGTGTATGAGAGAGTATTACTCTAGCCAAAGCTGACCTGGAATTCACTATGTAGTCTCAGGGTAGCCTCGAGCAGCGATTCTCCTACCTCTGCCTCCCAATTGCTGGGACTAAAGGCTTGCACCACCATGCTCAGCTGTTAGTGCAGAACTGAACTTGGGTCCTTATGCTTTGCAGATAAGAGCCTTAATGCCTAAGCCATCTCTCCAGTCCCTAAAATTCTTAACTTGTAAAATATAAAACTCCAGGATTACTAATGTATCTGAGGATTTTAGGTAAAGAATAATAGAGACATACCATCGTCCTTTCCTTTAAGAGTTAATGCAGACAGCCTATCATTTTGACAGGGAAACACCCCTCAGCAAAGCTGTCCCAAAGTCAGGTGTAGTAGCACACACCTTAATCTCAGCACTTGGGAGTCAGAGGTAGGAGTAGCGCCATGACTTCAAGGCCACCCTGAGACTACATAGTAAATTCCCTAGGTCAGCCTGAGCTACAGTGAAACCCTACCTCGAAAAACCAAAAAACAACAACAACAATCTTAAAAGAAATAATGTAAATCTTGCCTCACAATATAGATCAGCATAGTTGGCTCTCTGGCTATTGTCCCCTCATCCTTGAGTGTGTTTAATATTACTCTGTCGTAAACCATGCATATCTTCTACTCTGTGTTCTACAAGTTTCCACTAAGTTTTTTTGACAGAGATCACAAGGACCAGAGTAGTCAGAAAAAGGTCCTAGTAACTGTAACTCCCCCAGTGCCTTCTAACAAAGCAGAGAGAGCAGTCAGTCTTTATTTCATCATGTAGAGTTCCATTAGCTACGTGTGTTGTGGTTCCTGCCACTTCAACCATCCACTCTGCTGTGAATCATACTTGGGTATTTTTCAGTGATGTTTGAAACCATCAGATTACAGTTTCTGTTTCCCTTGAACAAGACAAGCTTATATGAGTCATTTTCTGCCCTACAAAATTTAGCCAGATATTCAAGGATTCTTTGCCAACATGTTTGCTCCTAGCACTTTTATGAACAGTTAAATGTTTTGTGGATAAATATGAGGACATGTTTCTATTGAACTTGTCAGACTGTAGTCTGCATCAAAATCCTTTGGAGGACTACTGAAAATTCACCTTTAAAGGCTATGTCTCAAAGTGGCTGCTTCTGTAGATGGATCTAGGTGGGACTTAGGGATTTGCATTTTTAAAGCATGTTCCCAAGTGGTCCTGAAGGTGATAAGGATCACTCTTGGAGACCTGCTGATACCTAGCCATAACCTTTATAGTAGGTATGTAAGACAGCAGTTTAGCTCCTGGGGAGACTGACAAATGAGCCTCTTAAAATAACATAAAGAACCATAATAGGTGGTGGTGGTCACTATAGGCCAGCTCAGGGCCCAGAAATAGGATAGAATGTAAAGATAGTGATGATAGAACAGGATGTAAAGGTAATGGTAATGGTTGAATATCTGTGCCTCAAAGTATTATATAAAGAACATTAAGGCCAGGTGTGGTGGTGCACGCCTTTAACCCCAGCACTCAAGAGGCAGAGATAGGAGGATTGCCATGAGTTTGAGGCCACCCTGAGACTACATAGTGAATTCCAGGTCAGCCTGAGCTAGAGTGAAACCCTACCTCTGGGCGGGGGGTAGGGGGGGACAGTAAGGGGCTGGAGAGATGGCTCAGTGGTTGACCCTTTCCTGTGATGCCTAAGGACCCTGGTTCAATTCCCCAGTACCCACATAAAGCCAGATACACAAAGTGGTGCATGCATCTTGAGTTTGTTTGAGCAGCTAGAGGCACCTATTCTCTGTCTGTCATTCTTCATCTCTCTGCTTGCAAATAAATAAATAAATAAATATTTTTAAAAATAAAGAACAATAGGAGGCTGGTGAAATAGGTCAGTCAGTGGTTAAAAGAACTTGCTTGCAAAGCCTAATGGCCCAGGTTTGATTCCATAATTCCCATCTAAAGGAAGGTTTACAAAGTGGTGCATATGTTTGGAGTTCATTTGCAGTGACAAGAGGTCCTGGCTTGCTCACTCTCTCTGTCTCTCTTTCTCCCCCTCCCCATGTCTATCTTGCTGCTAGAAAATAAATAAATAAAAATATTTTTTTAAAAAGAACACCAGGGCTGGTCCGAAGGTAGTGAGTTATCTCAATTGGTTGTTCACAGTCAGTTACAGGTTGAACTCCTTGTTCTACACTTTCCCCCCTTCTCACTACTGGACTTGACTAGTCTTAAAAAATAATAAAAATAACAAAAGAACACCAGGGGGTTAGAGAGATTGTTCAGCAGTTAAAGCGTTTTCCTGGAAAGCCTACGGTCCCAGGTTTGATTCTCCAGTACCACTTAAAGCCAGATGCACAAGGTGGCACATGCATACAGAGTTTGTACCGCTCAAGGCCCTGGTGCATCCATTCTCACTCTTTCTCTCTCGCTCATAAATATTTTTTTTTAAAAAAAGAATGCTAGGGTGCTGAGGAGATAGCTCAAAGGTTAAAAGTGCTTGCATGAAAAAGAACAGTAGGTGAGAGCTAAAGAGATGACTTAGTGGACAAAGTGCATAAAGAATGGCTTAGGAATCCCTAGTATCCACTAAAATGCTGGCCAAGTGTGGCAGTCACCTATAAAACATACCCAGCAAAGATAGGTGATTTATTCCTGGGGCAAGTTCGCCAGCTAGACAAGCTGAGTCAGGTGAGTTCTGGGCTTAAGTGAGAGACTCTGACTGCCTTAGTTAAATAAAGAGGATATCATTTGAGGAAGACACCCTGTATTAGCCTCTGGCCTAAACACATATATATATGCACTAATCACACACACACACACACACACACACACACACACACACACACACACGTAGTAGTACAGTGGTGGTAGTAGTCAACTAGCTGAATTTGGTGATCTTTTTTTTTTAAATTTTTTAAATTATTTTATTTATTTTTGGAGAGAGACAGAGAGGGAGAGGGAGACAGATAGAGATGGGCGCGCCAGCAGTCTCTCAGCTGCTGTGAATGAAATACAGATGCATGCACCCCCTTGTGGGCAAGTGCAGCATTGTGCCCTTGCGTCACTTTGATTCTGGCTAAACGTGGGACCTGGAGATTGGAACTGGGTTCTTAGGCTTAGCAGGCAGGCGCCTTAACCGCTAAGCCATCTCTCCAGCTTGAATTTGGTGATCTTTTAAACTAAACTTTAGGGGTTCTTCAAATATATATATATAAATTTTCATTCATTCTTGCATCTTACACATCTTAGGGGGAGCATGTGTGACACAGTATGTGTATGGAATACATAGGACAACTTAGGTTTCTGTGTTCCACCTTCTTTGAGGGTTTCTTGCTGCTGCAAATGAACTACCAAACTAGCTGACTCACTGCCACCCTGCCTTAATAACTACAATGAACTCACAAGTGAAAAGGCCCAAAGATGGTTTCTCAAAAAACAAAACAAATCACTAACAAATATTTGCAAAATGAGAGGTTAATTGTAGAACAGATGCTAAAAACACAACAAAGAAGCACAAAGAATATGAGGGAACAACCATGATCCATTCCCAGTCTCCCAACTCCCCTGTAATGGATTGACAACACCTCAGAAATAGGGTAAATGTAGAGAAAGAATTCAGAGTTCTACTTTTAAAAAGGACTTGTGTCCACATAGGAAAGAAATAAGTAAGCAGGTGAATGAACTCAGGAAACCATTCAAGAGAGAGTCCACAAAGTGAATGACACTGTTAACAAATTGGAGGGGAAAGTCCAAAACATGGAGGGCACATTCAAAGGTGAAAACGAAACACTGAAAAATAACCCAACAGGAATCCTAACATTTAAAGAAAAAAATAAAAAGACAACAGAATTCAGATGAAAAGCAGATGAGACAAATCAAATTTTAGAGGTGTAGGGCAAACATCATGAATTTCTATCAAGTCTGGGACATATTTAAGAGACCAAACATTAGACTCTGTGGGATTGAAAGAGCTGAGATAACTCTAAAGTAATTGAAGGTTACTTAATGAAATACAAAAAAATTCACATGGAGAGAAGTGAATGTGAAAACTTAAGAGGCATTTAGAACCCCAAGCACATGTCCAGAGAAAACCCATTCCATGGCACATCATTGTCAAGATGTCAACAATACAAAGTAAAGAAACAGTACTAAAGGCTGTTAAAAAAAAAAAAAAAACAGTCTGGGCTGGAGAGATGGCTTAGTGGTTAAGGCATCTGCCTCCTAAGCCTAAGAACCCGGTTCCAATCTCCAGGTCCCACTTTAGCCAGATGTAAAGTGATGCAAGGGCGCAATGCCGCACTTGCCCACAAGGGGCGCACACATCTGGATTTTGTTCACAGCAGCTGAGAGACTGCTGGCATGCCCATTCTCTATCTGTCTCCCTCTCCCTCTCTGTCTCTCTCTAAAAAAAAAAAATAAAACAGTCTGATAAAGACATCATATCTATTATGAGCAACCTTAAAAGCCAGAAAAACATGTAATGATACATTTCAAGCCATGGAAGCAAATAATTTCCTATCAAGAATGAAATAGCCAGTGAAATTATCTTTCACAGTTAATGAAGTAAGCATATTCCAAGACAAATGTAAATGCAGGCAATTCATGACAATCAAACTAGCACTACAGAAAATTCTTACAGATATACTATAATTGAAGGAAAGAGAAAAACCCCTTCATCCACAAGAACATATGTAGTAAATGCCCACCAAGAATGGAAGAAGGGAGCAAGAATAATTAACAATACTCTACAAGACCCCAAAAGTAACAAGGGAGGTGAAAAAAAAAAATACTGGAAACATAGCCAACCTGAATAACACCTAAGAAAATCATAGGAAAGACACTCTCAATAATAACAATGTAAAACACTGCCGGTCACCAATACAAGATGCAGACTTAATGAACTGAAAAAAAACAACATCCAACTATTTATTGTCTCCTAGAAACCGAGATAGAAAAAAAAAGTCCACAAACTGAGCATCAAATAGTGCAAATCAACCTACTAAGAAAAGTAAAACTCAAGTGGCATAGCTGTTTTTATATCTGATAAAGTAGACTGCAATCAAAAGCTAAGCAAAAGAGACAGAGGGGTGTGGGTCCTTGCTGTTTCCAGGGGTCACTGGCCACGACGTCTGGGTGCAGTAGGAGCTGGGAAGCAGGGTCCTGGAGCGGGTGAGTGCGATGGGCAATGAACCACCCAGGAGGCTGTCTGATGGATAGCGTGCTCTCATTTATTCAAAAGGGGAGTGAGTTTATAAACACTTGAGAAAGGTTGAAAGGCACATACAGACTATATGGTGATTGGATACATAGTTTATGAGTTGCTATCTAATTGGCTGGTGTTGGAAGGCAGAGTAATGAAGAAGCTGCAAAGGAGATAGTGGCCGGAAAAGTTATGTGACTTCAGCCACATAAGGGTCTCAAGGTCAGGAACTGTGGGGGGCAAAGCCTAACTATGGAATGGTCAGATGCTTTTGGGATAGAGGGGAGAGCTCACCAGTTCTGCCCACTCTGGGCAAAGATAGGGCACACTACAACCTTGCCCAAGGGCAGGGAGGACCAGTCTCCATCACCACTGTGGGTTCCCCAGATAAGGCCAGCTGCCCCCATAGCCCAAGGTCTCCAGCCATGTCCAATAGCCCAGGCCAGCTTCCTCACAGTCCGAGCTCATGTTTAGCAATGCCCAGCAGAGGGACAGCACTTTTAATAAAGGGAACAATTCATCACGAATACCTAGCAAATAGAAACGTGCAACAAACATTGAGACTCCTCATTTCATAAAACACTAAAAGGTATAAAGGTCACATAAGTCCTGCTATTCTGTAAACATGAATACTTCTCACACATTTAGCTAGGACTCCAGATGAAAAACCAGTAACACTGCAGAGCCAGTGTGTACCACCATAGACCAGTTGGATTTAACAGATACCAATAGAACAATCTACCCAAGAGTTATAGTACATGGGAAGTTACTCCAAAACTGACCACATAATTGGTCACCAAAGAAGCTTTAGCAAGTACAAAACAAAACAAAATCAAGATTTTTCAACATACCCTATCAGACCACAGTGAAATGAAATTAGCAGTCAACAGCATGAGAAACTTCAGTAACTGCACAAATATTAAACACTGCACTATTGAATGAACTGAAGAAGCCAGAGAAGAAAATAAAAACTTTCTTGAAATTAATGAAAATATAACGTGACCTACCAGATTCCACTGGATACAATTAAGGTAGTCTTATGACTGAAGTTTATAACTAAATGTTCAAGTCAATAATTTAGGTCTCAAATATTGTGATGATACATTACAAGGTGCTAGAAAAACAACAAAAAAGCCAATCCTAAACCCAGTACCAGAGGTTAGGGCACAAGTTATTAGAGACTAAATGAATGATACACAAAATCATCCAGAGTTGGTTCTTGGAAAAAATTAACAAGATTTGCAAATACCTACGCAAACAAGCCCAAAGAAAGCAATAAGATGCAAATAAATAAAATTAGATTAAAAAGGGGCTGTCACAGCAGGTTCCAATGAAACCCAGAAGATCTCTTGGGCATTACTATGAAAGATTATTTTCTATATAACAGTTACCTTCTTGTTGCTGGGATAAAACACCTTAACAAACAGCTTATGGGAGGAAGGGGTATGCCTTAGGCTTACAATTTTGAGAGGAAACTTCATCATGTCAGAGGAAGCTGGCTCACTTCATCATTCATCTGAGCTGTCTCTGAAATCCAGTGGGGATAGATTCAAAGTCCACCTCCCAGTGTCACACCTCCTACAGCTGGGCTCCACCTGCTGGGGACTAAGGAACCTTAAAAACAACTACTTAAGGCTATGAGTATGGGAGACATTTATATACAAACCACCAAATTCTCTCCCCACCTTGACTCCCATGTAGATTTATGATCATGATGTAAAATGTACTCCAACTTTAAAAATCCAATTAGTCCTCATCAATCCAAACACTATTTAAAACTCTAGTTTCTTCTGAAACTCAAGACTGTCTCTTAACCATGAGCCCTATAAAATCAAAATACAAGTTATTACATTATTCCAACATATAATGGTACAGTGTAAATATTCTCATTGTAAAAAGAAGGCATAAGAAGGAAAGACTGGAGCAATGCATATCAAAACCCAAGAGGACAAACTTCAAATCCTGTAGCACTATGTTCAGCATGTGAGATAGTGATGTCACCTGTCTCCAAAAGACCCAATTTTTTCTCTCGACTGCTACTTGCTTTCCAAGCCAGAGTGAGCAGGTTTCTTGGGTAATTGTACCAGTCCTGTCAACTCCCAAATCCTGAGTTGTCAACTGCATCTTCATAACTTCATACAGTGGCTTCTCAAAGGGGCCTCTTTGTACGGATTTCCACCCTGCCTTATATTGCCACAGCTTAGTAGCTCCTAGAACCGTGGCTGTACTTCATGACCCTCTTTCCTGTTTTTCTCATGCTTCCAAAATCAGTGCAAGGTGAGCAACATAGCCACATTTATTTATAAATGAGTGCTCTCTGTGTCATTATGCATAGAGACATTGCCTCTTCCACATAACTGATGTCTACCCCCACAGTGCACGACCCATATTCCCCAATGAGGAGGGTCCCTTCAGAGGGGGGATGACAGGGAGGAGGCTATCAATGGCACCAACATGAATGTATTTACTTTATGATCATAACTAATAACATAAACAAATAATAATAATTTGCATGCTTATTAGCTTGAGCCTTTAGCAGGTTAGGTTTTTACCCTCAGGGCACCTTTTTTATTGTCCCAATGCAGAACAGTTGGCCCACTAACTGTGGTAATATAACAATTGCATCTTAAGTGTCTTCAAATTGCTTTCTTGGCCGGTGACTACAAACTTTCCAAACTTTTACACATTTAATATGTTTTTGCCATATATTTTCTTTTGTCAAATACATCAGTCCATTACTTCAAAATTCAAATTTGCTCAAATTCTCAGGACATAGGCAAAATGCAGCCAGTCTTTCCACCAGTAACCCAGTTCTGATAAAATCCTTTCTTCCCCTGATAAAACCTCCTCATAATTCAAGCCTTCACAGGCCACATTTCTCTCTGTATTTAGGCCTTTCAAACTCTCACTAGAATGGCCCATCAAGCTCCTGATTACAACACTTGCAAGGTTTTTCTAGTCCAAAGTACTAAACCCTTCCATATTCCTGGTGTAAATAAGTTCCAAAAGACCAGAAACCAGCCAGGCATGGTGGCACTCATCTCAGCACTCAGGAGGCAAAGGTAGGAGAATTACTGTAAATTCAAGGCCAGCCTGAAACTACATAGTGGATTCCAGGTCAGCCTGGGCTAGAGTGAGACCCTAACTTACAAAACAAAACAAAAATGACCAAAAACTATATGGTCAGATTCATCCCAGCAATGACCTCACTTTTAAGTAACAAGTTTTCTATAACAGGTGTCTTTTCATTTCTGAGACAAAACAGGTGACCAGAAGCAGCTCATTAGCAGAAAGGGTTTATTTCAGGCTTACAATTTCTAGGGGAGGCTTCATCATTGTAAAGGAAGCTGGCTCATTACGTAGTCTATCTGCAGTAGAGAAAAACACCAATAGTGAGCTATCTCTGGACATCCAGTAGGGCTAGAGTCAAGTTCCACCTCCAGTGACACACCTCCTCCAATAGTGTTCCACCTACTGGGGTATAGGTAGGAAGCTTAAATACAAACACTTGAAACTATGGGGGACATTTACATTTCATCCTCCACATTTCATACCTCTGGAAAACCTAGATGAAATAGATCAATTTCTTAACATACATGACCTAACAAAATTAATGCCATAAGATATAAATAATTGAAACAAATCCTGTGAGGGTTAAACTGTAGGTGTCAACTTGACAGGATTTGGAATCATAATGGAAACAAATTTCTGGTTATGCCTGTAAAGATTATTTGAATATATTAATTGAGGTGAGAAGCCCCATATTAATTGTGGGCAGCATCATTCCATGGTCCAGGATACTGGTTTGTATAAGAAGCAGGGAGATGGCTTAACAACATTCCTCACTGTGCTACTTCCCAGCTGATGTGATGATGTGATACCCGTTTCCTGATCCTGCCATGCTTCACTAAGTATAATGGAAGCTACCTACTGGAACTGCTAACTAAAATAAAACCTATCTCCTCTAAACTGATTTTGTCCTAGCAATGAGAAATTAACTAATAAAGAAAACTGGTCTTGATAAATGGGGCTGATGATGCAATAAACCTAATCAGATGGCTCTTGGTCTCTCAGGAATGTGGAAGGATTTAAATTTTGGAGCTAAAAAATAAAATCCTTGAATACTGTAAGCAGAGCTAAATGGGCCATTCTGGTGGAAGTCTGGAAGTACAGAAGGCTGAGAGAAATGCAGAATGTGGATATATGATTCATGAGTTTCAAGAATGGGAAAAAAGGACTTCATGTGAAACTCAGCTATAGGTAGTTCCATGACATTATGCCAAAGAAACTGGATGGATTTTGCCTTTTTCCTAATGACTTTAACAAAGCTGAATTTATAAGTGATAGATAATGTGTTTGGCAGAGGCAATTTCAAGGCAGAAAAGCATTGAGTTTGTGGCAAGGTTTCTCTTTGTTTTCCTGATTCTGCAGTGAAAGCAAAGAAAACACAGAGCAGAAAAATGAAACAATGAAAAGTTTGAAATGTAAAAAGCTATAAGCAAAAAAAAAAAAAAAAAAAAAAAAAAAAAAAAAAAAAAAGCTCCTGGCCCAAAGACTGCAGTTGCTTTGGCTGTAATTGTTAAAGAGATTTCCACCATTGAAGAGAAATCTCCTATTCTCCTCTGGGACAATAAGGGAGATGTGCTGAGGACAAGACCCACTGAAGGCTCAAGATAGGAAGAAAGTAAATTGTTTTGAAAAGAAAAGGCCCAAAGGAGAGCTCTGCTCCCCAAGGTCAGAATACATAGGCTGCTAAAACTATGTCCCATGGGTGACAGGTTTCATCCCAAGCCTGATGGCAAAAATTAACATTTTGCACATACTGGTTTTAGAAGAATGAAAGATACAAGATGTAGGGATCACATGGAGAAAGTAACAAGCTCTATAGCCACCTCTCTCTCTCTCTCTCTCTCTCTCTCTCTCTCTCTGTGTGTGTGTGTGTGTGTGTGTGTGTGTGCCTATGCTCAGGATTAATCCTAGAGCCTTGCATATATTTTAGGTACATGCTATCCCACTGTGTTACAGCTGTAGCTCATCCTCCAAAATCTTAATTCATCACTGTTCAACACTGTTCTACTTCCTTGCCCACGTGGTTTCATCTTACTGTTTTTTTATTCATAATTTACAAAGTTGATACTATAATTTGCCCATTTCTGTTTGTTAGATTTATAGGTTATTTTGATATTTTAGTCCTTGTAAAGAAAAGTCTACATGTTTTTTCTCCTTATTTCTGTTGCTGACCTTAACATTAATCCCAAGAAATGGAATGAACTCTTCAAAAGGTAAGTATTTTAGGCCTTTGATATTATACACTACTAAATTGCTTTCCAGAAATATTGGGCCTTGCAAAGCTTGGCAATGCCATATTGTCTTAGGTCAACTTCATTAACATTTTTATTCTTTAAAAAATACTTATACTATCTCTTTGGTTTTACCCTCATTGAAAAAAAAAAGTCCTTAAGAAGTTAGCTCATTGACTGCCCCATCACTAACAATCGATGTCTGGCTTAACAATCACTAAAGATGGTCTCATAGAAGGATAGGGAGATGACTCAGCAAAGGTGGTTGCTTACAAAGCCTGCCAGGACCCATGTAAAGCCAGATACCCAATGTGACACATGTGTCTGGAGTTTGTTTGCAGTGGTAAGAGGCATTGAAGTGCCCATACTTACTCACTCTCTGCATTCCTCCTTTCCTTCTTCCCTCTTTCTCTCCCTCTCAAATAAAATATTTATTTTTAAAAGGCTTTTTAAATATGTTCTGAATAAGCCATACTTCTTCACTAGCCACATATGTGTGTATGTGTGTGTGTGTGTGTGTGTATGTATGTATGTATGTATGTATGTATGTATGTATGTGTGTATATGTTTGAGTCTGGGCAGAAGTACCCTATGAAGTTGGATAATGCTGTGTCTAGAAGCCATATATTGTTACAAGAAAATTTTAGTGCCTGGTGTGGGATACCTTACAGAGAGTTGTTGGTCAGCAAGGCTCCTGATGCCCCCAAGACTTTTGGTTGCCCACCAGAACTAGATGTTATTGCTAGAGATTTCACATGATTTGGTTGCAGGTCACTGAGAAATCAAGCTGGAGCTGAGCTGGAAGCTCAGCTGTTAGGATGCTGGAGCAAGCTAATTCAGCCTGTTGGGGGAGAAAAGTCATCAGTGATTCTAAACAACAATGGACCCTGCAAGCGTTATGACTGGACAGCCAGGCCAAGTATACCAACTGGTATAATGTTGGCATATCTGTTATTGGAGAAATGAAGTGCTCTCTGATTGAACTCAAGGCTCACTCCACAGGAGGAAATTCATGTCTGCCACTAAAAACCTAGTCAAAATCCTATGGCTGGGGAGGTCATAATCATCAAGAGGGAAACTACTACTGTTGTCTAGCTAAAATGATATATTATGTCCACTAAACTGCCCTCTAAATATTTACATTAAGAAATTTGCCAAGCTATGCTACAAGCCCAGATTTCGGGATGGGGGTGCTATAGACCTATTTCAGTCCTGATTTGATCCATAGACAGCTGGTGTTTATCTGTCCCATGCATTGTTCCTCTGGGCTCAGGGGAAAGGTGCTGATGTCAATAAATGATTTACTTCAAGGGGTAACTTAGAAGGGCCCCTCATTTCTTTAACAATGATCATTCTGTGGAAGGAAGTCTGTGTTTCAATATTCCTTAGAGTCTAGGTGGCAAATTTTAAGGTTTTACTATTCATTTCACTCAAAAGGATTGAGCTATTGCAATTTCCACCTGCTTCATATATTGCCAGATTGCATTCATGTTGTGCTATAAGTGGTCATTGCCTTTGCTGTGATGTGAATAGGACATTATCCTATTTTTCTATATCATTTCCCTTGCTCTAGGACTAGAGAAGTGACTAATATATTGATCCAGCTGTTTTGTTTTTGTTTGGTCATTTGTTTACTGCATGCCCTGAAACTGATGTAGTTAGAATAGCCAACTTCAGGGCTGGATAGAGTGCTCAGCAGTTAATGGCACTTTTTTGCAAATCCTGCTGATCCTGGTTTCAATTCCCCAGTATCCACATAAAGCCCGGTGTACAAAGTGGCACATGCATCTGTAATTTGTTTTCAACAGCACGAGGCCTTGGCATCTCTCTCTCTCTCTCTCTCTCTCTCTTTCTCTCTTCCTCTCTTTTTCTTTTTCTCATAAGTAAATAAAAATATTTTTTCAACAGGAACAGCCAACTCCAAAAGCCACTTGTAAAAGTGTTAGTAAGATGATGGGTCTGAAAATTCAATTACTGCCATTGAAGCTTCCTTGACCTATAAAACAGGAACCAAACCTTCCCATCCTAGTATTTCTGTTTTATGTTTTAAGTATAGTTCCCCTGAATTTATTTGCACAAGCATATATGTATAAAAATAAAACACATTCTATTTTGTATTTTGTTTATTAGTTGCCACAAGTTCTTATTCTTCCAATATGCCTTCATTAGTAGTTCACAGTTCTGTTGACTACAGACAAGCAAATGACATTGTTAGATTACTTCTGTAGTGATGAATTTTTTAATGTTTTTAACTATAATAACTAATGCTCTATTAAACATTTTTATATAGAGAACTTTTTTTCTTTTGAGCTATATTACCTAGGAGTAACTGTTAAGAATGGGACTATTATATTATAGGGAATAAATATAAGTGTCTCTCTCCCTCATGTCTGGTCTCTCTATGCCTACAGCCCATACTGGCTTTGGGCTTGAGATCTTTCTGCCTCCACTTTCACAGTGTGCTAGGATTGCAGGTGTGTACCACTACCAACTCCATTTTTCAATTCTATACTTTCACATGTAAGTAAATGGGTTGCTTCTATTCAACATAAGCATCTCTATTGAGAGTTTTATTTTTATCCAGCATTTTAGCTATTACACCCTTCATAAACAATATTGTATATGGCACAACTATTTCCTTTTCCACAGCACAAACTATCAGCACCCAAGAAGTGTCCATGACAGAGTTTTTATACCCTTCATGTGTTCATATATTGTATGAGGTGACCCATATCCTACTCTGCATAACAGGCAGTTGATGAGAAAGACAAAGAGAGCTCTTGTTCCTTGGGTGAGTGATTCATTGGTTGATTGCTTGGTTTTCCACTTGGGAACAAATTCCTTTTGTGGTTTCCAGAGCTCTAAAAGACATTAGTTTGTTTTTCAATTTACATGGTCATTCTACTGAATCCACTGTGCAGCATTTTGTGATTGTAATAGCCAGATACATAACTTCACATGTGGAATGTAAAGTGCACCCATTCTTAATAGTTTAGCTTAATGGCCACATTCTTTTCTTTCCCCTATGGTTTCTTGTATATTATTATTATTACTTTATCAGACAGCCATTTTAGTGCCACTATGTTCTCCATTTACCATACCCTCTTTGAAAGTGGAAAACCTTTCAAAAATAGCTAGTCCCTCGGAAAGCAAATCACTCATTTTGAAGAAACATTGATCTATGGTAAAAACATGACTTAATGAGCCTTGTCTAGAATCCGCCCCCTTTCTTTTTTCCCCTCCAAGAAAAGTGGGCATGATGAGTAAGAAAAATTATGAGCATGGGATCTGAGTAACAGGGAGAGGAGCCATGTGGCCTGAGCATGAGGGATTTTGTAGTTATCCATGGATGGCAGTTAAGGCCCATAAAAGGTCTCACCTGTATTTGTTTTACTTAAATGAATAGATCTTAGAATAAATAAAACTTTCTTTTATTGTTTTAACCCTTTTTTAGAAATGTTCAGATTAGTTCCAGTTATTTTTTGTCCCTTATGCCTTTTTGGTTGGTTCAGGGAATTGTAGCCCTTGCTTACTATCTCCTGAACCAGCAAAGTGAGAGATTTATTTATTGACAACTTTCATAATTACAGACAATAAACCGTGGTAATTCCCTTCCCACACGTACCCCTTTGCAACTTCACTCCCCATCATACCCCTTCCCCCTCTCAATCAGTCTCTCTTTTATTTTGATGTCGTCATCTTTTCCTCCTATTATGATGGTCTTGTGTAGATAGTGTCAGGCACTGTGAGGTCATGAATATCCAGGCCATTTTGTGTCTGGAGGAGCATGTTTTAAGGAGTCCTACTCTTTCTCTGGCTCTTCCATTTTTTCTGCCACCTCTTCCTCAATGGACCCCGAGCCCTGGAAAGTGTGATAGAGATGTTTCAGTGCTGAGCATTCTTCTGTCACTTATCAGCATCATAGTGCCTTCTGAGTCATCCCAAGGTCACCACTATCTGAAAAGAGAAGCTTCTCTAACCAAAAACCAAAAGTAACAGTGTCAATAATATATGGGTATGAACATTAAGAGAAGTGCTTACTGGGCAGTTTGGTGAGCATAGTACATACATTTAGCCAGACACCAGCAGACATTACACCTATAGGGCTCACGACTTCCCCTGTCTCAGGTTTTCAGTATCATGGGTGTATTCCTTCCCATGGAGCAGGCCTCCAGTCCAATTAGAGAACAGTTGGTTTCCTCATAAGAGACATGCCACTATTGCACTCATTAGCTCATTTGGCCTGGCTGACCAAATTCAAGGCTTGCAATGTCCGCTGTTGAGTATCTCCACAGATTTCTGTCTCTCCCATTGAACTGCATGCAGTGTAGCTTTTTCCAACTTTCTGTCAGCTGGTCTACACAGAGGAAGTTTTCAGCTCAGCTCCAGCAGGAATTCTCAGTGACCTTGCAGCCCAATTATGTGGAGTCTTCAACAATAGGGTCTTACCATCTATTCCTGGTGGGAAACCAAGAGCCTTGGCAATGGCCTGCAATGCTTTGGGAGCATCAGGGACCTCCCTGGCCAAAAACTCACTGGAAGGTATCCAATCCCTGGCACTGAAAATTTTCTAATAACAATTTATGGCTTCTGGGTGTTCTATTGTCTAAAAAAGTAGGTTTCCATATGACTTATTCATGGCTCTTAGATTTTGATTAGCCCTCCCCCCACCTTTCCCTTACTCAGTCTCTTCCCCTGACCTCACTTAGGCCTTTCCACCCCCATTAATCTGTTCTTCTACTTACATATATACAATACCATACTATTAAGCTACCCCTCCACACACATTCCCTTTCTATTCCCTTTAAGTAAGACTTTTTGATCTCAGCTCCTGAGGGGATAACATCCCTAATTCTGTGCCAAGGGAAGCCAATTTCAAATGGATGTCAGGAATCTAGAGAAGGGTTCTAATATTTTATTTGAAATAACGAAATAAAAACTGCAATCCATAATTCCCCCCACCCCTATCTATCAAATTTCCATGGAAACAGGATGAGAAAGGCCATGAACAGCCAGCAACTGACAACAAATTCATATCTCCCTTGGTTCCTGACAATCTTTTGATGTCTGAAAAAAGTCAATTTGTATAATCCCATGACATACTATTTGGCTAGAAAGACCCATTTATTAAATAAATGGATTGTACCTAGACAGGATATCTATTCTTCTAAGAGTTTATCAAGCAACTTATAATTTCAGAATATAGCTCAAATCATTTTTATTGCTTTCCATGATTCTCACTTTGTATCTGTACAGAGGTCATCTACCATGTTTGCCTTTCTGCCTTACAGACTAGTTCTTAGCAGTGTAGTCACTGTCTGCTCTGTCATGCAATGTAGTTGCTCTTATGCCACATAGTAAGTCAGATGTTTTCAGATCCAGAAGATGGAAACCTCCTCTGCTTTCCATATATAGGACGTAAATATTAGTGGTAGGGCTGGCATTTTTTCTTTTCCATGGTGTATAACAATTAGCTGCACTGTCTGCTAATGTATTCTACTATAGATGTTTTGACTTCTAGAAAGCATAGACACTCAGTATATTGGATATGTTGTAGTTGTTTGCTGTGGTGGTGCTAGGAATTGGACTCTATAAAAGGATTAGCGTACCTAAGGGGACTTCAGCTTCACCTTTGCTATGCAGACATGCTCATATGAATTTAACCTTTTTTAGTTGCTTGTTTTGTTTTGTGATAGGGTCTCATGTAGACTAGGCTGGACTGGAATTCCTTCTGCTATAGGGGTGAACCTCCATACTCAGGTCACAGTTGAAAGTTCTAAACCTCAGTGAATGACTTGCAATTAACAAATATTTATTAGTACATATTAATGGAAGGACACAATATATAATTAATTTTTCAGCCCAAACCTTGTCTGTGTGATTAAACCAATATAATAACCAGGCCTGAAGAGCTAGCTCTATGCTGTGGCCAAGCAGTCCTTGCTCATCATACTCCCTTTAGCATCCACAGCTAAAAGGAACCTTTCCTGGTAGGGACAACTAAGGAGGAGTGTGAGAGTGAGGCAATGAGCTGGTGCTCCATGGAGGTGCTCATAAGAGAAAAGTATTGAAATGGATTTTGGTGCTGGTCCTTCCTCTTCAGGGTACAAACATTCAGATAACTAATCAATAAGCTGTATTATCACAAGCTGGAAAATATGAAACCAACTGCCTTCTCTCCTCCCCACCTGTGTTTTCCTCATATGGACTTAAATGAGATAGGTACACATCCTATTTGGGATCCACTAAAGCCCCTGTGCATGTAAAATATATATTTGGGAGTTAGGTTGGGAGATACTAGAAACTATATAAATATGCTTTAATTTGAACACATTTCATTGTGTAGTAAATATATTTCATATGTTAGCAACTTTTACAGGTAGTTTCTTGTTAAACCGAAGTAGCTTAAGGCAGGAAAGAATTTATGTCAGGCTTACAGATTCTAGAGGAAGCTTTATCATGGTGAAAGAAGCTGTCTCACTTCGTTATACATCCATAGTAGGCACAAAATAGCAAGAATGAGCTGGCTTTAAACACACAAGGCAAGACTCCTCAACCCTAAGGTCTGTCCCCAGAAACAGACTTCCTTCAAACACCCAAAGTTATCCTCTGACCTCCACACATATACTATGCATATCATAAACCTTTATTCACACACGTGAACACACACAAACCCCAAAATAAAAAAAAAAAAAAGTGGAGGGGGGAGTTTAGTGAGGAAAGGTATGTGAGCAAATTTAAAGTTCAAGACAAGTAGAATACAGAGGACAAAGCATATATAATTGTTAGAGAGATCAGTGTCATTAAAAAGAAACTTCACTGGGACAACTTTGTCTTGTCTTACTTTTGAATCCTGTCCAATGTTTTTGTTTTGGTTTATTTGTTCTAAGAGACAAGATATCACAACTGTAGCTCAGGCTGGTTTTTAACCTGAAATCCTTCTGACTCAGCCTCCTGAGTTCTGGGATTATAACCATGCAACTCTACACCTGGCATCAAGCCTCAATGTTTTAAAATCAATATTTCTTGACCATCTTCCGATCCTAAATAGTGTTCATAAAAGAAAAATATTCATACAATTCAATAGGGAAAATGAAGGCTGCCAGTCTCTGTGTATCCCAAGCACTGAGGAAAACTTGTGGCTTCCTAAGTGCATCTCAAAAAATAGGATATTGGCTGTTTTCCATTTTATTTATTTTTATTTTTAAAAATATTTATTTATTTATTTGTGTGTGTGAGAGAGAGAGAGAATGGGTGTGCCAGGGCCTCTAGCCAAACAAACTGCAAATGAACTCCAGATGAATGTACAACCTTGTGTCTCTGACTTACGTGGGTCCAGGGAAATCAAACCTGGGTCCTTAGGCTTTGCAGGCAAGTGCTTTAACTGCTACGCCATCTCTCCAGCCCTGTTTTTTTAAATTTTTAAAAGCCATTTTAAAGCCATTATATATTTAATTAAAAGGAATGAAAGTTGACTTTCAATAATCTATAGGAAAAATTTTACTGCCCTTTGGTATCACTGGTAGTACCCTATATATAGCCCAGCTCACATGAACCAGTAATTATCCTGAGAACACCTAATCACAAAAATACTCAGGAGGGATAAACAGATCAATAACAGAAAATAGATATTATATTTGATTATGAAATGTGCCCTACAGGTTCACATGTTGATGTGTATGCCCCCCGCTGGTGGTATGAGTCTAGGAAGTGCTAGAAACTCTAGGAGGTAAGGGTGAGCTCGTGTAAGATGATCACTGGTCATATGGCCTTGGGGATATATCTTGCCCTGGTGCCCTTCCTGTATGTCTCTCTCTGGCTTCCTATCTGCTACAAAGTGAGCTGGTTACCACTATCACATACTTCCTACTATGATGATCTGCCTTGCCTCAGGCATGCAGCAGTAAAACCAACTGACCATCAACTGAAGCCCCTGAAACTATAAGGCAAAAGAAACCTTTCTTCCATAAGTTGTTTATATCATGTATTTTGTTGCAGTGACTAAGTCTGACTAACACAAGAGAAACTCTAAATCCATGGGAATTTAAAATATGTTTTTCAGAAAAAAGATTGCCCTATTCCATAATCCGTACAAATTAGACAAAAAGTACAAGTAGTTATTCACAGGTAAGATGAGAAGATTCAACAAAAGAAACACAGTCCCCAGTTAAAGCAGGAACAAAAGTATCCCAATTTACCCATTAGGTACTTCAAATTAATTGGGTTTAGGAACAATTCAGCCACAAGATTAAGGTTGGGAACTGCATACAGTGAGTGACAGCTATGTTCCAGAGAGTTCAACATCTTAATCTCCAGCACACTTCAATCCACGTAGCCTGTTGCCTCTCCCATGTTAAAATCAAAGCCTAAAACCCAAGGCACCAAACCAAATCAAATAAACAAGTTTTAACTCCATTCCCCCAAGAGAGTACCCCATTTGTCTTTTTATGACACCAGATATTTCCAGAATAATTCTATACCAGCTACCTCCATGCTGAGTCAATTCACCCCAATCAGACAATGGACACTGCTCTGGTTAAGGTCTCCAGCACACTCTTTGACAAATCCACTGGGAGAGTTCTTTGCATCACTTATTCTCATCTTTCAACACCTTTCAGAGTAGTTGATGACTCTGTCTTTCTAAAACCACCTTCTTCTCAGCTTTACAGACACAAGCCTCTCATATTGCCTCTTCCTCTCTGGATTTTGGCTTATCTTCAATTCCTCTGCTGATTTTGTTGTGGAGATGGTGGTTTTTTACATTTCTACAGTGATACTGCCTTACAATGACACTGGCTTCTTTCTGTTTTGGAATACATTGGCTGGGTTGTATGGCACAATACAGGCCTGGTCCTAGCCAGACCACATGGCAGAAGAAACCAGGAAGTGGCTTCTGTGAACATGGCGTTCTGTGTAGGCCTGGCGTGACAACAGCTACAGTCCCATGCTCTCAAGAAACCTGCTACAAGGTGACCTGTCCAGAGACAGGCTGTCATTGGTCACAAAAAGGGGACCACCCCCTACAATGATTGGCCAGCCAAGCCCCTTAAAAACTCTTTGCACTTCCTCAATAAACGAGTTTTGCAGCAGCTTGCTTCCCACTTTCACCCAACTCCCGGAGTCTGTGTTGTGATATCGTGCTGCTGACCCCCAACTCGGCAGAGACCCTACAGTCCCTCCTGGGATGGCCTTAGGGGGTACAACAAAATCTGGCTCCTGAACAGGGACCCTCTGCCCCATCAGCATTGGAGAGACGCCCCCTCCTTGATCTTCGGTGAGTAGACCCCTCTGTGTTTGGCAAGACACCCCTTTCTTGATTGTCTGGTGAGCAGCCCCCTTGGCATTTGGCAAGATGCCCCATTCTTCATTGTTGGTAAGAAAAACCCCTTGCTGTTCCGTGTGCTGAAGGTTGCCTGGGGGTGAGCGGGCAGCCCACTCCTCCCCCCCTTTTCCTTTGTTTGTCCTTTTCCCCCCAGTAGGAAGGCACACACCACCACATGGTCCCAAAGCCTGTGTTGGCCCCTCCATTATCTGGTTCAACCTGGCGAAATCACATAAGGGTCTGACCAACCCGATTTTGGAACCAAGGCGAGGCCTTTGGCTGAGCCTCCCTGGAGACATCATGTGGGCATATAGCCATGGGGTAACGACCCACGGAAGTCCCCCACTAAGCACAGGACACATGGGTACTAAACATTCTATCCGTATGTCTCAGCTGGCCCCGGCATTAGGACTTGTGGTTTACATGATTATCCTTTGGTCTATCATTTTTGATCTGGGTTATTATTTTCTCAGTCTCTTTGATTCAGGAGTGTCCCAGCCTAGCCCCCACCCCCAACAACACCATGCCATAATGGGCAACCTCCCTCCCCACCAGAGGATGCCACAATTGCAGGCTCTTAAGGCCCTCCTCCTGCAATGTGGCTTAAAAGTAAAACAAAAAGACCTCCATAGCTTTTGGGATGAAACTCTTGTTTTAGCCCCATGGATTAGTCTGGAGAACATCTGGGACACTTCCATTTGGTCCTAGGTTCTCTTCCTCGTGAAGAAATACAAGGTTTACGAAGGGCACACACCCCCTGCCCTATTCTTTCCTATCCTTGTTGCCATAATTGCCGGCCTTAAAGGCTCCACTGTGGAGGAAGTCATTTCTACCCATAACGAACACTATAAGGAGGAATCTAAACTGGCTCTTCAAAGCTCGTCCCTCCCAGACCCCTCTTACATTAACTCAGATGAGGAGGAAGTCAAACCTTTAAATGATAAAAGACCGCCACCCCAACCCCCTCCTGCTACAGCCACATTCACAACAACCCCTCCCCCTCTTTACCCTTGCAAGAACCTCCCCCCACTCAGTCCTGGACATACCCAGGCAACTGCCAGTTCCCTGACATGCCGCTTTGCCGCCTTCCCTGTTAACGTAGGGCCAGATGCAACAGCCAGGTCATGGTACCCCACCCCCCCTCTCTGATCTGGCTCTCATCCATAAGGCGCCCAGGAATCTGGTGTTGACTCCTCTTATTTGAATAAGTCCTTTTACAATGGGCCATCCACCTTCAGACTTACTATGACTGGTACTCGCTCCTCAAGGTGGTCCTTCTCCCCCCTGAACTCCTCCAATGGAAAGCCGCCTATAATGACTTGGCTGAACCCCAGGCCCGCCAAAATCTTAGGAGTGGAATTCCAATTACCCTGGACATGCTCCTTGGCACAGGACCTTATACAGACCCTGTATCACAAGCCACAGTGGGCATACATGCCTACTTTAACCAAGTAAAATCTTTATCCCTGCAAGGGCTTAAGTCCTGCCTCCCACAGAAGCCAGATACCTATTTTTGTAACCTGGTCCAGGGCCCATCCTAGGGCTTCACAGATTTCTTCTCTTGTGTGATGGAGTCTGTGGACTGATGCACTCCCCCTGGCCCTGCCAGGGACTCTCTAGTTAAGCAACTGGCATGGGAGGGAGCAGCCATGGCAGCACATAATGCTATTGCTGCCATGCGTAATGAGGATCTCCATAAATGGATTGTAGCTACCAAAGATATCAATCCTATGTCTGCCCCCTTCGAGGCCCTGGCTGCCTCAATACAAACCCTGACCATGGGTCAAAAGCCTTGGCCTTTACAGATGCCAATAAACATACTTATGGACTAATTATTAAGAGAGTCAATCAACCAGATGAGGCCCTTAAGTTCCCTCACCCCCATTCAGTCCAGTTAGGGCAACTATATGCCATCATCAGAGTCTTAGAGCTCTGTCAACAAGAGCCCGTCAACATCTTCTCTGACAGCAGTTACGCTGTTCAAATGACAAAGGTACTGCCCTTAGCCAATCTCAGGCCCTCTCATCATCCCATAGACATTGCCATCTCCACTTTACAATTACAGATGGAAATTAGATCATACCCTTGGTTTATTGAGCATGTTTGTTCACACACTGGTCTGCCTGGCTTTATTGCTGATGGGAATTTGCAGGTAGACAAATTTATTGCTGTCTCTCCTTACCACCTTTACAACAAGCTAGACGTTTACACCAATGGTTCCATCTATCCCCCACTAATCTAAAAACCCTATACCCTGACCTCTCACTTAGCCAATGCAAACATTTAACCCATACCTGTAAGGCATATGTCCCCCTAGCCCCCTTGGGCCCCCTAAGCCTCAAGGAGTCAATCCTAGAGGCCTTATCCCAAATTCTATCTGGCAGATGGATGTTACCCACATACCTTCCTTTGGTAACCTCAAATAAGTCCGTGTCATTGTGGACACTTATTCTAAGCTTACTTTTGCTATTGCTCTCTCAGGGGAGAAGGTGTCCCATGTCATTAAGGCAACAAAAACTGCTATGTTGGTCATGGGCATACCCTGGTCAATTAAAACTGACAATGTCCCTGCATACACATCTTCCCAATTCACATCCTTCATGGAATCTTGGGGAATAAAACATTCCCTTGGTATCCCCTACAACCCACAAGGACAAGCCATTGTGGAGAAAACTAACCAGACTCTAAAGGAACTAATTATAAAACAAAAGTCCACTATGTCACCCAAGGACCCCCCACTTGGCCCTAGTGGAAGCTCTCTTCACCCTCAATGTTCTCACCTTTGATGAGGCAGGACTCTCCTCAGCCTACAAACATTGGAGATCCCAACCAACCACAATGCCCTTACCCTTAGTCTGCTGGAAAGATCCTCTTACTAATATCTGGAAGGGACCCCACCCTCTTTTAACACAGGGCCAAGGGTATGCTTGTGTCTTTCCAGAAACTTCACAGATCCTGATCTGGATTCCTGCCAGAAACATCCGTCCAGCCACTGACTCAGGGACGGACCTTGATGAAGAGGATGATGCCAAACCCCTCAGGCTGCATACGGGACTTTAAACTTATCCCCCCACCCTTTTTTTTTTTCTCCTTTTATCTCCTTTTCTCTCTACTACCACTTCCCAGAAACCATTTTGGACAACTCTTCTTAGGCCATACTTGTTTGGTGCGGTGGGCCTATATTCCCACACTTTTCCTAGGCTTTATTTTAGCCACACTATTTTTCTGTATTTCTCCCCCTTCAAGCACACACTTCTTAGCCACACCTTTGCCTTTTTTGCTTATTAATGCCTCTTATGGTAATGCTATCCTCCAACCAGCCATAAATTCCTTTGCAACTCCTTTCATTACATTGATCTGCTACCATTAATGACACTCAATGCTACTAACTATGATGCTAGGGTGAGGGTGAACTTATGACAGTCACCCAGCAACCTGTCCTCCCCCAGTCTTTTTCAGGTTCTATAGTTAATTCTCGCTCACTGGGACTGTTCACATGCCAAAGAGCCACCACCATTTGGCCCTCCCATGCCTCCTAGGCAAGAGCCTCATATGTATGGCACAATGTAGGTCTGGCCCTAGCCAGACCTCATGCTAAAAGCCATACCAGGCTACACCCCTCGGGCTTTCTCACCAAGATGGAGGATAGCCAATGACGGGTAAGAGTCCATGAGATGGGGCAACCTAAGACAGGCACCGTCACATGTGATGATCCCATGGGGCCTGGGTTCAACAATGGCTTGGCAAAAAAACATACCAGGCCATACACCTTGGGTTTTCTCACTAGGGTGGCGAGTAGCCAATGATGGGTGTATTAGTCAGGGTTCTCTAGAGGAACAGAATGGATAGAATGAATTGTATTAAAAGGGAATTTATTGGATTAGCTTACACAGTCCAGCAATAGCAGGTTGCAGGTCCAAGAGTCAAGAAACCCGGTAGCTTCTCAGTCCATGAGGCTGGAGGCCTCAGCTGTCCCAATCTGGCACTGAAGGCCTGGAGGCTTCCTGGAGAGATGCTGCTCTTCAGTCCACCCTGGTCTTCAGTCCACACTGGAGAGCAGCAACACCAAGCAGAAAGTACCAAGCGGAAAACACCAAGCAGCGAGCACCCAGTGGCAAGCAGCTAGCAGCACCGGCAGCCAGGTGGGAGAGAGAGCCTTTCTTCCCGGAGCTCCTTTTTAATCAACCAGCCCCCTCCTCCAAGAGGGGCTACCCACTCTGGGCCGCCCACTCTGGGGGAAGGGCTCACCCCTGGGGGAAGGATTCTTCCTTTAGTTAATCCTTCCTAGAGGCAGCCTCAGAGACACACTTATGAGGAATGTCTGTGGATTCCTAAACAAATCAAGTTGACACAAACTTAACCATCACAATGGGTAAGACTCCATTAGATGGGACAACCTAAGACAGGCACTGTCATGTATGATGATCCCTTGGGGCCTGGGTTCAACAATGGCTTGGCAAAAGACCATACCTCTCAGGGTTGCCAATAATAAAAACAAAATGGAGGATTTGTATGGCACAATACAGGCCTGGTCCTAGCCAGACCACATGACAGAAGAAACCAGGAAGTGGCTTCTGTGAACATGGTGTTCTGTGCAGGCCTGGCATGACAACAGCTACAGTACCATGCTTGCGAGAAACCTGCTACGAGATGACCTGTCCAGAGACAGGCTGTCATTGGTCACAAAAAGGGGACCACCCCATACAATGATTGGCCAGCCAAGCCCCTTAAAAATCCTTTGCACTTCCTCAACTTCACCCAACTTCCAGAGTCTGTGTTGTGATTCCGCACTGCTCATCCCCAAATTGGCAGAGACCCTACTGTCCCTCCTGGGCTGGCCTTAGGGGGGACTACAACACTGGGTACCTTTGCACAACCTGTTCCCACTGTTCACATGGTGGCAGTTCTTTCTAACATTCAGCCTAAATATCATGATCTCAGAGAAAGTCTGTGTCCTCATTATTTAACATCACCTCTTAGCCTGCCTCCACTTTTTGTTTTATTTTACATGCATGTTTTTCCATCTTAAATCCTTATTTGTGAGCTTGTTTACTGTTTGTTTCCTTCCCCATGGATATGAAGCCTGTGAGAGGAAATATGGTATTAATGACAACCCAAAACACACACAGAAAGTGTCCAAGATTGCTCCACTTATCCTTACGTCCTCTCTTTTTGGCCTTTTGTCTTTCCTTTCTACTTTGATTAAGAGCTAACTTAGGAAACTAATAGAATACTAAGAAAGTACTAGCATGGGGTCTCTACCTTGGTCTCTTACAAGAAGCCACTTGCCATATTGGGACATAACATGTCCTGTAGAAAGTAAATGAGGTCCTTGATAACAGTCAACACCAATTTTCTGCTCCCATGAATGAGCCATCTTAGACCCTTGCTAGTCCAGTCAAGTCTTTACTTGACTTTAGTCTGCTAATATCTGGATGCAGCCAAGTTATAGCTGCCAACTTCCTTTGGCAAGAAGTGAGAGACATGTATTGCTGATTTATGCCATTATGATTTTTGTTAGTGGTTCAGCATTAGAAAAATAATGAAAATTTTCATTTACTTGGAAAGGATACCCAAACTTAAAAACTGAATTCTTGCATGTCACTTAACTTTATTTGGCATCAACAAAAATATACATCAGCTTACAATGAAGTATGTATTGAACCTGTGCCATATGCAGCCATGGAGCTAAACAAGGTATATCTCCTCTCTCAAGTAGCTCATGATATAGGCAATAACAATTGAGACAATTTGGATTATGAATAAGAGTATGTGAAAAGTTAATAGTAAAAACAGTAAGTTAAGAGATGATGATAGAGGAAAGGAAGAGATTTTAGGTTGTGGTTATGATGTGAAGTGAATATTTGTGGTTCTCAAACTTTGGAATGCATCACAATCACCTAGAGGGCTTGTTAAAACTCCTGTTTTGGGGGCTGGAGAGATGGCTTACCGGTTAAACACTTGCCTGTGAAGTCTAAGGACCCCAGTTCAAGGCTTGATTCTCCAGAACCCACGTAAGCCAGATGAACAAGGGGGCACATGCATCTGGAGTTCGTTTGTTGTGGCTGGAGGCCATGGTGCGCCCATTCTCTCTCTCTCTCTCTCTACCTGCCTATTTCTGTGTATCTCTCTCTCTCTCTCTCTCTCTCAAATAAATAAATAAAATATATATTTTAAATCTTCTGTTTTGGGCCCACATTCCCACAGTTTCTGCTTCCATCAATCTGGTGTAAAAGTCTAAATCAAAAATCAGATGTTTTAGGTTTGCTGAGATGAACTTCCAGACCAGGCTGTTATGGAGGAAGGGATATTATTTATTGAAGCTTACAGATCCAGGGGAAGTTCCATAAAGGCAGGAGAAGCAGCCTGCTCTTCACAGGACCAGGCAAGAGAGAGCAAAGCCGACCAGCCACCACAGCACACCGAACAAAAAAAACTATAGCCAAAAGGTCACACAGCACACTTCAGGAACTCCTGCTAGGCACATTTGCATATCTTTACAATGGAATCTCAAACCCACACCTTAAGACCGGCCCCCAGTGACATTGCCTCTAGCAAGGTGATTGCAGATGCAAACTATAACTAGTAAATCACTGAATATATTGGGGGACATATATTCAAACTACCACAGATGGTACTGATGTTGTTGGTCCAAGGGCCACACCTTGGGAAGCCATGTTCTAGATGCTGGCCACTGGATGTGCAGAAGTAGCATCTTTTTCTCCTGGAACCCTGTAAGAAATGTACACTGCAGGCTTAGCCCCACCTAAGGTGCCAAGACCTATTAGTACCTATAAGGTACTCACTAATGAAATCTCAAGATGCCCTGCTGCAGAGCAAGACAGGTGGGAATGTTCAGCAAACTAGGAAAAAGTGAGATTGGTTGTACATATCTGAGCTTAGGCATGGCCTTGCATATGAGAAAAATATCTAAGGTGAGCCCACTTAGCTTTCATTGATTTCCTATTTCCTCTGGAAGACTATTTTTAAAAAGTCATTGATATTTGTGCTGCCTGATTCTTCCTCCTTACCAGCATGGTGCTCCTTCTCTTACTTTGTTAGCACTTGCTTGAATGGCTAGATATGCTTAAATCTTGGAAAATTGCAAAAAAAAATTAAATTAAAAGGTTACCATCCAGTGCAAAAACAAGAAGCCTGTATGTCTTCGGGAAAGCACACAAATCTGAACTTGGGCCAGGCTTGGGAGCCCAACGACATTCATGCTTTTGGCTTAGTGCGAAGCAGGCAACAAAAATAAGCTTGTCTGCAGTAATGCATGGAACCCAGTGGGAAAATTCTAAGTGAATTTGCGTCAATGGGCTATTTTCCACTGGGGATTCTGAGATAGACTTGATGACATTTGGTGACAGTGTTCAGCCCAAAGAATTTTACCTTGTGCATTTGACAGACAGGAAGGCCAGGCCTCTTCCACAGACAGAGATTGCTCAGCCTGCTCTGTCCACAGGACTCAGGGAATGCCCGACCCTCTTAGGCAGAGGTTTCTAAACTTTCTCTTTTTCAGAACCTAGTTATGTTTTCTTTGTGTGAGTATAGGGAGGCATGTGACAATGTGCATTTGGAGGTCACAGTACAACTTTCAGTCATTGGTCCTCACCTTCTACCTCCTTTGAGGCAAGGTCTCATATTGGTCACTGGTGCTTTCTGCTGGCCAGCTATACCTTTTCCTAGCTTCTTGTGGATTCTCCTGTCTCTGCTTCCCTTCTGGCCCATAGGCAAGGCTGGGATTACAAAAACCTGCTATAGCAGCTGGCTGAACTCAGGTCCTCTAGACTTGAACTGCAAGTGCTTTATTCGCAGATCTATCTCCCCAATGCACACCTCCTCCCACTCTTGTTAATGTTTTCATTATATCTCAAACTTACAGAAATGTGACAATTCTGCTTTTATATGGATTCACAACTTAATTCCATTTGTGTATTATAAACTTAGTTGGTATGATGCCTTGTAGTTAAGTACCTCCATGTTTGCCTTGAAAATTTAACCTAGCTCATGGCATCCCTCTGAGTTTCCTGGGGTGTCTTACATAAATCTTTAAAAAACTATTCAATTCGAAAAGTCCTGGTTCCTATGCCCTTCCTATGGCTGCCCATTCTCCTCCTGGCCTCCAGTTTACTTTCCAATTAACAATGCTAGTTATCAATAGACTCCATTATTGCTCCATTATTTCAACTAATTTAACTTTTTACCCACTTTAAGATTTATAGTATTTCAGAATGACTAAATTTGTTGACTCAGAATTTTTTTTTTTTTTTTGGTAATGAGTTTATTCTTTGCTATAGATGGTCATCCTGCTGGAGTTTCACACCAGTGGATTAGACTGGCATTTTGGCTAGGTCATCCTTTGCTATAGGAACTAGCCTGTACTCTTCAGGAAATTTAGCAGTATCCCAACCCATCTTCTAACCTCTAGTGCCAGTAACATGGCCACCCAGTCACTTGTGAACTAAATTGCCCGCAAAGTAGTTGTACCTACAAATTACCCTGTGTGGCTAATCAATTAATTGACATTTCAATGATTGTGGAGGAGTTAGACTTATGCAGGTCTATAGCCAAATTATTGTGGAATATCTTAGCCCGTTTAATATACACTTTAAAAATATTTTATTTTTATTTACTTATTTGACACAGAGAAAGAGAGAGAAAGGGAGAGAATGGGTGCACCAGGGCCTCCAGCCACTGTAAGCTCCAGATGCATGTGCCACCTTGTGCATCTGGCTAATGTGGGTCCTGGGGAACTGAACCAGGGTCCTTTGGCTTTTCAGGCAATTGCCTTAACTGCTAAGCCATCCCTCCAGCCCTAATATGCACTTTTGTGATGATTTTGCACTCTATCTATTCATCAGCATATCCTTTTGGAATGTACAAGCAAGACCTTCCCCCCTATCGGCTTCTGTCAACCCAGACTAAGACTATCATGAGCTGGCAACTGACACATACAGCACAGATTTTCTCCTTTGCTAAAGCCTGCCTACTTGATGTTTCCACAAATGTATTTGAAGAGTGCTGATTTAGGGCATTCTTTGTTCTGTTACCATAAAACGTCATAAAACTGTTACCATGTGGGAACAAGGTATTTGGGACAACCTAAATCTGTGTTCCTGGGCCATGGTTACTCATATTTGGCTCCAGAATAAACCATTTTTTAGTTTATTTCAGATAAGAGCTATTGGTTTTTTTTGTGTGTGTGTATGTGTGTACCCTGTAACCCCAAACATATTCAGGCATCACTAAATGTCTCTATTAGTCAACTTCTTATTGCTGGGACAAAATAACCTAACAAAAATCAGCTTAAGGGAAGAAGGGTTTATTTTAGCTTATAGTTCCAGGTCCATCACGGTAGAGAAGGCATGGCAGCAAGAACTTGAAGCAGGTGGTCACATACAAACCAAGGAGGAAGCAGAGAATAATGACTACTACCACTCACCCAGCTCTCCCATACCTACAGATGTTCATGCATACATACACACATATACACTATTGTATGTATGTATGTATGTATCTATGTATGTATGTATGTATGTATGTATACACATACATTTCTCCAGGTGTATGGAATGGTGCTCCCTAGAGTTAAGTTGGGTCTTCCCACATTATTTAACCTAATCAATATAATCTTTCATAGACACATCCTTAAGCTAACCTAATCTACTTAATCCCTCACAGGTGATTCCAGGGCCTGTGAAGTTTACCATCAATATAAGCCATCATAAAATCAACCCCAGATGAAAAGCACTTGACTGCACTGTGCAGCCACCATCTTAAGAGTGACTAAATACAAAATAATCAGTTACATTTTAATTTCTGATAAACAAGTTGTTTTTAAGTGCATCTCCAAAATGTGGCATGGGACCGTGTGTTTTATCTGGCAAACTTACAATACACAGATGAAGATACAGAACTTCTTCTGGATCTCTGAAAGCTCTGTGGACTCTGCTCAGTCAGTATCTTACTTATGGCAGTCACCATTTTGGATGAAGCCAACCAGTCCTTACATTATTATTAAGCCCATAGCAACATTCTTCTACAAACCCTTCCTCTATGGCTCAGTGTTTATCCCATGAAGGGTCTCCAAGCCTCTTATTTCTTCATTTTAATAATTCCATAGACCCAACCCATGTATGTTTCAGTTTCTCTACCACATCCTCGCCTTTTTGGACTGTTCAGCTCTTTGTTTTGGGTTTTCTGTCTGCCAATTCCCTGCATAGAAATGGAGAACCAAGAACCAATCCCATAGGCAAATATCACTGCATTCCTGTTGCCTCTTTCATGCTATTCCTGCCACATCGTTTCTGGAATCTGTACTACCACAAAACAAGAAGGATGGCAAAAATAACCTTTTTGTGTGGAAAAGAGAGGGCATATCTGGTAGCATGGATGACAAAACATCCTTACCAGATTACATATAACTATTAGGGTTGACATGATCTCCAGATCTTTAGTAGTTGCCTCTCCTTTCTCAGTCCCATGAGGTTTTTACCTGACATCTAACACTTAGCTGTTGGAGGAGTTTAAAGGACAAGGCCTCAATTTCCCTCATTCTGGGAACAGGAATAATAAGCCACAAGTCTTCTCTTTGTGTTGGCTCCTCTCTCACATTCTCTTGCTTCATGATGCTTCTGTAGACCCTAAATACTGTATTTTCCTATTACCACAAAGGTGCCAGTCATAGCTCTTCAGTGATTGGTGAACCAGTTTAAGTAGGGCTGTACTTGTAGAAATCAATTGATGGTTGCTAAGAGTCAAGGTCATGACCCATGTGAGATTTTGACTCCAGGAAGTGAGCCATGGCCTTGATTGGATGGTTATGAGCCAAGAGGTTTCCAGAGAAGATGATTGCTGCAGGTTGGATCTAAAATCTCTCCTGCAGGCTCAGATTTTGAATGCTTAGTCCTGAGGTGGTAATGCTATTATGAAATGACATGGAAACTTTGGGAGGTGAGGCCTTTTAGGTACCTGGCCACTTTGGTCTCACCCTCTGCTTCCTGGTTCACCATCATGTGAATAACTCTTCTCTGCCACATGCTCTGGCTACCATAACATTCTGCTCAGGCATATGGTGGACAGAGCCCTATGAAATTGTGAGTCGAAGTAAATCCTTCATGAAATCATTTCTGTCAGGTATTTTTGTCACAGTGAGGCAATAAAAACCAATGCAGTGATTCTTGAATTGAGATTTTTTTGTTTTTTGTTTTTTGAGGTAGGGTCTCACTCTGGCCCAGGCTGACCTGGAATTCACTATGGAGTTTCAGGGTGGCCTCAAACTCACAGTGATCCTCGTACCTCTGCCTCCCAAGTGCTGGGATTAAAGGCATGTGCCACCACGCCCGGCTGAGATTTTTTTTTTTTAACCTCAGATGTTGCTAGGTGGTTGTGATGAAGGAAGTATAAGCTTGGTTGAGTTAAAGTTTAGAAGAAAGATAAAATTTTCAATATGGATTCTGTGATAGAAAGAGGGAGAAACAGTTTAATTACTGGGTAGAGACTATAGGCATATGCATGAAGTAGTAATGGATAAAGTGTAGTAAAAGTGCTTTCACCATTTTCTGTGGGTCACACTATCAGAACATGGCCACATTTTCATTTCACACAGATCATCCCACTATAGGCAATAGTCAGTTGGAGACTTACAATTTGGGTCCAAAAGGCCAATCACTCACCTCTTAGTGTGAATTTGTGCAAACCCATTGCTTCCTTCCAAATCTTTAGTTAGCATTAGCAGTGAGGAGATGAGAGTCTTACTGAGACTATGAGAATATGCTGTTAGATACTGACAGTGAATGCTGTTAGGTTATCAGGGTTGGTAAAGAGGTGTGCAGAGAGACCTCCTTGAGCAGCTTTCTCCCTGCTCAAACATGTAAAGGTGAGGCAAGAGGGTAGAGTTGCGCATAAAGGAAGCAGGAAATGGTGAAAGGGACCAAGATGATCCCTGTCATGAGTCTGCCTGGGATACGCATCAGCTTCATGTATATTAATGAAATTATTGAATGCTCCCAGAATCTGGGTTTACAAAGGTGAAGTACAAGCTTGTTGCAAAGGGAAAGAGAAGAGGAAAGCAGCTCAGAAATAGCACCAGGGTTATTTGGAGTAAATATCTGCACAGGGGTCTCTGGAAGAGACATTTCACTCACACACAGGGGTAGTTATAGCACTCTTAAGAGGAAGGAAGTTGTTGGGTGTGATGCTTTACACTTTTGATCCCAGCACTTAGGAGGCAGGGATAGGAAGATGTACGTGAGTTCAAGGGCAGCCTGAGACTACATAGTGAATTCTAAGTCAGCATGGACTAGAACAAGACCCCACCTCAAAAAAACAAAAGCAAAATAGGGTGATGGGGATGGAAAATTTTGCAGCTAGCCAATCCCATTAGAGGAAGAAATAGGGGGACGACTGTTTCAGTTTGAGTAAGGAAGGGAGCATGGCTGTTATAGATCCCATTGGAGGAAGGAAATTGGTGTGGCTGTTTCTGATCCAATTAGGAGGAAGAAAGTAGGGGTGGAAAGTTTCAGGTTAGGAAAAAAAAACTGACTATTTAGTTCTCATTACAAGATGGGAGTGGGGGTTCTGGTCAAGATGGCATCTGCCTAACCTCACAAGGAACTGAAGGCAAGACCCTTAAGGTTCAAGGGATTTTAAAAGGGGTTTGCTGGCTCTAGCACACTTCCAGAGGGAGGGGGTGGACAAGCAAAATAGGGAATCCAATGATTCCCACATTCTCAGGCAGGTGCCATTACAGGGTAGGTTCCTTCCTAGCCGGCCTGAGCCCCATCACTGGTCAGGTACGGCCCTTGCTGTCCAGAGCTCCATTGCCAGTCAGGTGCCACCCTTGCTGGCCAAAGTCCTGTGCGGCATTGCACGTCAGGTCCCTCCCTAGCTGGCCAGAGCACCATCACTGGTCAGGTGCCTCCCTAGCCTTCCTGAGCCCCATTGCCAATCAGGTGGTGCTACTCCCCCTCCCACAGCAGATCAGGGATCCAGGGCAGTAGGACAGGGTTCCTGCCCTACCCTTCCTGAGCTATGCTAGGGCAATTTCAGTCTCCTCTCCTTCCCACCTCCGATTGGAGACCAAGGCCAGCAGGCCAGTGTCCCCCACACCAGCCTTTATGAACTCCAGGGGCCATTGCCCTCACACTCACCACTGCCCCCCAACCCACCCCGGGCCAGCAGGCTAGCATCCCACACCCTAGGCTTTCTGAACCATTGTGATTGGCAGACCACAGCAAAAAAGGGATAGCATGAAAAACCAGATGCAAATAAATCCAGCTAGATTGTCCAGTCCCACAATGGATGTCTCTAAGCAAATCATAGAAGAAACAATAGGATCAGAACCCCAAAATGCAATCCTGGCCAAGCAAATAGCACAACTTTCAGAAACTCAACAAAGAGCCAATAATTGTATTATCCTTGCTAAATTAGACCTAATAGAAAAGAACCAGGAAGGGTTCCAAAGACAGTTAAATGATCTGAAGGAGACCGAGGAAAAAAGGCCCTCAATAACCAGCTGGCTAAGTTCAATGAAGACATAAAAAAATGCAAGAATGAACTCCAAGAATTATTAAGAAAATCAGAAAATGACGTGAAAAGGAAACTTGACAGAGGGATAGAAACTATACATAAAAAAAGCAGTAGAAGATATGAACCAAATTGAACAAGCCCCAAACTCTAAAGAAGCCCTAAAGAATAGGGACAGCCAAGTGGAGGATAGAAACTCAGAACTGAAAGACAAAACAGAAGAAACAGTTCATGAGTCTAAAAATTTCAACAAGTTCAAAAATTTCTGTGAACAGAACATGAGGGAAATGTGGGACACACTTAAGTGTCCAAACACTAAGATCATGGGTGTACCAGAGGGGGAAGAAACACAGGACAAAGAATTGGAAAACTTATTCAACAAAATAATTGAAGAAAACTTTCCCACCCTCTCAAAATAAAATCCCATCAAGTTACAAGAAGCTAGTATAACTCCAAACAGACTGGACCAAGGAATAAATTTTCCAAGACACATTATCATTAAGACTCTAAACATCAATCATAAAGAGAAAGTCTTAAAAGCAGCCAGGGAGAAACAACACATTACATATAAAGGAAACCCCATCAGAATTACTTCAGACTTCTCAATGGAAACCCTAAAACCATAAGGGCCTGGAATGGAACACTGCTAACTCTAAAACCTTATGGCTTCCAACCCAAACTACTCTCCCCAGCAAAAGTATCCCTCATAATGCACAGCGAAAGAAAAACTTTCCTGATAAAACTAAGCTTTACAACTATATGAACACAAAGCCAACCTACAGAGAGTACTTCAGGGAATTCTCCACACAGAAGAATCAAATAACCAATCTTAAGTGCCCTCAAGAAGCAGACCACAATAACAAAACTGATAAGGCAAAAAAAAAAAAAAAAAACCACAAAGACCAAGAAAACACTAAACCACATAAACCACTATAATATGGCAGGTATTAAATCAAACCTCACAGTTATTTCCCTGAATATTAATGGCCTTAATTCACCCATCAAGAGACATAAACTAATAGGGTGGATCAGAAAACTAGAGCCCTCAATCTGCTGTCTTCAAGAAAGCCACCTCACCACTAAAGACAGACACCTCTTCAGGGTAAAAGAGTGGAAAATGATATTCCAAGCAAACACAAATAAGAAATAAGTGGGCATAGCTATATTTATATCAGATAAAATAGACTTCAAACCAAAACTAATGAAAAAAGACAAAAAAGGCCACTTCTTACTTATCAAGGGAACAACCCAACAAGAGGATATCATAATCATCAATCTTTATGTACCAAACACAGGTATACCAAAATTAATAAAACAAAATCTACTGGACAATAAAACAGAAATAACCACCAACACCATCATAGTTGGGGACTTCAATACTCCTCTATTGTCAATAGATCATCCAAACAGAAAATTAATAGGGAAGTAAGATAGCTCAACACCATAGATCAATTAGACCCAACAGACATATATAGAGCATTCTATCCCAAATTTCACAGATTACACATTCTTCTCAGCAGCCCATGGAACTTTCTCTAAAATTGATGGTATAATGGGTCATAAAGCCAGGCTCCAAATATTTAGGAGGATCGACATAATCTCCTGCATGATATTAGATCATAATGCTCTATTGCTAGAAATTGACAACAAAAGATGTGCCAGGAATCCCTCCAACTCCTGGAAACTGAACAACACACTCTTAAACAATAAATGGGTAGTGGATGAAATAAAAAATGAAATTTCAAAATTTCTAGAAATGAATGACAATGAGAACACAACGTACTAAAACTTATGGGACACAATGAAGGCAGTACTCAGGGGAAAATTTGTAGCACTAAATACCTTCATAACAAAGACAGATCCCAAATCAATAACTTAACCATCCACCTAAAAGCAATGGGAAAACAAGAAGTATCCAACCTAAAAAGCTCCAGACAGAAAGAAATAATTAAGATCAGAGCAAAAATTAATGAATTGGAAACTAAGAAAACAATTTTAAAAATTAATGAAAAAAAGAGCTGGTTCTTTGAAAAAAATAAACAAGATTGATAAACCCCTAACCAATTTGAACAAGCAGAAAAAAGAGACAACTCAAATTAACAAAATTAGAAATGAAAAAGGAGAGATCACAACAGACATAAGTGAAATTGGGAGAATCATCAGGACTTACTTCAAAAACCTCTACTCCACAAAACTTGATAATATGGTGGAAATGGATGAATTCCTGCACACATAGCACCTACGAAAGTTAAACTCAGAGCTGATTAATCTCCTGAACAAACCCATCATAACTATTTGAGGCCACCCTGAGACTACATAGCTAATTCCAGGTCAGCCTAGACCAGAGTGAAACCCTACCTCAAAAAACCGAACCCCCCCCCAAAAAAAAAAATCTACCTAAAAAGAAGAGTCCAGGACCAGATGGCTTCTCAGCAGAATTCTATCAAACCTTCATGAAATAACTGAAACCAATCTTTCTCAAATTGTGTAACACAATTGGGAAACAGGGAAAGCACCCTAACTTATTCTATGAAGCTAGTATCACCCTAATACCAAAACTATGCAGAGATGCCACAAGAAATAAATGGAACAGGCCTATTTCCCTGATGAACTTAGATGCAAAGATCCTGAACAAAATTCTCACAAATTGAATTCAACAGCACATCAAAAGCATTATCCACCTGGACCAAGTAGGTTTCATCCCAGGAACGCAGGGATGGTTCAACATATGGAAATCTTTCAATGTAATACACCACATAAATAAGCTTAAACACAAAAACTACATGATTATTTTGAAAGATGCAGAAAAGGCCTTTGACAAAATACAATATCACTTCATGCTCAAAACATTGGAAAGAATAGGTATGGGTGGTCTATATCTCAACATAATAAAGGCTATATATAAAGATCCTAAAGGCCAAATAATACTTAATGGGGGGGGGGTAAAGGAATTCTCATTGAGATCAGGAACAAGACAGCGGTGTCCACTCTCACCTCTGCTTTTCAACATAGTATTGGAAATACTAGCTCAAGGAATAAGACAGGAGAAAGAAATAAAAGGGATGCAAATTGGAAAGGAAGAAGTTAAGCTAGGCTTATTTGCAGATGACATGATTCTATACATAAGTGACCCAAGAGCCTTCATCCCAAAACTCTTAAAGGTGATTAACTCATTCAGTAAAGTAGCAGTAAAGTACAAAAAATCAGTAGCCTTTCTATATGTAAAAGACAAAGATACAGAGAAAGAAATAAGTGACATTGTCCCATTTTTAATAGCATCAAAAAATAATAATGAAATACCTTGGAATAACATTAACCAAGGAGGTAAAAGACTTTTACAATGAAAACATAAAAACACTCAAGAAAGAAATTGAGGAGGACTTGAGAAAATGGAAAGACCTCCCATACTCCTGGATAGGCGGAATTAACATTGTGAAAATGGCAATCTTACCAAAAGCAATATATAGATTTAATGTAATACCAATAAAAATTCCAGTGTCTTTCTTCATAGAGATAGAAAAAAATGATCTCAAAGTCCATATGTAATGGCAGAAGGCCTCGGATAGCCAAGCATATCCTGAGCAAAATAAACAACTCTGGAGGTATCACCATACCTGATCTAAAGCTATACTACAAAGCCAGTGTAATAAAAACAACATGGTACTGGTATAAAAAACAGGATTATAGACCAATGGAACAGAATTGAGGACCCAGACTTTGGATCAAGTAACTATAGCTACTTGATATTTGACAAAAGCACAAATAATCTAGACTGAAACCAGGACAGTATCTTCAAGAAATGGTGCTGGACAAACTGGAAAACCATATGCAGGAAAATGAAACTTGATCTACACATGTCACCATGCACAAAAATTATGTCCAAATGGATCAAAGACCTCAATATAAGATCAGATACTCTGCTACTACTGTAAAAAAAGTAGGAGGAACTTTCCATGATATACGAGTGGGAAAAGACTTCCTGAACAAAACCCCAGTAGCTCAGGAAGTTAAACAATCACTAAACCATTGGGATCTCATGAAGCTGAAAAGCTTTTTCACAGACAAACATACAATAAGCAGAGCCAATACACAGAATGGAAGAAAATTTTTGCTGGATACACATTGAACAGAGGCCTAATTTCTAGAATCTACAAAGAACTCAAAAACCTAAATAATAAAAACTCAAACACTCACAAAATGGGGCAGAGAACTGCACAGGAAGTTCTCAGAGGAAGAAATACAAATAGCAAACACACACTTAAGAAAATGTTCAACATCCCTAATCATCGGAGAAATGCAAATTAAAACAACTATGAGATTCCATCTTACACTAGTAAGGATAGCAAACATTAAAAATCTAATGACAGGCTGGAGAGATGGCTTAGCAGTTAAGGTGCCTCCCTCCTAAGCCTAAGAACGCTAATCTCCAGTGGTTCCAATCTCCAGGTCCCATGTTTAGCCAGATGCAAAGTGATGCAAGGGCACAATGCCACACTTGACCACAAGGGGGTGCACACATCTGTATTTTGTTCACAGCAGCTGAGAGACTGCTGGCACACCCATCTCTGTCTTTCTCTCCCTATCTCTCTCTGTCTCTCTCTGTGTCTCTCAAAAAAAAATCTAATGACAACAAATGCTGGTAAGGTTGCAGAGGAATAGGAACCCTCATTCACTGTTGGTGGGAATGTAAACTGATACAAACACTATGGAAAACAATATGGAGACTCCTAAAAAGGATGACTGTAGAGGTACCAACAGACCCAGTTATTCCTTTACTGGGCATTTACCCTAAAAGCTCCAAGCCTCAGTTCAGAGACATTTGCTCAACCATGTTTATAGCTGCTCAGTTCATAATAGCTAAGAGCTGGAATCAACCCAGATGTCCATCATTAGATGAATGGATAACTAAGATGTGGTATATCTATACAATATAATTCTACATAGCAGTAAGAAAAAATGACACAATGCAATTTGAAGAAAAATGGTCAAACTTGGAACAGATCATTCTCAGTGAACTCACCCAATCACAGAAAGATAAGCGTCACATGGTCCCAGTCATCTGTGGCTCCTAACCTGAATTTTCCCAAGATGCTGACACACCTAATAGACATTTCTAGGACTGGACAATAGGGATGGTGGGGAGGGAAGGGAGGAGAAAGGGGATACAAAAAAACTGGACCCAATTGTAAATGTACAAAAAAATCCTATATCCTGAAAGACATACTGAAATCATCAGGTGCTTAGAGAAAACACCTGAATCACAGGGGCCGGGAGAGGGTAGGATGAAGACTAACCTCAACCTTCTCCTGTTCCTCTCTCTCACCACCTCTTCTTACTCTTCTCTTTCTTTTACACTACCTTATTTTTCTTCCTTCTTTTCCTGTGGCACTGACTTGTAACTCCCAGTACTAGCATATGGCCAATATACACAATGAGCTGTTGATCAGTGAAACCTACAAGGTTTCCCAAAAGAAGACAGATTTCTGTCAGAGTACTTGATGACTCACCAAAGGTTAATGGTAAGACCTTATTCCCAAAGACACCATCTGCTATTGGGATGGAACATGGAATGACCTGGCTGGAACCTAGAAGAGTCAGTCCCCAGACAGTTAGCTTATCTAGTTCCCAAAGGTACTACATGAGCAACTGGGGGAAAATGACCAACATCTCTCTAAGCAACTCGTGGTATAAACTTCCCAGAAGCAATCAACCAGACATGATCTTCACACAAATGCAATAGTGGCATATAGCCATGGTGGGTTACCAACTGCTCTTGATTTGGCTAATGGATCCACTCAGTGGAACAGAACCAATACCTGAGACTGGAAAACAAGTCAGAACCATATCCAAAAATGAGTTTGATCTCCAATATCAAGCTTCCACCAATAGTGGGATACAACAAGAGGGCCTACGCCCATTAAATTCACTCTAAAACAATAATGGTTATCCACGTATCTTGCACTGCACTCACTCTCCGTTGGAGAATTTTCTTCTCTTTATCAGATGGATGTAGAACCTGAGGAGAGAATCAGCCCATTACACCTCACCAGGCACCAGCTGAACTCATAGAATAGTTGGGGAAATGTGCAAGAGTGCTGCTTTCTCAGGGAATTTGGTATCAGCAGAGGGGTGAAGGAGATAGACACAGAGAATATTCAACCCCTACCAAACCAGATATCCAGAGACACAGAGATTCCCATGACCTCGTCACTGAAATAGACCTAAAATGAACCCAACATAGCTTAGCGAAATTCGTGGAAAAGAGGATGGAAAGATTGTTAGAGCTATAAGTTGACAGAGACATTGCCTCACCCCTATAACTGGTTGCTATCCCCACAATGCAAAACCCACAATCCCCAAGAGGGGAGGGCAGGGAGAAGGCTAACAATGGTACCATCATGACTCTATGCATGTTATATAGATAACTCATAAAAAAATTTTAGAAAGGGCTGGAGAGATGGCTTAGTGGTTAAGGCGCCTGCCTCCTATGCCTAAGAACGCTGGTTCCAATCTCCAGCGGTTCCAATCTCCAGGTCCCACGTTTAGCCAGATGCAAAGTGATGCAAGGGCGCAATGCCACACTTGCCCACAAAGGGGTGCACGCATCTGGATTTCATTCACAGCAGCTGAGACACTGCTGGCGCACCCATCTCTATCTGTCTCCCTCTCCCTCTCTGTCTGTCGGTCTCTCTGTCTGTGTCTCTCTCCAAAAATAAAATAATTTAAAAAATTTAAAAAAATTAAGAAAAAATATGGGGAGCTCGTAGAGCTACCGTGTGTTGTATCTCCTGACATATGTTGTTGTGTTTAATCAACCTATCCAGGAATTAGGACAAGATTAAAAGAATAAATAGTCTGGAGACTAAGAAATCCAGCACTTGGAGCTGAGTTCAGTGAGTAAGACAGCTTATGCTGCCCAAGCATGAGGACCTGAGTTTGATCCCAGACACTCATGTAAACAGTTGTCTGATGTGGCCATCCATGCCTATAATCCCAGCATAGAGTGAGACAGAGTCAGGAAGCATCACTGGGGCTCACTGGTCAGGCAGTCTCACCAAAAACTGGTGTGAGCTCCAGATACAGTGAGAGACCTTGTCTCAAGGAAATAGGTGGAAGAATGAGAGGAGCTTATCAGACATCCTCTTCTGGCCTCTACACTCATGTACACCAGGTATGTGCATCTACACACATGTGCATACAGCGTGCGCACACACACACACACACACACACACACACACACCCCACAACAAAAATATTTGATTTATTTTTGATCATGGCCTCTGCTATGGAAGTCTCTATACTGCTTATATGAACAATTTAGTAGAAGTAAGAGGCAGTGGTTTATAACTGCAAAGCATAAAGATTGCTCCTCCAGAAAGTTCTGAGTTCCTGGTAGGAACAATGATCTTGCAGCCTGGAAAGGTCACAAAGGGAAGTTAACCCACAGGAGACTAGAATATGACTTGTTACATCCCTTGTTATGGGCCTAACGTGTTTTAAATAAAATCCATGTGTTCATTTCACACCCTTTGTTCCACTTCCTTGCTGCAATCCACAGTGGACTAGTCCATTACTTTAAAAACTGGCTGAACTTACAATAAATTAGGAACATAATTATTTTGTGGTTAACTGCATCAAGATATTCTGGAATATGACCAAAATTCATTTTTTTCCCTCTCTCTCTCTCCCCTGCCTATCTGTCTCTCTCTCCCCCATTACTATATCACATTGACCTGAAAAGTACTTTATGTCCCCTTTACAAAACATACTCTCAATACACTCTTAAGTGGCACAAGTAGGAGGAATGGTTTGTGCTCCACTTTCAAACCTTCCTCTTATTCCCCATAGAGCTTGTAAAAGCTGACTTGTCTCATGGGCTGTACCTGACACAGGACTTCCTGGCCCAGTTGATTTCTTTTATGATCTCCAAATCTTAATTTCAAATGAAGCTTGCTTCTTTTCAGGAAATAATTATCTTCCATGCAATAAAAGGCAGTCCCCTGAGGCATTTATTTCAGATGCATCAATTCCTTGTGAGTTGTCTAGCCCATTAAAATATGTGCTGTATTTCTGGTTAAATAATGGATCACAGGAAAAATGGGATTGTATGCAAGATATAATTCAAAAAATGTACTTGGATTTGTTTGTAAGTCTATTCATAAAAACATCTGCTGATTAGGAAAATATTTTTATATTTTGGCTTAATCCTTTGCCAGACCACAAAAGCTAGTGAAGGTCATTTTTTAAAATTTTTGTAGCTAATTCTGAAAATAGAGTGGCTATGGGATTTATGATTTTGTCACTGCTTTTGATTAAGAAATGACTGGTTGTCAGGCTGGAGAGATGGCTTAGCAGTTAGGGTGCATTCCTGCGAAGCCTAAGGGTCCCCAGTTCGATTCTCCAGGTCCCACGTAAGCCAGGTGCACATGGTGGCACATGCGTCTGGAATTTGTTTGCAGTGGCTAGAGGCCTTGGCATGCTCATTCTCACTCTTTCTCTCTCCCTCTCTCTGTCTCTAATAAATAAATAAAAATAAATAAAATTTAAAAAAGAAATGACTGGTTGTCTTGAATTTATTCAATCTGTGGATAATGTTATTTTTGTAATTGAGTGCAAATTATGTTTAGATGCTCTTGCAGCTACCTTTTCATTGCTGGGACAAACATCTGATCAGAAGCAGCTATGGGAAGAAAGGGTTTATTTCAGGCTTACAGATTCCAGCGTAAGCTTCATCATGGCAGAAGCAGCTGGCTCTCTTCATACATCCATAGCAGAAAGAGAAAAAAAAATCACCTGTAAGCACAAAGAGCCAGAGCTCAAGCTGGTTCTTACACACCTAGTATGGCTGGACTGAAAATCCAGCCCCAGTGACACTCCTACTCCAGCAGGGCTCTGCCTGCTGAAGACTAAGTTAGCAAATGTAATAAAAAAGAAAGACTGTGGGACATACATTTACAGTGAAACCACCACAGCTGCTATTAGGTACTTGCTCCTGTCTTATTCTAAAGGGATAAATATTTTGGAAACACTGTATTTATGAAACTACGTATTAAGATGACAAGCGGTTTCAGCTGAGGAGTGGGTGTTGAAGATTCCAGCTCATGTGCTTACAGAAATTTTACATTTTTCATTATTGAGGTATTAAAAATTCCTTAGGGCTGAGCGAGGTGACACACGCCTTTAATCCCAGCACTCAGGAGGCAGAGGTAGGAGGATTGTCATGAGTTCAAGGCCACCCTGAGACAACATGGTGAGACCTTACCTCGAAAAAACAAACAAACAAAAAATTCCTGAATTAAGCAAAATTTTATGTATCCTTATAAAAAATATTTTTCTTTTCTACCTTGTTAAGTAGAAAATATTTTAAATTCTATTTCATTTATTCATGTCATGAAAAATTATAAGCCTTACTAATTTGATTCAATACAATTTTCTTCTAAGTATTCTGAAATTCAGCAATTCATATATAGTATCAAAGGTTAAGCATAAATGAAAGATGTATTTTTTGTTTGTTTTGAGGCAGGATCTCATTCTAGCTCAAGATGACTTGGAACTCACTCTGTATCCCAGCCTGGCTGAAAACTCAGACTCCTAGGTACTGGGATTATACGTGTAAGCCACCACACCCAGTTTATCAGTTCATTCCTACTTCTTAGATGCCCTAAAATTATATATATATGAATCTAAGTTCATGAATGTGATAAAAATATATGCAAACTTTTAAAAATATTTGATCTTATGGGACTTACGAAATGTTGTAGGATTTTGGAAGGCAGCTTTGCTCACCACTATACCACTAACACAAATGTATGATTTTGAACAAGCCTTTCATGTGTCCTTTATCTATAAAAGATATTTAATGAGCCGGGCGTGGTGGCACACGCCTTTAATCCCAGCACTCGAGAGGCAGAGGTAGAAGGATCACCGAGAGTTTGAGGCCACCCTGAGACTACATAGTTAATTCCAGGTCAGCCTGGACCAGAGTGAAACCCTACCTTGCAAAACCAAAAAAAAAAAAAAAAAGATATTTAATGAATTAAATTCTCTCCCTTACTTAATTCTTGCCTTTTGGGGGGTATGTATGTGTGTGTACTGTGCATGCATGTATGCACATTTGTATATCGGCACACATGTGTAAACATGTGAGTGGTGGCGAGAGGTCAATATCAAATGTCTTCCTTAACCACTCTCTATCATATTTATTGAGATTGACTCTGAACCTGGAGCTCATGGATCTGGCTAGACTAGCTAGCCAACAAATCCCAGGCTCGTTTTTGCTTCCCAGCACAAAGATTACAAGAGCACACTACCTTGCCTGGCTTTTACATGGATACTGGGATCTAGACTTGAGTTCTCATGCTCACAGAACAACCACTTTATTGACTGAGATATTTTCTCAGGTTCTTTAATTATTGCTTTTGAAGTAGCAAGTGAAGTACCCAAAGAAGCGCTGTGACTTTCCGGCCTACAGCTGCCAATTATTTCCATTGAAATTAAGTTAGCATTCAATCTTCTGTTGCCTATAGAAAAAGAGAAGTGAATGTAGCATACAAGATGTAGTGGTATGCGGCAGGAATCCCAACACTTGGGAAGATGAAGCAAGAGGTTCAAGACTAGCTTGAGCTACATATGGAGACCCTGTCTCAATCAAAACAAAACAAAAAATGATATGAAATCTGACTAAAGAAATGACAGAAGGACCCAAGGACATCTACTTACTGAATAATAATATTCTATCATGGCTTGCTCCTTTGGAGATTACAGATTAGCCAAAGTGAGAAACAGGAGGAGAGAAAAGGAAGAACAGAGAGAGCATGGATATCTAGAGCTCAGGCTGAATCTATGTGGTATTCCCTGTGGGAGACGCTAAGTGCTGTCACTTTGGGGTCAACTACATAAGCATTGTCTCCTGTAATCCTTATAACCACCTGCGTTGAAGCAGAAGAAATCCTGGGTAGACCATGTGGACAAATTCTCATAGCTCGTAAGATTTAAGATGGAGTCTGACTGAGGTCCCAGTCCCCTGCTTTCCACAGTGTTGTTGGTAGAGGTTTACTATTTTACACTTTCACCCTGAAGGAGGACAGGAGAAAGCTAGCTTTTGGGGCAGTCTCAATCAGGGATTGAGGCTCAAGGAGAACCAGGAGGTGCTAGCTCGCTCGCCCTGGCACCAGAAACACTTGGCAAAAAATGTCCAATTGAGACTGATCCACACTGTCCCCTACTACCCACAGTCTACTGCCCTTCCTGGGTGGGCTGACCCTCAGATTCATCCTCCAAACTTACTAGCCAGTCAAGTCTTCCCCTTACACACCTGAAAAGACGGTGGCTTTCCAGCCCCTCTTTGTCCCTGGCCCTCAGTGTGTGCATGTGGCTCTCTCCCTCTTACTCTGTGCCACCTCAACACACATGAGTCTGACCTCTACCCTGGCTGGGTGGGGGTGGAAGAGCATTACATTGTTTCTCCTATCCTTCCTCCCCCCCTCCCTCCCTCCCTCCCTCCCTCCCTCCCTCCCTCCCTCCCTCCCTCCCTCCCTCCTTTCTTTCTTTCTTTCTTTCTTTCTTTCTTTCTTTCTTTCTTTCTTTCTTTCTTTCCTTTCTTTCTAGGCAAGTCCACCAGACTGGCCTTTTCCTTCTTATGCAAGAAGGGAGGGAGAAAGAAAGAGAACTGGCAACACACCAGGGCCTCCAACCACTGCACTAGAACTCCAGATGTGTACAGCCTCTTGTGTGCATGTGTGACCTTGCATACGTGCATCACTGTATGTCTGGCTTATGTTTGACCTGGGGAATTGAACCTGAGTCCTTAGGCCTCACAGGCGAGTGCCTTAACCATTAAGCCATCTCACCATACCTGCATTTTTTTCTTGATCTAAACTTTTCCAATTGCCTCTGCTTCATAGTTTGGGGTAACTTTTCATTTTAATTACATGTATGATCTTTCTCTGATTTCCAGATCTACCATGTGGGTGCTCTCACCAACTCTAGACTTGCTACCTGTGTACTTACTCTAAACTCAGAGTAGCCATGTGTCTAACCCTCTTCATCTCTCATTTCCCCTCTGAATCTCTTAGTCTCTTCTTTGATACCTGCTCTCTCATTTGTTTTAATTGAGCCTCACCATTTGTCCTCTTAACTCCTCTAAAAATGCATGGGAGATATTATGTGGGTTTCTCCTAGGTCTCCCTACACAAGCTCCTAGATTCTGCATTTCACACATTTACAGCTTTACCCTAATTTCTCTTTACCCTCAAATTTCCTTCTGCTTTGATATTTTCTCTCTTCAAGAAAGCACATAGTGGCTGCCATGTGTATTTTCTGAGTCTCTCTACATATAATTCCAAGTTCTACCTTCATGTGCTTACAACTCTGTTCCAGTCCTTTTCTAAAGATTTCTCTTAAATAAACCTTATAAACTGTATAGTACTTCCACATAAGGGCATGTATCCTACTTTCCACATGTTTAGCCTCCCTTACTAATGGAGTCTAATCTCCATTAAATAAACTCTGCAACTTGTGATTTTCCCCTTAATAAACTTAATAATTCATAATTTATCCTCCTTGAGTCAATCTTTATTAATTCTTTATTAAAGGTAGGACAGAACCCAAACTTGGGGTTCATAAATTCTGAGGGACCCCTCCTGAACTCCCAAATCCTGCATCAACCCCATACCTATCCCTGGATGTTTCAATCCTCACTCTCTAGCAGACTGATTCCTGCAGATGTGAGGGCCTGTTCCTACACCCACTCAGTTAGAACTTCCTTGAGAGAGAGTATATGATAGTGACCAGTTTAGACCAGAGAGTACATTTGGCTTTCTGTAACTGCAGGCTAACCACCCACAGCTCAACTGAGGATAAGATATATTTGAAAAAAGTTTGCACCTGTATTGACTATGTCAGACCTTTTTCTTGCTATGTAACATTTATGTTGTAATAGTTATTAAAAGTGAGATAGAGATAATCTGTAATACTCAGGAAGATATGTGTAAGTTATATATTCACATAAAATGGACTCAATCAGCCAGGGACTTTGTGGTCCTGGAAGTAGTCCCCTAAGGTTACTGGGGGATATCTGCATTAACATTTTGTTTAAGAGACTCTTTGCCATACTTATTCATTGGTAAGGAGTTAGAAGTCTAGCACTGGACATTTTCATATAAGAAACACTAAGATTCATGACTATCAAAATAAGCCTGCAGCTTGATGTGATATTTCAAGTCCTAGGACTGGCAAGTGACAAGAGTTCATCTGGGGCAGTGGCCTTCCTAAGACTTTTGACATTTCTATTTCTTGGCTGAATCATCACTAACTGTCCTCAAAGACTAGTGAGCCATAATCTGCTTCAATCCAAATTACTCAGCACAAAGTTTGAGAAGCTTCAGGTCACACTTGTTTCACTTCTTTTAAAAAAAATATGTACCTAAGTATTTGCATGCAACACATGTAGAGCTCCTAACCCATGTGGTGCTGTGGCCCTTAGGTTTACTCTGTCTCTTTTTTTCCCAGAATGAGTGAGAGCTAGTGCAACCATCAGATCACACATCGGGCTGCCCAGAATATTCACTGGCATGCATCTTCCCCTGTGATGTGTAGGAGCAAATGCTCAGAGTGCACAGACAACTAGGTGCACACTGCTCATCTAGAAAAGGACTGGGTTAGGAACCCAGAACTGACCTGATTTTGGCTGCTGATTCACCTGTGCTGGTTTTCATTTTCGTTTTGTTTTTCCTTTTATTGAAGGTTTCACTATGCAGCCCAGGCTGGCCTTGACTCTGCTCCTCCTGCCTCATCATCCTGAGGGCTGGGTTAGAGGTGTGCACCGATACTTGACTGTCTCCTATACTGCTTAGTGTTAGCCAGGCTGTCCTGGCTCCACTCTAGCTGCTTTTTTGTGGGCAGTCTTTTTTCCTTGTCTTTAAAGTAACATTCAGGCAGCTTCCACCATGACATATTGCAGTGTGTCTGTTTACATGCCTGTCTTCTCCACCAGACTGTGAAATCTCCAGCATCAGGGATTTATCATACTCATTTTTGGAGTTCAGGATTGGCCAGAATAAACCTTTTATAAATTAATCAACAAATGCTTGAGTTACTACAATGACTAGATTTTTCTTTAGTCAGCCATATATATGTACACATATATATTTTTTCTCCTTTATAAATCTTTTAGCTTGTACATTTGAAATTTATATAACAACAACATAACAACTTTAGTGATGGGGTATAGTTGAGTGTTAGCAATGTACATTTAGCCTTTATCAGCCTTAAGTTCAATAACCACTGTGTGCATGCACACTTGATTTAAATAAAAATAAGTGTGGCTGAACTGGGAAGATGTCTCAGTGGCTAAGGAATTTGCCTGCAAAGCCTAACAACCTGAGTTCGATTTCCCAGTACCCACATAAAACCAGCTGCGCAGCGGTGCATGCATCTGAAGTTTGTTTCCAGGGGCTAGAGGTCCTGGCTCACCCATTCTCTCGGTCTCTCTTCTATCTCTCTTTGCTTGCAAATAAATAAAAAAGAAATAAGTGTTGCTTATGTATGTCATTCTTTGCAATGAACTTGACTGTGTAGAAACATGTGGACCTACTGCATATGAGATACAGTTTCTATTTCTCTCTTTGCTGGCCAAAGTGCTGTAGCCATTGCACTGCCTCCTCCTCCTTCTCCTTCCTTTTATTTCATTTCATTTTATTTATTTGGCTCTTCCTTCCAATCTTCCTATCCTATCACTTAAAAATTATCAGCTTAGCCCTATCTCCATAAACAGAAATGATTAAATGTTATTAATTTCCAATAACAATTTAGGAGGCATTTTAGCCATACATATATGTATATATAGCCTCTTTTGACTGTAATTTCTATGGAAAGTGCTACAAAGTAATATGTGGCAATAACAAATTCAGAAGGAAGGGAATATGAAATGCAGCAAGCAGCGTGAATGATTTGCTGTTAGCATGGGGCCCAATAACACTACAAAGCTATAAGCCCTGTCGATCTAGATTGCCCAGTTAGGTGGCAGCGATGCAATTTGTCTTTTCTGAAGCCTCCTGCTGTTTGCGAGCTCCATCTCCTGTCACAGCCTATTAGCTCCCCAAGAAAATTGGTGGGAAATTGCCTGCAGATTGTAGGAAATTGCATCTCCAGGCCCTGGAAAAAATGTAGGATAGCACAACACTGACCCTCCCAGAGCAGCTATTAATACAGCAAAAACTGACCTTTGGCTTTCTGGGAAACAACTTTGCTATTTGCTAAATAAAGACTGTATTATATGTGGCTGAAGGAGGGCACAAATGATTACCCTAGTGAGACTCCTAGCCCTCCTGCTTTGGAGTGCTTAAATATTAGTTAGAAGTTATTGTTTTGCTTTGGTTTTGATTTGTTTGTCTGTTTTAAGTGAAGCAAGTTTGTGCACTGGCCACTGTGGGGAGAAAATCATCCAGCTAGCTTTCTTTTGAAAGCGCCTTTTTCCCATGTTAAAAAGCAAGAAGTACATTGCCTCAAGGAAATAGTCACAAGTCTCTAAGGCAAATGTCCAGGAAGTTGGAATTTTAGAGATGAGATTAAAGAACAAAGTGGAGCACATTTGAGCTTACTTTCTTTCCTCTGGCTTCTGTTCTGCTCTACACACACATGGGGTTCCATCTCTTCTCTAATTGCATTTTACAATTCCTTCTATTTCTACTCATGTCCGAATTATTTTCTTTATAGACTATTTCTAGATGTTCAGACATCAAGATAATTCAGTCTTCCAGAGGGGTACATGTCGTGCATATTTTAAGCATCATTAACTTTGTTACAAAAAAAATAAATACAGACCCTGACATGGTATTTAAAGACTTTCACATCTCTCCAAAAGGATGAGATCTCATATTTACAAGCATAGTTTTGGAGGGGAGAACAGTGGCTTAGTTGCTCCTGAATGGGTAGGATGTGCTTGTTGCTGCTGCTACTGTATCCCAAATGTCATCTTCTTAGCATCAACCCCATCCCCTACCCCCTATACTTTCGGTGTCCTTGGGGGCATATCTAAGAGAGACAGCAGGTGAAGATCATCACTGCTGTGAAGCAATAACATATAAGGCATATAGACAGGCAGAAGACCACTCAGGAAAAAATCACCCCAATAGCAATTCCAGTGTATACATGATGGAAAACAGGTCCCATTTATTTCTGTGCTTATGATTTCAGATCACAATTGGCTGTAGTTTTGGGTTCTCTTTCTCTGTAAAGCATATTGCCATCCCTTTTATTATTTGATTATTTGCACAGAATAAAAACTTGCTGGATGAGATTTCTCTCAGCTTTTCCATGGTCAACAGGGTTTCTTTGGACTTGGTTCCTTTTTACATTTGGTTCCTACTTCCGCAAAGAAGAGTATTGGACACCATATCACATCGCAGACTGCTGAGTTTATCCTGAGAATTCCTGAATTTTTAAACTTTTTTTGAGAGAGTCAGAGAGAGACAGACAGAGATAGAGACAGAGAATGGGCGCACCAGCAGCCTCTCAGCCACTATGAACGAACTCTAGACGCATGTGCCTCCCCACCCCCTTGTGGGCCAGTGTGGCATTGTGCCCTTGGGTCACTTTGCCTCTGGCTAAACATGGGACCTGTAGAATCAAATGGGCGTTCTTAGGCTTAGCAGGCAGGTGCCTTAACCACTAAGCCATCTCTACAGCCCAATTCCTGAATTTTGAATGGGTTTTAGCTTTGTGATCTTGGATGAGTTTTTAAAAAAGAATTTCTAAGATATCAGTTCATTTTCTGAAAAAAAAGATAATTTCTAAGAATCTTTTTCCCCCCTTTTATGGTTAGTCTATGGTAAAGGACAAGAACTTCCTGGTAGGGCTGAAGTCTGATCTGTAGATCCCAAGTTTAAGCACTAGAGCTCTTCTGTCTCTTTCTCGTTCTTCATTCTTTTCTCCTGACCTCTCTACTTTCCCCCTTCCTTTTAAAAAAAATCAGTCTCATTATATAGCCTAGTCTAGTCTTGAACTTCAATCATCCAGCATCAGTTTCCTGAAAACTTGGAAGTATAAGAGCATACCACCAAATTCCACTAAACCTCCAACTTTTTTCACTTAACTCACTCACTCAGAGAAGGGCTTCGATTTGCTAAGCCTCAAATGTTTTGGAGCCTACATATGCTCAATATATAACCAGATACTTACTAAGCATCTCATATCAATGAATAATTGTTAATGATTACTGAAAATCACAAGGAGTTCTTGAGTCATGTCCCCTGGAAGCATTGTCTTTCAGAGTGAGGTGGACACTGGGTGGCACAAGAGCTATCCCAAGAAGACTGGCAGGGTATAAAATTTAGTTAGGTTAGAGTCAGTCTCCATGGCTCGAAGTTACAGAATATGGTAAGCCATTATCAAAAGATGTGGGTAAGAGTGCTTGCTGTGCAAGTATGATGACCTAAGTGTGCTTCCTAGCACCCATCTAAAAAGCCATGCATGTCCATAAATGCCTGCAACCCCAGTGCTGAATAGTTCAGAAACAGGAGGATCGCTGGGGCTATCTGGTCAGCCAATCTAATTGAAAAGTGGAGAGCTCAAGGTTCAGAGAGAGGCATGTATATCTGCACACACATGTACATATACCACACAAGCACACATATCACAAAATAAGCAGTCAACCTTGGTATAGCTGATTATCCACATAAGATGCTCCCACAAGTGCAATGGTGGCATGACTGATACTAGGTAACCAATTGCTCTCTGGCTGTATTTGAGGCTTACTCCATGAGAAATAATTCATGCCTGGCACTGAAAACCTAATGAAAATCCTTTGGCTAGGAAAATCATACACCCTAGGGGAGAAGCTACTACCATTGTTTTGAATCATTACCTTGTGCACATCAGGTTGCCCTCTAAATATTTCTGTTTATGTCCATAGATTAGTGCTGCTCTCACCTTTCATCACAGAAGCTTCCTTTTGCAGATAGTGGTGACTACTAGATTCAACATGCCTCGAAGTGCTGAATGTTGAGTGCTCAACACTAAATAAGATATCTCTATCATTCCCTCCAAGATTCAAGGAGCATTGCAAATGAGAGTGCAGAAAGAATGTAAAAGTGAGAGAGTAGGGGGAGTGATTTGAAATGCTATATTCTGGACAAGAAGTGGCTATTGTATTTATGACCTCATAGCAGATATCATTACCTGTACACAACCTGCATAAAATACAGTCCATCAACATTTCATCCTGAGTTACAGAGGAGGGAAAAAATAAAAGACATCACAATAGATGAGGGATAAAGTAGAAAAAAGGTATTCAGTGAAAGGGGGTCAAAAGACAACAATGAGAAGAGATCACAATCAATACATAGCATATACATGCATGAAAATTATCTAAAAAGTTAAATAAAATAATAGAAATAAAAAGAGGTCCAAATGACTTTTAAAACCTGGTTAGTAAAAGAAGCCAGATATATAATGTTATATATTTCTTGATAGAAAATATACAGAATATATACAGGTGAACCCATAGAAGTCCAAAATAGAACTGTGGTTGCCATGAGCATGGGTTTGGGGATAAGTAAAGACTATTTGATGGCTGTGATTTTGTTTTTGGAGAAAGGACAATGTTTTACAACTATAGAGCACTAGAGAATATTGTGAATTTGCCAAACACCATTGAGTTGTACATCTTAACATAGTTAATTTTATGTGACATAATAAATTAAAATAAAAAGATCTAGTTAAATTGATAAAGGAACAAATACAAGATTGGATTACTTAAAAAATAAAACACAGACTTGGGGCTGGGGGAGATATATCAGAGCTTTACTTGCAAAGCTTGCCAGCCTGGTTTCAATTCTCCAGCCACCCATGTAAAGCAGGACAGGTATTCCTTTGCAGTGGTAAGAGACACTGGCACACCCACACAGGTGCACACACGTAAATAAATAAAAATTAAAAACAAACAAGGGCTGGGTATGGTGGTCATGCCTTTAATCCCAGCACTTGGGAGGCCAAGGTAGGAGGATTGCCCTGAGTTCAAGGCCACCCTGAGACTACAGTGAGTTCTAGGTCAGTCTGGGCTACAGTGAAAACCTACCTCAAATTAATAACAACAACAAAAACAAAATCAGACACAGACTTATTTCCATGCAAGGTATATATCTCATTCCAGCCCTCATCCTTTCTCATCTGCTTTTGTTTCCGATTTCATCTTTGACAGTGCAAAATGATGGGAACACCATAGCTTCAGAGTCAGTGCTATGGCTGGCTTTGAGATAATTCAATTTTCAGGTGATTTATGAACACTTTTTTTAATTATTAATTTTTTATTAACACCTTCTATACTTACATACAAAAAACTTATGATATTTCCCTCCCCTCCCCCCATTCCACTTTAAAACACCAATCTCCATCATATCCCCTCCCTCTCTCCATTAGTCTTTCTTTTAATTTGATATCATTATCTTTTTCTTCTATTTTGAGGGTCTTGCGATGGTATTGCTAGGCACTGCAAGGTCATGGATATCGAGGTCAATTTCTGTCTGGGCAGTTGCATTGTAAGAAGTCATACCCTTCCTTTGGCTCTTCCATTCTATCCTCCCCCTCTTCTGCAATGGTCCCTGAGCCTTGAAGGGTGTGACAGAGGTGTTTCAGTGCTGGGCACTCCTCTATCCCTTCTTCTCAGCACTATGTTGCCTTTTGGGTGATCCCAGTGGTCATCGCCATCTGAAAAGAGAAGCTTCTCTAACCAGAAGTGAGAGTAGCGTTAATATGTGAACATGAACATTAAGTGTAGTGCCCCCAGGGCAGCTTGGTGGGAATAAGATATACATTTAGTCAGACAAGAGCAGGCTTTATACCCCTAAGGCTCATGACCTCACCTGCCATAGACTTTTGCTTAGGTTTTTCAGCACCAGGCTTGTATTCCCTCCCGTAGAGAGGACCTTCAGTCCAATTATGGAGCAATTGGTTACCCCAAGAGTAGACACGCCACTATTGCACCCATTCAGTCATTGGGCCTGTATGGCCAAACTTGAATATTCAGTGTCCACTGTTTTCACTGCTGATGACTTCTGTCTCCCATATGGCTGCATGTGGTGCAGCTTTTTCCAGCTTTCAGTTGTCTGGTCTACAGGGAGAAGGTTTTCTGCTCCGCACCATCTTTCTTTCTCAGTGGCCTTGCCTCTCAGGCAAGAGATGTCTTCAGCAATAGGGTCTTACTATCTGTTTCTCAAGGGAAACCAAGGGCTTTGGCAAAAGCCTTTAATGTTTTGGAGGCTACAGGGACCTCCTTGGCCAACAACTCACTGGAAGGTATCCCATCCCAAGCACTGAAAATTTTCTAGTGACAGTCTACAGCTTCTAGATGTGCCATTATTCAAATAAGTAGGTTTTTTTTTGTTTATTTCTTGAAAACTCCTTCAAAATCCAATTCTGCTGTCCGACCTTTTCTGAAGTTTTCTTTTCTTTTCTTTTCTTTTCTTTTCTTTTCTTTTCTTTTCTTTTCTTTCTTTCTTTCTTTCTTTCTTTCTTTCTTTCTTTCTTTCCTTCTTTCTTTCTTTCTATCTGGCAAAGACTTCAGTCTTTCCAGAGCAAATGACATTTATTTTTTAAAATAATATTGTTATTTGTTTGCAAGGAGAGAAAAGGAAAGGGACAGAATGGGCACACAAGGGCCTCTTGCTATTGCAAATGAACTCCAGATGCATGTGCCACATTGTGCATCTGGATTTACATGGATACTGTGGAATTGAACCCAGGCCATGAAGCTTTCCAACCATGTGCCTTTAATCACTGAGCCATCTCTTCAGCCCTCAAATGGTATTTCTTGATACTTTGAGGGCTCTGCTTTCCCTATGTTGGCTGTTTTGTAGAAGTCTTATGTCCCCTTGAATCCAGCAGCACATTATCACCTCTGTGTCCTCACTGATGCCGTGGCAAATGGCCTAGTGGTAGTAAACATTTCCCTTCTTGCACTGCTGTACCTAAAAACGCTTTCTATTGTAAACTTCCACACCACCTTTTTTTGCTCTTTCTACTTGGAATTTTTTTAATGGTGTATCCCTTTTCTAGAACTGTCAGTTCCTATGATCTGAGTTAGTTTGGATGAGTTAGTCTCATTTACAATGCATGCCAACTCTCCAGCTATTTCTGTTGCTGAGTTCTTCAGCATACTCAAAATCCAATACTCTGCACAGAGATTGCAGAGTTAGGCCCACATCAACCTGGAGCTACGAGAGGCAGTTTGTCATGGTATGGGAAAGCCTGTCTGGGATAAACCTAAAATGAAGAAAAGCAGGGCCCAACAATGGAGACACAGGTTGCATGAATATCGTCTAGATTCCCAGGGCGCTGCCAGCCTAGAGCTAAAGTTGCTCCTGGACTTCTGCATTTTGTGAGCCAACCACTTCCTCTCTTACGCTTCAGTAAGTTTGATTTGGGTTTCTATCCTTTGTCACTGAAACACTCCTGTACTATACACTTATAGTATTTCATAACTATGTCTAAGAGTTACTCTGGATCATGGGTAAAGACAGATGTTCTTTCGGAAGCCTTTGCAACTTATCTTTAAACTCACATCCATTATGTTAGTCATTATTATACTTTCAACAGCCTTCCTTCATGGTCTTCTTCAGGAACAGGGATGGGCATGATTACCAACTGCATCTACAAATTCCAAAGAGGCAAGTGTCATTCTGTTTTGTAATTCATGTATTCATCTCATCTTTATCTTCCATGAGGGTGTCTGTTGCCAGTGAGATGTGCACCAAGCAGGCTTATGTGTGGATTGCAGTGAAGTACTTGTAACTACAGCTTACACCCAAATGGGCTGAAGCCCAAGGGAAAAGAATACTTTACCCAAGCTCATGGGATAATGAATATCAGAACTATAGTTACACTTTTCTGATTCTTCAACTGTACCTGCAGTTTGCAATTTATGGTCCTGTATAAAACATAGCATGAGCTTTTGACCTTTGCTAATGAGAGGGTTGTTTTTATGGTTGGGAAGATTAAACAAATATTTATCCATCAAGAAGCCTACCCAGACTCTAAATAAAATCAATCAAACCTGGCCTGGGAGATGGCTTAGTGGGTAAGAGCACTTGCTTTACAAGCAAAAGACTGAGTTCCATCACCAGCACCCATACAAAAAAGACTGTAACCTCAGCGCTGAGGGAAGTAAAGACAGATGTTCACTGGGGATTACTGGTCATATGGGGAGCTCTGGGGTCAGTGAGAAAGGGACTCTTTCTCAAGGAAATAAATCAGAAGAACAATAGAAGAAGACATCCAACATTCTCCTCTGGCTCTGCACATGTGCACATGCATCTGCACACACATGTATATATACCACACACATATATTCTCCACTCAACACATCCTAAAACAGTCAATCAAGGGCCGAGAAAATTATTCTGTGGGTAAAAGTGCTCACTGTGTAAACATGATGACCCGAGTTCAGATCCACAGAACCAATGTAAATCTGGAAGTAGTAGCAAGCATCGGCAACCCCAGATTTCCCATAGCAAGAAAGGAGATGGAGACAGGAGAATCCCAGATGCTCTCCAGCCTGGTATGTGCAGGTGTGAACAAAAAGAAACCCTGCTTCAAACAAGGTGGAAAGCAAAGATTGATACACAAAATTGTCCTCTGACCTCCACATGTGTGTCCACTTGTGTACACACACACACACACACACACACACACACACACACACACACACAACTTAGAAAAGATTTGAAAACTCAGTCTAACTCCTATCCCCTGTGAAAGTTGCTTTTGGATTAAAAAGAGCCTTTATTTTTTTATTTTATTTATTTTTATTTATTATTATTATTTTATTGTTTTTGGAGAAAGGCAGAGAGAGAGGGAGAGGAAGACAGAGATGGGGGCGCCAGCAGGGTCTCAGCTGCTGTGAAAGAAATCCAGATGTGTGCGCTCCCTTGTGGGCAAGTGTGGCATTGCGCCTTTGCGTCACTGCATCTGGCTAAACGTGGGACCTGGAGATTGGAACTGCTGGAGATTGGAACCAGTGTTCTTAGGCTTAGGAGGCAGGCGCCTTAACCCCTAAGCCATCTCTCCAGCCCGAGCCTTTATTTTAAAACTCTGAAATATAATGCCTTGGTATATGTGTGTGTGGATATAATTTTTTTTTTTTTGAGGTAGAGTTTCACTGAAGCCCAGGCTGAACTGGAATTCACTATGTATTCTCAGGTTGTCCTCAGACTCACAGTGATCCTCCTACCTCGGCTTCCCAAGTGCTGGGATTAAAGGCGTGCAACACCATGCCTAGCTGTGTGTACACAATTCTTATTTTGGGATTTAAAGCACAGGAGTGTTAGCCCAATAACTTTATGCCTATTGTAAAGCCACACTTTCCAGAGAGGGTAGGTTTCTGTCATTCAAAAGGCACAAGTAAAATAAATTTGGGGGGATTATGCCTTTTCTCACTGAACTTTTACTCTCCCTTATGGACTTGAACCTTTTTGATAAGCTATAAATTGTTCCCCCATGTAAAGCAATGTCTAGCTTCTCCCATACTGCTTGACATAGTCATTGAAATTTCTTTTCTTTTTCTTTCTTTCTTTCTTTCTTTCTTTCTTTCTTTCTTTCTTTCTTTCTTTCTGTCTGTCTGTCTGTCTTTCTTTCTTTCTTTCTTTCTTTCTTTCTTTCTCTCTCTCTCTCTCTCTCTCTCTCTCTCTCTTTCTTTCTTTCTTTCTTCCTTCCTTTTTCTTTTGGTTTTTTGAGGTCGAGTCCCACTCTGGCCCAAGCTGACCTGGAATTCACTATGCAGTCTCAGGGTAGCCTCGAACTCATGGCGATCCTCCTACCTCTGCCTCCAGAGTGCTGGGATTAAAGGCATGTGCCACCACGCCTGACTGACATTTCTTGTATAGATAGTTAACAGCATTGGATTTGGCACTTTCAAGAATGGGAGTTGAGAATATCATGAAGTGCATTTTTCTGCCTAAAACACATTATGCCTTTCAGAAGCTAGAAGAGATCAAGAATGAATGAGGATCAGGTGAATACATAATTCTTGTTTTTCCTTCAACCCATTCCTTCCATATACAACTTCCAGTTCTCCTTATTCAGCTATACCTTTGTGATATTCCCATAGGACTCATCATCCATGAACAAATGTAGATGATGTTGATTGTGATTGCACTTGAGCATCTATCTCCTCATGCAGGAATGGAAGATCTGAGGGGACACGAATTTTTATCTTGGTGTATCCTAAGCACTTAAAATAGCATCTGGCAAATACTAGGAGCTTGTTGAATGAGTATATGCTAGGTGTCAGCTCCTGGAGAGTGAAAACTGAATATGATATCTTCCTATGAGGAACTTACTTTCCCATGGATTGAATTTCTAGAAGCTTGACATTAAATATTTATACTGTGTTTTCTCATCCTTACTATGAGGACCTTGATTTTGTTGCTGTTGTTGTTGTTAAGATGGCATGTCATCTACTGGAAACAAATGTCCCATCTTCCTTGGAGCCTTTCTTTCACTTTTGATAAGCATGGCATAAGTCTAACTTTGTTAGGAATATATAGGAAAGTTTTAATTTAGTGAGATAAATCGTCTCATTTCCTTTTTGTCACTTTTTTTTTCTTTCTTTCTGGAATATTGATGTGATGTCTGGAGGAATAGCTGTTATACTGAGGTTCTGAGGAGGAAAGTAAAATGCTGAAGATTGATAAGATGGAATGAGATAAACTACTGATTTGTTGGTTAAGCCCTTTGATGTAGATCTGTTACACTGAATAAAAATAAGCCAAGAAAATGCACCTGTACCAAGCCATGGCTTAGTTTAGTGTTTTTAGTATTTTTCATAACCACAACTTTTCAGAAAGTTAAACTTATTATTAAATTCAACATGTTGATATCTTTTTGTCATAGACCCATGTATTCTGAGGATAGAAAGAAAAGAAGATAACTGGTATGCACAGTATTATGGCATGATCTGCTACAAGACAGGGGCCAACTTAACAAATGTCCCTAGCTCCATTTTAATTACATCTACTAGGCCTGCTCTTCCAAAAACCACCCCTGTCTTTCAGTGGCTTTTTTGCTGGTTTCCCCTCTGGCACTTAAAATGAGTAAACTTGTGCTGCTAATGTGTGGAACCTAGGTATAGATCTGAAATTTTAGATAATAAGGCTGAATTTATTTGGAAATCTTTTGTGCTAACATGGTTGCTGTGACTCACAGGTTTGTATGTATAGATATGTGTTGCATAGGCAAGAGTTCCAGAAAGTCTGTACCAGAAGCTTCCTTTTTGTACCCCCAGATTATCCCAATATATAGATCTGTCTTTATGTTATGTAGGAAAACCAGTCCTGCTTGTCACTTATTTATTTATTTATTTATTTATTTATTTATTTTTGAGATAGAGTTCAATATGAAGCCAAGATTAACCTCAAGCCCACTGTTCTCCTGCCTCAGGCTTCTGAGAGTGCGGGCATTATTAGCAGGCACCACCAGGCTGTCAGGTTACTGTCATTTTGATACTTGAACAAGAGTAAATTTTAATTGTTTTTATGGACTACTGAAAGAATCACATAAAAGATATTTCTCTTTAGTTCTGGGAAATTGTGTATGCCCTCAGTACACACTTCTGAGTTAGTGCTCTGATTAATTTTTAATGTTGTAAAGCTAATTCATTAAAGAGAAACATACAATTCCTTTCTACCAAGAGCATTCAAAGCATTTACTGTGTGTGCTTAAACTATGCTATCTGATTATAGCACATATCCTTTTTAAAAATTAAAGGCTACATTTTCCTATGTATTAGTCTGAAACCTAAAAGACAAAAAAAGAACTCATATTAGAAAATGACACTGATTTGGGTATCCTTATTTTTCTAGATGTGCAGAAAAGCCTTTCACCATGGTCATTTATGGAAACTTGTTCTGTGAGGGGTAAAGTGAAGTGACCACTTCCAATCTGATAGTTTGGTCCATTCTAGAGACTTCAGTTCCCTTAAAGGAGGGACCCCTTTAAATGCAGTTTACAGAATTCCTTTGTTTTTAGTCTTCTTCTATTTTAAAAATTATTTTATTAGAAAATGATTTCCAAGCCGGGTGTGATGACACAAACCTTTAAACCCAGCACTTGGGAGGCAGGCATAGGAGGATTGCTATGAGTTTGAGGCCGCTCTTTAAAAACACAGTGAATCCAGGTCAGCCTGGGCTAGAGCAAGATCCTGCCCTCTCCCCCCACAAAAGAAAAAAGATGAAAGGAAAAAAAAAGTGATTTCCAAAGACAAGTAGAGAAGAAACAAAACAAAACTGAAGGTTTATTTTTTCACAAGTCCAAAGTCTTATTCATTAATAACCAGAAAGACATCCAAGAGACAAACATTCCTTCATTCCCTTCTTTGGGAATCATAACAGTATTTGAAGATGAAGAAAAGGCTTTATTTCCTATTCACCACCCTCAATATTTACTCTTCAAAAATGTTTTCACTAATAAAATCCTGGGATTTAGAATAAAGATGCACATCTCAACATTTCCTCATAGCTGAGGACCGAATTCTTGCCAGCACTGATGTGCGGGAGTTCTTAGAAGTGGTAAAGGTGTTTCTTTCTCCTTTATTCTTCTACAGCCAGGAAATTGTTGAGCCACTTAATACAGCCGTTATTTTTTATTATATGCATGTTCTTAGGCGCTATACAGACAGTAGAAATTCTAACATTGAACCCACATAAATAAGGTTTATGATTACAACAGTATATTATGCATTCTCTGTGCTATGGTTGGAATGTGAAATGTCCCTCCCAAACGCATGTGTTTTCACACTTATCTCCAGTTGGTGGCACTGTTTTGAGGGGTTGTGGAGCTTTTAGGAGGTGGGACCTAGCTGGCATTGAGTCACTTATGGATTATAGATAGCATAGGCTGGTTCTGACTAAGTTTTCTGCCTCCTGATTGCTTCATACTTCCACGACTATAGCTGTAAACTACTCCTACTGTTACATCTTCTTTAACATGTTGGTTGTATACCCTAAACCATCAGCCATAGCAAATCCTTTCTGGTTGTTTCTGTCTGTTATTCTGTCATAGTAATGTAAAAGAAACTGACTAAAATGCTCGGTGACAGATACTTGCATTACCAGGTTTCTTGGTTTGGTCTTATAAAGAAGAGAAATTTATTTCTCATACTTCCAGGGGCTGGAAGTCTAAGGTCAGCAATGATGAGGACCCTTTTCTGGATCTCAGACTGCCCTCCGCTCATTATATTCTCACATAGTAAAAAAGTGAGAGAGTTCTCTGGAGTCCCCTTTGTAAAGGGACTAATTCCTCTTACAAGGCCCTGCTCTCATGACTTGGCTCCCAATATTCCTATCTCTTAATACACCAGGGTTTAAATTTCAATGTATGAATTTTGAGGCAATTGTCTCAGGCAGGCAAGCATAGGGACCAGCTTAACAACCTATGTCAATGGCTTCTACAGTAAACACACGTTTCCTAACAATACACCATAGAAGCCTGCTGGCAACTCAGGCCCCCCTGTCTCCTAACACCTGCATTTAACTGCATGTACACACCACTTCAGACAATTGAATGTCTCTTTTCTTCTAGTGACTATTAGTATCATTCCTTTTGTGCTCAGTTTTTATATTTTCTAAGATATATCTGGGATTGAGAGACAAGAGGCCAATGCAGTCTGGAATGGTTTTGGGTACATGTGCAGGCCTAGTTTTGGGTGCATGTGAACTTTTAAGGAGAATCCCCTATTTGCTACCCTATGTACATGCATAATTGGATGTACATATGATTAAAATCATATTCATCATGGGACCAGATATTTGAGTAGAAAGAGGTTATAAAGCTACAAACTGTCAGTCAATCCTGAGAACCACCCAGATTAGGATCTTAGCAACCAGCTTCTCTCTTCTCCCAGGCCCCATTCAAAGAAGTTCCAAGTAGCAACTTGGGCAATAAAGCTCAAGTGTCCTGCTGCTCTCTTGAGTGCATTCTCACTACTCCTTTCCATACCTTTTCTATACTCTGCTAAAGTTTCTTACTTCTTTACTTCTCTCTCTCTCTCTCTCTCTCTCTGTGTGTGTGTGTGTGTGTGTGTGTGTGTGTGTGTGTGTGAACCCTTTGAATAAGGTGACAAAACCTTGAAATACCAGACAGAGATTGTTGGAAAACTGGAAACACATACAGCTCATTGCATAAGTCATACTATGTCTCATAAATTTTTGTAGATTAAAAGATCAGATTTATTTAAAATGAAGCTTTTAAATATCTGCAATCAACCAATGACAGAGGCCATAAAGTAAATAAAGCATGCTCTCTGCTCATGAAGCCCTTACAATTCAGAGGAGCTTATACAATAGTTCATGGTTGAAGCATGTTTCTCAGGGGCTTCATAATAGCACCCAATGATTAGGGGAAATAGAAACAGATAGAAAGCCTATTGTGGGGACTGAAGCTCTGTTGGCAGAATGCTTGCCTAGCACCCATGAATACCTGGGCTTGATCATCAGCACTGCATAAATGAGCATGATAGAGCAAACCTATAGTTCCTGTACTTGGGAGGTGGAGGCAGGAGTATTGGAAGTTCAAGATCATTCTTTTCTTCTTCTTTTTTTTTTTTTAGAAAGTAACTTATACATGTTTCCATTAACCGCTAACCAGCCCCTCAAGATCATTCTTGACTGCATGTATACATAGTAAGTTCAAGGCCTGATACAGGTACATAAGGTCCTGTTTCAAAATAATAAAAAAAAAAAAGCCAGGCTGGAGAGATGACTTAGTCTTTAAGGTACTTTCCTGTGAAGCCTCAGGACCCATGTTCGACTCTCCAGGCTCTAAGTAAGCCAGATGGGCAAGGTGACGCAAGTGCACAAGGTTGCACATGTGCACAAGGTGGTGCACACTTTATCTAGTTTATTCATACGGAACACTTATTGAGAGTCTATTGTGTGAGGCATTGTGCTGGGTACTAGGTCTCCGTGGGTGAGTAAATCCTGTCCTTAAATATCTGGTTGTGTGAGGGAGGAGAATATACATGTGTTTATGTATATATGTATATGTGTGTGTAAACAAATATGTATATATGTTGAATGCCATGATGGGAAGCACAAAGTGGTGAGTGAACAAAGGGGAGAAGTAAGAGAGGGAAGTTTCAGTAAGAGTAACATTGAGTAATCTTAATGTGGGTGTTTGTCTCTAAAAGACACTACATGAGATAATCATGGAGTTTAGAATGAGTGACTAGAGTTGTCCAGTACCTGGAACTTGACTTTTTTTCTGAGAAACAAAACTATATATGACATTTTATATTGTATGTGTATGAGAATTTTTTTAGCCTCAGGAAAAAAAAAAATCCCAAAGTATATTTGCTTGTAGCAGTGTAGTTACTCTTTCCCATCCAGGAAGAATAGCAGTCCTCCTCCTCCTTCTTCATTCTCCTCCTCTTCCTCCTCCTTTTTCTTCTTTGAGTTGAGGATCGGTCTGGTCCATGCTAGGGCAGTGTTGTACCTCTGAGACACATCACCACGTGTTTCTGGCTCACTATTTCACTATGTAGCCTGAACTATTCTCTGCCTCTTGGACCTCCTGCCTCACTCCACATCATAGGATTATAGGCAAGTGCCACCCTATGGAGCACAGCCTTTAGGTTTGCAGGAATAGGTAAACTGATCAGGGAGCACCATCTTCTGCATCTGGCTATACCTGAGTACTGAGGAATCAAAACTCAGGCCATTAGGCTTTGCAAGTGCCTTCAACCACTGAGCCATATCGCCATCCCAAAGTACACTATTTTTAAAATTAATTTTTTGTGTATGTGTGTATATGTGTGCATGCATGTATGCACATGTCTGTATGTGCAAGTGCGGACATGTGTGTGCCATATGGATGTCAGAGAACAACATTTGGGTTGATCCTTGGGTTTCTGCCTCACTTGAGACAGGATTTCTCTTTCTGGATCTTGTTCTGCTGTTGTTCTTAGTTCTCTCCAAGCTTCCAGAACATGCTCTTGTCTCCACTTTTCATTCTACTATTTGCATGCTGGGATTACAGAAACTTTTATGTGGGGTTTGAGGATTGAACTTCATTCAGCACTTAGGTTTGAATAGCAAGCACTAATACACGGAGCCATCTGCCAGCCTCTGCCCATGGTTTCTTTATAGTCACAGCTTGGTGACCTCAAATCCTTTACACAAGGGTTGGCATAGGCTAGGAAAGACCATTAGGGTTTGAATAACCTAACTAATATTGTGAAAAGAATAGCCTAGGGATAGAATTATTTCTACAGCCACATTTTCCAGTTATAACAACATAAAGTGGAAATCATCATTTTCTTAAAATCTAGTCTATAAAGATCAGGTTTTACCCTGGTGTCCCAATAAAAATGTCAACTGTTGGGCTGGAGATGGCTTAGTGGTTAAGACCCTTGCCTGTGAAGCCTAAGGACCCGTATTCGGCTCTCCAAGTCTCACGTAAGCCATACACAAGGTGACTCATGTGCACAAGGTCACACATGTGCACTAAGTGGTGCCCCCATCTGGAGTTTGATTACACTGGCTGGAGGCCCTGGCATGCCAATTTTCTCTTTCTCTCTCTCTCATTCTTGCTCCCACTCTAGCTCTCTTGTGTAACAACAACAATAAAAGGCTATTCTGTTGGGCTTGCCTCAAAAAAAAAAAAAAAAAAAAAAAAAAAAAAAAAAAAAAAAAAAACAAACAAACAAAAAAAACAACCAGTTAACTCTTATTAGTACACAAAAAAGTATGAAAGAAAAACATGTCATAGACCAGTATGTAGATGGACATTCTTGGTATGCATAGCCTTTCTTTCTTTTTCTTTCTTTCTTTCTTTCCTTTTTTTTTTTTTTTTTTTTTTTTTTTTAGTTTTTTTGAGGTAAGGTCTCACTTTAGCTTAGGCTGACCTGAAAATCACTATGTAGTCTCAGGGTGGCCTTGAACTCATGGCAATCATCCTACCACTGCCTCCCAAGTTCTGGGATTAAAGGCGTGTGCCACCATGCCTGGCCACAGCCTTTTCTTGATTCTTGAAATGGTTTATATTAATTGTTAACTTGACAGGACCTAGCATCACTTGTAGGGATTTGCATGTTAAGTTAGCCTCTGTGGACAGCTGTGAGGAATTATCATGATGAGATTAATTAAGGTGGAAGACCTTCTTTAACTGTGGGCAGCACCATTCCATGGATTGGTGTCTTGACTTTATATAAGAGAGCCCTGGCTGAGTGGTGGTCATTTGCTGCTCTCTACTCCTCACTGTGGAGTGAATGTGCCCAGCTATATCAAGCTGAGAAGCCGCATCCGTTGCTGTTTGCTCCTCACTATGGACTGAATGTGCCCAGCTACTTCAAGCTCTGGCTGCCATGCTTCCCCACATGTGAATGGAACTGCAAGCTGAAACAAACCCTTCCTCCCTAAAGGTGACTTTTGTTAGGTATTCTGTCCTAGTAATCAGAACTTGACTAAAACAGTATTCCTAGTATTGCTGTTGGCTAGAACAGGATGTGAAAGATGACATGCTGCCTGCTCCCTTTGCTGTAGATCATAGCTGAACAATTTTCTTGCAAGTGTGAAGGGTTGGCACAGTGGCAATAGAAATTAGCAGTGACACAAGAAGTCATCTTAAGATATAATAAATACTGCCTTCATACTCCTTCCCACTGTCTGCTGATTCACACATTCTCCAGTCCTGTGGGGTTCTTCTCCAAAGCAGTATGTCAAATCCAGTAGACCATTGTATATGAAGCAGATTTTCTAAATGCACTTTTAATTTTGGTTAAATAGTTTCCAGCTTCTTCTGAAAATGTCATCATGCACATGGAGCTTCACTGAGAAAGGATAAAACACTTATCATAACACTCCATTAACTTCAGCTACCATTAGTTTTGCTGTTCTGGAAGAATTTCACCTAAGTTTACAGGATGAAAACAGAGTTAATTTGTCAGTCCATAATGAAATTTGTGATAGAATCATTAACCTTCCAACTCTGTAAGATCCTTCAGTGAAATGTAGTCCTTTAGAATGTTTTTATTAAGGGGCTTCCAGGCCAGTATCACCTCTTGTCATTATAGGGTTGGCCCACATGTACCCTGTTCCCTTCCCTGCAATAGGCAAAAATTAATCAGGGGAGTTGGTTGTGGGGGATGAAAAAACTTTAAGATGATTCTTGAGGGTACATCACACTCACCTATGAAATTTTTTCTTTTTATTTTTTAACTCTTTTTGTTGACAATTCCCTAATTATAGACAATAAACCATGATAATTCCCTCGCCCACTTTCCCCTTCACAAATCCATTCTCCATCATATCCCCTCCCCCTCTCAATTAGACTTTCTTTTATTTTGATGTCATCACCTTTTCCTGTTATTAGAAGCCATTGTGAGGTCATGGATATCCAGGCTATTTTATGCCCAGAAGACTGCATTGCAATCAGTCGTACCCTTCCTTTGGCTCTTACATTCTTTCTGCCCCCTCTTCTGCAATGAACCATGAGCCTTGGAGGGTGTGATAGAGATGTTTCAGTGATGGACACTCCTCTGTCACTTCTTCTCAGCACTATGGTGGCTTTTGAGTCATCCCAGAGGTCGCCACTATCTGAAAAGAGAAATTTCTCTAAAAGTGAGAGAAGCATTAATATATGATTATGAACATTAAGAGAAGTGCTTATAGGGAAGTTTGGTGAGCATAATGTGTGCATTTATCCAGGCACCAGCAGGCATTACACCCCTAGGGTTCATGACCTCCCTCGTTGTAGGTTTTCAGTATCAGACATGTATTCCTTCCCATGGAATGGGCTTCCAGGCCAATGAGAGAGTGGATGCTTTCCCCCATAACAGACATGCCACTGTTGCACCTGTTGGCTCATTTGTTCTGGCTGGCTAAACTTAAGATTTGCAGTATCCACTGTTGTTTATCTCTATTAATGACTTTTCTCTCCCATAGGACTGCATACACTGTAGCTTTTTCCAGCTTTCTGTCAGCTGGTCTACAGGGAAGCAGTTTTCAGCTCAGCTCCAGCTTGATTTCTCAGTGACCTTGAATCCCAAGCATATAGAGTCATCAGCAATAGTATGGGATATTTTCGACAGACTTGTTCACCAGGATCTGAGATGCCCAGGCATGGTGAGAGGGCAATGTTGTCTCTGTTTCCTAGGCACTCTAGTGAAAGTGGGAAAAAGATTTCAGAGGCTGTGTGAATCTTCCTGAGAATGCTTTCTGGTTTCCATTATGTTCAAATTGTACATAGATTTGCTTATCCACTGAGGTACCCTGGCCGAAAGACCCAATAGCCTCCCAGAAAAGTAGTATATAACATTGTGCTGCTAAACATAGTATACCTGGGTGACTCAAACCAAACAACCCTTCTGAAGGGTCAGATGTCATTATGATTATAAACTGTGCCATCTTTTCTATTCTGATAGTTAAAATTTTGGGTTGTTAAGTGCTAGCCTTCCAAGAAGAAGAAAGATTAAATGCTTAAGATTAAAGAGTTAAAAGTAAATGATGTCTTGTTAAGGTAAACAAACAGAATAAAATGGACTTTAGACTCACAAGTCTCAAATTTAAAATATGGTGAGTGAACTTAGACTATTGGAAAGTTTTTATCTTGAAGTCAAGTGGCTGTGAAAGATAAAGGTATTATTAACACAACCCTGAAGGAAAGGTGGGCACATCATGTTATTAAAAAAAAATCCAAACTCAACCTATGTATGGCATCACTTAAATTCACAGATTTTTTTCTCCCTGAAACAAAAACACAACAAAATAGTGAGCATACATCTATAATACCAGTATTGGGGAGGCTGAGGTAGGAAGGTTGTAAATTTGAGGCCAGCTTGGACAATAGTAAGCTCCTGTCACAAACAAACATCAGAAAACAGTGAGTTTGCTTATGTTGGTCATTAAGTTCTTGAACTTGGAGCATGTGATAACTTCAGCTAAGAATTTCATCAGAAGAATTGAAATCAAAAGTTAAAAACAGAGTATATCTGATTGGACAAAAATAATGTTTAGTATTTATTGAGTTCCAAACTTATTGCTTTGCTTGGTGAAAAGAATCTGTGTGTAGCCTGCTTTGGATTTTACTTTGGCCTTCCTGTCTCCCCTGTGTATAGGAAACTTACCATTTTCACCTCACTTCACTTCCTCATAGTAGTGTTGAATGTAGCACCTACTGAACATGTTTCCCAATTTGGAAAATTCAACTTCTTCAGTCCAAAAGGAAGATTCTATCCTGCATGTAGAGATGAAATTCTATATATGTCCACATGGACTCTCATGGCAGATGTACTCTGAATCCTGTTTTTTGAGTCATTCAGGAATCATGTTTTTGTAAGCATCTATGGCTTCTCCTCTTGACCAGCATGGATGCTCAATAAAATGTTGAATGACAGTGAGTTGCATTACAGAGCATTTATTGGCACATGTACTCTGTTGAGCCAAGATCTATCTTTTTTGCAGTGTTCAGTAGTTTTCTTTTAAAATGCTATCTTGACCAGGCTGGATGTCTCTGAAAATTATTCACAGCCTGTTAAACAAGGACACTGTGTGATGGCATTACTGTTACAGGCAGACACATCAAGGAAATTCACTCACATCTACAAATGTTTTTTTCTTTTCCTTTGTTCTGCATACTTCCTTTCCTTTCATCCCCTTTTGCCTTCTATTCTTCCCTTCCTCTATGTTCCTTCCTTTCTCTTTCTCCCTCTGCCCTCTCTTACTTTTTCCAAAGCTCTCCAGAAGCACAGGCACTCATACCAGGAACAACAGCAGTGAAGAGGCTATCTTTTTCAGTTCAGTATATCTAGACAAATAAAACCTGCTTGGCCTCTCACCTAAACAGAGGAAGATGTCAGCTAGTGGGAGCTGAACCAAGGTTGGCCCTGCTCTCTGCCTGGAGGTGGCATCAATGAGAACACCTTGTTCCAGCCTCAGGCTTTCAGTCTCTCTGTAGCTTAATGGCTCACAGACCTTTTCTGAGACAGCCAGATAACAATGTACCTTTTTTGACAGCCTGACTCTTTTTTTCCCCCTCCATTGAATTCTTGAACTGTACTGTATAGAAAGAACATTCTGTCTTATTATCCTACCAACAAGGCTGAAATAGTCAAGCAACTATTCCTAGAGCACTCTTTTATTTCCTTAGACTTTTCTTTTTTTCTCCCCACAATAGAGGAATACCGGGAAAAGACTACAGTGCACGGTGTGAAGGATGGCTGGTAAAGCCTCTGTGTGAGGTCCTTGGCAAGGTAATCTCGTTCTAAAGATCTGGATGACTGGAATTCCTCTTCCTCCTCCCATCACGCTGCAGACATACCACATCTCAACAGCCTTCTAATACAAATCCTTAAGCATTAAGTCAGGCGGAAAATGAGTCCACTCTGCATTTATCTTCTTGAGTGGCAGTCAACTCCTGCCTAATCTTTCAACATATATTTGTTCAATGGATCAGCAGATTGTGTAAGCAGCATGACGGTTGGGTTTAGAAATGTGTCTGCTCATGTTTGGTTTGTGCTGAACCATTGGCCACTTTGTTTGTGAATCCATCATAAATTATATCTCTGTGTTCCACAGAAACAGGGACCTGGAGTGAGGGCAGTACTCACACAGGCGGAAAGATGTTTTAGTCAATGTCATTTTCTAGCTTTGAGAATTCTGGCTTGTTTTACACTGTGAATGCTATATATCCCCATCATTTCATAATTAAATTTGTGTACATCCTCTTCTGTAGAGGTATCAAATACATATTCTTCTGCTATTCTTTCTCAATTAAGACAAAGACTTACAGGATAAAGAGCAAGTAATAGGATAGTATAAAGTTGAACAAGAAGGGTAAGGATTAAAAATCTTGTGACTTTCCTAATTGTGACTTTACTAATTTTGAACAGATCTTTTAAAAAAATATTTTTATTTATTTATTTAAGAGTGATAGAGAGAGAGAGAGAGAGAGAGAGAGAGAGAGAGAGAGAGAGAGAGAGAGAGAATGGGCACACCAGGGCCTCCAGCCATTGCAGATGAATGCCAGATGCATGCGCCACGTTGTGCATCTGGCTTATGTGGGTACTGGGGAATCGAGTCTTGAACCGGGGTCCTTAAGCTTCAAAAGCAAGTGCTTAACCACTAAGATCTCCAGCCCCTTTCTAATTTTTTATATAGACATATTACTTTCAAAGATTGCTCCTCAAAAAGTTGAGATGGATTTTATTTAGATGATAGATTAAAGGGATAACAACTCAGTTCACAGCACAATGGATTTGACCTTTTTTTTAAAGTAAATTATCAATTCTCTGAATTTCTGGTCAACCAACCATTGTTTATTGAGCATCTATTATGTCAAAGATCATGGAGATAATACAGAGAAGTAAAGATAAATTTCCTTGACTGAATAAATGAAATTAGAATTGTAGAATGACATACAGTATCTTAAAGGCATTGTGAGGATTCACAATAAAATGAAGGGAAGAAAAATTTTGTGTTGTAATAGAGTGAAAAAATAGAACAAAAAATAGAATAAAAGAATGGAGGGTTTTTAGGGAAGTTTTATTTACTTACTTGAAAACTGTTTGGTAATACTTATTGAATGTCTACTGATTTTTGAGTGCTATGCATATAAGTTAAAGCAGGATAGATTTATCTTCCATCCATATGATGCTTAATATTGTAATAGGAAGAGAGGAAGTAGGTATGGTGATGGACCTCCCTATGACTATCCTAAGGAAGGTTGACATTGGTTGTCATATCCAAATCATGTCCAACTGAATCTTGAGGTCAGGAACAGAAAGAAACTATACTTAATGGTTACTCTAAATAAATTTTTCAGTCAAAGTAGAGATTTTATTAGATGAAATCTATTCTCATATATTTTAAATGTCATAGTCTTCCATTTTAAGATAGGAACATGATAACTTTGAAATAATCAGGACAGAATAGTGCTTACATCAGTCATTAATAACACCTTTCAGAGAAAGCTTTCTGTTGATTTACATTCTACTTTCGGCTCTCTCTACACAGCCACCACTTGCCTTGTTGAATCCTTATGATGATCCTGTTAACATCTCAGGAATGTCTTGCTATTGTCACTAGAAAGGTAAGAAAATTTCAATTACTGGTGGCCAATTGTTAATCACTGAGAGATTTTCTTTAATGCAGTAGAGGGAGTTGAGCACACACTAGAAAAGTGTTCTAACATTGAGCTGTAGCCTTAGCCTTTTAGGTGCTATTGCAGTCAGGTTCGCATTGCTGAAAGAAATCACTCAACCAAGAGCAGCTTGTGGGAAAAAAGGTTTACTTTGGCTTATGGACTCAAGAGGAAGCTCCATGATGGCAGGGAAAATGATGGCATGAGCAGAGGTGGACATCACCTCCTGGCCAACATCAGATGGAAAATAACAGCAGGAGAGTGTGCCAAACACTGGCAAGGGGAGACTGGCTATAATACCCATAAGCCCGCCCCCAACAATACACTGCCTCCAGGAGGTGTTAGTTCCCAAATCTCTATCAGCTGGGAACCTAACATTGAGAACATGTAAGTTTATGGGGACACCTGAATCAAACCACCACATTCTGACCCTGGTCCCCATAAACTGATAACCATACATGATGTAAAATACAATGCTTTCAATCCAACTTTAAGAGTCCCCATAGTTGTGTAAAAGAAGGGCAGGGGGGAGTGGGTCAATCAAACTTCAAGATATTCTGAATAAGACATATGAAAACCTACGTTTTTTGAATAATAGTACATCCAGAAGCCATAGATTGTTACTAGAACATTTTCAGTGCCATGGATGGGATACTTTCTAGTGAGTTGTTGGCTAGGGAGGTCCCTGTTGCCTCCAAAATATTACAGGCTATTGTCAAGGCCCTTGGTTTCCCTTGAGAAACAGATGGCAAGACTATTGCTGAAGACTTCACTTGTCTAAGTGGCAAGGTCACTGAGAAATCAAGCTGGTGCTGAACAGAAAATCTTCTCCCTATAGACCAGCCAACTCAAAACTGGAAAACACTGCACTGCATGCAGCCCTATGGGAGACAGAAGTCATCAGCAGTGAAGACAGTGGACACTGGAAGCCTCAAGTTTGGCCAGACAGGCCAAATGACCAAATGGGTGCAATAGTGCCATGTCTGCTCCGGGGGAAACCAACTGCTCTCTAATTGGACTGAAGGCCTGTTCTATGGGAGGGAATACATGCCTGGTACTGAAAAACCTAATCAAAAGCCTATGGCAGGGGAGGTCATGAGCTTAGGGGTATAAAGCCTGCTCTTGTCTGGCTAAATGTATATATTATTCCCACCACACTGCACTGAAAGCACTACACTTAATGTTCATATTCATATATTAATGCTACTGTCACTTCTGGTTAGAGAAACTTCTCTTTTCAGATGGTGATGACCACTGGGATGACCCAAAAGGCAACATAGTGCTGAGAAGAAAGGACAGAGGAGTGTCCAGCACTGAATTATCTCTATCACACCCTCCAAGGCTCAGGGTCCATTGCAGAGGAGGTGGCAGAAAGAATATAAGAGCCAAAGGAAGGGTACCACTCCTTTCAATGCAACTGTCCAGACAGAAATTGGCCTTAATATCCATGACCTCACAGTGCCTACCAATACCTTCACAAGACCCTCATAATAGAAGGAAAAGATGGTGACATCAAATTAAAACAGAGACAATGGAGAGAAAGAGAGATACGATGGAAAGCAGAGTTGTGAAGGGGAAAGGGGGAAGGAAATATCATGGTTTATTGTCTGTAAGTATAGAAGTTGTCATCAAAAAATAAAAATTTAAAAAAGTCCCCATAGTTTTTATCAATCCTATTGATGTTCAAACATCCCCATAATCCAGTCTTTTAGCTGAGCCATAATACCAAAAAATCCACACCCATAATGGCACAGAAAACATTCACACTGCAAAAAAATGGCATTGGGCATAACAAAGAAATATTCAACCAATACAATATTTAAATGGGGCAAACATCAAACTCTGTAGCTCCAAGTCCAACAACTCTAGCCAGTGACAAGTCTCAAAATCCAATAATTCTAAACAGCCACAATTCTCTGGAGTTCTAATTCTGACCTTCCAGTTAGGTTACTCACAGACTGGAAAACATCCAGGGCTGGCAGCTCTCTTTAGCAGCCATCTCGTGGTCCTGGCATCTCCACTGGGTCTCCACTGCAACCAACGGTTCACCCTCATGGCTCCATTGGGTCTCCATGCAGGCATCCCACAAACCTGCTTCACACCGCCTATGGCCATTTCCAAAACACAAGACCGTGTTGCCAATTCAATGACCCTTTCTTTCCTGCATTTCTTATACTCCATAATACCAAGTGGGGTGCCAATTTGTTAAGCCAGGGGGAATAAAACAGACTTTGAAGAACAGGACACTCCTTAAGCATTCAGGCTCTTCAAAAGATTGCATTCTTTCTTTTGTCCCAATGCAGGTCATCTGTCCCAATCTCAATGGTTGTAATCTCTCATACAATTCCAGGCAGCAGTTTTGGCCCAAAGATTTCATTTTTTCTGTGGCATATCCTTCTGTTCACATCAGTCTGTTTCTATGCAAAGCAACTGTGGTAGTTTGAATAGATGGCCCCTAATATATTCAGTGTTTCATTAGTTTGCATCTGCAGCCACCTGGCTGGAGGCAGGGTCACTGGGTACATCTTAAGGTGTGGTGGTAGGTTTGAGATTTCATTCTAAACATATGCAAAGTGTACCTAGCTGGAGTTCCTGAACTGTGCTGTGCTATGTGGCTTTTTTTTCTTTCTCCTTTGCCTGGAAAAGTATGACATTCCCAGTAAAGTCCTATGTCAACCATGAATCTTATGTTCTGAAGAATATGGTGTGGTGGAATGGACCCTCCAAGAAGCAGATATTACAACAGAATTAATTGCAAGGGATTTATTGAGGAAACTATCTGTAAAAGGTCATTCATATTTGGCTCCAGAGTAAACTATTTCATATTCCCTTCAAGAACATTTCAACAGTGAGTTCCTGAAAAGGGAAAATGTAGAGCAATAAAAGCTAAAATCGGGTCATCTCATTAATTGGAACAAGATACCACATCAAAGACTCCCTTCAGCTTAGGGGGAAATGACTTTAGCAGGTGATTTTATCAGGTCCTATGTTATAAACTTCAGGATATAAACTCTTAGATTCATATTTCTCATCTCAGACTTGTATTGCCTTTTTCTAAGAGCACATTCTCATTGACTCAGGAAAGCCAGGTGATAATTATGTTCAACTGTAACAACAATAGGTACCCTAATCAACCGAACTCAAAATTCCTCCAGCAGCATTTCTAGTGCTCACTTTTTATATTTTAAAAACCCTTTTGTACTTAGATACTTCCAAAATTTCTAAGACACTTTGAGTCTTTTTTGGCATGTTCCTAGGTGATGAAAACAATGTTAATCTTGGCTGAGGAAAAGCTATACACAAGGATGATATTGTGTCTTTACATTCATGCCTACTTCCCTAGGCCTCCTGCTTTACTAAACCAATTCTTCCTGGTTGAACAGATTCTGTGGACACAGGGAAAAACATAAAGACACATGCAGATGATTTTCTTGTTTAGGATACCTGCTTTCTTTTTTTTTTTTTAATATATATTTTTTATTTATATTATTCTGATTTTACATTCATAGTATTGGTTCCATTGTCCTCCTCCCTGTCCTCCCACTTTCAAAGGGCCCCTCATCAATGGGGAATGTGGGTCATGCATTGTGAGGTTAGTCAAGAGTTCTGGGGGGTGGGTATGCCCCAGTCTCTGTGCATAAAGCTCCAACTTGTGACTCTAACAATCTTTTCGCCCCCTCTTCTGCGAGTTTCCCTGAGCCACATTGGGGTCATTTTAGTTCTGCTTCAGTGATGAGGTTTTGGGAGCCTCTGTGTCTCTGGATATCTGGCTTAGTTGGAGGATACCTGCTTTCTTAATCTCATACTTTTACTTCTTCAAAGTATGATATGTATTTGATCATTTTAGCTTTAGATATGACATACCTACTAGGTGTGGCCTACAAATGTGTTAGATACAAAAGAAAAACAAAATTAGGCAAAGATCATGCTGGGTAGTAGATTTGATATCCAGCAATAACTTTCTAAAAGGCTTTCCCAACTATTTCTCTCTCCTGAAGACTGTCTTATTGCCTACTGAGCCTCTTCAGATTCCAGGTATGAGCCTTCCTAGTGGTTAAATTTAACTTTCACATGCACAAAATGTGATGTTTGGCCAACCTTTGAGGGAACTCAAATCTGAAGTTACCTGAAACCACACCTGTGTTAAACACCCAACAAGGCTTACTGTTAGAACTTTAATGATTTAATGGGCTATCTTTGGTGTTTTAATTAGCCATTCATAAACCACCTCTATGTGTCATCTAACATTCTTGTGACTATTTGGTAACTGTCTTTATGCTAATAAATATGGAAAAGTCCAAAAAATGTAAAAAAATGCCCTTTGAAGAGCCAGTGTCATTGGAAGTCTATTTAACAGTTTTTCAATTTCACCCTGAAAAACTAGATATTGTCAGCACTCCTTCTCTTGTCCCTCTTTTCTGATTCTCTTGCTTGCTTTTGGACTTCCTAGTCTCAATAAGCTCATACAATTGTTTCTTCAAAAGTCCAGCAAACTCAATTTAACATGGTCCTCCACCAACAACTGCCTCCAGAAACAACAAAATGGGATATTCATGCAATGATCACCAATTGAGGCACCTGTACTACTCCACTGAGAAACTCCATGGAAGGTCCCTAAAAGGGCTCTGGAAAATATAAGTTTTAGGATTGATAGTGAAGCTAAGATGGTAAGAGAGGAGATGAAATGTCTGAATTGTATCCTTCTATAAAAAGGCAGATGGCTCACTGGTTAAGGGTCTGTAACAAGATGTTAGGGACCCAGGAGAGTTCTTGAACTTCAAATCTTAGGTTTGTTTCTAATTTTAATCAAAAAATTGAATTAAAAAAAGACTGAGAAGGATAATTATTAAATTATTATTTTTATTGAGGGAGGTATAGAGCCAAGAAAAGGCACCCATGTGGCTAGAGATCCCACATTGTTCCAGTCAGGTTTGCATTGCTGGCAGAACATATCTAACCAAGAGCAGCTTTTGGGAAAAAATATTTATTTTGGGGGCTGGAGAGATGGCTTAGTGTTTAAATGCTTGCGTGTGAAGTCCAAGGACCCCGGTTCAAAGCTTGATTCCCCAGGACCCACGTAAGCCAGATGCAGGAGGGGCGCATGCATCTGTACTTCGTTTGCAGTGGCTGGAGGCCCTGGCGCACCCATTATCTGTCTGCCTCTTTCTCTGTCTGTCACTCTCAAATAAATAAATAAAAATAACCAAAAAATTAAAAAAAATATTTATTTTGGCTTACAGACTTGAGGGGAAGCTCCATGATGGCAGGGAAAATGATGGCATGAGCAGAGGTTGGACATCACCTCTTGGCCAACATCAGGTGGACAACAAGAACAGGAGAGTGTGCTAAACACTGGCAAGAGGAAGCTGGCTATAACACCTATAAGCCAGCCCCCAACAATACACTGCCTCCAAGAGGTGTTATTTCCCAAATAACCATCAGCTGGGGACCAAGCATTCAGAAGGCCCAGGTCCAGCTGAGGAAACAACCTCACACACAGCTGGAAGTTTCCAAGTGGTCAGAGAGCCTGCCCTCCCCTTGCAAAGGTATTTATAACTTTACAGTGGTGGGCTGTCTTCTGGCTCAGGTGAACCAGAGGGACAGCTGGTTGGTTAGGAATAGGGGCTGTTTCAAGAAGAGACTAGCCCTGACACCAAGCTCCAGGGCCTGAACTTGATCAACGACATATTTAAATCCTATGAAAGATCTACTTCCCAGGAGAGGTCATACTTGTTTGCGGAAAAACAGTTCTCAGGAACTAGGCAAGAGATAAGAAGTCAGAGCATCTTTGATTTCTAGCAAGTGCAACTTTCTTACTTCCAGGGGTCCAGTCAAAATAACTGTAATCCCCTCTCAAGTGCTTACTTGCAGAGCCTGTCTTCCCAGGTTGAATTCTCCAGTGCCCATGTAAAGCCAGATATACAAAGTGGTACATGCATATGGAATTTGTTTACAGCAGCAAGAGGACCTGGTGCACTTATACATGCACACAAACACATACAGACACACACACACACACTCTCTCTCTTTGTCAATAAGTAAATAAATAATTATACTTTTTTTTTAAGAAAGGCTGTCTTGTGAAACAGAGGGAAGCTTGTCTTGTTTATAGGTTGTGCATAATATTTGGCACAATGATGAAGACACTAATGGCTATAGGTTTGGGAATCCTAGAGATGTTTTGGATGTATGTGTCATGTAGTTTGGAAGTCCTGTATGTTATAGTGGCTGTGTTTTCCAGGCCAGTGACAGCAGGTCCCTTTTGCTTCTGTGTCCAGAGTGATGCCTGTGAATTTATGTAAGTCAATGGAGTGGGGGATGAATAGCTGTGTATGAATATTTGGAAAAGGAAAGACATAGCTAGCAGTCATTTGCCAGAGCCGTGTTAGAGTCATTGAGTAAGTGGTGGGTGAGATTATGAGTGCACTCTTGGTGGTTAGAGATAAAAGCCTCTAATTGAAACTGAACAAGCAAAGTGAAGCAAGAATGAAAAGTAGAGCAGGGAGAGATGTTTGTTATTAGAGTAGCCTAGGATCAGAAGAACAAAGGTAAAGAACCTGATTTCTGGGCTGTATACAGAGCATATATTGTGCGTATACAGGGAATCCTAGTTGGTGAAGGGGTCAGGTGGTAAAGTGCATACTCAGAAAAATCATGCCAAAGGTTCCAAGGAAGAGGAAGAACCAGGAAGTGAAAAAGAACAAAGATTGGTGGTCTTTGAACATCTTCTTGAGACGAGCCCTTTTTTGGATTTCAGCTCCCAAAATCTTTATTCATTTTTTGTGCTCATAACTTCATGGAGTTTATTATAAAATTTCTGTGTTCTTGGAGGGGATTATTGTTTTCCCTAGGGAATTATACACTTTTGTTTCTTTGGGTTTGTGATCCTGACTGGCTGTCTTGTTCCTAACTATCAGGGAGATGGTTTTTAGAAATAAGGCCATCCTTTGTACTTTGCCTGGAGACTGAGGCCTTTAAGGGATATGGAGAATCCAAGTAACATGAAGAGAAGAGCCTTACAGGCCCCTTGAGAAACTGTAGATATAAATGTCATGCCATTATCAGACTGTAAGTACATAAGAAGCTCAAACTGGGGTAGTATTTATTTGACTAGAATGTATTTGGAAACACCTACACCCATCCTGAGAATGTATTTGCCATAATTCATAAAAATTTGTTCCTTTTGACACATGGCACATGGATAAAGTTGATCTACCAGACTTAACCAGGAATTTGTCCTCTGACCTGATAAGCTTAGAAAGGTGGAGTTCTATTGCACCTCTGGGGCAATGAACTTTGGCAAATGTGACAGTCACTTAATAGAGATCTCTGATAAGAGAAGGATCCTCAATTAGCTGTGAAAGGAGATTAGATAGAGGTTGAAGGCTCACATGGAATTGGTTATTGGGTATGGGGCGGGGATTAAATGAAAAGGCAATGAGGAGAGGGGAGTGGTATGTGTCTTGGAATTGTGCTTTCTTATCAAATGTATTATTCACTATACTGATAAGAGAATACTATTTTTGGTGTACCTTACAATGAAGAATGGCTGCTTGCCCTGGTTGAGAACAACTTTAATATTACAGTATTATTTCTAAATAGATGATCCCTTGGAAGTTAGGAAGCCTCTCTCCCTCTAAATGAGACCATGAAAGTGAATAATGTGGAAAACATTTTGCATGTATATAAATATTAACTGACAACCCTTTGGCCAGAATTATTGCTTTTTTTTTTTTTAAGCACAACAAATTCAGCTTGTGGCAAGGTGGTCATAGGAGGGAGATGTTCTCCTCCAAGGTTGAGTCTGAGGTTACTATTGCATATCCTGCCTGGACAGTTTCCTGCATTTTGATTGATGTCCCATCTGTAAACCATGTAAGGACTGGGGAGGGCAGGTGAAAGTTAGAGATGCTAGGAGAAGAATTAAGAAAATGATCTTCTAACATTTCAGAACGATTATGTGGACTGTTTCTAGCTTTGAGGAAACAAGGAGGGCTGGTAGGGTAGCTGGTTTTAGGAAATTACATCTTTATAGAGATTTGTTTGGAGTTTGCAGGAGGGTGACATGTGTAGTTTGTAGATGTGAATGAGATCATAGAAATTGCTTGGTGAATTAGAAGGGCTTTTAAGGTGTGAGATGTACAGATAGGAAGGCAGTTAAAGCCAGAGCCCACCAGTAGAAAGGTCACCCTAAAATAGTATTATTAGATTGTTTACAGAAGTAAGCTATTATCTGAGTACCAAGTTGATACTATTGTCCTCAAAACCTCAGGGTGTAGCACTGCTAGGTATCTATGGAGATACAGAAAGGCTCAGAGCAATCAAGTAAAGCCAAGGTGAAGGCAGATGTTAAAACTGTCTTGAGGAAAAAGACTCCTTGGTAAGAGCAGCTGTGGAGAAACAGGATCAAGCTTTCACTGCTAGTGGGAATGTAAAATGGTTCAACCATTATGGAAAGCTATATGGAGATTCCTGAAAAGGGTGACCAAAGACCTACCAACAGACCTAGTTATTCCCTTACTGGGCATTTACCCTAAAGGCTCCAAAGCTCAGATAACAGACATTTGCTCAACCATGTTTATAGTGGCTCAATTCATAATAGCAAAGAGCTGGAATCAACCCAGATGTCCATCATTAGATGAATGGATAACAAAGATGTGGTATGTCTATACTATGGAATTCTACATAGCAGTAAGGAAAGATGAAATAATGAAATTCGAAAAAAAAAATGGTCAAACGTGAAACAAATCATCCTCAGTGAGCTCATCTAATCACAAAAAGATAATCATCGCATGGTCTCTTTTATCTGTCGCTCCTAAGCTGAATCCACCTGAGATGCTACCAAGCCTAATAAACACTCTGAAGACCAGACAATAGTGAGGGTGGGAGGGAGGGAGGGAAACACTGGGAAGGAGGAAGAGTGTGGGAGGCAGGACAAGGGTGGGGAGATACAAGTAGGGTCCCAAAAGGAAATGATACTATAAAACCCTTTATTCTGAACAACAGTCTAAAACATTGATCTTTCAGCTGGCCTCCAGAGGGAACACCTGAACCACAGGAAACTGGAGAGAACATCATGAAGACCAACCTTAATTTTTTCCTGCTTTCCTCTCTCTTCTCTGTCCCATCTCCTCTCTATAATACTCACTTTCTCTTTTATTTTATCTATCTTTTTCTCCCCTCACCTTCCTAGGCACTGACTTATAACTCCCAGTACGAGCATGGGGTTAACTTCACAATGAGCTGTTGATCCAAGACACCTACAAGTTTCCCCAAAGAGATAGATTTCTGTCAGAGTTCTTGATGACCCACCAAAGGTTAATGGTAAGATCCTACTGTTGAAGACAGCATACTCATGTGAGACCAAGCATGGAGAGACCTGGCCAGAATCTGGAAGAGGGTCAGTCCCCAGGCAGTTAGCTAGTCTAGTGCCAGAGGGTGCTTACACAAGCAACTGGGGGAAAATGGCTGACATCGGTCCAAACAACTTGCAGTCTAAGTTACCAAGCAGGAAACAACCTGACTTAATGCTCAAACAAGTGCAATAGTGGCACACAACCATGGTGGGTAACCAACTGCTTTTGATTTGGCTAATAGATCCACTCAGTGGAATGGAACTCATTGCTGGAACTGGGAAATAAGTCAAAACCAAGTACAAAAAATGAGCACAGTCTCCAGTCAAGATACCACCAAATGTGGGCTTGAAGAGGGTCTATGCATATAAAATTCCCTCCAAGATATCTATGGCCATCCCATCTATCCAGTGCTGACTTCTCTCTCCATTGGAGAATTTGCTTATCTTTTTCAGATGGAAAATGAACCCGAAGGGAGGATCAGCCAATCACACCTCACCAGGGCCCCAGCTGAAACAATAGAGGAATGCAGGGGAAGGGCAAGAGTACAATGTTCTTGGGGATCATGACACCAGAAAAAGGCTGAAGGAGACAAACACAGAGAACATCCAACTCCTACTAAGCCAGATATCCAGAGACACAGAGGCACCCATAGCCTCATCACTGAAGTAGAACTAAAATTATCCCAATGTGGCTCAGGGAAATTTGTGGAAGAGGGGGCGGAAAGAATGTTAGAGCCACAAGTTGGGGCATTAAGCACAGAGACTTGGCCTATCCCCCATAACTCTTGACTACCCCCACAATGTATGACCCACATTCCTCATTGATAAGGGTCCCTTTGTAAGAGGGAGGACAGGGAGGAGGATAATGGAGTCACCATTACAAATGTAAAATTAGAATAACATAAATAAAATAAAAAAATAATAAAAAAGAGTTAGGCAGATCAAGAGGCTCAAGGAGATCTCCTGAGACCAGTTAGTAAAATGGCTTAGTAGGAGGGCCAAAACTAAGCATCCAGATGATAGGAGTAATGATTAAGGTAGTCCTATTTTGTATTGTAGTTAGCTGGTTGGAGTTACAAACTCAAACAGAAGAAACAGATATGTATATGTCCTGATGGGGCACATAACACAAATTTTATTATGCATTATATATTACTAATATAAGCCTAGTAAACAGTTTTGGATTTGATATCTGAAAGGCCCTGACTCACCAAGCTATCAACTGACCACCATCCCTTGTTCCTTTTTTACTTTGTGGTTTTTCCTCCTTCTTGTAACTTTTTTGTGAGTCATTTTACCTCTGGTGGTAACTCATATTCCTTTGTCTAACTCATTAGCCTATCTAGGCTGCCACATGCATTTAAAGTAACCAACCCAATCCACCCCAACATGATGCCTGATTTACATCCCCAAGGGATAAGAAAACCCAATCCAAGTCACTGTGTGGCTACTTGCAAGGAACTTCTCCCAACACAGAGCTTTTACTTGCAAGGAACTTCTCCCAACACAGAGCTTTCTGCTTTACCCTTTTTTTTTTCTAAAGTCAAACCTTGCTTAAATAGCTCTCCTGTTGTGTCTTCATTCATCATTCTTTGTGGATCACAAGTCAAGAACTCAAAAAACAAACAAATGAACAAACAACAACAAAAAAAACAGTAACACAGAGGCAGAAAAAATAATCCAGGGTTGAAGAGATGGCTTAGCGGTTAAGGCGAAGCACTTGTCTGTGAAGCTTAAGGACCCAGGTTGGATCTGCCAGTACCCACATAAACTAGATGTACAAGGTGGCACATGTGCCTGGAGTTTGTTTGCAATGTCTTGAACCCTTAGTGTGCCCATTCTCTCTATCAAATAAATAAATAAACAAACGATAAAAAAAGAATTTAGACCTAAGGAGGAAAACAGTTTTGTTTTGGGGATGAGACTTTTGTGGGTAGGCATCATCTGAAGCCCTAAGTATTCAACCTCAGTTTTAAATAATTGTCCTTTTGAAGATGAATCGCTGCACCCATTTTGTGCCAGGAAGTTAAGTGACAGTATATGTTACAGACAGAGAAAGGAAGGGGTTACAAAGAAGGTCATCCCCATATTGGAGGAGGGTTCTAGGAAAGAGTGAGAACTGTGAGAGGTCTTGGTTGAAAGCTGGGCTACAAATGTGAAGATTGTCCAAGAACCTTCGGTGACAGACTATCAAATCAAGCTTTGGACTATTTTAGAAGAAGGATCTGTCCATGTAAAAGCAAAAATGTCACGTAAAACATGGTCAAGGGGAATGGTGAAGAGGATATGCTTTTATTTGTTTAACAACAAAGCATAAACATGATGATTATGATAAGGAAAATGCTTATATAATTAGACAAGTACAGATCTGACTATTTAACCAATAAATTTGATTTCATTAAAATAAAATGTTCACAGACAAAACACCCCAAACACAAAAGATCTGTACTAGTCTTAAAAATTAATCAATTATTATAGTTTTTTTGTTTTTTATTTTATTTATATTATTTTAATTTTACATTTGTAATGGTGACTCCCTTATCCTCCTCCCTGTCCTCCCTCTTCCAAAGGGACCCTTATCAATGGGGAATGTGGGTCATGCATTGTGGGGGTAGTCAAGAGTTATGGGGGATAGGCCAAGTCTCTGTGCATAATGCCCCAACTTGTGGCTCTAACATTCTTTCCGCCCCCTCTTCCACAAATTTCCCTGAGCCACATTGGGGTCATTTTAGTTCTACTTCAGTGATGAGGTTTTGGGAGCCTCTGTGTCTCTGGATATCTGGCTTAGTAGGAGTTGGATGTTCTCTGTGTTTGTCTCCTTCAGCCTTTTTCTGGTGTCATGATCCCCAAGAACATTGTACTCTTGCCCTTCCCCTGCATTCCTCTATTGTTTCAGCTGGGGCCCTGGTGAGGTGTGATTGGCTGATCCTCCTTCAGGTTCATTTTCCATCTGAAAAGATAAGCAAATTCCAATGGAGAGAGAAGTCAGCACTGGATAGATGGGATGGCCATAGATATCTTGGAGGGAATTTTATATGCATAGACCCTCTTCAAGCCCACATTTGGTGGTATCTTGACTGGAGACTGTGCTCATTTTTTGTACTTGGTTTTGACTTATTTCCCAGTTCCAGCAATGAGTTCCATTCCACTGAGTGGATCTATTAGCCAAATCAAAAGCAGTTGGTTACCCACCATGGTTGTGTGCCACTATTGCACTTGTTTGAGCATTAAGTCAGGTTGTTTCCTGCTTGGTAACTTAGACTGCAAGTTGTTTGGACCGATGTCAGCCATTTTCCCCCAGTTGCTTGTGTAACACCCTCTGGCACTAGACTAGCTAACTGCCTGGGGACTGACCCTCTTCCAGATTCTGGCCAGGTCTCTCCATGCTTGGTCTCACATGAGTATGCTGTCTTCAACAGTAGGATCTTACCATTAACCTTTGGTGGGTCATCAAGAACTCTGACAGAAATCTATCTCTTTTGGGGAAACTTGTAGGTGTCTTGGATCAACAGCTCATTGTGAAGTTAACCCCATGCTCGTACTGGGAGTTATAAGTCAGTGCTTAGGAAGGTGAGGGAAGAAAAAGGTAGATAAAATAAAAGAGAAAGTGAGTATTATAGAGAGGAGATGGGGAGAAAGGGAGAGAGAGGGAGAGAGAAGAGAGAGGAAAGCAGGAAAAAATTAAGGTTGGTCTTCATGATGTTCTCTCCAGTTTCCTGTGGTTCAGGTGTTCCCTCTGGAGGCCAGCTGAAAGATCAATGTTTTAGACTGTTGTTCAGAATAAAGGGTTTTATAGTATCATTTCCTTTTGGGACCCTACTTGTATCTCCCCACCCTTGTCCTGCCTCCCACACTCTTCCTCCTTCCCAGTGTTTACCCTCCCTCCCTCCCACCCTCACTATTGTCTGGTCTTCAGAGTGTTTATTAGGCTTGGTAGCATCGCAGGTGGATTCAGGTTAGGAGCGACAGATAAAAGAGACCATGCGATGATTATCTTTTTGTGATTGGATGAGCTCACTGAGGATGATCTGCTCCATGTTTGACCATTTTTTTTTCGAATTTCATTATTTCATCTTTCCTTACTGCTACATAGAATTCCATAGTATAGACATACCACATCTTTGTTATCCATTCATCTAATGATGGACATCTGGGTTGATTCCAGCTCTTTGCTATTATGAATTGAGCCACTATAAACATGGTTGAGCAAATGTCTGTTATCTGAGCTTGGAGCCTTTAGGGTAAATGCCCAGTAAGGGAATAACTGGGTCTGTTGGTAGGTCTCTGGTCACCCTTTTCAGGAATCTCTATATAGCTTTCCATAATGGTTGAACCATTTTACATTCCCACCAGCAGTGAAAGCTTGTTCCTATTTCTCCATAGCCTCGCCAGCATTTGTTTTCATTGTTTTTTTTGTAATGTTAGCCATCCTTACTGGGTTAAGGTGGAATCTCATAGTTGGTTCAATTTGCATTTACCTTATTATTAGGGATGTTGTACCTTTTCTTAAATGTGTGTTTGCTATGTGTATTTCTTCCTCTGAGAACTTCCTGTGCAGTTCTCTGCCTCATTTTGTGAGTGGGTTGTTTGATGATTTATGGTTTAGGCTTTGGAGTTCTTTGTAGATTAGAAATTAGTCCTCTTTAAGTCGTATAGCTGGTGAAAATTTTGTCCCATTCTGTGGGTAATCTGCTGGCTTTGGTTATAGTATATTTGTCAGTGAAATACCTTTTCAGCTTCATGAGATCCCAATGGTTGAGTGATTGTTTAATTTCCTGAGATGCTGGGGTTTTGTTCAGGAAGTCTTTTCCCACTCCTATGTCAGTAGTAGCAGAGTTTCTGGTTTTATTTTAACATCTTTGATCCATCTGGACTTGATTTTTGTGCATGGTGAGATGTGTGGATCGAGTTTCATTTTCCTACATAGGTTGTCCAGTTTGTCCAGCACCATTTGTTCAAGATGCTGTCCTTTTTCCATTCTGAATTGGTAGGATCTTTGTCAAATATCAAGTAACTGTAGTTACTTGACACAAAGTCCGGGTCTTCTATTCTGTTGCATTGTTCTATATTCCTGTTTTTATGCATTTATCATGTTGTTTTTATTACAATGACTTTGTAGTATAGCTTTAGATCAGGTATGGTGATGCCTCCAGAGGTGTTTCTTTTGCTGAGGATATGCTTGGATATCTGAAGTCTTCTGCCTTTCCACATGAATTTTGAGATAGTTTTTTCTATCTCAGTGAAGAAAGAAGTTGGGATTTTTATCGGCATTGCATTGAATCTATATAGTGCTTTTGGTAAAATTGCCATTTTCACAATGTTAATTCTACCTATCCAGGAGCATGGGAGGTCTTTCCATTTTTGTCGGACCTCCACAATTTCTTTCTTGAGTGTTTTTATGTTTTCATTGTATAGGTCTTTCACTTCCTTGGTTAATGTTATTCCAAGGTATTTTATTTTCTTTGTTGCTATTGAAAATGGGACAATGTTAGTTATTTCTTTTTCTTTATCTTTGTCTTTTGCATACAGAAAGGCTACTGATTTCTGAGCATTGATCTTATATCCTGCTACTTTGCTGAAGGTGCTAACCACCTTTAAGAGTTTTGAGGTGGAGGTTCTCTGGTCACTTATGTATAGAATCATGTCATCTGCAAATAGGGCTAACTTAATTTCTTCCTTTCCAATTTGTATCTCTTTGATTTCTTTCTCCTGTCTTATTGCTTGAGCTAATACTTCTAGCACTATATTGAAGAGCAGAGGTGAGACTCAACACCCCTGTCTTGTTCCTGATTTCAATGGGAATTTTTTTAGTCTCTCCCCACTAAGAATTACTTGGGCTTTAAGAGTTTTATATATAGCCTTTATTATGTTGAGATATGGGCCGTCCATGACTATTCTCTTCAATGTTTTGATCATGAAGTGATGTTATATTTTGTCAAAGGACTTTTCTGCATCTATCAAAATGATCATGTGGTTTTTGTGTTTAAGCTTGTTTATGTGGTTTATTACATTGACAGATTTCCATATGTTGAGCCACCCCTGCATTCCAGGGATGAAGCCTACTTGATCAAGGTGGATAATGCTTTTGATGTACTGTTGAATTTGGTTTGCAAGGATTTTGTTCTTGATCTTTGAGTATATGTTCATTAGGGAAATGGGCCTATAATTTTCCTTTCTTGTGACATTTCTGCCTGGTTTTGGAGTTAGGACGATACTGGCTCCATAGAAGGAGTTGGGGATCTCTCCCTGTTCTCTGATTGTGTGGCACAGTTTGAGAAAAATCGGTTTCAGATCTTCCATGAAGGTTTGATAGAGTTCAGCTGAGAAACCATCTGGTCCTGGACTCTTCTTTTTGGGGAGGCATTTGATTACCTCTTCAATCTCAAAAGGCATGATGGGTTTGTTTAGGAGATTAATCTGCTCTGGGCTTAGCTTTGGTAGGTGGTATGTGTCTAGGAATTCATCCATTTCCTCCATATTCTCTTGTTTTGTGGAGTAGAGGTTTTTGAAATAAGTCCTGATAATTCTCCCTATTTCACTCATGTCTGTTGTCATCTCTCCTTTTTCATTTCTAATTTTGTTGATTTGAAGCATTTATTTTTTTCACTTGATCAGATTGGCCAGGGGTGTATCAATCTTGTTAATTTTTTCAAAGAACCAGCCCTTTGTTTCATCAATTTTCTTAATTGTCCTCTTAGTTTCCAAGTCATTAATTTCTGCTCTGATCTTAATTATTTCTTTCTGACTGGAACTTTTTGGGTTGGCTTCTTCTTATTTTTTGAATGCCTTTAGGTGGATGGTTAGGTTATTGTTATTAGGGCATTTAGTGCTATGATTTTTCCCCTAAGGACTGCCTTCATTGTGTCCCATAAGTTTTGGTATGATGTATTCTCATTGTCATTGAATTCTAGAAACTTTGCAATTTTATCCACAACCCATTTATTGTTTAAAAGTGTGTTTTTCAGTTTCTAGGAGATGGAGGGATTCCTGGCATACTTTTTGTTGTTAATTTCTTGCATTACAGCGTTGTGGTCTGATATCATGTAAGAAATTTTATCAATTTTCTTGAAAATATGGAGGCAGCTTTTTTGGCCCAATATGTGATCTATTTTAGAGAAGGTTCCATGAGCTGCTGAGAAGACTGTGTAATTTGTAGATTTTGGGTGGAATGTTCTGTATATGTCTGTTAGGTCTAGTTGCTCTATGGTGATGTTGAGCTCTCTTACTTCCCTATTAATTTTCTGTTTGGATGATCTATCGATTGCTGATAGAGGAGTATTGAAGTCCCTGGCCATGATGATGTTGGTGGTTATTTCTGTTTTGTTGCCAAGTAGTTTTTGCTTTATGTATTGTGGTGCACTTGTATTTGGTGCATAAATATTGATGATTGTGATATCCTCTTGTTGGATTATTCCCTTGATAAGTAAGAAATGGCCTTCTTTGTCTTTTTTCATTACTTTTGGTTTGAAATCTATTTTATCTGATATGAGTATAGCTATGCCTGCTTTTTTCTTATTTGTGTTTGCTTGGAACATCATTTTCCAGCCTTTCACCCTGAGGAGGTATCTGTCTTTAGTGGTGAGGTGGGTTTCTTGAAGACAGCAGATTGAGGGGTCTAGTTTTCTGATCCACCCTGTTAGCTTATGTCTTTTGATGGGTGAATTCAGGCCATTAATATTGAGGGAAATAACTGTGAGATATGATTTAATACCTGCCATATTGTGGTAGATTATGTGGTTTGATATTTTTTTGGTCTTTGTGTTTTTCTTTTTCTTTTTTTTTTTTGTTAATGTGGACTGCTTTTTGGGGGCACTTGAGATTGGTTATTTGATTCTACTGTGTGAAGAATTCCCTGAAGTACTCTCTGTAGGTTTGGCTTTGTGTTCATATAGTTGTAAAGGTGAGTTTTATCATGGAAAAATTTTCTTTCCCCATCTATTATCAGGGATACTTTTGCTGGGTAGAGTAGTTCAGGTTGGAAGCCATAGATTCTTAGAGTTTGTAGTGTTCCATTCCAGGCCCTTCTGGCTTTTAGGGTTTCCATTGAGAAGTCTGAGGTAATTCTGATGGGGTTCCCTTTATATGTTGTGTTGTTTCTCTCTGGCTACTTTTAGGATTTTCTCTTTGTGTTTGATGTTTAGAGTCTTAATGATAATGTGTCTTGGAGAATTTCTCTTTTGGTTCAGCCTGTTTGGAGTTCTGCTAGCTTCTTGTAACTTGATGGGATTTTCTTTTGAGTGGGTGGGAAAGTTTTCTTCACTTATTTTGTTGAATAAGCTTTCCATTCCTTTAGTCTGTGTTTCTTCCCCCTCTGGTATACCCATGATCCTAATGGTTGGATGCTTAAGGGTATCCCACATTTCCCTCATATTCTGTTCACAGTAATTTTTGAACTTGTTGAAATTTTTGGACTCATGAACTGTTTCTTTTGTTTTGTCTTCCAGTTCTGAGTTTCTATCCTCTACTTGGGTGACTCTATTCTTAAGAGCTTCTATAGACTTTTTGGTTTCTTCAATTTGTTTCATATTTTCTACTGTTTTTTAATGTATATTTCCATCCCCCTATCTTGTTCCCTTTTCATGTCATTTTGTGACTTTCTTAAAGTTTCTTGGAGTTGATCCTTGCATATTTTATGTCTTCATTGAACTTAGCCAGCTGTTTATTGAGTACCTCTTTTTTTTTTCACTCTCTTTCAGATCATTCGACTCTCTTTGGACCCCTTCCTGGTTCTTTTCTATTAGGTCTAATCTAGCAAAGATAACATTGATACAATTATTGGCTCTTTGTTGAGTTTCTGAGAGTTGTGCTATTTGCTTGGCCAGGGATGCATAGCTTATCTCTTCATTTTGGGGTTCTGATTCTATTGTCTGAGACATCCATTGTGGGACTGGATAGTCTAGCTGGATTTTCTTGTATCTGATTTTTCATACTATTCCTTTTTCTGCTGTGGTCTACCCATCGCACTGGTTCAGAGAGGCTAGGGTGTGAAATGCTAGCCTGCTTCCCTGGGGTGCGGTGGGGGTGCAGTGGTGAGTGTCAAGGCAGTAGCCCCTGGAGTTCTAATAGATTGGGGTGGGGGACACTGGCCTGCTGACCTGGGTTGCCTATCTGAGGTGGGAAGGAGAGGTGACTGCAACTGCCCTAGTTGGGCTCAGGAAGGGTAGTGCAGGAACACTGGCCTCCTCCCCTGGATCCCTGATCTGCCATGGGGGAGGGGGGATGGTGGCACCTGACTGGTGATGGGGTTCAGTAAGGCTCCTTACCAATGTTGGGGCTCTGGCCGGTGAGAGCGACCAGACCAGTGATGGTGGCTCAGGCAGGTCCAGTGGGACCTGACCAGCAGTAGCAGGTGGAGCTCTGGCTGGGATGGGAGGGACTTGACCAGTGATAGGCCTCAGGAAAGCCCGCTGGGATCTGATGCTGCTCAGGCAGGCCCAGCGAGACCTAGCCTAGGAGGGTGCTTGGGACTCTGGCAGGCGAGGGAGAGATCAGAGCAGCGATGTGGCTCACACAGGCTCAGCGGGATCTGTATTGTGTTGGCCTGGGGGATGAGTGGGATCTGACCCTCAATGTGGCTCCACAAGCCTGGGGCACCTGCCTGTGATGGCGCATGGGGGTCCTGGTGGGGAGGGAGTGTTGGGGGGATCTGACTTGCTGTGTAACTCCTAAGGCCTGGGCACCTGGTGGCAATGGCATGCCTGGGGGCTCTTGCCAGGGAGGGAGGATTGGAAGGGATCTGACTAGCCATGTGGTTCCTCAGTCCCTGGCACCTGGCTGCCATGGCATGCGTGGGGGCTCTGGCCTGGGAGGGAGTATATTGGGAGGGATCTAGATCTGGCTGGGCCTGCAGTTCCACTGATCCTGGCACCTGGCTGAGATGATGCGTGGGGGCTCTGGCCGAAGAGTGAGGGGTGGGAGGGGTCTGACTCACCAAGCAGCTCCACAGACCCGGGCACCTGTCTGCAATGGTGCACGGACTCTGGTGGGCTAGTGGTCTCAGGCAAGTCCAGAGGGACCTGTCAGGCCATGGCGCCTGCCTGAGAGCATGGGAATCAGTGGATTCCCTATTTTGCAAATTCACCCCCTTCCTCTGGAAGCATGCAGGGGCCAGCAAACCCTTTAAAGGAGTCCCTTTACTCTTAAAGTTCTTGCCTTTACTTCCCTGTGAAGTGAAGCGAGGTTAGGCTGATGCCAACTTGACCGGAAGTCCAAAAAATGCATCTTTAAGGCCTATTACAGTAAAATGGAAGGTTTGCACAAGATAGAAGAGGAATGAGTAAAGATTAAAGCAAGAGGTGTAAAGGGAATTTCAATAAACCTTCTCTCACCCAGAGGTAGATTATGTCTTCACCTGTTTCCAACGACATGAGATAGAAAGTATAATGTTAGAGCTATGCTTAGTCAAATGGATGATGAAGTTTAGGTTGTATAAGACACTATAACTGTCAGCAGATTGTCAAGGCAGCCCAGTTTTACAGGAAGAAATAGATCATCAACATTGAACTGGTACAGCAGGAAAATGCAAATAGTACAACTCTCCATGTGGGCAATCATCAAGCAAGGTGGCTATTATCAGGATAAAGACCACAAAAGAGACCCTGGAATGGAAAACAAAATCACACCAAGTAAGAAAAGAGAAGTTCAAATACAAATCAAAAACAGGGCATATGCAGTGGCTGGAGGCTGTGGCATACCCATTTTCTCTCTTTGACATAAATAAATGAATAAATAAATACAGGATCTTTCTTGTTTAAAAAAAGGAAGAAACAATTCAGAAGATGTAGGAGTAGAGTCATCTTATATGCAATTTTTATTAAATAAAAAAGTAAGAAGTGACGTCCTTCAAGAGAAGCAGAGAAATAGAACTATGTTGATATCAGTTGGAAATGGTATTGTGAAAGATGGGAAGAAGCTCAAATGACCACTTATGTACAGAATGCACTGAAGTAGGAGTTGTACTCAAAGTGAATCTCTTATAGAGGGAATTAAGTTAGAAGAGCATTGACAGCAATATTTACTAGCATGGGAACTTTGAAATGCTGTCTTTTAATTTGATAACAGTCTGTTTTTTTTTTTTTAATTGCAAAGGTTTACATAGCCTTCATTTGTATTTGCTAATCAAAACTTATCAGCATACTTTCCTCTTAATTTTTTATCTTCCTTGTATAATGTCCAATGTTGAATTTTATTAATATTTTCCTTTTATCCTTGGACAATGAAAACTTTCATTTTTCTCCCCTTTCCTCTTTTGAGAAAGGGTGAACACATAGAAATCACCCTTTTGTTACTGTCTTTCAAAGATTAACTCAGGGAATAGGAGGCTCTGGGTTGCCTTATGCTTCTGTTTGCTAGAATAACTAATCATACACAGGGCTGGCTCTTTCTGCTCTGGTCTATTTCAGCAGAGTGCAAAGCATGGTTAATTTCAGGTATCCATTTGAATCCAACTGACAGACTCCAAATATCTCAGCTTTTCAGTCTTGCTTTGTTTTTCCCTTGCTTGCTTTCTTGCTTCTTTCTTTCTTTCTTTCTTTCTTTCTTTCTTTCTTTCTTTCTTTCTTTCTTTCTTTCTTCTTTCTTTCTTTCTTTCTTTCTTTCTTTCTTTCTTTCTTTCTTCTTTCTTTCTTTCTTTCTTTCTTTCTTTCTTTCTTTCTTTCTTTCTTTCTTTCTTTCTTTCTTTCTTTCTTTTTCTTTCTTTTTCTTTTTTTTTTTTTTTTTTTTGGTTTTGCAAGGTAGGGTCCAGGTCCTCTCTGGTCCAGGCTGACCTGGAATTACCTATGTATGTAGTCTCAGGGTGGCCTCGAACTCACAGTGATCTTACTACCTCTGCCTCCCAAGTGCTACAATTAAAGAAGTGTTCCACCATGCCTGGCTTTGCTTTGTTTTTCTACCATCCCATCCCATTCCATCCCATTTCTTTTCTTTCTGATGTCTTCATCTTATTTCTTTGTTTCTCTCAAACAAGAGATCTTCTGTGTGGGCAATCACACATGTGCTTGTATATGGGTATGTGTTATTTGTGTGCATTTCTGCATGTTTGGACGTACCTATGTGTAACATGTGTGACTGCATTAGGTGCCTATGTGTATGTTGTTTCCTTTAAAAGAAATACTGACTGTATTTTTGAAGAATATACAAGGTTCCACCATCAATAATTATAATTTTCTAAGTATTGGTAATCTAAAAGTCAAGTAAGTAGATGGGTTATATACATATAATCTTAACTATTTATTCTCCAAATTTATTCATTTTCAAATGTATAAAATATCTTGAGGTGCTTTGAGGGGTAGAGGTTATGATATGCTCAATTCAATTTTCTCAAAAGTTCGCTTTTACACCTGTTTATAAAAACTGGTGTCTTTCCTATTGTGAAAGAGTAAGCTCCTTGCAAGCTGAAAATCATAAAAATTCTGCCTTTTTCTATTCATCATGTATGCTATTCTTGGCAAGCACAAATTAAGGCCCATTATTAACTTACTCAATTACAATGGAATTCCTTTGGAAATGTCTATTACAACAACATTAATATCTCATTAGTTCATCACATCAACATTATTACAATGGTTACCAAAGGAATTAAGGAATTAGCACCAAATGGTACCTAATTTTGAAGTGATGTTGCCCCAAGCATGACTGTAGTTGAAGGCTTAAGAGAAGAGGTGGAAATTTGCTTCTATCTTCTTCTCTAAAAACAAACAAATAAATAAACAAACAAAAATAAAAGCAAATAAATAAATGAATATTTCTGACAAAAACATATTGTAGAGGTACTGAGGTTCAGGATACAAATCTATTTTAACAGATGCAATGATTTTTTTTTTTTTGTTTTTGTTTTTGTTTTTATTTTTGTTTTTCAAGGTAGGGTCTCACTATAGCTTAGGCTGATCTGAAATTCACTATGTAGTCTCAGGGTAGCCTCGAACTCACAGCGATCTTCCTACCTCTGCCTCCCAAGTGCTGGTATTAAAGGTGTGCAACACCATGCTCGGCTCAATGATTTTATTTTAACCAAGTATTTTGTTTTAATGACAGAAATAGCCAGAAGACCAAATTTGCCTTTACATGAATACATGAGAATGCAGTAACAATTCCTTGATATAATTTTGATGGGTGATTGTATTGGATCTGTAAGTTACTTTTGGTCAAATAGCCATTTTTACAATATTGATTCTTTGAATCCATGAGCAGGGGAGGTCTTTCTTTCCCCATTATCTTCTCTCTCTCTCTTTTTCTTGCTTTCTTTTTTTTTTTTTTGTTTGTTTTTTGAGATAGGGTCTCACTCTAGCCCAGGCTGACCTGGAATTCACTATGTAGTCTCAAGGAGGCCTTGAACTCATGGTGATCCTCCTCCCTCTGCCTCCCGAGTGTGTGCCACCATGCCTGGCTTCTCTTTCTTTCTTGAGTGTCTTAAAGTTTTCATTGTAGAAAGTTGTTTACTTTCTTTATTAAGTTTATAACAAGGTATTTTATTCTGTTGAGGCTGCTGTGAATTGGATTATAGCCCTGATTTACATTCACAGCATGATTTTCAAAGGTATATAGGTAGGCTACTGAATTATATATTTTTTGTGTGTGCAAATATGCATGTACCATGCATGTGCTTACGAGGCCAGAGATTTGAAATACATCATTCCAAGTTTTCTTGGCTTTAAAGTTTCTCTTCAGAAATCTGTTGTTATCTGCTAGTCCTGCCTTTATCTTGGTGTTTCTCTCTTATAGGTTTTGAAATAATTTTTCTTTGTATGTTATTGGTTCAATTATAATATAATGAAGGCAGTTTATGCTCTGGTTTTGTCTCTTTGGTATTTTAAATGCCTCTGTTCTCTTTTTGATCAATTCTCTTCATAAAGCTTCTTGTTTGATTTATCATTTTTATTTCTAATAATTTAGCTTTTTGTGTTTATTAATTAATATTATTAAATTAATTTATTATTATTTATTAACAATTATTTATTAGTAGTACTATGATTTACTGAATTTTATGTCTTTGGTCAACATCCTTACTTTATTTAGCAAATTGTTTTGTGTTCTCTCACCATTGCAAAAAGGCAAATGTAAACATGTATAACAAATAGTTAAAAATGATAAGAACAGTCAGTAACAATCACCGATGTGCTTGATGAATATTGTTCAGATTTGTGGAAAAACATACAAGGAGACAACGAGCAAAATGGGATTCTTGACATAAACTCATATGGAAATTACATGGTCTTGAACATGATTATGAATTGGAGGTAGATTATTGGAACAAGGGCAAGTTAACCTGATAATTCAACCTAGGAGGACAGATAGTAGGAGTTACATGTGACTTTCATCAACTGTCTGTAGGAGAAGTTTACACTGCTTTTCAACTAATGTAGGTATATTAGATTACATTTTATTTTGTTGCTGTGACAAAATATAAGAGGCAACTTAAGGCAGGGTTTATTTCAGCTAATAGTTCCAGGGGACACAGTCCATCATGATGGTGGAAACATGGGAACAGGAGCAGAAGGCATCTAGTGACATCCACTCCATAGAAGCAGAGAACAATGACTACTGGTATTCAACCTCATTCAGGCCAGGACCCAAACCTATGGAATGGTGTCACCCACAGTAGGGCAGGTCTTTTCACTTCAATAAACCTAATAGAGGGCTACAGAGATGGGTTAGTAGTTAAAGTGCTTACCAGCGAAGCCAAAGGACCCAGGTTCGATTCCCCAGGGCCCAAGCAAGCCAGATGCACAAGATGGCACATGCCTCTGGAGTTCATTTGCAGAGGCTGAAGGCCCTGACACACCCTCTCTCTCTCTCTCTCTCTACCTGCCTTTTTCTCTCCCTGTCTCTCAAATAAATAAAATAAAATAAAAATATTTTTAAAAGCCTAGTATAGAGAATCCCTCATAGGCATGATCAGAGAATTGTCTCCTAGTTAATTCTAGTTCCTGTCAAGTTGACAGTATTAATCATTATAGTAGAGGCTGGTCATATGACTGCTTTTACCAGTGGAAATTATCACATCCAAACAGAGGCTTAGATAAAGTGCATAGATCAGCTATTACCCTCTGCCAACTGCCCTGAGATTGAAGGCTACTTCTTCAGTTTGGAAACCTGTATTCATTTGCTGAGGTTGATTGAGTAGACAGCTTAAATTTATTTCTCATCGATAAAGAAACTAGAAATGAGACATCCAGGTATCCTCAGGTTTAGTCCCTGTTGAGAGCTAGAAGAGAAGAATGTATCCTTGGTCTGTAGATGCCTGTCTTCTACCTGTCTTCACACTATTCCTATCCCAATTTTCTCTTTTTATAGATATCAGTCACTTTGGATTAGGATACACCCTGCTGATGGAATTTAAACAACTCTGTAAAGGCTGCCATTTCCATATATGGTTAAATTTTGTGGTACTAGTAGAGGGACAAATTCAGTCCAGAGCAATCCCCAGTGGGAGAAAATGTGGAAGAGAAATTTAGCCATCCCACAGACAACCTGTGGTGGGAATGAGAAAAATATGTTATAAACTCCTGATATTTGGAGTTTGCTTTTACAGCATATCCGGAAATGACATGACCAATGTAGTTCTCTGAAAAAGTGCACTTTCTGCTCTGTTTTTTTTTTTTTTCCCTTTGTGTTGCTCAAATATGGGCAAGAAGGTTAACATTGTTAGGCAGCTTGGATCATGAGGTCCATGCTAAAGATAACTGCTATGATCACTTATGAAGCTGTCATACCTACTACAGAACAAAGAAATCTCTATTTAACACAGGAGGGAAAAAAATGCAAAATCCTCTTCTATTAGAACTGGGCTTTAGGGAAGCTTACTGGACAAGGGAAGAAAGATGCCAAACTGGTAGAGAAATCATAAAGACAGGACGAAAGCATCCCATGTTCTAAATGCATATTTATCTTTAAATTGTAGCTGCCCTTCTGTATCTGTCATTTTTATATCTGTGAATTCAAACCAACCTAGAATCAAAAATAATTTGAAACAATTGTCTATGTACTGAACATGTATATAAATTTTTCTTGTCATCATTCCATAAGCAATGAAATATAAAATTTATTTAGTACATTGCTTTAGGGAATGTAAAAATCAACATAAAATTATTTACACTATCTACAATATGCATAGGTCTTGCATATATACAACTTTATTGATAGTGTTTGTTTGTTTGTTTATTTATTTATTTATTTATTTATTTATTTATTTATTTATTTTGAGATATAGTCTCTCTCTAGCCCAGGCTGACCTGGAATTCACTATGTAGTCTCAGGGTGGCCTTGAACACACAGTGATCCTCCTACCTCTGCCTCCTGAGAGCTGGGATTAAAGGTGTTCACCACAAGGCCTGGCCTATTGAGAGTTTTTAGGTATATAATTTATAACTTTATATTATCATAATCCTCTCCCAGTAATTCTCTTGTTCTCCTTACCATTTTCCTTCAACTGAACTCCTTTTTCTTTTCAAACTAGTCACTCTTCTACTCTAATTTTTTTTTCATATATTTGTGTGATCCACTAAGTTTACTTAAGGTTGTCTGTATGAACATGAGGGGGAAGTTATTTACCAGAGCACATTCCATTTACCAGTGGCTGCATCACTGCAGAGAATGTTTCCTATCTCCCCAGAAACCATTAACTGCCAATAGGTCCTCCGGGAGGGATGGGGTCCGCATGCCATCTCCAGCACCCATGATGTTCTTACTGAGGACTTGGGCACCAGCAGATTTTTGGCATTTGCAGGTCCTAGCACCACTATCCCACAGATACCAGGGGATTATTGTATATTTTAACATCTTAAAAAAAGAAAAAAAAATCTTTGTAAATGAGATGGCTGAGTAAAGCCAGCAAGCATCAGCTGTGCTTGAATACAATATGGGCCAATGTTGTTTAGCCATTCTGGTTTTCAGATAAAGGAAGAGAGATTATATAAACTATTGAATTATGAGTTTATTTATTTCCCAGAGTTCCAAGAAGAGGAAATGCCTGGGTTACCATTGAAGTGAACACATTTCCTTCTTTGACAGATATATTGGGCTATTGTATGTGTGGTTGTTGTGGGGAAATGAAGCAACATGTACTTTTGATCTAAAGGCATTTGAAAAGGATTTCAGAATGTCTCCATAGCTCAATTAGAGGAATACACGTTAGACACAAAATGGAAAGGATGTACGTATTCTCCGGAACACCCAGCACAAAGTCTGTCACTTCCTCAGGCCATGAGGTCCTCTGCATGGTAAATGTTGGCGCCCCCTTGTGGTTACTTACTATAAACATATGGAGGGCTCCTTTGGATCTTCACTCTGCATATCAAGAAGCTTCTATCCAAGATTGTGATGATAAAACTTTGCTCATGTTTTATTGACTAAGGATTGGGTCACGAGTCACTCTGCGTCAATTATTCTGCCCAGGGAAAAGAATACTTGCTGAACCTATGTTGATTATTGGGGGTTGATATTGCTTACCTCCAAAACACATTGGCTTCATAGTGTCAGAAATATAGTTTTGTTCAGAATTGGATATCTAGAAAGAGGTAAGTAACAAGAAAAAAAGAGTGGATTTTTGGATAGGCAAAAACAATATTCATTGTTTTGGGATGGTTATGAGTTTGAATTATTCCATCCTATTATGTAAAAAATTAAATTTTGATGAGACAGACATTATGATAGGTTTACTAGCATTATATCAGCCAGAAAAAATTCAATCCAGTTAATCAAGTAAGTGAACATAATACTCAAATTGATTAGTAATATCCATTTTGTAGCATAGACATGTTGGCCATTATTTAAGACTTTGGTTTAAATATAATCAAAGTAAACAGTTTACTTGATAGTTGGCCAATTAAGTTTCTCTTCTTTAGAATATTAGAAGAGGATTATGTACTCATCTTTGGTTAGAGAAACTTCTTTTTTGCAGTTGGTGGTGACAACTCGGGAGAACTCAAAACTTGTTAAAGTTCTAAGAGCAAATGACTGTTTAGAACTCATTGTTAAATGAGACATCTATATCGCCCCCTCTAAGACTGAAGAAACATTGCAAAAGGAGTAGAAAGAATGTAAGAGCCAGATGATGGGGACTTGTTCTATGAAATGCTGTCTCCTGGACATGATGGGACCATTGCATTCATGACTTCATAGTGATTATGGCTACCTGCACAACACCTGAACAATATTGAGACCATCAACATTCCAACATAGATAATGGAGGAGGGCATGTGACCTCCATCCCTCCATGAGGAGTAATTGGCAGCTCATGTTTTGGGGAGAGTGGGAGACATTTTCTACAGTGGTGTAGCCACTGGTAAATGGTATGTGTTCTGGTTAAATAATCCCCCTTCTGTATTCATGCTGGGAACCGTAATTAAACTCAGTGGAACACTCACATGTACACACATATATGCATGCACATATAAAGACATCAAAGTAGAAGAACTAGTTGCAAATAAGAAGGGTTTCAGTGGAAAAGATATAGTAATAAGGACAAGAAAAGGTAATAGAAAATGATTATATAAAAAAACATAATATGCATGTATGAAAATTGTCAATAAAAACAAAATGAAATAAATCTCAAATGTCATTATGATTTATTAAGATTAGAGACAGAATCTATTCAGATACATGCATGGTTCAATAGTTGCTGTTCAATAGTTATTTTTATCCAATTTCTCTGTTAAGTGGAACATATTATATCAACTATTCATGGCAAAAATTTCATCTTGAAAGTAGGTTATTCCTTATGCTGAAAACTTAACAAAGAAGTCAGTGTATGCAATATATTGAAGAATAAGAGACCCCAGGGTGTGAGTAGATATTTGGTAAAATGATAGGTTTGTAATTTTTGGAAAGTTGAATAAAGCTGTTTCTCTAGATAACTCATTGCTTAGGATTTGGTCTGCAAGATCTCAATATAAGAACTAAAAGTAAATAAATAAATACATAAATAGTTTTTTTGAAGTCTTATTCATGATTAGGTTTAATGATTTTATCAGTAGAAGATTGTCTGTGTGGGCCATTAACACCTGAAAATAATTAAAGCTGCAACTTCTTGTTACTCAAAGTGTGGTCCAAGGCCAAAAATGATGGTTAGCAAGTGGAGCTTGTTAGATCTGCAGAACCCTGCCTTTGTCCTAGACCTGATGATTTGAATCTACCCTTTAACAAGTTCCCTAGGGGTCTCAATTACTTGCTAAACTTGATCACAAATTACTAAGTTACAATTAGGAAGATTCTACAGTTCACAGACTATTGCTACTGGGAGGATATGGTGAGACGGGAAAAGAATTTGTGCTTCTACAGATTCAAGAAGCAAAAGCCCTAAAGGGCTATTTTGTAGGATTTTCATTTTCTGTGATGGCTATTCATGATATTTCCCAGTTACCTCTAGAACAAAGTTATTGAATATGGGCAAGAAGATTTGAAATCTTAACCTGCTACTTCCCAGCTATGTGGCACTGGGCATGTTACTTCAGCATTTACAGCCTAGTTTTCTCATCTTCAGAATGGTCATGATATTGACCTTTAGGATAAGTTGAGCTAATATGGGTGGGGCCTCCTGCTTATAGGGTGAGTATTTCTTCCCTTCCACATTGCTAGAGCATACAGTGAATTGAAGCAAAGTGTGATAAATGGTGCAGAGAACCAGGAGTGGTGGCATACACTTTTAATCCCAGCACTTTGGGTGCAGAGGTAAGGAGGATTGCAATGAGTTCGAGGGCACCCTTAGAATACATAGTAAAACTCTACCCAGTGAAACCCTACCTCAAAAAAAATCCCCCCAAATAAAAATAAAAATGGTGCAGAGACTAGAGAAATTCTTCTTTTACATAGCAAAACCACATTGTGGTTTCTATTAGATAGATTTCTCACTATTGAAAACAACTATTGAGCCAGATCCTCAGTTCCATCCATCCCCATGGAATATTTTTCTTTGGTTACTATTGCAATTATTGGTATTGTTTCTTTTTTCTTTTCTCCATGGTTCTGTCTTTAAGGCCAGAGAGGGTTTAAGGGAATGGTACAGGCTACTCACTAGGACTACTTCCTTTCCCTGATATATTGCTTGTGCTGTACTTGCTCTGCCATGATGAAGCTTCCCTTCAAGACTGTAAGCCAACATAAAGTCTTTATTCCTATCAGCTGCTTTTGATCAGGTGTTTTGTCTCAGAAATGAGAAGATAACTCCAACCCAAGGATATCTTCTATACCTTGTTGTGATAAGAGTGTCTCACTCCCTCCTAGTCTTTTTTTTTTTTTTTTTTTACAAAGAGAAATACTTTAATTTTCACAGATAGAATGTTCCAGGTGAGTCAGATTGTACCAGTTGGTTGTTCCAAATCTCATAAGACTGAAGCCATATAGACCTATCCAGACATTGTTCCTCCTGTGATTTGGTACTGTAGGTGAGGGACACTAAGCTTTGGGTATCAGTCCCTTTTAGAGAAAGCCATGAGCATGCTTGCTCTGTTCCACAGGGACTTGTTATTTAGTTCTTCACAATTCTTCTCTTAAAATGAAAAACTGAAACATAATCCATGTAAAAAGGGTGCATGTATATAATGATATATGTTATTTCCAAAAATTAATAAGGTATTAAGTAATTGATTTTTTTTCTCATTGGAAACTCATACCGGTAGGTAGTCATTGTGACATTAATTGAACGTCACACTTTTTAAAATATTATTTTTGCCTCCCTGTAGGAGTAACAGAAAAATGACTACTTCACTTACGTATTTGTCATGAAAGAATATACTTAATTTTCTCACATGGCAAACCTGTCATAGCTAAATCACTGTTATCAACATTAATCACACACTTCTCCATTTTATTTTGAATAAACTCTATTATTGCATTTAGAGTCAATTATAAACTACATATGTATACACACATATAAATAATTTTTCAGCATACATTATTTTTAAGTAGACAATCACCTTATGCTTGATTACCTGCATTATTTACCTGTTATATTTGGGAATCTCTCCGAAAGAAAAATATATTTAAAGAAAAATATTTTATGTCATTTTTACTGAATTAAGAAGTTAAGTTACAGAAGCTGAGACCAGGGCTGCACCATACACAATTGTGAGGAGGGGCTGAGTTTAGGGATTACATGCCAAGGGGAGAATCATCCCCAGGAGGCTGCCTGGGAGGGCAAAGCTAATTGAACTTGTTCCATTGGCTCATGAGCTCATTTATTTGTTGATTCTCATGAATTTCCTTAAACCTCCTAGTCTTTTGTAAAATATTAATTTGAGATTATTCACACACACACATATGGAGATAGAGATAGAGATAGAGATAGAGATAGAGATAGAGATAGAGAGAGAGAGAGAGAGAGAGAGAGAGAGAGAGAGGAAAAGAGAATGGGCACACCAGGGCCATTGCAAATGAACTCCAGATGCATGCACCATTTTATGCATCTGGCTTGACCTAGGTGCTGGGGAATCAAATCCAGGTCATTAGGCCTTGCTAGCGAGTGTCTTTAACTTCTGAGCGATCTCTCCAGATTTTTCTCCTAGTTTTAAGTGACAATACTAAGTACGTTATTATCATGCACTTAGGAAATGCTTGCACTCAGCCAGGCAGTTTGTAGTAATATGGTGACAAGCACATCTTGGTATGGAAGTGGGTGAATTTTGGTACTAGGTTTCTTTATGAAGGAAGTTTGTACAGAGGAAGATTTGACCAAAGAGTAAGAGAATCATGCTTAGTTAAAAAAAAACAAAACAAAAACACCCCAAAACTGTGTTTGTGCATAGCTAATTCCCCTCAGCTACTGAGAAGAACTGATGCATCCAGCTCTTCTTGCTTCCTAACACCAAATGAGATTCTTTCCTTTCTTATTATTTTTTTTAATGTTTGGGAAAATATATTTCCCCTGTTTTATGTCTTGGCACTAGTGGTATATGCATAGATCACCTGTCACCACTCTACACTGACAGACACCAAAATACTCAGCAGATTGCTGAGTATGTACTTTCATACTTGAAGAAATGATATGCTTCACATCAATACAATTATTTTAGTTTTTAAAAAATGGCGAGTGTCTAGCATGCAACTTACATACACAAACATTCTGCATTGACACTGAAAGATTATACAACAGTTTTAGAAAACATTGGTTATTTTCAAACAGCAAAATGACAAAGATCTACAACTTCAGTTTAAAGCATATCAGCATGTTTTAAAATCAAGCAATAGCTCTCTTTCTCATAAACAAATAAATAAATGAATAAAATATTTTGGAGCAGGAGAGATTGCTCAGTGGTTAAGGTGCTTGCCTGCAAAGCCCCAAAACCCAGGTTTGATTGGTCAGTACCGAGATGCACAAGGTGGCACATGCATCTGGAATTCGTTTGCAGTGACCAGAGGTCCAGGTGTACCCATTCGCTCCTCTCTATCATAAGTAAATCAAGACATAGGTGAAGTTCTAATGCTATTTACAGCTTATTTTCAGTTTTTTTGCATTCCCTTTATACCTACATACAAAGTAGGTCATAATTTCCACTTTCACATGTGTCCTATCAATGGAACCAGGAATTCTGAACACTGAAACTTGATAGAAGAGACAGCAAAGCCAATGGATCTGAATGAGCAGTTCTGGTGGGACCTCACAGAGACACTTTGATGTGGGTTGTCGGTGACTGAACACCCTACTCAACAGTTTGTAGAACATGGATGGAAATGTAAGAAAGTGAGGCTGCAAATCTACTCATTCGAGTACAGTGTTATTGCTGGTAAGTTTCAAAGCAGGGAAGCAAGGAAACAAGATGCCGATGCCTTGCATTCTGTGAAACAATTCCCCTGAATGAGAACAGTCCTTTTGGATCAAACTTTCACTAATTATACAGTCTGAACTGGAAAAACAGTCTCTGAACTGTCAAAATACTCTCATGCAAACTTTCCTACCATTTCCCCATGCTATACAAACTCATTTGAACTTTGCTTTAAATTCAGTATACATTAGAAATTGTTCTGTATTACATGTGGAGACATGATAGCTTTTTCAATGGAGTCATAATATTTCATTATTTTGATGTACTGCACTGATCTCAAACATAATCCATCATTGAACATTTAGGTTATTTATAATGTGAAAATATGGCCTTCTTGTGAGGATTGCTCTAGAATTAAGGACCTTGTGCATATATACATCTTTGTGTGCATCTATAATTGTATTTGTAGCATAATTTCCTGGAAGTATAATTGGCAGATCAAGGATGTTTGAATACTTGTACATGGATTTTTTTTTTTTGTTAAATCATTTTCAGTAAGAGAATGCCAGTTTATATATCCATGTACAGGAATATAGAGGAGTGGTTATTTCCTCATTCCAGATGCCAACAGATGTTAGTAAGTGCCTGATCTTTGCCAGTATTCTGCCTAAACTATGGACTCCTGTTACTTGTACTTCTTTGATTAGTAATGATAGTATCTTTTCATATGTTCAAAGTAATTTTTTCTTCCTTTTCTTCAAGTTATATTTTCATGCTATTTACCATTTTATGAAGCTTATCTATTTGGTTTATTATTCAAAGAACTAGCTTTTGGATTTAATTATCACTATCACTTTTTTTCTGATTTATAAGTTACTTTTTTTTTTTTCTGAGGTAGGGTCTCACTGTAGCCCAGGCTGACCTGGAATTCACTATGTAGTCTCAAGGTGGCCTTGAACTCATGGTGATCCTCCTACCTCTGCCTCCCAAGAGCTGGGATTAAAAGCATGCACCACCACACCTGGCTTCTAATTACTTATTTCTACTTTTAATCTACATTATGTTTTCTATGCCTCCACAGCATCAAGAAATTGATTTGGAATTAAGATTTATTTATCATGAGCTTTCTATTACTTAAAACATTTTAAATTTGACAATAGATTGTTTCTTCTCCCCATTTTCAAGTTTTTCTCATTTCCATGACAAAATATTCATATGTTCAAGAAACCCATGTTTTATGAACTCAGAGTGGTCAGTCTATTATATTTACTCATAAGTTACTTACGACATTTCAATTTTAATGCATACGTTGCCATGGTGTGATTGTCTTGAGTTAACCATTTGAAATATTTATTATTATCACATCACCATTGACATTATTATTTTGGGAGGAAGAAACTAGTCTGAATAGCTCTATATGGTTTCTTCTTTTTGTTTTCTGAGACAGTGTCTCATGTAGCCCAGGCTGGTCTCAAACTTGATATACCTTCATCCTCCTGCCTCTATCTGCCAAGTGCTGGGATTACAGGTGTATACTATCCCAGCTGGCTAATCTATGTGATTCTCTCTTTTTTTTCTCTAAGTTTATTTGTTCTTTGATAGTTTTATACATATACTTCACATTGCCCTCTCTTATCCCTTCTAATCTTATTGTACTCCTGTATCTTTTCAAAGAATTCCCATTCTGCTTTCATAATATACTTTAAAAACTATTATTTATTTGCAATGAAAGAGAGATAGGAAGAAGAGTGACAGAGAGAATGGGCATGCCAGGGCTACCAGCCACTGCAAATGAACTCCAGATGCATGTGACACTTTGTGCATCTGGCTTTACATGGGTACTATGGAATCGAACTTCAGTTATTAGGCTTTGCAGACAAGTTCCTTAACCACTGAGAGATCTCTCTAGCCTTCATAATATACATTTCTTCTTTTGTTTTGTTTTTTTGAGGTGGGGTCTCACTCTAGCTCAGGCTGACCTGGAATTCACTATGTAATCTCAGGGTATCTTCAAACTCACAGAGATCCTCCTCCCTCTGCCTCCCAAGTGCTGGGATTAAAAGCATGCACCACCATGCCTGGCTTTGTGTGTGTGTGTATGTGACCAACCAAGTTTAATCAGGGTTGTTTACATGATCTTGCTTGTCCTTCCTTCCTTCCTTCCTTCCTTCCTTCCTTCCTTCCTTCCTTCCTTCCTTCTTTCTTTCTTTCTTTCTTTTTTCCTTTTTTTTTTTTTCCAAGGTAGGGTCTCACTTTGCCCTGGAATTCACTATGTCATCTCAGGGTGGCCTCGAACTCATGGTGATCCTCCCACCTCTGCCTCCCAAGTGCTGGGATTAAAGGCGTGTGCCACCATGCCCGGCTGTTGCTTTTTATTTTTCTGCTGAAGAGTGGGAAACTACAATGGCTACACCAAGGCAGAAGATGATTCCTCCTTGCCCAGTTGCCATTAACTATCAGTGGCTCCTCCAAGAGGCGTGATTATCCCAAGCCCTTCCCCCTAACAATGTTGGTCTTAGTTCTTCTTTAAATATCTGATCAAGTTCTATCTTAAGTTCATCCAGACCTGGAATTTTATTTTTTAGCTGGGAGATTTATTTTCTTACTGTTTCAATTTTCTTATTTGTCATAGATCTATTTAAATTATTTCATGTTAGTTTAACTTTGGTACATCATATACATCTACAAATTCATTCACTGCCTTCATATTTTTCAATTTAGTGAAATATAGATTTTAGAGGTAATGCTCTTACAATTTTCTGAATTTTATTGGTGTCTTGTAATGTCTTCCTTTTCAACTCTAAAGTTATTAATTTGAGTCTTCTCTTTTATTTAGCTAATTTGTCTAAGGGTTTGCTATTCTTTTAAAAGAACCAACTATTTTCATCTCATTGGTTTTTCTCTTTGTTTTGTTTTCATTTCTAGTTCAATGGTTATTTCTTTCTTTTCTTTTGCTAGTTTTGGGTTTTATTCTTGTTTTTCCAGTTAAGGTTTTCATTAAGTAATTTATTTGCAATTTCTCTGATATTGTAAAGTATGCTCTGGATGTTATAAACTTCCCTATTAGGACTGCCCTCATTTCATTTGGTGTGTATGTAGTTAGAGTTGTATATTTTAGTTGTTTCTTCATTTCTAAGTTAACTTGTTTCTTCTTGAGTTATTTAAATATATTTATAATCATTCTTTGCAGTTCATTTTCTGTAAGTTGCTCTCATTGGCAGTCTTTACTTTAGGACTGATAAGTTTTAGAAACATTGGATTGTCAGCTTTTCATGATATTTGTCTCTTTTCATTGATACTTGTGCAACTGAAGCTAGTTCATTGATTGAGTCTTTTGGAATGGTTTCTGGCACACCTGCACTGAGTAAGTGCGTAAGCCAGGGTTAGCTCTTCCTTTGACTTAGCTGGTTTTGCTCAGGTAGGGACTGCTTGAGGTTTAGTCATGGAGACACTTGGTACTGATTTGTGGATGGGATATCTGAAGTAATGTCAGCTTTGCACGGAGCACACAGTCTTTTACTTCACTGCGGGGAGGGGTCCACACAGATGTTAGGGGTTTCCAGGTGTGGTGTTACCATGGTTTCTGTCCTTGTGAGCAAGGTCCCTACAGTGTAGGGGCACTGGTATAGAGGATAGAAGTAGTGTGGCCTTTGGCATCATGAGGAGGATTTGTGTGGTGCAGCAAGAGGGTACTGGAGGTAGTGGCCACACAATTCCAAGTAGAGTCTTAATGGTTGGGTTGTGGCAGCTGGGGGCAGTGGTAACTAAATTTTGAGGGAGGGATTCATGTGATGTGGTGGAAGGTATTGGAGTTGGCAGTCATGTGTTAAGTAACCTCACAAACACTGTTCATGCAGTGAGATGGGGTTGCCTGAGGCAATAGTCATGCCACATCTGACCTCTTGAGAGAAGACTGCACATTGCATTTGTGGGGGTTCCAGGGATTGTAGTAACATGACCCCGGGGCTAATGAGCAAGGTTCCCTTTTTTTTTTTAAAGTGTGTGTGTGTGTGTGTGTGTGTGTGTGTGTGCATGCCAAAGTCTCTTGCCATAGGAATGAATGCTTATCCATATTTTCATATCCACTGTTGAACCTGGGCCTACAGGCTTACAAAGAAAGCATCTTTAAATGCTAAGTATTCAATATTTTCCCTCTTAGTACTATTTTCATTGTAACACAGAGGTGTTGAAATGTTGTGTTTTATTTTCATTTGATTCTAGTAATTTTAAAAATCTTTTCTTCCATGTATCCAGTAACCCATGGTTTATTCCCAAGTGTATTATTCAGTTTCCACATTTTCACATAATTTGTGTAATTTATCTTACTGTTTATGTTTAGTCATACTTTTTGTTAGCATCTGGTAAGTTACAAGAAATTATTTCACTTTTTTTTTGCCCGTTAACTCCTGTAGTATGATCTAAAATATAGAAAAAGTTCCATGTGCATATGAAAGTGCAGTTACATTCTGGTAGGATGGAATATTTGGCAGATGTTTGATAAGTTGATTTGATCTGTAGTTTAATTTCTCTCGGTCATTTCTTTGCTGATTTCATGGTTGGATAGTCTATCTACTGGTCATGGTGGGGTACTGAAGCTACCCACTATTATTATTGTTTTGGGGCCTATCTATCTCTTTATCTCTGTTTTATAAACTCGATGCTCCAACTTTTTTGCAGTACAATTATAATCATTATATCTTCTTCATTTACTGTTTCATTTAGCAATATGTGGTAATCTTCTTTGTCCTTTCTGATTAATTTTGGCTTGAAGTTTTCTGTGTCAGATATGAGTACAGCTAATACTTACTTTCATATTCCATTTATTTGGAACAACATTTTCTATCCTCTCATTTTCACTCAGCAAGGGAGGTTTCTTTATTGCTAGTATTGGGTCTTATTTTTATTCAATAGTTATTTGGAGAATTAAGACTTTACCTTCTGACTACTATTGAAAACTATGTGATAGTTCTCATCATTTGTTTCACCTATTTTTTTTCAATGCTTTGGATTCATTTCTTTCTCCCTTATCCATAGTATATATTGGGTGGCTTGCTGATTAGTCATGTTTGTTTCTTTCCCCAAATTCTTATTTGTTTATCTGGTCTTCTAGTGAGATGTATTATTTCCCATCTCCTTCCTTTTGTTTATTTTGCTTCCTTTTCTGTGTATGGGCTTCTCCCTCAGTGCCTGGGTTTCAGGCATGCCTAGTATGGTAGTTTGAATAGGTGGCCCTCAATATATTCAGTATTTTATTAGTTTATAGTTTGCATCTGCATCCACCTGGCTGGAGACAGTGTCTCTGGGTGGATCTCAAGGTATGGTGTTGGTTTAGGATTTCAATCTAAAGATATGCAAAGTGTGCCTAGCTGGAGTTCCTGACTTGTGCTATGCTGTGTGCTTTTGGCTTGTGGCTTTGTTCTCTGTGTTTGGTCCTGTGAAGGCAGGCCAACTTCTTCTGCCATTATGGAACTTCCCCTGGATCTGTAAGTTTCAACAAATCCCTTCCTCCATAACTGTGCCTGGTCTGGAAGTTCATCTCAGCCAACCTGAAGCTGTCTGCTACACCTGGCCATTTCTAGAGTTTTACATGGGCACTGGGGATCAAACTCAGGTCCCTTACCTTTGCAACAAGCATTCTTACCTGTTGAGTCATCTTCCCAGTCCCTCAGGTGATGTATTTTTGGTGTGTGTTCATGTGTGTGAGTACAGGTGCATGCCTTCCAAACTTTTCAGTTTGATTGGCTATTACCTTCTACCTCTTTGGAGGCAGGCTCTCATTCATGTTGTTCTGCACTGTGAGCTTCCTGGAAATTCTCTTGTCTCTGCTTCCCATCTCATTGTTGGTATGCTTAGAATATAGAATATACAATGGCTTCCAGCTTTTGCTGGGGGTCTGGGTATAGGAACTCTGGGACTCAAGCTTGTTTGACAAGCACTTTATCACTGGGCCATCTCTCCACCTCCTCCTCATTTCAGTTTTTCATCTTATTGAATTCTTCATTTCTAAGTTTTCTATCTAGCTCTATCTCAAAATATCTCAGAATGTCTCTAGTGAGTTGCTCTTTTAGATTCTATGCTGTCTTTCTTGATTCATCCAGTTGTTTATTTGTTTCCTTTTTAAATTTATAGATCATTTAAAAAATCAATATTGAAAGCATTTCATATAATTTCATACTATGGATTCTGTTACTAGGGATATGAACTTTTGGAGATTTTATGCTGCATTGTTTTTTCATATTTCTTTTTTTTTGTTGAACTTTTGAGATGTATTTGACTTCTTTTATCTGAACATTTTTCCAGTAAGCAGGCTCCTCTTGAGGGTTCAATACCCAGTACCTCTCAGAGAGGTGGAAAGAAAATTCCATAACAAGAAGAAGAACAACAGAACAGATATAGAAACATGGGAAACATCAATAAGGCACAGCTCCACAAGCAGTAACAGCAGCAGAGAATGGGGCAAAAATAATGTATAGCAAACTAAAAAGGTAAAAATTAATAAAGAGACAAAAGAGTAAAGTAAGATAATTAAAAGGTAGAATGGGAAAAAGGAAAAATAAGCAAGATTATAAAACAAAGGAAAAATGAGAAAGATGAAAAGAGCAAAGATTAAAAAATCTAAAATAAAAAATGAAATCAGGTAAAATTAAGAAAAAATAAACAGAAAACAAGTTAAATTTCTCCTACTTGAGACACATGGATTAGAGAAGCTTTATCACAGTGCCTGTCATATAATATGGAAGAGCTAGTGGGTCATAATTGTAGACTGTTGTAATTCTTCTGAGTTCACATAAAACAGGCTGTTACTGAACTAGACTGCAAGTTTTCTTGGGTTCCCATTCAGCCAGGGGTCTAATGGTATGCTGTCTGTTACAGTATTCCATTCACCCAGATCCTTTTTTTGAAAAAATTGTGTCCCCAGAGCTGCTGCCAGATTTCGTGAGCTTAGAAATCACATGGGCAGGGCAGATGTCCACTCAGGCCAGAGGCCCTTATTATGTGTACCCAGGTGTATGACATACTTCTAAGACATTGTGTAATCTCAAAAAACTTGGAGAGTGGTATATCCAACAGACCAATGAATTCTACTAGGGCAGAGGTGAGCTGTGGATCTTTGCACTCTATCCTTTTGGTGCTAGGCACTCTTAAACTCTGTGCTTACCGTTAACCAAGCACAGCTGGTTTCACTTCTTGCCACAGGCCATGGTGAGCTCTTCCTGTTGCTTGATATTCTCAGATTTGTGTAACATACCTTCCCACTTCCACCACTGTCTCTAGTCATGTGGTAGAGTGTCTCCATATGGCTTTGGAATGTGGTTGTACTATGTTTTCTGATCCCTAGAGCAATCTTGTCCCTAATAGTGTCACCTCTCAAGTAAGCTCCTGGTTATAAGCAATGCATTGTAACTTTTCTTTTGTCTTCAAAGCTAGTCTACCATGCCAGACTAAAGGCTTTAAGACCTAATCCCAGCTCTGGCTTTAAAGCTTGCAGGAATCAGGAGTTTTCCGACAGGTAGGCCCCCTGTCGCCAGCTCTTTGCTGTTTGCACAGCCCAGATTACACTGTGCTTATGGCCATTTACCCTAGTTTTCTTTTCAGCTCTTTTCTTTGACAGCTCAGACTCCTTTTCCTGCCTTGAAATATCAGGCTTTTTGTCCTATCTTCTGTACACAAAATGGTTATTGTATTTATGACCTCACAGTTCTTGTCATTACCTGCACAAGACCTGCCCAATATCAGGGCCCTTCACATGTTGTCATGGATGATGGAGGAGGGAAAAAAAAAAAAAAAGATATTCAAATGGAATAAGGACTAGCTGGAAATAAACAGCAATTCAGTGAAAGGAATATGGGAGAAAGAGGGTACAAGAAGGTAATGGGAGGTAGTTTTGTGGTAATTTGAATGGATGGCCCCCAGTATATTTAGGATTTTATTAAAGTTTATATTTAGATCTGTCACCACCTGGCTGGAGGAGGGGTCACTGTGAGTGGATCCTAGGGTTCAGCCCTAAAGGGTGGTGGCAGATTTGGAACTCCTGTCTAAAGTTGTGCAAAGTGCTGCAGTTCATCCTGGAGTTCCTGAAGTGTGCTTTCTTGCTTTTTGGTGGTGGCTTTTCTCTCTGCTTGGACCTGTGGAAGCAGATCAGCTTCTTCTGACATTATGGAACTTCCCCTGCTTCAATAAATCCCTTCTTCCTCCCCATAAACTGTGTCTAATCAGAAGGTTCATCCCAGCAATGTGAGGCTGTCTACTACAGACAGAATTATGATTGAAATACATTATGTACATGTATAATAATTGTCAAAGAGAAAGTTAAAAAATAAAGAAATGCACTGGGCATGGTGGTGCATGCCTTTAATCCCAGCACTTGGAAGGCAGAGGTAAGAGGATCACCATGAGTTCAAAACTACCCTGAGACCATAGAGTGAAGTCCAGGTTAGCCTGGGCTAGAATGAGACCCTACCTTGAAAAACCAAAGGGGAAAAAAAAAGAAATGCCAGGTTTATCATTCATTGCTCCAAATTTCTCCATCAGAGGATGCTTCTTTTTGTTAACACCAATTCCTCAGTTCCTTCTCTGTTTCTCAGCTTTGCTTTTGTCACTTTGGATTCATTCTGATAGAGTTCTTGCAAAACACTAGTAAGTTGAGTTCTGCCTTGCTCTCTGAGCATCTGACTCTATTTTTAAAATTTTATTTTGTATATAATATAACAGATTACACACTTTTATCCCCTCACCTTGGATCCCATTACCCTGGGGACCCTCCTCAGAGGTGTTATGGTATTCATTGTCAGAAATGAAGGCCTCAGTCAGTCCATGTGGGGAAGTAGGGTGTGGCTGTGTCTCAGGGTATTTCTACCTACTCTCTGGCTCTTACAATCTTTCTGTCCCTTCTTCCACAATGTTTCTTGTTTCCTGACCATGGAATTCTGACTTGGTTTACAGTACCATACCAAGTATGAGTCATCTCCTACTGAACAGGCCTCATGTCAATCAGAGTGCAGTTGCTTACTTGTAGAGGCTATGTGCCACTATTGCACAAGTGTGTACTTATCCGACTGGTTGATTTTATAGTCTGAAGGGTCCCCTATTTATTCATATTTTTGATGACTGTTGTCCTTCAGTGGATCCCATAGGGCTCTTCAGCACTATGAAGACTAGCCAGGGGTGAGGCTTTTCATTCCAACATGTTGTTCTGATATTCCATGACCACAGCCTATGGTGTTTGCAGCAAGAGGGTCTTACCTTTTAGCTCTGGCAGTTAATTCAAGGGTTTTGGCAATGGCCTACATTGTTTTGGGGACTCAGGGTTTCTCTGGCCGACATCCCATTTTGGGACTAACACAATTCTGGGCCTGGGATATACTGGCCAGAGTCCATGGTTTGAAAGCTAAGCTTTTTCCACCTTCTGTCCAGACTGCCCTCCTCCTCCTTTGTTGGTATTTATATCTTGTGGAATGATAGTCAGAATGAGGGTTTCTATGGAACTGATTCATATTGTCTTAATATTTGTATAATTCCTTCCATACCCTCCTTGCCCCCTACCCCTCCAAGCCCCTCTGGCCCCTGATATTTTGTCCTTTCTCTAACCTATCAGGTATCTCTGACTCTTCTCTCTCCTTATTTCTTTTCTTTAATGGTCTCCTTCTAGTTTTATGCCCATATTTCTGGTGTTTACTACCGTTTGCACTTATCTCCAATTTGCCCAGTTAGGATGCACAGATGAGACAGTACATGTGGCATGTTTTCTTTCTGAGCCTGTGTAGTCTCATTTAACATGATTTTTTCCAAGTCCCTCCATTTTCCTGTGAATTTGATTATTTTATTTTTCCTTATCTTGGAGTATAATTCCATTGTGTATATGTACCATATCTTCAATAAACGTTCATTTGTTGATGGGCATCTTGGTTGATTTCAGTTCTTAACTATCATGAATAGAGGAGCAACACACTCGGCTGAGCAAATATCTCTAAGGTAGAATTTTTAGGGTATATGCCCCAAAGAGGTGTAGGTGGATTTAATGATAGCTATATTTTCAGCCCTTTTATTTTTTTAAGATAGGGTCTTGCTCTAGACTAGGCTGACCTGAAATTCACTCTGTAATCTCAGGGTGGCCTCAAACTCATGGTGATCCTCCTACCTCAGTCTCCCAAGTGCTGGGATTGAAGGTATGTGCCAACTTGCCCAGCTATTTTTAGCTTTTAGGAGTCTCAATACTGATTTCCATGGTGGCTATACAAGTTTGCACTCCCGCCAGCAGTAGATGAGGGTTCCTTTTTCCCCATATCCCTGCCAACATGTGCTGTCATTTGATTTTTTGGTGGTTGCTATTCTGATTGGAGTGAAATGGAATCTCATAGTTGTTTTAATTTGCATTTCCCTGATGAGTAGAGATGTTGAACATGTCTTTAGGTGTTCATTGATCATTTGTGTTTCTTCCTTTGAGAACTCTCTGTTCAATTCTCTACCTATTTTTGAGTGGGATGCTTGATTTTTATTGTTTAGGTTTTTGAGTTCTTCATAGATTCTAGATATTAAACATTTGTCAGAGATATAGTTGGTGAAGATTTTCTCCCATTGAATAGGTTGTCTCTTGACTCTGTTGATGGTTTGTTTCTCTGTACAATAACTTTTTTATTTTCATTTCCCAGTTGTTGAGTTTCTGCCTACATCCATGGACCACTGGAGTCTTTCCCTATGCCTATATCTTGGAATATCCTCTCCAATTTTTGTTTTAGTCAATTTAGTTTTCAGGTCTTATGTTGATGTCCTTAATATATTTGGAGTTGATTTTTTGTTCAAAGTAAGAAGAGGGGGTCCAACTTGAATCTTCTACATGTGGCTATCCAGTTTCTCCAGCATCATTTGTATAAGATGCTATCTTTGCTCCAGTGAGCATTTTTGGCCTCTTTGTCAAAGATGTATAACTGTAGTTACTTGAATTCATACCTGGATCTTTAATTCTATTCCATTGTTCTATTTTTAAGCGTGTACCATCCTGTTTTAATTACTATAGCCTTATAGTATAACTTGAAATCAGATATGGAGATAACACCAGAAGTGTTCCTTTTGTTCAGTTCATTTTTGGCTATACCTGGCATTTTGTGCTTCCATATGAATTTAGAGACTGTTGTTTTTCTAACTCTGTGAAGAATATTGCTAGAATTTTGATAGAAATTACATTGAATCTATATATTCCTTTTGGTAGGATGGCCATTTTAGCAATATTGATTCTTTCAATCCATGATCATGGAAGGTCATTCCATTTTCTCATATCTTCTTTCAGTTCTTTCTTCAATATTTTTATGTTTTTATTATATAGATCATTTACTTCCTTGGTGCAGGAGATTCCAAAGTATTTGATTTTTTTGTGTGGTATTGTAAAGGGTACAGCTTCCTTTATTTCTTTTTCAATATGGTTGTGATTGATATAGATGAAGGCTAGTGATATTTGTGTGCTGATTTTACATCCTACCACTTTGCTAAAAGCTTTTATCATTCCTAGGAGTTTTTTTAAAGTGAAGTTTTTTAGTTCTCTTAAATATAGAGTCATGTAATCTGTGAGTAAGGTTAGTTTGACCTTTTCCTTTCCAATTTGTGCCCCTTCTATTTCTTTCTTTTGTCTTATTGCTTGAGCTAAGACTTCATACACTATGTTGAAAAGCAGCAGTGAGAGTGGGAATGCCTGCTTAGTTCCTGAATTTTTAAAAATCTTTTTTTATTTACAATTTCCCTACAGATAATAACCATGATAATTCCTCTCTTCCCCAACTTTCCTCTTCACAAGTCTACTTCCTTGATATTCCCTCCCTCTCTCTATTAGCCTCTCGATAGTGCTAGGCACTGTGAGGTCATAGATATTGAGGTCAATTTCTGTCTGAACAATTGCATTATAAGCAGTCCTAGCCTTCCATTAGCTCTTACATTTTTTCCGCCACCTTTCCTGCAATGGACCCTGAGCCTCGGAAGATATGATAGGTATTTCAGTGTGGAATACTCCTGTCACTTCTTCTCAGCACTATGTTGCCTTTTGGGTCATCCCAGTGGTCACTGCTGTCTGAAAAGAGAAGCTTCTCTAATGAAAAGTAAGAATAGTATTTACATATTGGTATGAATGTTAAGTAAAGTGTTTATAGGACAGTTTGATGAACATGATATATGCATTTAGCCAGACAAGAGCAAGCAATATACTCCTAGGGCTCATGACCTCCCTTGCCATAGTCTTTTGAATAGGTTTTCAGTACCAGTCATGTATTCCTTCCCCTGGAGTAGGCCTCTCGTCCAAATAGAGAGCAGTTGGTTACCCCCATAACAAATATACCACTATTGCACCTGCTTAGTCATTTGGCCTGGTTGGCTAAACTTAAGGCTGGCAGTGTCCACTGATGATTTGTGTCTCCCATAGGGCTAAATGCAGTGCAGGTTTTTCCAGCTTTCTGTCAGATTAGTTTATAGGGAACATGTTTTCAGCTCAGGTCCTGCTTGATTTCCTCAGTGACCTTGTAGCCCAGGCATGTGGAATCTTCAGCAATAGGGTCTTACCATCTATTCATGGTGGGAAACCAAGAGCCTTGGGAATGGTCTGTAATGTTTAGGGGCATCAAGAACCTCCCTAACCAACAACTCACTGGAAGATATCCCATCTGTGGCACTACAATTTTTCTAATAGCAATCTATGGCATCAGGGTGTGCCATTATCCAAAAAAGTACATTTTTCATATGGATTATTCACAAAATCTTGGATTTTTATTAACCTTACCCCCATCCTTCTTTTAGTCAATAATTTCTGATGACCTTGTTTAGGCCATTGCACTCCCAGTAATCTGTTCATTTACTTACATATATACTTACATATATATAATACCATCTCCTAAGTCCTCCCTTTTCCTCCCTCTCTTATAGCCCCTTTTGAGCTTTTTGGCCTCTGTTACAGATTTTTACACCAACTCACATACAAATCTAAACATTTGTATCTAGGATCCACATATGAGAGAGAACATGTGATGTTTGCCTTTCTGGGCCTGGGTTACCTCACTTCATATAATCCTTCCCAGATCCATCCATTTCCCTGTAATTTCATTTTTCTTTACCACTGAGTAAAACTCCATTGTATAAATATACCACATCGTCCTTGTCCATTTATTAGTTGAGGGACATATAGGCTGTTTCCATTTCCTAGATAAGATAGTGTCTGTCTTTCATGGGAAGGTGAGTTTCTTGAGACAACAAATAGGAGGATCTTGTATTTTAATCCAGTCTGCAAGCCTGTGTCTTTTGGTTGGGGCATTGAGGTCATTGATATAAAAAAAATATTATTGATGTAGGGCACCATGTCTTTAATCCCAGTACTCAGGAGGCTGAGGTAGGAGGATTTCTGCGAGTCTGAGGCCACCCTGAGACTCCATAGTGAATTTCAGGTCAACCTGAGCTAGAGCAAGACCCTCTCTCATAAAACCAAAATTAAAAAAAGAGTCATTATTGAAAGGTATGTATTTATTCTTGCCATTCTTCTTGTTTTGTAGTGCTTCTTGATTTACCTTTACTCTCTTGTATAAACTGTTTTTTGAGAATGGGTTAATTTTGTCCTATTTATTCATGTATGTGCTTTCTTTTCTCTTCAGTGTGGAGGAAACCTTCAAGAATTTTCTATAGAGCTGGCTGTGGTAGTTTGAATATATGGCCCCCAATATATTCAGTATTTTATTAGTTTATAGTTTGCATCTGCAGCCACCTTGCTGGAGGCAATGTCACTGGGGGCAGATCTTAAGGTGTGGTGATGGTTTGAGATTCGATTGTAAAGATATGCAAAGTGTGCCTAATTGGAGTTCCTGAAGCGTGCTGTGGCTTTTGGCGGTAGCTTTGCTCTGTGTGCTGTGTGGCTGATGTTTTTTTTTTCTCTCTTGCCTGGTCCTGTGAGAGCAGGCCACTTCTCCTGCCATTATGGGACTTCCCCTGGATCTGTAAGCTTCAATAAATAATATCCCTTCCTCCATAACTGTGCCTGGTCTGGAAGTTTATCTCAGCAAACCTGACGCTGTCTGCTACACTGGCTTAGTGGTCACATATTCCTTCAGCCTGTTTTTGTTGTGGGATGTCCTTATTTCTCCATCAATGGATAGCTTTGCTGGATAAAGTTTTCTTGGTTGACAGTTGTTATCTTTCAGAATATCTCAGAATACATCCCTTCAAGCTTCTCTGGTCATTTAATCTACTTCTTCATCTGTTAGTGTTTCTTCTAAGTTTGTCATGATGTGATATAGTTCTGCTGCACTGATGTAACCATTTCCATCCTTATCATAGATTTAAAATCCCTCACAGATTTCTTCTTCACTATCTGTGTCTTTCATTTTTTTAGCTGTCATGCTCATAAATTCTGGGAAGTCAGTGGTGCCATTCCTATCAGCATCTACCTCCTTGATCATATCCTGCAATTAAGTTTCTGTTGGGTTTTGACCCAGTGACCTTATGACAGTCCAAAGTTCCTTTGTTGTGATGGTTACATCACCAATTTTATCAAATAAAAGGAAAGATCACCGATTTTATCAAATAAGAAGAAAGTTTCCTTGAGTTCAGCAATCTATTCTTTCAGTCATCTGATCAGCATGTTGTGAGTGAAGGGAGGAAGAGCAAAGCCAATGAGGAGGGTAGCTGCAATAGCATAGGGGCTGTGACTGTCAGGGTGTCTCCAAGACTGCTGCTAATGCACTGATTGTGCTGCATGTTGTGTCTTGGTCACATCCTGTGCTGTCACCTGTGCCACTGCCCAAATGCAAGTAACAGTAATGTGAACATGAGACTCCCAACACCATTCTGAATTCTTATGTTTGATCTTTTCATAGTGTTCCAAATATCTTGAAATACCCATTCTTATCTTCCTATTATCTTGTCTTTCTCTTTTTTGGACTATATTAGATTTGCCACTTGGTCTTCTACTGCAAATATTGTCTTCTTCATCCATTCTATAGGTGAGACAGTCTACAGAGTTTTTTTATTTGATTTACTGTGTTTTCATTTCTAGTATTTCTGATTAGTTTTTCTTCAGTATTTCTATTTCCTTACTCATGTCTTATATTGACTTCCTTATTTCATTAAGTTGGTATCCTGTGATCTCATTTAGGAGTTTTTTGTTGATTCCTTTAATTTATTCTTTGATTTCTTCTAACATAGTTATAATCATTCTTTTGAAATCTTTTCCAGGCATTTCATCTAAATCGGTCTAATTGGAAGTTATTTCTGATGGATTTATAGTTTCTGGGGGAATTATGTTGTCTTGACTTTTTGTGTTTCTTGTATTATTATGTAGAGATTTTTGCACCTTGGGTTAATTTGATGATCAGGTTTTCTAATTAACTGCAGTATTCTAAGATGTATAAATCTAACATTATATATTTTCTGGTTTAGGATCTTAAGGTGCCAGGTGTGGCTCTTTAATGACCCTCAGAGTAACAGCAGAAGTAGCCCTCAGTGTTGAGTATGCCTGCTATGCAAGTGTTCTAGTAGGCTGGGTAGAGCAAAATACAGGCAAAATTCAACTGAACAATATACACAATCAAAACCAGCATGGAGTATTTATGTAAGAGTAGGTACTAAAACAAACAGATAATCTAACAAAGCTAAAGTACCTAAGGGTGTGTGTTGCCTCACACCCTTAATCCTGTTAACTGGGAGGCTGAGATTTCGGTCTATAAAGGGTTCCAGGGTCAGCTTGTGGCCAAGTGAGTCTCTGCCCCCATGAATGACAGAAGGAGAGATAAAGATACTATAAATCAGGAAGCAACAAATTACAATCCCAAGATATAGCTTATTTAAGACTGGCAAGTCTGACCATCCATCAGATTTAACATATATTCTACCCTGGTATGGAAGGTGTGATTAGCACTTCCAATGCAGGCCTATATAACAGGCATTTTGGTGGGTACTAACTTTGTGTAAGTAGGCCCTGTTACCTTTGGGATGGCTTTGGTCCCAGCTATGCTCAGTGTTTTCTTGGGTCCCTCTTTACTGTGCTGTGGGCTCAGCTAAGCTGGCTGGGTTGGTGGGTCTGCTGCTCCAATTGCCTGTGCTGGGTGTGCTATAGCTGAGTTTCCTTCCCCAGGTCTCCAGTGGTTGCAGGCACTGGCTGTTGGGGTAGGAGAGGCTGTAGAGGGTACCCGAAGTATTAGAGCTGCATAGTTGGTCCCCATGTTCCTTTCCTCAGGGGCTGCTCAGATGTATCCCTGCTTCCTTCTCCTTCAGGTTTCTTGACTTTAGAAGGAGGCTGTGTGAATGGAAAATCCCTTCACCTGGCTTCTCTTGCAGCTCAAGCAGAGCCTGGTGGCCATGCAGACTGGCACCACTCCTGGAGCCACTTCTGCCTGCTACTTTGGTCTCCAGAAGCTCTGGGTCTTTCCTACTTCTCTGTTGCAGTTGATAATTTGTTATATACCTTCACTTTTCAGCAGAAGAGTGTACTTTACTGTTTTTCTGTTTATTTCTTCCCTACTCTGCTTTGCCACCATCTTACTCAGAAGTAGTTCCAGATTTTAATGGGAATACTTCAATCTTTCCCCATTTAGTATGTTATAGGCTTTAGAGCTGTTGTATATCACCTTTATTATGTTGAGATATGATACCTCCATCCTCATCTTCTCCAGTGCTTTAATCATGAGGGGATATTGAGTTTTGTTGAAGGCCTTTTCTGCATCTATTGAGATGATCATGTGGTTTCTTTCTTTTGAGTCCATTTATGTGATATATTATGTTTATTTATTTCCATATGTTGAACTAACCCTGCATTCCTAGGATTAAACCTACTTGATTGAAGTGGATGATGCTTTTGATGCATTCTTGAGTTAGGTTTGCAAGAATTTTATTAAAAATTTTTACATTGGGGACTCTGGGTAAGATGGAAGTATAGGAGCCATGCCAAACCAGCCTAGGGAGGGATTTAAGCAAAACCACAGCAAAATACACTCTTCTTCTGAAAAGTGAAGGAGACACAGGAGAGACCAAGATCCATCAGAAAGGAGGAAAATGGCCAGTATCCCACTGAGGTGCTTGTGGCCTCTGAACGCACCATCCGCACACCCAGCACCACTCACCAGGTGTGCTGAACAGTAGCAGCAGAGACCAAACAAAGGGATTTCCAATCTAATCAGTCTCTTTGTAAAGTCAAGAAATCTGAAGGAAAGACAGCTGAGATCAACTAAGGAGCTAAACTAAAGGGATACAGGCAGGACTGTATGAGCAACTCCAGGCTTCCTGCACTCTCCCAACCCAACCATCAGAACTGCGAACCTCTGGCATTCAGCCCTTGGTGGCAGCACATGCAGCACAGACGAAAAGAACTCCAGCTCCACAGCAGAATACAGAGGGCTAGAGGTGGGCACTCAGCATTGGTGAGATTGGAAGCTACCCCAAAATGTAACGAGGCTGATTGACAAAAAACAAACAACAAACAAACAAAAACAGGTACATAGGCCTGCATTGGAAGTGCTAATCTCTCTTTCCATGTCAGGGCATGTTATGAGTTATATATTTTTGGTTGGCTTTACCATTTTCAAAGAAGCTGTATTTGGGGGTTGAATATTGTTGCCTTTGATGCTTTCAGATTTATAGGGCCTTTGTTTTTTGCTTCTGTCATTGGTGGGTAGGGTCTGATTCAGATCCAGGCCAACCTGGAACCCAATTCCAGTGTTCTCTACCTCCCAGCTGACAGGATTAAGAGTATAGATCAACACATACCCTTAGGGATTTTGGCTTTATATGACTATCTGTTTATTTTAATTCCCATATTTGGAGTCAGACATGCTACCGTTACGCCACAAGGTCACAAATTCCCATATTTGTATACTCTGCTGGTTTTTATTGAATGTGTGTATTGCTCAGTTGAAATTTAGATTTTGCCAGTAAATTGTTCCCCCCAGTCCACTAGAATACTTGCTTAGCAAGAAAACTCAACACCTAGGATTACTTCTGGGATTGGATGGGGGTACAAGAGCTACACTTGGCACCTTAAACTTATATCTTGAAAGTATATTAAGGTGGATAACCACATCTAAGAACACTGCAGATAAGTAGAAAACCCAAGCATCAAATCAATTCAGGATGCAAAAGTCACTACATTATACTACAAGAAACACAAAGAATCAAGACAATACAATCCCACCAAAAAATTTAAATCCATCAGAAATGATCACCAATGAGACTGTTTTAGATGAAATGCCTGACAAAGATTTCAAAAACATGACTTTATTTATACTCAAAGAAATCAAAGAAGAAAACAAAGGAATTAAAGAAAATAAACTTCTGAAAGAGTACACAGGAAGCCAGCTTAATGAAATAAGGAGGTCATTACAAGACATGAGTAAGGAAATTGAAATACTGAAGAAAAACTAGGCTGAAATTCTAGCTCTGAAGAACACAGTCAGTCAAACAAAAAACTCTGTGGAAAGTCTCAACAGTAGAAAGGATGAATGAGAAAACAGAATATCTAAACTAGAAGACCAGGTGGCAGACCTAATGCATTCCAACAAAGAGATAGACAAGCTAATAGGAAGGTATGAATGGGAATTTCAAGATATGTGGGACACCATAAAAGATCAAATATATTCACAATACCTAGGAAACAGAACCAGCCAAGATGTCCCTCCACAGATGAATGGATAATAAAGATGTGGTACATTTACACACAATGGAGTTCTATTCAGCAGTAACGAAAAATAAAATTATGAAATTTGAAGGGAAATGGATGGGTCTGGAAAGGATTATAATAAATGATGTAAGCCATGGCCAGAAAGCTGAATGTCACATGTTCTCTCTCATATGTAGATCCTAGCTACAAATGCATAGACTTTTTGGTGATCTGGAATCAAAAATTGATAATATAGGCCAGTAAGCTAGAAAAAGGCTATAAGGGAGGGAGGAGAGGGAAGGACTTACAGGGATGGTATTGTATATATGTAATTAGAAGAACAGATTACAGGGAGGGGAATGGCCTAAGCGAGGCCAGAGGAAAAAACTTTAAAAGAAGGGGGGAGAGTCAATCAAAATTCAAGATATTCTGAATAAGACATATGAAAACCTACTTTTTTGAATAAGGGCACATCCAGAAGCCATAGATTGTTACTGGAAAATTTTCAGTGCCAGAGATGGGATACCTTCCAGTGAGTTGTTGACCAGGGAGATCCCTGTTGCCTCCAAAACATTACAGGGTATTGCCAAGGACATTGGTTTCCCTTGAGAAACAGATGGTAAGACCTATTACTGAAGACCTCACTTGTCTAAGTGGCAAGTTCACTGAGAAATCAAGCTGGTGCTGAGCTGAAAACCTTTTCCCTGTAGACCAGCCAACTGAAAACTAGAAAATGCTGCACTGCATGCAGCCCTATGGGAGACAGAAGTCATCAGCAGTGAAAACAGTGGACATTGGAAGCTTCAAGTTTGGCCAGACAGGCCAAATGACCAAATGGGTGCAATAGTGGCATGTCTGCTCTGGGGGAAACCAACTGGTTTCTAATTGGATTGAAGGCCTGCTCTATGGGAGGGAATACATGCCTGGAATTGAAAAACCTAATCAAAAGCCTATGGCAGGGGAGATCATGAACCTTAGGGGTATAAAACCTGCTCTTGTCTGGACAAATGTATATATTATTCCCACCACACTGCCCTGAAAGCACTACACTTAATGTTCATATTTATATATTAATGCTATTCTCACTTTTGGTTAGAGAAACTTCTCTTTTCAGATGATGATGACCACTGGGATGACCCAAAAGGCAACATAGTGCTGAGAAGAAGGGATGGAGGGGTGTCAATCACTGAAACATCTCTATCACACCCTCCAAGGATCAGGATCCATTGCAGAAGTGGTGGCTGAAAGAATGTAAGAGCCAAAGGAAGGGTACCACTCCTTACAATGCAACTGTCCAGACAGAAATTGGCCTCAATATCCATGACCTCACAGTGCCTACCAACACCTTCACAAGACCCTCATAATAGGAGAAAAAGATGATGACATCAAATTAAAACAGAGACAAATGGAGAGAGGAGGGGATATGACAGAGAATGGAGTTGTGAAGGGTAAAAGTGGGGAGAGGAGGGAAATATCATGGTTTATTGTCTGTAAATATAGAAGTTGTCAATGAAAAAATTTACATCATCAGTTGTACTGGTGTGTACTTCTCTTGTTTCTCCATCTGGTTTTGGGATTAGTGTAATACTGGCTTCATAGAAGGACTAAGGGAGTCTTGTTTCCTTTTAAAGTTTGTGGAATAACTTGAGAAAAATTGGATTTCATTCTTAGATGAAGGTTTGGTAGAATTTAGCAGTGAAAAAATCTGGGCCTGTACTTTTTTTGTTGTTGGTAGGCTTTAATTATAGCTCCAAACTCATTTGATGTTATGTCTATATTCAGGTGGTTTATCTCACCTGGGTTTGGTTTTGGTAGATGGTATTAGTTAAGGAATTCATCCATTTCTTGCAGGTTTTCCAATTTATGGCAGGTTGAGCTTTGAAACATGTTCTGATGATTCTTTCAATTTCATTAGGGTTTGTTGTAAATATCCCCCTTTTCATTTCTGATCTTGTTGATTTGAGCCTTGCCTTTTTCCTTTTGATCAAATTAACTAGGGGTTTATCAATCTTTTTTTATTTCTTTTGAATAACCAGCTCTTTGGTTCAGCAATTAAAAAATATTTATAACTAACTGCTTTCTCCTCTGATCTTGATTATTTCTTCATGTCTAGTACTGTTTGGTTTGGATTGTTCTTGTTTTCCTAATGCCTTCATATGTATGGTTAAGTTAGTGACTTTTTGTAATGAAGGCATTTAGTGATATAAACTTCCTTCTTAAAACTCCCTTCATTGTGTCCCATAAGTTTTTGTATATTATGTTTTCATTATGGTTCAGCTCCAGAAATTTTGATTTCTTGTATAATTTCTTCTGCAACCCATGCATTATTCAATAGTGAATTGTTTAGTTTCCATTATAAAATCAGAGGTAAATCTGATGGATGTACCTTTGTATGTAACAAGCTCTTTTTCTCTTGAAGCTTTCAGATCCCTTTCTTATTTTCAGTATTGAGAATTTTGACTATAATGTAATGCAGGACATTTCTTCTCTGTTGCTGTCTGTTTGATGTTTTGAGAGGCTCTTGTACTTTCATGTGGTTCTCTTTTCTGAGTTTCCTTGATTATTTTGTAGAAGATGTTCTCTATGCCTTTGGCCTGTATTTTTTTCTTGCATGCCGATGAGTCAAATATTTGGTCTCTTTAAGATGTCTCATATTTCCCTCATATTTTGTTTACACTTTTTTGGACTTTACCATTGTTTTTCAACAGCTGGACTATTTCCTCTGTCTTGTCCTCAAATTCTGATAGTCTGTCCACCATATGGTCTACTCTGTTGGTGAGACTTTTTTTTTTTTCTTTTTGTTTTTCGAGGTAGGGTCTCACTGTAGCTCAGGCTGACCTAGAATTCACTATGTAGTCTCAGGGTGTCCTCAAACTCACAACAATCCTCCTACCTCTGCCTCCTGAGTTCTGGGATTAAAGGTGTACACCACTGGGGAGTATTTTTAAAGGAGTTATTTCATTTTTGTGTATTACAGTTTTTTCCAGTGTCTCTATCTCTTTGTGAAATTTAAATTTCATGTCATTTTTCAAATTATTTTTTATGAGAGATAGAGATATATATAGAGAGAATTGGCACATCAGGGCCTCTAGTCACTGCATTCACACTCCAGATGAGTGCACTACCTTATGTGCATGTGCTACCTTGTACACATGTGTCACCATGTGCGTCTGGCTTACGTTGGTTCTGGGGAGTTGAACCTGAGTCCTTATGATTCACAAGTAAGTGCATTAACCTCTAAGCCATCTTTCCAGCCCTACCACTTCATTTCTTGATTAGAATTGCTTGTTTTTTTGTTGGAGTTTCATTCCTGTATTTGATTATATCTTTATTGAATTTATTTCACTGTCTACTGAGACCTTTTTTTTTTGTTGGTTCATTTCCATTTTCTTTATCCTCCTGTCAAGATCTTTTTGATTCTATTCAGTCTTTTTTAGACATGTATTGAGTTATTTTTGTTGATCTGTTTCTGTTTCCTTCAGCCATATTTTGAGTTCGCTTTTGAATTTTTTGGTTGATTTTCTTATTTCGACCATGCTTTAAACTTTTGTAAGCTGTTTATTTTGGTTCTCAACTAGTTCTTTCATCCTTTCTTATCATAGATCATAGCCTCATTAAGTTAATTGAATATACTTGTTATTGCTTCATTTGGGGCATCTAAAGGTGAAGTTTCCTGTAGGAGGCTTCCATTATTGGACTAGGTATTGAGGATTTTTTTGGCTTGGTGGCTTCTGTTCTTTGTTTTCTAATGGGGTTTTCCATTAACATCCCTTGTGGAGCATGTGTTGATTGCCTTGTTCAAGTTTGAAATCAAGGTAGGAGTGGAATAATGGTATATTTATAGGTTATAGCTGGGTGCTCTTGACCCTGGGCTGGGTCTTTACTGTGTATTTCCTCTCTGGTGAATTCTGGGTGAGGCCTTGGAGAGGCTGGCCTACTCAGTGACCAAGCAGGGTTGTGTTCTTTTTCTGGTACTCACTTCCTGGTCCTTGGTGGTGGGCTTGCTTGTGGCAACTTGTGGCAAGCAGGGTGAGGGGTTAGTGGGGATCCTGCTTGTTGGGTTTGAGCTTACTCAAACAGTGCTTATGAGGCTCACTTGGGTCATGTGTTTGAAGAGAAGGCCTTGAATTGGTAATTTCAGACAGATTCCTGCTTGTGAACCTACCCCAGCACATCTTCTGTGGGGATCCAGTGGTTCCTTTCCTGCATAAGGAGGAACCGGACTCCCCCATACTCCCAGTGAGCCACAGGGGAACTGGACTTTTCTTCCCCAAAGGACATGTCTGGGGAACCTTCCCTTTCCCACAAGTCACAGGGGGAACCAGAATTCCCTCCCCCACATGTACCCTTGGAGCCTGACATTCTTGTCCCACCTGAGAAGCTGCCAGGGGAACCAGACTTCCTGTCTCACATAAGGGGAATCGACATCTCCTCTGTATTCCATCACATGCCTGACTCTAATTTAAGTATATGGTTGTATCATTTCTAGTTCTTAGTAGCAGTTTTTCAGGATTTATTTTTGGCACCATATTGTGTGTTATGCTATGTTAAAGGTTTCCTTATTGATTTTTTTCATATTTATTTTCTGTTATCAACATAAAGGAGAACAAATAGTCCAGAAGATAAATTAGGAACAATTTGGAGGTTTTGTATTGTATCCATATAATGATTAGCTTTATAGCTATACTCTTATGTTTATATTTCTACAATTTTTAAATATCCTCATTTTCCTCCTACTTCACATAATTTTAGTTAATATTTTATTTTCTGATCTTTTTCTAATTTTGTAGTGCTTGTTTAAACTTTTTCCAATTAATTATTTGTTAGTATACAAAATGGCTTTCATGATGACATTTTCTGTCTTTCTTTTTTTTTTTTTTTTGATATGCATGACATACTTAATTTTTTTACTATGTGGTACATTAGTGAGTGCACCAGACCACATTTCTCAATTGCCAAAAGAGACACAAGGATAACACTGCCTTGACTCTCTTGAGAGCATCAATACCCATCTGTCTTTTGGAGGATTCGGTTTCTTACGACGTCTGTGGTACTGTCCATGAGGATACCAATGATGTTTAGTAGTGAAGAACTCTTTGCTAAGTTGCTCCATCATGGGTTCCCTGCTCAAGGGATTCACTTTTGACTTCTAATTTGGTTTTTAGCACTTGATCATGTGTTTTTGCATGATTATGCACAGGATCTGGTTGAGGGATAGGCAGTTATAGTTATCTGGAAGTGAAGAATATGTAGATTTATGACAAACATAAGTTCCACTTTTACTTTGAATTGACAATAAATGCTTCAAGACAGTTCTGTTTGATATCATCCGTTTTACTGTTGCAGCCACCATGGTGTATTGAAATCCTATCAGGTGAAATGGGAAAAGATGTTTTGAAGAGAAACTGCCTTTAAGATCTGCTTCTAGGCACACCAATTTTCATTCCTTGACAGCTACTCACAGTGGGCCTGCCATCTTGCCTCCTCATGATCACATTTTCTTGAAGCCATGTGATTATTTGCTCTCCCATCACTATTCCTTTTCCCTCTTTCCCATTCTGCTCTTTCCTCCAAGTTCTGTCCTTCCTGTTTGTAGGTCACATATATATTTAAGTTTAGATTACACATATGAATGAAAATGTATATTTGTCTTTCTTTTCTCTCACTATCATTTTGTTGTTATTATAAACTTTCAAATATGCTTAGACATATTCATTGGAATGAAGTAATAGATTTAATTTCAGTCAATGTCATTGCAATACATTCTCCTATTTTTACATACTTTTTTTTGGTATATTGCTTTGATGGTACTTCAGGTTTGGCCTGCTGAGCAACGGTGTTATATATGAACTACTACTAAGAAATGCAGATTTACGGGCCCAACATCAAGGAAACTGGTGAATCACCTGGTGAAGTTTAGGAAGCTGTATTTTAATAACTCTCCATATGATTTTTATGCATATTCAAGTTTGAAAACGACTATGCTATTGTCAATTGAAAACCAGCATCACTTGCCGTCTTCAGAACAATGAAAATGGATCATAATATTAAGTTTTTTGTTTGCTAGATACTGTTGGTCTCCAAGACTTTCAATTTGAACTCTGTACTCTCTTCATTAAAAAGGAAATTAGGGCTGGAGAGATGGCTTAGTGGTGAAGGTACTTGCCTGCAAAGCCAAAGAATCCAGGTTTGACTCCGCAGGACACACATAAGCCAGAAGCACAAGGTGGTGCATGCATTTAGAGTTTATTTTCAGGGGCTGGAGCCCTTGGCATGCCCATTCTTTCTTTCTCTCTCTATCTGCCTTTATCTCTCTCTCTCAAATAAATAAATAAAAATAAAAAATTAAAAACACACTGAGTATGTACATAACTAATAATAATAAAAAATAAATAAATAAAGGAGAGGATGAGAACAGAATAAAAGGGTAATGGGGTGATATGATTAAAATATATAACATAACATGAATGAAAACTTCAAAATGAAACCCGATATTATATCTAACTAATATATACTAATTAAAACATTAAAAAACAAAATATCCAGAAATTAACAAACACTATAAAGATATTAAATGCATACACATACTATATGAATATTTTTATTCATGACATATTGAGAATGTTAGAAAATATAATGTTTTTCCCTATACTACATAAAATAATTTCTTTTTACTATTGGAATTCCACATTCAACACTGAAGTAAAGTTTAATGCGACTTCATATATGTGGTGCTAGCACCATGCTGTTTCTTCCTATCTTGCTGTCTGAGAATCTATGGAGTGAGTTATCCCATGCTTTGGCCACTTTGACTTACTGGCTCTTGCATGTACAGAATTCATGGTTTGTGAGCAGAAATGCTTGCTATTTTTTTTTTAAAGTGCATTTTTTGTCCAAATAAATCATTACATCTATACTTACCTTTCTTTTTATTTTCATAAGATTTGTAACACTCATTGTCAATTTATTTTTTATTTTTATTTATTTGAGACAGAGAGAGAGGGAGAGAGAGAGAGAGAGACAGAGAGAGAGACAGAGAGAGAGAGAGAGAGAGAGGGAGAGAAAGAGAGAATGGACGTGCCAGGGCCTCCAACAACTGCAAATGAACTCTAGATGTATGTGCCACCTTGTGCATCTGGCTTATATGCGGGACCTGGAGAATTGAACCGGGGTCCTTAGGCTTTGTAGGAATGTGCCTTAACCACTAAACCATCTCTCCAGCCTGCATCTATACTTACCTTTCTAATGAGACAATTTTATATTCTGTGAATGGTTTATAAAAAGGATACAATTGTCCCTTCAGTTATATTCACTTCTTCTGCCACAGAGCATGAAGCTATCTTTAATTCAATTCCCTTCATTTTACCAATGTAAAAACTCATTAGAAGGTTGCATTGGCTATCGAGGGGGATACAGCACTGAAATAAGACCTAGTGTGTCACCTGCTTTTCTAATCACTGTGACAAAATAACTGACACAAGCAACTTTATGAAACAAGGGTTTATTTTTGTTTAGAGTTTAAGGTGATATAGTCTCATGGTGAGATTGCTTGGTGGCAGGAATGTGAAGTAGATTGTCATCTTGCATCCACAGTCAGGAAGCAGGGGAAATGAGTATTCATGCTCAGTTAGCTTTCTCTCTCTTTTGGTTTTTTGAAGTAGGGTTTTGCTCTAGCCCAGGCTGACCTGGAATTCACTATGTACTCTCAGGGTGGCCTCGAACTCAAAGCAATCCTCCTACCTCTGCTGGGATTAAAGGCTTGTATCACTATGCCCATCATCTTTCTCTTTTTTATGTTATCCACATTCCCAGCCCATATTTAAGTCTCCCATATTTAAGGTGGGGTTTCTCACCTTAATTAACTTAATCTAGAAAATACCTTATATACCCTAAATCCAATCAACTTGATGACTGTGATTAATCATCATGCCTGTGTTCAGATATAATCCTTTAACTAGAACATGTACAGAATTTACTTAACCTTTCTAGAAGTATTATTTCATTTACCTGTAAAATAAGGATAATAAAACCTATTTGGAGGTTTCATGATGATTAGGTAAAATAATGAATGTGAAAACATTTAATATGATACTTGGTAAATAACTGATCTGATGGTGCTATTTTGACTTTGAAATTATCATCTGTATCATTAGTAATATTTTTACTTACATTTCTATTTCTGTTACTACAATCATTGTTACTGTTGTTATTAATTAAGGCCTCAAAGTTAGTATGAACCTTTCTATCATGAGGTTAACAATACCTTAGTTTGATCTATCAGTTATGATGTGTTTGTGTGTGTGTGTCTGTGCACACATATGGTGTATTCATGTATGTGTTCAGATAGGTGTGCTCAGTGTGCATGTATGCAGAGGCCAGAGGAAGATGCTTAATGTTCTCCTCTGTTTCTCTTATATTTTATTTTTCCTGAGACAGAGTCTCCCATTGAACCTGGTTCTCTCCATTATTTATTTATTTATGTTTGCCTAGACTGGCTGATCAGGGAGCCCCAGTGATCTTCCTATCTGTGCTTCTCCTCGGTGCTGGGGTTATAGGCATATGTGGCCATGCTCAGCTTTTGATGTGAGTCCTGGGAATCAAATTCAGGACCACTTGCTTTTGCAGCATGTTATCTGCTGAGCCATCCTCCCTCCCCCCACTTATGATGTTGATACCTTGTATTTGATAGTTGATTCTGTAGTTAACAATACCAACAATGACTAAAAAGATCAACTTACTTACCTAATCTGAAGAATACTAAGATCAATTACATGTAACGGAATAATGTGCATTAATAGTGTGATGTGTCTTCAATTCTCACCCCCATATTGTGTGCACTGACTTGAAATACTTAGAAAAATGGTCATAAAACTTAGAGTGTTAGTCAAGTACAATAGTTGAGACATGGAGTCTAGAGCTAGACTGCAGGATCTCCAATCCTGACTCATCCACTTAGCAAGTTACTTTAGTCCTTCTGTGTCTCAGTCTTCCCATCTATGAATTAGGGATGAAAACACCTACATCATTAAGCTGGAGAGAACAGGTGAGTTGCTACATATAAATCATTTTGAGACTAGTACATTGTGTATACTCTGTGAGTGTTAAATCCTGTTTTAATTATTTCCCTTTCAGGTCATAGTACCACAGTATTCCAGGGTTAGTCATTGAATATTTTATTTGAATTAGACAATAAGTTTGGATTGGGAGATCCAGGAATGTGAGAATAGGACACAGACAAATTTTGCATATTTTAGAGATTTAATTGAATATTTAACAAGAGCATATATAGACAGACACACAGCCACACATTTTTTATCTTAATGAAAATTTTCCAAGTCAACACTTTAAAGCCAGTGTTTAGGAATGGTGTACCTAGGTGGCATGATGCAGGGCCAGCAAGATCTAGGAAAGAGGATCAGGCATTTCAAGGAAGGACCATGGAATCAAGGCCCAACTTAGGTAGGGCAGAGAGAATTAGCTGATATGGGAAGATGGATGATTTTGGGTTACCAGGTATAATAGTAACTTGTTTTTAACATTTGCATCTGCAAAAGGGTTTGTCTGACTCTATTTAAATCTTGCAAAGTCCCTGGATGGTAGGGAAGATGGGGAAAGGTAAATCAGGAAGTTGTGGACATGGAAACAAACTTACTCCCTCACTGCTCACTTTGCAGATACAGGGATGTCTGCCAAGAACATTGAAGAATTTGGAGACTGATTACTTTGAGCTTTTACAACCCATTGCAATTCACCAGGGACCCAGCTGAAACTGTAGAGGAATTGGGGAAATGAGCAAGAATGCTGCTTTCTCAGTGAACCTGATATCAGCACAAGGGTGAAGGAGGTAGATACTGAGGATACTCAACTCCTACCAAACTAGAGATCCAGAGGCTCCTAAGAGCCCTTCACTGGAGTAGACTTAAAATGCACACAACATGGCTCAGAGAATTTTGTGGAAGAGGGGGCAGAAAGAGTGTTAGAGCCACAAGTTGGGACATTATGCACAGAGACATTGCCTCTTCCCCATAACTGACCACTGCCCCCCCCCAATGGATGACCCACAATCCCCATGGGAATGACCTGCATCCCCAAAGAGGAGGGCCCCTTTGGAGGGGGGCAGGGATGAGGGAAAGGATGGTACCAACGTGTGCTGTTTACATACTGAGTATATCCATAACTGTAGCAGACAGCTTCAGGTTCGCTGAGATGAACTTCCAGACCAGGCACAGTTATGGAGGAAGGGATATTATTTATTGAAGCTTACAGATCCAAGGGAAGTTCCATAAAGGCAGGAAAAGCAGCCTGCTCTTCACAGGGCCAGAGAGAGAGAAAGCCAACCAGCCACCACAGCACACAGAGCAAAACTACAGCCAAAAGGTCACACAGCACACTTCAGGAACTCCTGCTAGGCACATTTGCATATCTTTACAATGGAATCTCAAACCATCACCACACCTTAAAACCAGCCCCCAGTGACATTGCCTCTAGGAAGGTGATTGCAGATGCAAACTATAAAGTAAAACACTGAATATATTGGGGGACATATATTCAAACTACGACAATAACTAATAAAAAATGGTTATTGATCAATCATCCATTGGGGTTTTGAGAATGAAAACATGAGCATCTATTAAGATTTGCATAGTTTGCTTCCTATCTACAATCACCAACTTGTCATTTTTAGAGAACAAGTCACTTGCTTTGAATGCTGCATAAGCTTGTGCCACATAGTCATCAAGACCTCCTCCCACATTTAAGTGCATAGATGAAGATAGCCTTTGTCCACGTGAAGTTGCAGTTTGAATGTGAAATGTCCCCCATAGTTTCATGTATTGGAATAATTTGCCATTTGCTGGTGATACACTTTGTAAAGTATGTGGAACCTTTCAGAGGTGGAGCTTTATGGAAGAACTGGGTCACTGGGGTGGGCTGTATGGTTTTCTGGCCCAGTCTTAATTCCTGTTCATCTTCTGCTCCCTCACTGCAATACTATGTGACCAGCTATGCTTTCCCTCCACACTGCCTGCCATGCCTTCCCTGCCATGGTGCTGAAACTGTAAGCCAAAATAAGCTCTTTTCTTTCTTGGTAATTCTGTTTGGGTATTTTGTTCACAGCAATAATAGAGTAACAGATACAGGCACCTATGTAAGTCAACTCTGCCCAGTGCCTAGCATATCTAAAGGCATTCCATAACACATACAGACAGCACAAAGCTTTAGGGACAATCAAATTTGTGATCTGATGCTAAGTTGTGCTTCTGACCTTCCTCTGCCTTGATCTTTCCAGTCAGGACCATTGAAGAGTTATGGAATAACCAATAACATGGCTTGACTCTGGGATACTTATTTTCTGCACCTCAATAATTCTGTTGGCCTTAGTGAGGGAATTCACATGAACAAGAAGTACAAAATTGAATTTGCTTTTTTTTTTTTTTTTTTGGTTTTTCGAGGTAGGGTTTTACTCTAGCCCATGGTGACCTGGAATTCACTGTGTAGTCTCAGAGTGTCCTATAGCCCGCTGCAATCCTCCTGCCTCTGCCTCCCAAGTGCTGGGATTACAGGTGTGTGCCACCACGCCCGGCTTTGAGTTTGCTTTTTTAACATCAAGATCCCTCAAAAATATCTTGATAAACTGTCCTATATGTTTTAGCTCAGAGATAAAATTCTTATCTAGCATGCCTCAGGCCCTAGGCTTGATCCCTAGCACTGAAAAATATAAACAAAAATATCTGTTAGTAAGTGGAATTAAGCCTTCCTTTGGCCTCTTCCCACCCTCTTCCTTCCCAGTGCCTTCCCTTGACACAGGATGATAGAAACATCTCCAAGCCTTTGCAAACTTCAGCAACATGCTGTCCTCTTAAAAAGTTACACGTACACAAAGTTTTGACAGGCGCTACATCAGATCCATAAAATTCAAACCTAAAAATCTAAAAATATTATGGGCCTGGGTCAAACAAAGCTATTTTCAGGAAAACTGATAGATTCCATGCAAAATATTTTTGACATAGAACACACTCTTCTTTTAGACTGCTAGTGGGAGTGAGCTGGTCTCCAGCCATGCATAAATCTGTCCATGTGCAATTGGTAGTGGTTACTAATTGGGGAAATGGAGTGTGGATAGACTGGGTCAAGGACGCTGAGGCTGAGGCAGGGCAGTGCCAGGAAGGGAGTTCATTGTTCATATTGCCTTTTCAGAAAGCCTCCAATGCAGAGCTCTACTGAGCATAGATCACCACCTATCCCAGAGCTTAAGAAAATAAGACCATAAAAAAGATAATTATGTACCAAAATCTGTTGTAGAACTGCTGGATACTGTGGGACAGGGAGGAAAAGGTGTCTGGGTGGGAGAATGGTGAAAACCTGAGTGGCCCAATTAATTTTTAAATAAAAACTCTTTCCTTAACCTGGCTATAAAAATGATGGTCTACAATGGGAGGAAAATGAATGTTCTTGAATCTTGTGGGCAATAAATTGTAAATAACCTTGGATGGGGAATTTATAGATGTCAGTATGGCTATTTCTAGGGTTGTTCTCTATTCTCCATACCTGTCCCCACAAAACAGTCTTTCTCCTTGCTGAAACATGGAATTTCACCATTGGAAAGCTTCTTTTGTAGTTTTTTTCTCCATTATGTTGCAATTTTAACATGTCATGTGTTTGGCACTTACAACATTTTTTAGACTGGTCTTTGGTTTATTTTTGGCTCAGTTTTAAGGCTCTCTGCCAGCCTCCAACTTCTGTTATATTGCTGACCCAAAATAGTTCCAAAGGCTCAGTGCAACTTGATACCAAACTTTTCCCCACAATTATTATAATTAGTTTTTTTAGGTGATCAAAGACTCAAGAAAAGTCTTCTTAAGTAGTCATTACATGCATAAGACATGCTATATTTTTGGTTCGTGAGATGAGTAAACCAGGTGTCTATGTCATGTGTGAGTAACTCCAAATCAAAGATGTCTTTGCTACAGTGAGGAAAAGTTTCAGATATACAGAAGTTGGACTGATGTTTAAAGGCTGTATCTATGCTATATGTCCAGTGAGGCTGTTTAGAGTCCTAAATATTGGTCATCTGATACTTTTCACTACTATCAACTGATGATAATAACTTTTATCCTTTGATTATTTATAATGTATTAAGATCTTTATTGTCTACAATCTTGTTAAAGTATCTCATTAACAGTTAACTGAGGCTCTTTTTACCATTCTTTTCCAGATAAGAGAATTTATAGTTTAAGCAATGGTTTCCAAACATTGTTCTACAAGTCCATGCCTTAAATGCCTACATTAGTGAAACAGAGTTATAGAAGGGAAGGAACTTGATGCTGTGGCATGTATCAGACCAGGGATTTCAGCTGGAGTCCTCTTCTAAATCTTTTGTTCTCTGGTCTACATTGCCTTGTGTATTCCTGGTGATGATGGATCTATGCAGAAAGCCAGTTCTTTCTTTTGCACTTTGTAGGTCTCTACATGAAGTCTAAGCATTCAAGGGCCATTTTCAACAGTTGGACTTATCTAAGCAACTGCTCCTGACACAAGATATTTGTCACCCCCACACACAGACTACTCTACAGATCTATCATAATGGTGGCCTAGTATACCAGGAAGAAAGAATTAGTTTTTTTTCCAAGCCAGTGGGAAACAATAGAATTGCAGAATTGTTATTGTGTAGTTGCCATTTAAGAAATTAAAAGAATCTTTGAGGAAGCCCAGGCTAGCAATGTAGATGTTACCTGTTATGGAAAAAGAGAGAGAGAGAGATAAATTCTTCATTCTTCTAGCCATGTTACCTGATTCATAAGTTACCTTGGATCTATTTTAGTGCCAGCACCATTACATGCTGTGTTTGGAGAAAAAACAAAACCAAACTCACATAAAACAAGTATCAGCCAAAACACAAGTCCTAAACAAGTCAGCAGACTTGGGCCATCCAGCCATACCCAGGGCTCCACAGACATTGTTGAGTAGAGACAATCTCCCTCTGCTGCCCACAGGCCTAACTGACCCACAAAATCTGTTACTATAGTAAAATGGTCACTGTTGCAAACCACTGAGTCTTTAGGTGTTTTTTTTTTTTTATGTAGCAATAAGTGACTTTAACAGTATTTCATTAAACAATTTTGCCCCATGACAGATGAATGAGGAATGGATTCCAACCCACATCTGTCTGATTATAGAGTTGGCTGCTTTTTGCTATTCAGTGTGGTTTTCTTTTGGGACTTCCAGACTGGTACAAAATCCTCCTGCTAAATTTCTCTTTAAACCCTGAAGACATAGGAAGGGGAAAGAAATGCTCTTTGAGCATAGCAATAAAAGATAAACAAGGCAGACAAGTACCAAAGCTAATTTATGTCAGGCTGTTTTAATTCATATTCCTAGACCTTATGATATATCTTGGTAGGAAAATCAGAAAAATGTTAAGAAGAATAATTTTACTCAGACCTATATCCCTGGCACTCCCACTTTTCAGCTGTACAGTATGACTACATTTTTCCTGCTTATTGATTTTTTACTTCATTTTCTTAATTTTTCCAGTGTGTGGTATGTGTTGTTATATATGTGGGTGCAGATACTCATACATTTGTCTACATGTGTCTGTGTGGATGCTAGAGGTCAATGGCAGGTTCCTCAGTCACTCTTCCATCTTATTCAGCTAGACTAGATAGTCAATAATTCTTGGGGATACCCTGTCTTCGCCTCCCCAGAACTGGGATCACAGACACATGCTTCCATGCATAGCTTTCACATGGTCACTGAGGATCTGAACTCAGGTTCTCAGATTTGTGCAGTAAACGCTTTATCCATTGACCTATCTCCCCAGCTCCTGATTGATTTTTTTTTATATTTTCAAATAAAATATGATGATGATAAAATTCTGCCAGAGGGAGGAATGCAAAAGAAAAATTGTACTTTCTTTTCTTTTTCTATTTAAGTCTTCTTTCTTTCTTTCTTTCTTTCTTTCTTTCTTTCTTTCTTTCTTTCTTTCTTTCTCTCTTTCTCTCTCTTTCTTTCCCTCTTTCTCTTTCTTTCTCTTTCTTTCTTTCTTTCTTTCTTTCTTTCTTTCTTTCTTTCTTTCTTTCTTTCTTTCTTTCTTTCTTTCTTTGTTTTTTTGAGGTAGGGTATAACTCTACTCAGTCTGATCTGGGACTGACTCTATAGTCCTAGGCTGGTCTCCAACTCATGACAAGTTTCCTCCTGCCTCTGCCTCCCAAGTGCTGGGATTAAAGGCATGCACCACCATACCTGGCTGGAAAATTGTACCTTCTAATATTTTTTCTGTATTATAAATTCCCATGAAATAAGAGCCCATGGATCATTTCTATAGTATATTTGGGGCTTGCAGGAATTAAGCTTCCCTGGGTGATTGGGGGGTATTTCTGTAGAAAGGGTTCTCTGCTTCTGTAGCAGCAGACATACAATGTGCTATCAGTCCTGTGAAGAGTTGTATTTATAAGTCCCATAGCAAATACTCAAGTGAAACTCCACATAATAGATCAGACCACCAACTAGAATTTCCCTATAGCAATGTCATGGTTGGGACAAGGTCTGTGGTTTGTGGTAAGCTTAAACAATATGTTGTTTATATTTGCATCTGTCTTTAGTGACAGATATATACAGTGAATAGAGAGGCTTGTTGTTTAGTGAATGCTCTACTAGCTTGATATTTTCTCATATTGCTTATATAATTCTAAGTAGGTATGATGGGTAGACTTCACATAGTTTTGTTATGATTAACAAGTATGTTGTCTAACTTTTAAAAAAAAATTTATAGGGCGACTTGATGGATACAACATTTCCATTTCAACAAACAACAGTTGTAGCTCTCCACCACCCCTCCCCAGGTCTCTGATTTTTCTACCTATAGACTTTGTATTAGGTTTTTAGTACTAGGAATGAATTCCCACCCATGGATTCAATCAAAGAGCAGTTGGTTACCTCTTTAACAGTTATGTCACTGGAAAACAATGGGGTACCTCTTGCTTGTCTGGTCACTATTGGTGACCTAAAATTATCCCCCTGCAGCTCCCATAGCAATTCCTAGTGCTGTGAGGGCAAGCCAGGAGGGAACTAGTGTGCCACTCAGTTATAGCATGGTGTCTTCATGTCCTGGGACATCAGCCTGTGGTGTAAAGTTATATTTCAAAATTAGCTGACAAAGAGGCAGACTACCTTATGACTTATTCATAATTTCTTTTTTGAAACCCTCCCCCACTCTCCTCCATCATCTTCCCCTGACCCCACTTGGACATTTTCATTTCCTATATTCTATCTCTCTACTTAAACATCTATGAAACCCTGCCATAAACCCTGCTTTTGTCTCTTCCCTCACCCCTGGCTTCTTTTTTAGCTTCATGGCCTATACTACTGACTTATACTCCAACTTACATACAAATCTGAAAATTTGAAGCTAGGATCTGTATATTGGAGAGAACATGTGTTGCCTGTCTTTCTGAGTCTGTGTTAACTCACTTAGTGTTTCAGTTACCTTCTTGTTGCTGAGAAAAAGTACCTAACCAAAAAGAACTAATTGAAGGGAGGTGTGTATTTCAGTTTACAGTCTCCACGGAAAGTTTCATCATGGCATCATGGAAGGAAGACAGAGCAAATCAGGATGTTAGTATGTCATATCTTATCACGGCAGTAGGAAGACAGTAGTCTGAGTGAGCCTAGTGGACTGGACTTATGAACCTCAAGATCTATACCCAGTGACACACCTCTTCCTGCAAGTTTCCACCTCCAAGAAGTTTCACCAGCTGGGAACTAAGCACATGCTCAGTATGCTTACTGTCCATTATTAGGTAATTATTGGGTTGGAGAGATAGCTTAACAGTCAAGGCACTTGCCTGAAAAGCCTAAGGACCAATATTCAATTCCCCAGTATTCACATAAGCCAGATGTACAAGGTAGAGTATGTATCTGGAGTTTGTTTGCAGTGGCTTAGAGGCCCTGGTACACCTCTCTCTCTATCTCACATAAATAAAATATTTAAAAAAATTACTTACAGTTGGAATAATTTCTTTAAAAAACTTGAAATAGAGGTAATTATCCCCTGCCACATGTTCTTCTTACCATAATGTTCCTTTTCTGCATGACCAGACTCAAAAAGCCAAGGATTATGAGCTGAAGCATGTCTACAATTATAAGAAAAAAATCTTTCATTCTTTAAATTGTTTATGTCAGGTATTTTTTTCCACAATGACAAACATCTGATTAATATAGAAAATTCATACCAGAAAAATGGTCCCATTCCTCTGGTTACTAGACTATGGGTTCTTAAGCGAGTTACAGGTCAAAGATTTTTAAGGTTAGGGTTCATTCCATCCTCTCCAGGGCCCCCCCTTTTGGGTGCTTTCCATATACTACTGTTGAGGGTTATATCTTTTAGTCTCTCTTCAAGGAGGAAGGTTTCTATGGTACCAGTTCATGTTGGGTTTAGTTTTGTGTTTATTTCTCCCCACGCTCCTCTTCCCTCTCCCCAAACTCTTTCATTCCTATTGTCTGGGCCTTAAGTTGTCTATCCTATATGGCAGCAACTCAAGCTGATCTAGGTTAGGAGCCACAGATGAGTGAGAATATGTGGCATTTGTCTTTCTGGATTTTGTATGTTCACTGAGTATGATCTGTTCTAAATCAATTCATTTTCCTACAGATTTTGTTGTATCATTTTTTTCTTACTACTGAGTAGAATTCTACTGTGCATATATATCACAACTTCATTATCCAGTTGTCCAATGATGGGCACTTGAGTTAATTCCAATTCTTAGCTATTATGAATTGAGCAGCTATAAACATGGCTGACCAAATAGCTCTGTAAGGAAGTACAGAGCATTTAGGGTAAATGCCCAGTAAGGGAATACCTAGGTCTATTGGCAGTTCTATATTCCTCTATTTCAGGAATTTCCATATGGATTTCCATAGTGGTTGTACAAGTTTACATTTCTACCAATGGTGAATGAAGGAACCTCTTTCCTCACATCCTTGCCAACATTCATTGTCATTTGATTTTTTTTAATGATTGTCATCCTTACTAGAGTAAGATGGAATCTCATAGTGGTTTTAATTTTCATTCCCCTGATGCTTAGGATGTTGAACATTTTTTTAAGTGTGTGTTAGCCATTTGTATTTCTTCCTTGAGAACTCCCTATTCAGTTCTCTACCCCAGTTTTTCAATAGGATGCTTGATTTTTTTGTTGTTTAGATTTTTGAGTTCTTTATAGATTCCAGGTATTGAGCCCCTCTCCATAGTATTGCTGGTGAACATTTTTTCCCATTCTGTGGCTCTGTTTATGTATGTTTTTCTGGGCAAAGCTTTTTTGGCTTCATGAAATCCCACTGGTTGAGAATTGTTTAATTTCCTGGGCTACTGGGGTATTGTTCAGGAAGTTCTCCCCCACTCCTATATTATGGATCTTTGACAAAGGTGCCAGTAAATGTAGGCTGGAGAAAAGACAGCATCTTTAACAAATGGTGCTGGAAAAATTGGATAACCACATATAGAAAAATGAAGCTAGACCCACTCATCTTTCCATACACAAAAATCAACTCCAAATGGATTAAAGACCTCAATATAAGACCTGAAACTCTTCCTTTATTATGTTTTTGAGACAGGATCTTACTGTAGTACAGGTTGGCCAGGAACTTCCTCTGTATCCCAGGCTAGCTAGCAATGGACTCATGGCAATCTTTCCCACATCTTACTAAAATTACTATTCCTGTCTTTTTATTTTAGGACACTTAAAAGAACAACTCCATTTTACCATGTTTTGTTGAATAGTGAAGGATTGTTGAATTGACTGGATCTAAAGTTCAGATGAACATTGGGGTGACTTAGCACATTTACTTCTGGCCCCACCTGGTAAGTTCCATGTTTTAGAGAAGGAGGCATCATATGTATATTTGGTGATTCTGTTTTACACTTCCATAAATTGACTAATGTGGTGGTTTCACAATTGTTTTTAGAGGTCTGGAGTTTGAACCTAGGGCCTTATGCACACTAAGTAAATAAGTATACTTCCACTGAGTGTTATCTCTTGCTCAACTTGCGTTCATAATTTATAACTTAATCAGGTTCCCAAGGTCTAACTCTTCATTTGAAAAAAATGAAAAAGTTAGGTATGATGATGTCATTTCTGACACTAAGGCAAGTGGATGGTAAAGACACTTTGACATTTTGGACTGGGAAGAGACCCTAGCTACCTTGTTCTTACTGAATAAGGAGCAGGACATCATCATCAAGCTGAATTATGTATACATTGTTAATTGCCATTGAACATATGCAGCCTTCATTCAAAAGCAGATTCCTGGATCCTGCAGAGTTCATATAAAGGGTTAGAATGGGTTGTTTAGAAACAACTGCACTGTTTTGGTTGCAAACAAATTAAAACTCCAGAAAAAATAGCTTAGATTTTCTTCCAGAAGAGAGTATAAAGCTTAGTGCAAATCAAATGATTTGATTTTCTTGTGTATTCAAGGCTTGTATACATTATAGCTCTTTTATCTATTGAGCAAAGGAAGTGGCATGTAAGCACAGGAATTAGTTAAAAGACTGATAGTATTGCTAGTGGCCAAAAGTTGATGGACAGAAATCAGGCATAGTATTTTACACTTGTAATCTTAGCACTTGGATAGAGGAAGCAGGAGGACCAGCCGCTCATGGTCATCTTCAAGCTAGTTTAAGCCTAGTATCAGCTACTGGAGATCTTGTTATACCCCCCATCTTTTACTTAGCAACTTGTAATTTATTTGTCATTGTTTGGATTCTGCATTTCTGTAAGATAAGAATACTTAATAACTTAATTTTAATTATTATATTTATTTTAATCATTTATGTTTAGATACACTAGTGAAATATTTTCCATGTCATTTTCTATCCTAACAGTGGCTATTTTCAAATTATTTTGTAGTGCTCCACCACTTATTGGAAACATTTATTATAAAGCTTTATTCACAAGGTGGAAACTTTAAGATTATAAGCCTAAGACAACACATCCTGATGATTTTTCCCATTATGTCAACATCTTCAAATCTTTGTGCTGGAGGAAAAAGAATCTCTCATGGAGTTAAAGATAACTTAGCTAATAATTTGTGAAGCTTATGGAAATTTGCTTATTTCTTTTTTATGACATGACAAAAGAGGAAACACAGACAGACGCCTTCATATTGTCTTCTCTGAATACATGTGAGAAATATTGCTCAATATATATACCATAATTCTGGATATCAGTCAGTTGTTGCTCACTTGGTATCCTGCAGTAAGAAAACAGGTGTGTTGTGCTAACAGTGTTGCCAAATTCACACATGGGCTGAGATATGAATAGTGGTGCTAATTACGTTTTGCAAAACCGGTCTCCAATTAATGCAATAAAGAAACACACTAAAATTGATTTCACATTAACCATGCTAAAAATAACACAATCCCAGTAGTGACTGATATGCTGATTTCACTTGCCTTGTTTACTATCATAAGAATATATTGTGAGACAGGTGGCAGCTCTGATCTGTGATAACAGGAAAATAGGAGTTGGTGGTGATAGAAGATGGGAGTAGGTGGTGGGGTCCTCTGGCCCCAGGTTTCCTAGAGGAAGTGTTGGTGATGCTAAGAACCCAATTGTTGTGGTAGGATCAGTGGAATCCCATGGATGAAGCAAAGTCAAGGGAGAAGGGACCAGGTAAAGGGTGATTCACTGATCTCAGAGCACACAAATTCAGCTAGACAAACTGTCCAATAAGCTCTAGGGATACTCCTGCCTCAATTTCCTCAACACTGTGATTATAGCCAAGATAGCCTACAGTCTGCCTTTAATCTCCAGGGTGCTCTGTACACTTGTGGGGGCTTTGCCCTACATTTTATATCTAGTGAGCAAGATGCACCTAAGAGGAACAGCCAGCTTTCCCTCTTTGCACCTGAGAGCTTAGGGCCTTCCCTTCTGGGGATCTCTGTGCACCAGGGGGCTTGCAACCTGTTCTTCATCTCTAAGGAACCTGTTTCCTCAAAATTCTATTCCCCCTTCATGTAATTGGTAAAAAGTGAACATATGTATGGCACAATGCAGGTTGGGCCCTATCCAGGCTGCCTGCTAGTATTTATGGCACAGTGCATGTCAGGCCCTAGCCAGGCCACCTGCTAGGAAGAACCAGGAAGTCACTTCTGTGGATGTGGCATTCTGTACAGGCCTGGCGTGACAACAGCTATAGCCCCATGCCTATGAGCAACCTGCTGCAAGATGATCTGCCTGGAGACAGGCTGTCATTGATCACAAGAAGAGAACCACCCCATACAATGATTGGCCAGCCAAACCCTTAAAAACCCCTACACTTCCTTGAATAAACAAGTCTGCAGCAGCTTGCCCTCTGCCTGCTTTCACCTGACTCCTGGTGTCTGTGTCTTGACTCTGCACCTCTCACCCCGCCCCGCCTGATGGAGACCCTGTATCCCCCCCTGGGCTAGACCTAGGAGGGACCCCAACAAACATAGATATTAAAAAGTAAACTAGGATTCAAGTCTGATGAACACTAATTCAGCAGAAGGAAATAATGTACCACTTAACAACTTAGTCCCTCTTGATCAGCACAATCAGCCACTCTAAAAGAATGAGTGAATTAGAATAAATAAATAATAAATTCCCCCAACAACCCAGTTCCAGATGCATAAGTCACAGTGCAAAGAAACATGTAATAAGTAGGTGGTGTTAGCAGTAACAAGTAACATGAAAATCCAAGGCAACATAACTCCTCCAAAAATTAATCTCTTAGTACAGTGAGATTGAATTTGAAGAAACCCAGAAAAGCACACAAATGAATGATTGTAAGCATATTCAAAGAAATCAAGGAAGAAAATAAACTCTTGAATGAATCCCATGAGACTTTTTAAAAGTTGATTTAAATAGGAATGAGATAAAAGATATGAAACATTAGTTCAATAAAGATATAGAAATACTGAAAAATTGAAATATTGGAAATGAAATACAGAATGAGTCAAATGAAAAGCTCAGTAGAAAGTCTTACTTTTATGCTGAATCAAGAAGTCAGAATTTCTGAACTGGAAGAAAGATGTAAGAATGGGAACATTCCAGCATGGACAAAGCAAATTAATCAAAAGTTTGACTGACACTTTTGAGATTATTAAGACAGTATAATAAGATGAAATTTAAGAATTATGGGTATGAAAGAAGCTAAAGAGTTACATTCTAAAGGCATATAAAATATGAAAGCACTACACTTAATGTTCATATTTACACATTAATGCTACTCTCACTTCTGGTTAGAGACGCTTATCTTTTCAGATGGAGTTGACCACTGGGATGACCCAAAAGGCAACATAGTGCTGAGAAGATGGGATGGAGGAGTGTCCAGCACAGAAACATCTCTTTCACACCCTCCAAGGCTCAGGGTCCATTGTGGAAGAGGGGGCGGAAAGAATGTAAGAGCCAAAGGAAGGATATGACACCTTACAATGCATCTGTCCAGACAGAAATTGGCCTCAATATCCATGTCCTCGCTGTGCCTAGCAAGACCTTTGAAAGACCCTCACAATAGGAGAAAAATATGATGACAGCAAATTAAAAGAGAGACTAATGGAGAGAGGGAGGGATATGATGGAGAGTGGAGTTCTGAAGGGGAATGGGGGAGGGGAGGCAAATATCATGGTTTATTGTCTGTAAGTATAGAAGTTATCAATAAAAAATATTTTTAATGAAATCAGCAGAAATTTTCCCTAAATTATGAAAATCAATATCAATCCAGATACAAGAGGAGTTTATAAGACCAAACAGTCCCCTCATATTGTAATTAAACACTAATGCAGACAAAAGAAAGTATATGGACAGCAGCAAGACATAAACCACCAAATCACATATAAATCCAGGTCCATTTGAATAGCAGCAGATTTCTCAACATAAAGTTTAAAAGCTAGGAGGGTCTGGAAATTTTATTTCAAATTATGAAAGACTAAAACTGCCAACCTAGACTAGTATATCCAGAAAAGTTGTCCATCATAAGTGAAGGAGAAAGGAAAACATTTTTTTGCTAAAAATAGGGTCAAAGAATTTATGATCCTAATTTGGCCCTACAGATGATACCTGAAGGATTAAGTGGTGCTGGGAAAACTGGATATCTGTATGTAAAAGGATAAAAAATAGATCCTTATCTCTCTCCACACACAAAAGTCAAGTCCAAATGGATCAGGGACCTTAATATCAGACCTGAAACTCTGAAACTCCTAGAGGAAAAGGTAGGGGAAACCATTCAACATATTGGCATAGACAAGGACTTTCTGAATATAACCCCAATTACTCAGGGAATAAAACCACTAATCAACCATTGGTACCTCATGAAATTACAAAGCTTTTGTACAGCAAAGGACACTGTGAATAGAGCAAAGAGACAACCTACAGAATGGGAGAAAATCTTTGCCAGCTAAACATCTGATAGAGGATTAATATCCAGAATTGACAAAGAACTTAAAAAAACAGAATAAGAATTCAAACAACCCAGTTAAAAAATGGGCTTTGGAACTAGAGAATTCTCAGAAGAAGAAATACAGATGGCATATAAACATCTAAAAAAGTGTTCCACAATCTTAGCCATCAGGGAAATGCAAATTTAAACCACTTTGAGATTCCATTTCACTCCTGTCAGAATGGCTACCATCAAGAAAACCAATGATAATAAATATTGGCTTGGCTGCAGAAAAAGAGGAACACTTCTACACTGTTGGTGGGAATGTAATCTGGTCTAGCCATTGTGGAAATCAGTGTGGAGGTTCTTGCGACAGCTAAAAATAGATTTACCATATGATCCAGCTATAGCATTCCTAGGTATATATCCAGAGGACTCTTCTCACTACCTTACATGCACAACCATGTTTATTGCTGCTCTATTCACAATAGCTAGGAAATGGAACCAGCCTAGATGTCCCTCCACAGATGAATGGATAATAAAAATGTGGTACATTTACACAATAGAGTTCTATTCAGCAGTAAAGAAAAATGAAATTATGAAATTTGCAGGGAAATGGGTGGATCTGGAAAGGATTATACTAAGTGAGGTAACCCAGGCTCAGAAAGCCAAACGTCACATGTTCTCTCTCATATGTGGATCCTAGCTACCAATGTATAGACTTGTGTGTGAACTGGAACCAAAAATTGGTACCAAAACCCAGTAAACTGGTAAAAGGCTAAAAGGGAGGGAGGGGAGGGAAGGACTTAAGTGTATGGTATTGCACATATATAAGTAGAAGAATGGATTACAGGGAGGGGAATGGCCTAAGTGAGGCTATGGGAAGAGAATGCATAAAAGAAGGGCAGGGGGAGGGTCAATCAAAATTAAAGATATTGTGAATAAGACTTATGTAAACCTACTTTTTTGAAGAATGGCACATCTAGAAGCTGTAGACTGTTACTAGAAATTTTTCAATGCCTGGGATACCTTCCAGTGAGGTGTTGGCCAAGGAGGTCCTGGAAGCCTCCAAAACATTAAAGGCTATTGCCAAAACCCTTTGTTTCCCTTGAGAAACAGATAGTAAGACCCTATTACTGAAGATATCCCTTGCCTGAGAGGCAAGCTCACTGAGAAAGCAAGCTGGTGCTGAGCAGAAAACCTTCTCCCTGTAGACCAGCCAACAGAAAGCCGGACAAAACTGCACCGCATGCAGCCGTATGGGACACAGAAGTCATCAGCAGTGAAAACAGTGGACACTGAATATTCAAGTTTGGCCATACAGTGGCATGTCTGCTCTTGGGGTAACCAGTTGCTCCATAATTGGACTGAAGGCCCTCTCAATGGGAGGGAATACATATCTGGTACTTAAAAACCTAAGCAAAAGTCGGTCATGAGCCTTAGAGGTATAAAGCCTGCTCTTGTCTGGCTAACTGTATATATTATTCCCACCAAGCTGCCCTGAAAGCACTACACTTAATGTTCATATTCACATATTAATGCTACTTTCACTTCTGGTTAGAAAAGCTTTTCTTTTCAGATGGTGATGACCACTGGGATGACCCAAAAGGCAACATAGTGCTCAGAAGAAGGGATGGAGGAGTGCCCAGCACTGAAACATCTCTGTCACACCCTCCAAGGCTCAGGGCCCATTGCAGAAGAGGGGGCAGATAGAATGGAAGAGCCAAAGGAAGGGTACGACTCATTACAATGCAACTGTCCAGACATAAATTGGCCTTGATATCCATGACCTTGCAGTGCCTTCGCAAGACCCTCATAATAGAAGAAAAAGATGATGGCATCAAATTAAAAGAGAGACTAATGGAGAGAGGGAGGGCATATGATGGAGATTGGGGTTCTAAAGAGGTACGGGGGCAGGGGAGGGAAATATCATGCATTTTTTTGTATGTAAGTATAAAAGTTGTCAATAAAATAAATTTAAAAAAGAAAACAAGATAAAAAATTAGACGTCATGAAATGAAAGCTTCTGTATACCAAAGGAAATCATTCACTGAGTGAAAAGACAGTCTACAAAATGGGAGAAAGTCTTTTCCAGCTATATATCTGACAGAAGATTAATATCTAGAACATATAAAGAATTCATACTAAACCACATAAAGATAAATAGTCCATTCAAAATGGGCTAAGGGACTGAACAGTTCTCAAAAGAAAGAAATATATGGCCAGTAAGTATTTTTAAAAGTGTTAAATATCCTTAGTCATCAGGAAAATACAAATTAAAACTACTTTGAGATTCCTTCTCACCAATCAAAATGGTTTTAATAAATAAAATATCCATAGATGATAATTTGAGGTGTTGGGCAATGTACAATCCCTATTATCTGTTGGTAGCAATGCAAGCTGGTAGAACAACTATGGAAATCAATGTGATGGTTTCTCAAAAAAGCTGAAAATAGAATGTGCATTTTATCTAGCTAGAATACTCCTGGACATGTTGCCAAAGGACTATATACATTACCACAGAGATACTTGTTCAACCTTGTTTATTGCTATATTCTTAAAAAATTTTTTTTTGGTTTATTTTTATTTATTTATTAGCAACAGACAGAAAGAGAGAGAAAGAGGCAGAGAGAGGGGGGTGGGAGGGAGGGAGGGAGAGAGAATGGGTGCACCAGGGCCTCTGGCCACTGCAAACGAACTCCAGATGCATCTGCCACCTTGTGTATCTGGCTTAGGTGGATCCTGGGTAATTGAGCCTTGAACCAGGGTCCTTAGGCTTCACAGGCAAGCGCTTAACTGCTAAGCCATCTCTCCAGCCCTATTGCTATATTCTTAACAATAGCAAGGAAATGAAATCAGATTTATTGTTCAGCAGCAAAGAAATGGATAAGGAAAATGTGATATATGTATACAATGAAATTCTATTCCATTGTAAAGAAAAATGAAATTATGAAATTTGTGGGAAAATGATGGAACTGGAAAAATATGTTAAAGTAACCCAGGTATAGGAAGACCAACACTGCATGTTCTCTATTGTATATGTATCCTAGCTTAGAACCTTTATATGTGTTTTATTGTGGAAAAGAGGGTGTGTTATATAAGCAAACTAGAAAGGGCCCCATGAGAAGGGAAATAAGTAGCTTCTTCAAGTGAAGAGGGATGGTAAGTTAGCAGATGGTAAGTGACATAAAAGCCAAAGGTGTAATATTAAGAGATGGGAAGGTGAAAATAGAAAAGGGTATAGAGAGATTGGGGAGAGATGTGGAGGAATAGGGTTAACCAAAACTAAGTACATGGATTAATAAAAAAAAAAAAAATAAACACAAGAATACATTATTATTTTCACTGTATCTATATTATTAGAATTAGGATAGAATAAAAAAAAATTGCCAAATTTCTCCTATAGTATACATTTTCAATATCAGTGGCTTTATTTTGTAGCCAACCAAGGAAGGGCAATCAGGTTAAATCACAGAGTAAAAAACAAACTAGTTCAATGCCACAAACAAATAGGTACTAGATAATACATGTGATATGCTATATAACGTTATAATTTTATTGCTTAGAATATGGGCAGGCTAAACTCTTAGGGTATGGAATATGTGAGTGTCCTTATTTCTTGGCAATTTAAGTAAATAGTCAACATACCTCTGCCAATAAAAACAAGCTACATACTGCATACCAAAATAAGTGCTCTAGGGCTATGTTTTGCAAACATGAACATATGTGTCCACTTTAGTAAAAATAATTTTTACTTATTCTCTACTTAGGAAATTGATACCATTTAAAGAGCAAGGTCCAGGCTGGAGAGATGGCTTAGCGGTTAAGGCACCTGCCTGCTAAGCCTAAGAACCCGGTTCCAATCTCCAGGTCCCACATTTAGGCAGATGCAAAGTGACCCAAGGGTGCAATGCCACACTTGCCCACAAGGGGGCACACCCATCTGGATTTCATTCACAGCAGCTGAGAGACTGCTGGTGCACCCATCTCTGTCTCCCTCTCCCTCTCTGTCTGTCTCTCTCTGTGTCACTCTCCAAAAATAAATAAAATAATCAAAAAAAAATTTAAAAAAAGAGCAAGGTTCTTATATTTGTGCATATGTAGCTCACTGTAAGACTATTATATTTATAAGATAGTAAACTATCACAAAACCAAATGGAGTAATAAATTAAATATCATGAAAATTGTTAAAACAATGAAATCCAGGTTCTACACTGATTAAAAGCTTAGATTCAGGGCTGGAGAGATTGCTTAGTGGTTAGATAGACTTCTTGCACAAGCATGAGGTCCTGAGACTACCTGAGTTGGGTTCAACTCTCCAGATCTAGTATAAGTAACTGGGCACTGCCAAGTGTACCTATAACCCCAGTCTTTCAGGAAATCAGAGACCCAGGAATCTTCAAAGCCTTGAAAGCTCTGGAAAAAAGGTGACTAGCTCAGAACATGACAAAAGGAAAGGAGTGGTTCACTCTGTTTTACTCCAGCCTCCATCGCTAAGCTTTTAGGGTGCCACAAAAATACATACATGTTCATATGCCACATACATCATTTTATGCATGCACATGTACACACACACACACACACACACACACACACACACAGAGAGAGAGAGAGAGAGAGAGAGAGAGAGAGAGACACAGAGAAACCCAAAGAACTTAGCTGCAGATCACAGTATAATTCTGAGTCTTTACTTCAACAATTTCAATATCAGGTACCCAATCTGCCTATTTCTTTGTTTATGCCATTAAGAAATTATCCTTAATTTAGATCATCTGATTTTACTTGGTACAAGTAAATTTTGATCAGCATAAATATGTCATTTTCTTTCTTGTTTTCTTTTTTAAAAATTTATATATTATTATTTGCAAGGAGAGAGAGAGAGGGAGAAAGAGAAAGAGAGAAGAGAGAGAGAGAAATTGAGAGAGAGAGACTGAAGGAGAAGAGCATGCCAGGGCCTTTGCCATTGCAAACAAACTCCAGATGAGGTGCTACTTTGTGCATCTGGCTTTATGTGGATACTGGGGATTTGAACCTGGGCTGTCAGACTTGCAAGCAAGTGCTTTAACCACTAAACAATTTCTTCAGTCCCTTTCTGAGGTGAACATATTATAAATTGATCATAATCTATTATCCATTTTTTAAAATTTATGTTATATATATTATTACAGATTATACTCTTTTATCCCTTTGCCCTGCCCTCATTTCCCTAGATCCCTCCTAGGGTGTTGTTATGATATTCACTGTGGGGTCATGAAGGCCTCAGTCAGACCCTGTGGCATAGAGGGGTAATCATGCCTCAGAGTATTCCTACCTACTCTATGGCTCTTAAGATATTTCAACCACCTCTTCCACAATTTTCCCTGTTTCCAGTCTGATCTAGTGTTGAACTCTCTATAGCCTATAGATTTCTGCTTTGATGTGTTTTGATTCATCACCATGTCTCTCACCATCACCCTGGAGCTGGTTGTCAAGCTAGCAGTAAGAGCAATATTCATGTCACTGCTTCCTCTGCAATTCCTCCTGGGCCATAGAAGATGTGGTAGGGGTGGCACTTCTAGTTGTGGGTAGTCAGCGTTCTTTTTGTCTTATTGATGGATCTTAGTTCTTGTTTATTTTCCCTGCCTCTGTAAGATAAAACAGATTCTCCAACCAAAAGAGCAGCCTGCATTACCCATTATTGTCTACTCCCTACCCCTACTCCACTGTAACTCCTCTCTTTTCAAGTAGTTCTTCTTCTATTTTAATGTCTCATTCTTTTTTTGTGCTCACCTCCCTCATCTATGTCAAAATGTTAAAAAAAAACTTAATAATGTGCATGTTTTATGGTGGTAGTGACCTCAACTAGGAGGTCATGTCACTTTTATTATTAAGTAGAAGCTTTGTATAGAAAAGTCATATGTTGGTACAATTCCCCTCCTCCCTGCCTCCATTCCACTTAGGGCCTCCTCAGTGGGGTTACTGGTATTCACCATGGGGTTTTGGGTTATGAGTTGTGAGAGTAGCAGTCATTGTTGTGGTGGGCTGTATACCTCTAGATACTCCTTCCTACCCTGTGGCTAGTAAAATTTTTCTGCCCCCCCTTCCACATGGTTACCTGAGCCTTGACAGGTATAAGTCTACATTGTGAAGAAGCAGGGGACGCTGATATACAGAATCAACAAGCCAAATAAGATGTATATGCCTGTGCAATACTGGCACCCAGCCTAGGTGTGTAACCAGTAGCTTTCTGATTGGCTAAGAGATCTGTTCCTTAGGAAGAAACTCATAGCTAGTACTGGGAACCAATTCAGAATTCTATGGGAATGAGGATCATGGACCCCCATGAGAAGCTCCCACTAATATTTAGCCAAAAAAGAGGATATATACATCAAACTCTTTCTTAATTAGCTATGCTTATCCCATTTAATCTATGTTGTTCTCACTCTCTGTTGGAGAATCTGTTTTAAAATTTTTATTTTTATTTACTTATTTGAGAGAGAAAGAGAAGAAGAGAGAAAGAGGCAGATAGAGAATGGGTGCTTAGGACCTCCAGCCACTGCAAGCAAACTCCAGATGCATGAGCCCCCTTGTGCATGGTGGCTTATGTGGGTCCTGGGGAGTTGAACCTGGGTCTTTTGGCTTTGCAGGCAAATGCCTTAATGGCTAAGTCATCTTTCCATCCCTGAGAACCTGTTTTTCTTTTACAGAAGGCAGCAAAAACTATGGACAACCAAAATCTCTCAATAGGACAAGAAAAAATAGTTGACTCCCTATTATGACATGAGCCAGATCCCACACATCATCCAGGGTCCAGGTGAAACCACAGAGGAACTGGGGAGTTAAGGAAGAGTGCTGCTCTCAAAGCAAGCCTAAAAACCTGTGCCAGGGTTATTGTGACAGACACTGAGGACACTCAAAACATATCAAAGCAGGGCTAGAGGGATGGCTTAGAAGTTAAGGTGTTTGTCTGCAAAGCCAAAGGACCCAGGTTTGATTCCCCAGGGCCCACATAAGCCAGATGCACAAGGGGCACACACATATGGAGCTCATTTGCAGTGGCTGGAGGCCCTGGCACACCCATTCTCTTCCTCTCTGTCTCTCTCTCTCTCACTCTTCTTCTCTCTCTGTCAAATTAGTAAATAAATAAAAAAAAACAACATATCAAAGCAGAATCCCAGAAGTTGCTGAGAGCTTAAAACTAAAATATGTCAACTCTTGGTGGTCTGAGTTTCTTGTGTGGACAGTGTGTGGGCCAGTGCTATAGTCTGGAGTGAGTAGGCCAGTTCCATTTACTGACTCCTCCCACCTCCCTGGCCTGCCAGGCCTCAGTTCCTTGCACAGGCTGTGTGTGGGTGGGCACAGGGTCTGGAGTGAGTAGGCCAATCCTGTTTAAGGACTCCTCTCACCTCACTGGGCCTAAGTTCCTTGCTCTGACAGTGTGTGGCAGTTGCAGCAGTCTGGAGTGAGTAGGCCAGACCCATTTCTTGGCAACTCCCAACTCCATGGTCTGAATTCCTTGCTCAGACAGGGTGTGGGTGGGCACCATGGTATGGAGTGAGTAGGCCAGTCCCATTTATGGACTCCTCCCACCTCCAGGGCTTGAGTTCCTTGCACTCACAGTGTGCATGCAGGTGCCACAGTATGGAGTGAGTAGGCCAGAACCATTTCTGGGCTCCTCCCACCTCCATGGTCTGGGTTCCCTGCCCTGGTCTGTGTGTTGGAGGGCTCTGCAAAAAGTAGGCCAGATCCCTGTTCCCTTGCTCCTCCCAGTCCCCTGGTCCTGGTAGGTCCCATTGTGCCCTGATTGGGGAGTTCTGGTCCCTGTGTGAACTGTGAAATCAGGCATTTTGCTCTGGTACCCTGACTGGTCACTAGGTACCAACAACCCTGTTCTCCTGAGTCAAAGGGTGAACTGGCAAAAGGACAAAAACTTGCTTCCTCCTTAATAAAATAAAGAGTCCTCCTAAAATTGGTAGACAGCAATGCAAAAAAGCCAACAAAATCCAGAAAACTTAGTGATTTCCTCCAAGGATGCCCAGTCCTACAGTGGAAGCCTCCAATGAAATCATAGAGAAATCAATAGAAATTCATTCCCAAAATGAAAACACAACAACCAATGACACCCTGTTAAAAAAAAAAACAAAAAAAAAAAAAAAAACACTGAACTTGAAACAAACTATCAAAGAACCAAAAATTATATCAATGAAATTGAGCAGAATCATCTTCTAGAGCACTCAGCTTTTGACAGTAGGCTTAACCTGATCAAAGAAAGTGTTAGAACCCTCCAAAGAGATATGAATAAATTAAAGGTAAGTCAACAATTGGTTGATCAATAGATCAATAGAACTGGAATTGAAATTGTACCTCAAAAAAGAGATGGACATAATGCAAAACAGCACAACAGAAAGCAAAAATGCAAATAGAAATTACAAAACCCTCTCTAGAACCACTCACCAACACAGTTACTCATGTGGAAGACAGAACCTCTGACCTGGAAGATAAGACAGAAGAAATTGGGAGGCCAAAAACTTTGCTAAGTTAAAGAAAAATCAAGTGAAAGTGAACAGAATATGAGGGAACTGTGGGACACCCTAAAGTAACCAAACATCCAGATCATGAGTATACCAGAAGGAGAGGAAATCCAGACCAGAGGCATTGAGAACATATTCACCAAAGTATTGAAGAAAATTTTCTGAATCTCAAAAAAGAGAGGTCCATCCAGATACAAGAAACCCACAGAACACCAAACAGACAGGACCAAAGAAGAAACTCTCTAAGACACATCATAGTTAAAACTTAACAATGAAAACAAAGAGAGGATGTTAAAAGCAATAAGAGAGAAGCAATTTACAACATACAAAGGCAATCCCATCAAAATTACATCAGATTTCTCAATGGAAACACAGGAGGACCTGTAATGGAACACTTAAAAGTCTGTATCACTATGGCTTCTAACCCAACCTACTTTACCCAACTAAAGTATCCCTAATAATAGATGGTGAAAGAAAAACTTTCCATGAATGAAGTCAACTCTGTGATTATATGACTACAAAGCCAAACCTACAGAGAATACTTGAAGGAACATTCCACACAGAACAGTCAAGCAACAAATATCAAGAGCCATCAAGAAGATCACAATAACCAAAATAAACCAGGCTCAAAATATTACATAACCCAAGAAAACACCAAGCCCCATAAAACACCTCATCATGGCAGGGATTAATTCAAACATAACAGTAATAATCTTAAATATTAATAGTTTCAACTCACCCATCAAAAGACCCAGGTTATCAATATGGATCAAAAAACTGGACCCTTCTATCTGTTGTCTTCAAAAAACCCACCTCACCATTAAAGACAGACACCTCCTCAGGGTGAAAGGTTGGAAAATGATATTCCAAGCAAATGGAAATAAAAAACAAGTGGGTGTTGTTATATTAATATCTGATAGAATAGACTTCAAACCAAAAGTACTCAAAAAGGACAAAGAAGGCCACTTTCTACTGATCAAGGGAATGATCCAACAGGAGTACATAACAATCATAAATATATATGCACCAAAAACAGGTGCACCACAGTTTAAAAACAAAATCTACGAGACAACAAAACAGAAATAAACACCAACACCATCGTACTCAGAGACTTCAATACTCCACTATCATCAATAGACAGATCATCCAAGCAGAAAATCAACAGGGAAATTATAGAGCTCAACAACATCATAGATCAACTAGACCCAAAAGATTTCTACATAACTTTCCACTCCAACTCTACAGAATACACATTCTTCTCAGCAGCCCACAGAACCTTCTCCAAAACTGACCATATTTTAGGCCATAAAGAATGCAAGAAAAATTGAAGTAACTGCCTGCATCATGTAAGATCACAATGCTTTAAAGCTAGAAACTAATAAGAGACACATCAAGAACTCCACCAGCAACTCTAGACTGAACAACACACTTTTAAACAATGAATGGGTAGTTGAAGAAATAAAAAAAGAAATTGTAAAATTCTCTAGAATTGAATGATATTGAAATCACAAACTACCAAAACTTAATGGGACACAATGATAGAACCCAACTGTCCATCTAAAAGCAATGGAAAAGCAAGAAGAATCCAACCCAAAGATCTCTAGATGGAAAGAAATAATATCAGAGCAGGAATTAATGAATTGGAATCAATTCAAAAAATTGATGAGATGAAGAGCTGGTTCTTTGAAAAAATAAACAAGATTGACAAACCCTGGGCCAAAATGATCAAGCATAAAAAAGAGAAGTCGCAAATGAACAAAATCAGAAATGAAAAAGGAGAGATCACAACAGACATCAATGAAATTGGATGAATCATCAGGGCATACTTCCCAAACCTCTACTCCATAAAACTGGATAATCTGTAAGAAATGGATGAGTACCTAGACACATACCACCTATCAAAACTGAACTCAGAACAGATTAACCTCCAAAACAAACTTATCACATCCATGGAGATTGGAAAGGTAATCACAAACCTCCCCCAAAAGAAAAGTTCAGGACCAGATGGCTTCTCAGCTGAGTTCCATCAAACCTTCACTGAAGAACTGAAACCAATTTTGGTCAAACTGTTCCACATAATCAGAGACCAAGGAATCTTCTCCATCATAAGAAAATTATACGCCTATATCCCTAATGAACTTAGATGCAAAGATACTGAACAAAATCATTTCACACTGAATTCAAAAACACATCAAAAACATTATCCACCTTGATCAAGTAGGTTTCATCCCAGGGATGCAGGGGTGGTTCAACATATGGAAATCTGTCAATGTAATACACCACATAAATAAACTGAACCATAAGAACCACATGATCATCTCAATTGATGCAGAGAAAGCCTTTGACAAAATACAACACCATGTCATGATCAAAACACTGGAAAGAATAGGCATGGGGGTTTATATCTCAACACAATAAAGGCTATATATAAAACTCCTAAAGCACAAACAATTATTAATGGGGAAAAACTCAAGGAGTTCTCATTGAGATCAGGAACAAGACAGGGGTGCTCACTCTCACCATTGCTCTTCAACATAGAACTAGAAGTACTAGCCCAAGCATTAAGGCAGGAGAAAGAAATAAAAGGAATTCAAATTGGAAAGGAAGAAGTCAAGTTAGCTCTGTTTGCAGATGACATGATCCTATGTATAGGTGACTCAATAGTCTCCATCTCAAAACTTCTAAAGGTGATAAATTCCTTCAGCAAAGTGGAAGCATACAAAATCAAGTCACAAAAATCAGTAGCTTTTCTATATGCAAAAGACAAATATATAGAGAAAGAAATCAATAAGGCTGTCCCATTTTAAATAGCAAGAAAAATATTAAACACCTTGGAAAAAAACACTAACCAAGGATGTTAAAGATCTATATAATGAAAACATAAAACACTCAAGAAAGAAATAGAGGAGGTCTTGAGAAGATGGAAAGACCTCCCATGCTCCTGGATAGGTAGAATTCATGTTGTGAAATGGCAATTCTACCAAAAGCAATATACAGATTTAATGCAATACCAATAAAAATACCAGCATCATTCTTCACAGAGATTGAAAAAAGAATCTCAAAATTCATATGGAATGGCAGAAGGCCTTGGATATCCAAACATATCCTCAGCAAGAAAACACCTCTGGCAGTATCACCATACCTTATCTAAAGCTATATTACAAAGCCATAGTGACAAAAACAGCATAGTTCTGGAATAAAAATAGAAATATAGACCAATGAAACAGAATTGAAGACCCAGGCCTTAGGGCAAGCAACTACAGCTGCTTGATCTATGACAAAGGTTCTAGTAATGTAGACTGGCGAAAAGGCAGCATCTTCAACAAATGGTGTTGGACAAATTGGATGACCATATGAAGAAAAAAGAAATTATACTGACTCATTTCTCCATACACAAAAATCAAGTCCAAATGTTAAAGACACAAAAATGAACCCAAATTGAACTGGTACCATACAATCCTATATTCTGGAAGTCAGACTAAAAGGTGGGACCCTCAAGAGGACCTTAGGGGGGAGCACCTGAATCAAAGGGCCCTGGAGAGGGTGAGATGAAACCTAACCTCAAATTTATCCTATTTATCTTTCTTCTCTGTCTTTTTCTTTTCCCTTGGCACTGGCCTGTAACTCCCTGTAACAGGATGTGGTTTACATCCACAATGAGGTATTGATCAGAGAGACCTACTAGATCTCCTAAAACAAGACAGACTTCTGTCAGAGCACTTGATTACCCACCAGAGGTTAATGGTAAGACCCTACTGCTGAAGACACCAAATGCTGTTGGCATGGACCATACAGAGACATGTTTTGAATCTGGAGGAGAGCCAGTCCCCAGAAAATTATCTCATCTAGTGCTGGAAGGCACTAAATGAGGTTCGGGGAAAGTGGCCAACATCTGTCCAAGCAAAACTACAAGTCTAACCAACTCAGAAACAACCTGACATGAAACTCACACAAGGGCAGTAGTGGCACACAGCCATGGTGGGTAACCAACTGCTCTTGGATTGGCTAACAGATCCCTCAATGGAAAGGAAACCATATCTGGAACTGGGAAACAAGTTAGAATCATATCTAGATAA